>OU696530.1:12545199-13751503 GCA_916048285.2 Bellardia pandia | reverse complement strand
TATAAGTTGCGTTTTTTATTCAAAATAACAACCGTACGGCCCGAATATCGTTAAACGACTGAAAAGCTTTTTACTCTCTACAAATTTACCTGGTTTTGCAAGGTTTATGCCAAAACTCACACACACACTTTAACAAAATCCTGTACTCGAGTCCTTACGAATTGTTTGTGAAATAATAGCTAACGATTTGTTTGCTTAATAACGTTTATAACGTCAAAAGCTTTTTGTGGGACTCACTCTCACAAAAACTTCTTATTCTCTCATTTGTTATTATTCGCTTACTGTCTTTACTTCATTCATGCACTAGAACTCAGTAGTTGTTTTGTTAAGTATTTGTTTTGCATTACATTAATATTATTGCGTAGGTCATATCCTTTTTACTTGCAGTAGTATGGAGGAATTTTGTTTTTTGTCTCCAGAGACAAAAGCTTTACAATTTTTTGTTTTGCTCTTTTGCTGCATGTGTGTGTGTGTGTGTTATTGGAGTTATTTTGAATACAATATTTTTTTATTTTAAAAACACAAAAAAGTTAAAGAACAATTTGAAATATAAAGAAGACTAAAGAAAACAATTATTAAAAACAAAAGCCATCAAAAAAAAAATTGTCAATTTTTCAAAAAAGTCCTTATTATATGTATTCAGCGAAAACCTGCTAAAAATCTTACGCAACTAGTTTCACAAATTTGTTTCAAATTAAAATTTGAAAATATTTTGTAAGAAAATAAATATAAATAAATAAATAAACATTACTATGTTTACTTAGAAAATTAAAAACAAATGTTTTTATATATTTCTTTTTAACTAAGCTGTCTCTTTTAAGCTTGACATTCATTCATTTCCAAAATGTTTTTAAACAGCTTTAATTTTTCTCTAATATACCCCTTAATACCGGGAAATTTCCAGAATAACTGTTATACTCCCTTCAAATCACTAAAATATTCTCTTTCAGCCACCACTTAAGCAATCATAAGTTCTCTTTAATACTTGCGAGTATGACATTTATTTTATTGAGTATGAACTTTAAGCGTTATTGCAATAACGTCTATGCTCTAGTTAAGTAATTTTTATAATACAATTTATCGTTATTTGCTAGTTTGGGATAATATTCAATTACAATTGTAATTTATTCATATGATTACGATTACAAAGAATAAGAATTGGAAATACTCAAATACAAATACGAACATACAAAGTATAATTTTCTGGATTTAATTTTTATTTGATTACTAGCTAAACCCGGTGTGCTTCGCTACCCCCCCCCCCTTGTTATAAAAAAAATAAAACGTATTTATATATTTACAAACATTTATTAATTTAATTTAGTTTGCCCATCAGGAGCATAAACATATACACGGGATATTAACCTTGAGGTTTGTTAACAGTCATCGCAAACGCTAACCGAACAGGAAAAAATCGTTTAAAATCGAATGGTAAATCTGTTGGTAACATTGGAATGCGTAGCAAAAGTACATCTGTACCTTTATATTTTCCTGTTATAATGGTCGCTTCTATTAAATTATTTCTCAGTTTTTTTACTGCGAATTGAGTGCCATTGCAATCGTGATGATCGATATTACGCAGTAAAATAATTGGCACTCTAATTTTAAGTTGTAGCACATGTAGTGGAAAGTGAGTGAATTTAAGAACTCTCAAGGATAGTTAACGGCCTTATGGGTTGCTTGATTGATTTGATGCATTTTAAAGTGATATCCATCTTCTCCATATGGAAAAATAATAGGATACTGAAGCGATGCATTTCAGTGGGCGATGCCATACCCCTTTGTCCACTTACATAGTCAAGAATTTGTTATTTCGTAAGAATATCCTATTGTGAAAATTTAATGACGATCGGTCCAGTAGTTAAGACTATATTAAGATTTTTCATTTTCCTAAAAAGGGGCGTGGTCGCACCTACTTTTCTCCTGGTGCGTATTCCTAATTATGCCGATACCATATTTACCACATATCATTGACGTAGGTCAAAAATTGCCCAAAATATGGCGATTTAAATTTTTGGGTTATATGGGCAGTGCCACCCCCGTTGGTACAATCAAAACTTCATATAGCCTATTATTCCTTCCAGAGTCACAGTAACATGCTGTGAACATTTCAGCAAAATTGGCTCAGCCGTTTTGGAGTCCATACGTTACATACATACATACATTTATTTATATATATGTATATAGAAGATTAGTGAAGTTGTATAAAATTAACTTGAACATATTTATGAATTGAATAATTCCACTTAATTAACTTCTCTTTTAGAATTTTAATAACATTACGGAAATTATTTGAAATTACTATTTTCAATTACAGTGGAATCCTTGAAGATTAACAAATATTTTACGTTTGCATTTTATTGTTAATTATGATTCATATACAAAATGTTCAACTATTTATAATGGGCTATCAAATATTTTGTATTAACATTTCCTTACAAATACTCGTAATACTAATAAAAATAATTACATGAATATGATTTAAAGTCTCTGCAGATCTTAGATTATAGGAAATCTTAAATTCTTTACCGAAAATCTTTAATATATTATAAACTAATTTTACAAATGCAGTGATATATGTACCAGAGAACGTTTTGATTGGTTAGTTTTAGATTTTGAATACAATCACAAAAAACGAACCTCATGTTGACAACATAAATCAATTCCGTAAAGCAATACATGTCATTATTCACAAAACGGAGTGTAAGGAAAAATGATGCTTGCATTGCATGTCTTGTACAAATGTAAACGTATACTCCCAAAAGCAACGAATACTTAACGATTGCTACGAATGGTTAACGATTGGTATGAATGGTTTCAATGCTGATTGTATAAGTTGTACATACTAACAAAAAATATCAAACTTTACTAGTTTACTGTCAACAAATCGCATATAAAGCAACAAGCAAAAAATATTTATTTTCTCATTAGGTTTTGTATTGTTTTTGCTCTTTCTTTATGTTTTCATTCACTGAAAGCAACGAATACTGGACGAATGGTGTAAATGTTTTTAGTTTTTTTCATGTGGCATTGAATTATTTCGTTGCTTGATGTATAACCGCATAACAAAAAGGGAATGTAAAATAGCAAACAGTAATTAGGAATGAGTTAACAAACAGCAATGCACATTTTGATTATTGTCGAGTAAAAGCAATGCAAAAGCAATGAATTTGCGTATGGTTAGCAAATGTGAATGGTCTCTTTCTGTTCTCTGATATGTACTTAATACTACACTTGCAATCGAGACACATCTTCGTATCAGTGATCCTTAGAAAAAATACTTAGCAAATACTTGACTCTATAAATGTTATATAATTTTAATTGAATCTGTTCAATTATTAATCAATAATTAATAAATAAATTAAATATGAAAATCATTTAATTGATATAAAATCTTGAGACACTCTAATTTTACAATTAGGGATGCCAATCCCAAATTCCGGTATACGGGATTTGTTTACAAAAATCCCGGGATTTTTAGGGATTTATAAATCATGGAAACTAATATATTTTAATAAAATTTTAATTTTACAAAAGTGTTTTGAAGAAATGAATTTGAAAGAATTAAAATTAATTTTGGATTGCCAAACTCAAATGTATTATTTGATGTGTCCACGGTTTTCTGAAATTGGAAATTACAATAAGCGTTATTTGATTTAAAAGCTCAAGAGATGACATTTAAATAATTCGTTTTCCTTAAACAAATAGTTGCCATTTTAAAACCGATGAAAGTAACATACGAAGTCCTTTGTAACAGTGATATGATTATCAGCTGATGTTGTACTTTCATTAAGGCCCAAAGAGAAATCGAAAAGTCTTTGCGTAAAAGATGAAAATTTCCATTATAACATTGAATGATTAAAAATATGTATAAGAACAACTTCACTAATGACCTAAAATTGCTAAATTTATACTATAAATTATAATAAGATTTTTTTAACCATTTTTCCTTTAATTTTGAAAAAGTCATGCAAAACGGGGTGAAATTTTTCCATTTAAAAAAATTTAAAAAAAAAATTGCAGAGTGAGTTTAATAATGAGATAGAAATGTTTATTATAAGAAATTATTGCGATGATTGAAAAAAACGAATGCAATTCAAATATGTAAAAGAACCCCACAACACCTACTAATGTATGTTATGATATGGAATCAAATATTGTGTAAGAAATATAATTATAGGTATTCCTCGATTTACGCGGTACGTTGGGACCGAATAAAAACCGCGTAATTCAAAACCGCGTAAATAAAGAGTATTTATCAATAAAAAATTTAAATTTGGGATCGAAAATCCGTATTTAAAAAATGCTTATTAGTATAATATAATTTAAATTAAATTTATTTTATTTCTACTTTTCAGTAGAGAAACAAAATATTATTTGTAAAAATAATATTTAAAAAATAAATTAAAAATGTTGTTCTAAATAATGGTGACATGCGCGCAATTTGAATCGCGTTATACTAAAAACGCGTAAAAAAAGCGCGTTATACAGAAAAACGATCACTATTATTAAATCGCGTTATATCGTAACTGCGCAAATAAAGTACCGCGTAAATCGAGGGATACCTGTATTTGTTTCGGTGAGTGAGAAAAGATTGTTGGTGCAATGAAAATACAACAATTTGCTAACAATTTTGCCAATTTTGAAATGTGAACGACGTTTTTCGTCAGCATCATTTATTGGTAACAAAATTAAATCAAGATTCTCTTTAGTTTAGATAACTTCATATTTTTAAGAAGCTTTTTTAAGATACAACGATAATATTCTATTGCTTTTAAACTAGTATACACATTAAAGGCGAAATGACTTGTTATTTTTGTAAATCTAACTTTTTAATGTACTCGTACTTTTATTGTGTTGTTAATAAACTTTTAATAAATTTTAAAATTATAGCTCTGAGGACAGAAAATATTTCTTTGCAAACATTTTTATATTTAACTAAAGTTACTTTTTAAAAAAAAACTAGATTTTATTATTAAGAAATAAATCAATTTGTTTTAAAATGAAACAAAAATCCCGCAAACCCGAAAAATTCCAGGATTTGAAAAACCACTCCCATTTGGCATCCCTAATTACAACATATTTATTTCATAATAACTCTGATAAAACAACTTCAAGGCTTTTGAACATAAATACACACACACACAAAACTAAAATAATTGTCGTTTGAGACCTCCTCAAATGTCATTACAAGTATATTGATGAATACATTGACTCTTAATGAAATAGATAAATAGATATTTTAAATGAAATCTTTAGTTAATTAACTTAAATTGCGTACTTTGAACATTTGTAAATGATTAAGTATTTGCTTTAATTACTTGTTGTCATACAAAATCATTGCCAGCAAGTAAATCTTATCATAATTAACAATAATATTAAAGTAGAACATACAAACGTTAACACATATCAATAAATATCAGTACATTTTACAGTTGTGTGTAAATACTTACACAAGTGTATAAAATTCAATACAAATACGAATAAATTTAAACCGCTTAAAACCCCAAATGGCATTGTGATACACAGCAAGTGGGTTTTTATTTTATGCGAGCGGAAAAAAATTGGTTGATTGAAATTGTTAAATAAATAATTTATTAAAGGAATATTTAAACGAAAAATATAATTTTTCTCTTATGTATTTATAGGCTTCGAGAAAATCCTTGTCGAAATGTAATCATTGAAATTGACAGTTTTGGTTGCGTCATTTGCAATTTTAATGAATTTTACTGCAGGTGTAATTTAATGAAAGTGTTTTGAACATGTTCAAAACTGACACAATTTCATGAAAGTTTCTTTAGAATTGTTCATTGCTCATCGTCAAAGGACTCTTCAAGCATTGGGTCCTTGTACGAAGAAAATTTAAAATACAATTTCGTTATATTTGATAACCATATTGTCTATGTGCATCGATATATATCCGAGGTAGACTGCGTTTTCTCAGCCATTTGTGCACCGATTCGAAAATTCATAATAAAAAAGAATAGCTATGTAACGTCTGTACAAAAATGTCACATTAAATTCGTGATATTCCAGGTCAATATAATTTTCCTTTAAAAACACGTTATTTAGAATATGGTCGATAAAATGTCAGCATTTGGGCTGCTAAAAATCCAATAGCAATTTTTAAGAAGCCTTTATATGCTACACGTGTGTCTGTATGCTGGAGTCGTAATTGAGAACTAACTAACTAATGCTAACAAAAGAAATTTTTAGTCAATTTCTATGATATGGATATGTGGATTCAATAGGGCGGCGCCACAATCTCATCCAAAAATAAATCAATTAATTTATAACAGCCCAAATTTACTGATCGCATAATTTCATAAAATTAAGCTGTTACTTGACTAAAGTTATGTTACTGATAAAGTGATTGATGCTACCATTTTGAAAAATATGACTGTAAATATTGATAAAAGAACCGACATGTTTGATAACTGCCGTGGTGGATAACTGTCAGATATCATTAATTTTTAATTGTTAAACCATACTCTTTCAAATGCAATAACAGTTCTAAGGATTTTCAAGTAAATTTTTTGTTCTATTTTGTTTTGAAAAACTAAGTTCTCGTTGAAAATCCCTTTATAAAGTATATATCTAAAAACCTGCAATAATGAAATTCTTAAAACTTTGTGTAAAGCCAAAATACATAAAATTATATATGCATTTACACGTTCAAGAATGCGACATTCGCTTGACTTTGTAGTGAAATCTTCAATATTGTTCCCCTTTGCTATGAGCCCAGCAGAAGATGTATATTTTTTCGTTTGTTCTTTGCAGTATATTAGCTATAAATATAGACTCTACAGAATATAGACTCGTCTTCAATTGCATCTAGAAATATGAAAATATTCTTTTAATGTGTCATTTAACAAACGATGTTTATAACGTGACTTAAAGGGTGAAGACTATAAATTAAACTTAAGGTAAAAATATAGAACTTAGAGATGAAATATGATATCGTTCAATTGTTCGCTAGTATCACAAAATTTTTAACTTTGTATTGCTAGGGTGGGGCGATTTGAACCTCTTAATGGGCGCTTCGCGTTTCTGATTCCTGAATTTGTACTGAGCAAAAAAGTCCACTAGACAATACGTCTACGGTGAAAATCGAGCCTCCTGATTTTGACTTGAACTTTTTTCTCAGACTTTATTTTTTTCGAAAATTTACAAATTTTCTTGGGCTCATATTTCGTAAACTATTTGAAATTTTGACTTATTTTCAAGAGTAAAGTTGTAGCTTTTGTCTCGGGCTACATATTACTTAGATCATATTACTTAGAAAAAACTTCGTTTTCATGGTAAAAAGGCAAAAATGTACAAAATTTACCACTTTTTTCATGTTTTTTTTTTTATATTTTGGCCTATAACAGCCAAACCATTGAGATTTTCGATCCAATAGTTAAGAACTCTCTAGTACATCGCAAAAGCATTGGAATGCTCCTTCAGCTGGTTTTGGCCTTGTGAAAGTGCAAATTTTTCGTGAAAATATTTATAAATTACCATTTTCAGTTGTTCATAGCGCAAAATCAAAAACATTTTCTACAACTTTACTTTTGAAAATAAGTCAAAATTTTAAATAGTTTACGAAATATGAGCCCAAGAAAATTTGCAAATTTTCCAAAAAAATTTCAAGTCAAAATCGGGAGGCTCGATTTTCACCGTAGACGTATGGTCTAGTGGACTTTTTTGCTCAGTACAATCCCAAGAATCGGAAACGCGAAGCGCCCATTAAGATTTTTTTTTCCTTCCATACAAATCGCCCCGCCCTAATGTATTGCAAAAATGACACGCTTAACTCATCAATTTAATGCCTAATTTCATTTATCAGAGCATCCTTTATGAGTGGTTTATTTACGTAAACCAAGTCTTTCAAATGGCACCAAAGAAAATATTCCAGATTTGTTTAAAAACCAAATACAAGCAGCATATTCGAGAAATTATGCCAGCAGGAAATTTTTTATGCAAGAACTGCGACCAAAGACAACTATTCGGAGTCTGATCATAAGAAAACACAGCTCGAATTATATTATAGGAAGTGTTCAAGCATAGATTTCAGTAATTGTTCAAGCTTAAGGTCTTTTTTATTAAAATAAAAAAAATTATTTTAATAAAAAAAGACCTTAAGATTGAGCAATTACTGATATATTAATGAAAAGGTCAAATAAACTATTACAAGAAATATTCTCTTTATTTTTGTGCTTAACATGCATAGTGCTCAATAACTTCAACGTTGACTTTTTAACCAAAACAGGTGTTAAAGCATTTTCTGCCTTCTTAGTTATAATTAGCAAGCTTCAGCTTGTCTTTAGCATATTTTTTACATCACGCGTTACTAGTGGACCTCATTTAAATTTTCAAGTGTCAGGGACTACAAGTATGCCCTTGTTCATTTAACATAACATTTACACATCTCCAGATATTGTTGTGTATAGTATGTTAAAACAAAAATAAATATTTGTTTAAGATAACGCACGCGACACACTTTAAAAATCAAAATAAAATAAAATATATGTTTTTTATTACAGTACAAATTGTTTATTTTAACTAACACTTTCCGGCCATTTCATTAAAAGTATAACGAAGGACTGATCCCAAAAAGATTATTTTAAGTACAAGAACGCGACAGTACCATTATTTGAGTTCTATTTTGATTTCTTTTTAATGTTTTCCATATTTCCTTGTTATAGAATGATTATTAAAATAAAAAATACTAAAAAGAAAATATAATTAAAAGTTGTTGTTCACCGATTCCAAAATTCATAATAAAATATTTAAAATCTGTAAAAAAAATGTCATAATTAAATAATATTTGCGGTCAATATTTTTGTCCTTTGAAAAACGTTATTTAGAATATGGTCGATAAAATGGCAGAATTTGCGCTTCTGAAAATGCAAAAGCAATTTTTAAGAAGCCTTTTCATGGTAAACGTGTGTCTATATGCTGGAGGTGTAATTGAGAACTTGTTTTCTTGGCAACTTGTAAACGGTGTCTGGGTTACGCTATCTAATGATGCTAACAACTTAAATGTCTAATGTAAGAAAAAATACATGATTTTTAAGTTTAAGTCCCTGCAAAGTTTTCTGTGGAAGTGCCCAAAAATATAACATTAACTTAAGCCTTTGAAAATTCAAGGTCAATGGGGCAAAAACTGGTACTTGGTGCTTTTTAAAACTATTAAAGCCAGAGCCTAAAAAATCCACAAAGGATCATAAACTGCAAAATTTTAGTAACCTTTTTTTAAAGCAATGTAATTACTAAATTTCGATTTTATTTATATATATCCTTATTTCTTAAATACACTAATTATATTGTTCTTAATTAGCGTTGCCCATGAAATTATTTGAAAATTGTTTATAATAATTCAAAAATAAACAATTTAAATAGCTTTATTTTGTTGACTTTGAACTCTTTTCAAAACGAAATGCAAGTGCTCGTACATAACAAAACTAAAACTTCATACAGAATGGCTACAATTTGCTAAATTTTACCATAATTTTGTACAAAAAACAATATATTTTTCTAACAAGGAAATCAAGCCAAAAAAAAAAAACATTACACGAAACTCTAAACGGAAGTTAACATTACGCGGAAGTGCACTAATGTGCGCTCAATTATTTAATTTGGCTTATACTCCTCGTGTATTCACATGTAATCAGTTCACATCACATGAGTTGAGTTGAGTGGGTTTCTATTTTTGTATTAAACTCATACAAGTGTTTGCTTGTGTATGGATAAGTAAAGAGAATTAGATATAGCTGTGTGTTATGAAATGAGTTGGGGGGGGGGGGGGGTGGGGGCTGTTAACATCCGTTTAACCTACATGAACAGTTACAAGGTTTTATTCGTATTCCTATTCTCTCTTCTATTTCTCTAATTTAAAAAGAACATTTTTACTTATCTTTTTAAGTAGCAGTGCAGGTTTCTGCTAGATTGTGTATGTAAATGATGAAATATCCTTAAGAAAAAAGAAAAAAACTGAACTTAAGAATATGAAAAATAATACATACATTTTTCTGTTGATTAGCTTTAATGTACTCATGTGTGTTATTAGGAATTTTGTACAAAACTTTTCTAGGTTTTTATTTCATCTTCTTAACTAGTTATTGTAAGTATTAAAATCAAATTGCTAACGTTTATTTTTAGCAAATTTAGGTTTTTAATTTTGTTCGTTTTTTTTTTTTTTTTTTTTTTTTGTGGTAAATATCTATTTTGCGTCTCAGCATTTAAATTCTGTAGTATGTATTTTATTTAAGGCACAACGAAAATTTCTTAGGTATAATTTTAACTGATTTTCATTTAAACAATAAACTTATGGTTGTTATAAAATTTAAAAATTTGTTTAAAGGCAGATGAAGGGAAAAAAGCTTAATTATTGGCCAGATTTAAGTTTTAAAGAAATTGGAAAAGTATTTGCCAATCAATAAGCTTGAGTTAAGGAGCAGGAAGGCGGTTATAATTAAGTATTGCAAGAATTATGATAGAGTAAAGGACAAATGTAATATGTTTATGTATGTCTGTATTAAACAATTGTAACAAGATTTCTTATAAATTTAGCAATATAGTCATAAAGGTTTATTTAAAGAAAAGTTTAGTCAGAGACCAAAGTTAATGAGAAAGTGTTGGATAGTGTTTGAGCGAATCAATAAATTTAGGGGAAATAAATTTCCATGTGAGTTTCTATAATGATATTAATTTGAACTTGAACTTGATAATAACACTGAATTTTATTTTTTGTTATAGGATTAACTAGTGCTTAGGCGCGTTCATCAGAAAAACTTTTTTTTTGAAATAGGATTTACAAAGACTCAAGCTTCATTTGTAAACATATCAAAACTTTATTTAAATGGACGAGTAATTTTTTATGATTTTTTTAGTACAGAACTACTAATTTCATCCTGTTTACAATTTTAAAAAAACAAAAATCTTTAACTGTAGAAAACTAAACCTACTTTGTTAACGCTTAAAACTAAACCTGACTGGCGGAGGTTACTTTTGAGAACAAAGGGCAATTTAAAAATTGCGTTCTAGTTGGGACACCCTTTATATATTTTTTTTTGTTTTTTTATAAAGATTCTTCTTTATTCAAAAATGCTTATATATAAATTGAAGCTAGAAAATAAAAAATATTTCATTAAAACGATTTCATAACATTTTTTTTTTTGCAAGGAGATCATTGAAGAAAAAATTTAATATATTTTGTAAATTTAAAAGAAAAAACTTAAAATCACATTTTTCTTAAAGATATTTGTACAAGATTTCATAAAAATTAAGTATTTTTAGTCTATCATTAATATTTTGCTTTGTGCATAAAAATAAATTTAGACCTTTTTTCTTACGTCACATTGGTAGCAATTTGGAGATCTCTGTTCCAAGCTGTACGTTTTATTGCATTTTTCACAATAATAAACACTCAAAGAAAAATATCTTTAACACTAAACCTCGCCTCTCAGGCAACACAAAGTAATAAATCTCCGCAAGAAAAAAACTTTGAGCAATGAACGTCAAGCTCGCACAAAAGAATACTGTGTTGGTTTGAAAGCTTGTGTTAAAAAAGCATAGTTGCGCCTCACAGGCGGGGTTTAGCGTTCTAGGGTTAAGCAAAACTGCAATCTTAAATTTATAAAATTTATAACATCAATACATTCATGATCATGAGAATGAATTTTAGAATATGAATTTATAGAAGTTAAATATCTAATGATGGCTAACAAACGTGTAGTCCTGGGATGGAAATGTATCAGAAATATTACCTTGATTGTGCTATCAAAAAAAAAAAAATTGCTGAATACGCGTTGAAATAAACTGAACGTAATTGGTTCAGGATTATGGTGGTAATCCAATGATATCCAAAATGTTTGTTTCTAGAAGCCTAATTGATATTATTAAATTTAATATTAAATTTTCCACTCTAACGTATTTAGACAAATTAAAATTGGCTTTGTAGTAAAAAATTATATCATCAAAAATAGAAAAAGCATCAACTATTTTAACGGTGAGTTATTAGTATTGTTACGGAATTGTATTTTAATTTAAATATAACAGCCGGTATGAACATACGAGTACAGCATGTTTATCAACATACGATATTTTTATCAACATACAACTTGTTTAGCAACATTTGCATTTGTAGCAGTTATTAACATAGCTGAGCAATATGGCAACATTAAGTTTTAACGGCTTTGGCTGAACATTCTAGACACGAACATTCTAGACTTGCAGACATGAACAGTTAAGATACTAGCTTAGCTCCGAACTATCTAGAAATTGTGATTAGTGTATAAATAGACTTACGGGGCCAATTAGGAAAGTAAGTTTATTGTGTATCATCGTTGTATGCATACCTGGCAGATTTGACGATTACAATGACATTATAACATTTCAATGTCTTTAAAATTGCATCATCAACTTAACGTTTGTAAAGCTTGGTTTTAACTTCATTTCATTTGTCAAATTTTCCATTAATGCAGACTTTTACTTATAAACAATATCGATAACACGATGTTGTTAATATTGTTGCGGTGCCTGCAAAAGGATCATTGCAGAAACACAACATTAAAGTGTCTCCGCTAGATCATATTGGAAACTACTAAAAAACGGTCAGTTTATCTTAACCAGTCATTTAGTTAACACATGAAGTTTTATTGCTAATGGGTAATATATGAGTAAGTGTGATATTTGAGGAACATTACAACAAGCTATTACAGGAAAAGTCGAGCGCAAATCGATTTCGTTTTAATATTCGCTCTCTTAACTCTCTAAATTAAAAAAGAAACGCAAACTTCTTTGAATGCTACATAAATTGTTGATGTTATTTTCTGGTGTATAGCTTTTTTTTAATTGCTTATTTAACGCTTTTGCATTTAAAGCGCAAACAACTGCTAATTGCAATTTATTGTACTAATGCACTTATGGTTAAAACATACATTAACACTCAGCCAAAACACTTGAAATTGAACACACACACACATATACACAGTCAAACACATAGACTCACATATACTAGAGTCAATAGTGAAATGTTTGATGTTTGTATTTGGAGTTTATATTGTAGGAAACAATTTTAAATGAGAGAGCAGTGTGAAAAGTTCTTTGGAAAAACTTGATAATGGTAAAACGTTTTTACCAATATGTATATATTGGCAAAAGAACTTTAAAGTCTGCCTGTATACAATTTTATTCAGCTTTAGAAAGCTTAACATATATAGTAGATGTATAGCAAGTATTTATAACGTATAGTTAAGATTTATAAACCATAAGAGACACGTACGAATATACAATAGATATATACAGTATAACAACCTTTATAACTGCAATTTACCACTGTGTCTACATAAGGAGGGTTTCAACAAGATCTTTGCTTTTTATTAGGTGCATACACGAAACGCATGAAAGTTTTTATGTTGAAAATGACGAATCTGTAAAAGCTACATTTCATAAAATTCATTATATTTTCGGTTATACTTCTGAGAACGCTACTAATGCCCTTATTCATAAAACTTACAACAGGTTTATAACAAGTTTATAAAGCAAATTTCCATACAAAATTTGTTTTATAAACCTGCTGTAAGTTTTTAGGAATAAGGGGGTAAGAATTTTGCATTTTGGGCTTCTGAAATTTCAAGAGCGCCTTTCGTGCTAAAGATGTCACTGTGCGGTCTGTATGCGTGATTGACCATTTTATTTTCTAAATGTCATTAGGAAATTCTTTGCTTCACTTTATTTTAGAAACAAAGTTCTCATCGAAAACCCCTTTTATATAAAGTTAGTGCATGTCTGAAGTACAATGTTTGTATAGGTAAGTTTAGCAAACCCACATGCACACATACTCAAAGTTAAAACTAAAAGTATCTATGCCTGAATGTACTTAGTCGTACATACATATGTACATACGATAATGTTGAATGTTTCTACAGCTAAAGTTGTAGTTTTAGCTGTTATTGAGCTTCTCACAATGTTTATATGTGAGTGGGTATTTGTTAATGATTGTGGTAGTGAGGTAAAACTCCAAATAAATAAAGTATATCAACATTTTAAACCGCGTATACCGGCACATATGCACACATAAACACTAGAGGCTCTCACCATGACGATGATGCTGCTGCTTGCTTTTGCTATTCGGCGGCCTGCCTGTGTATTTGCTGAAAAAAAATCTATTTTACCTGCAAATAATTGTATGTAGAGTACTTTATGTCTTTATATAGCAAACGTTTGATGAGAAATTTAAACTTATGGCCATTGTTGTCTAGCAAATGTATTTATGTGATTTGTATTCTCTTGACTATTTGAAAATTGGAATATTTTGAATGTCACTTTTATTTAAAACGATAATAACTTTAATAAATGTTGCAAGCAATTATTTTTTTTTAATTGTGGCACTTTGTTTGGTTGGTGTGTGTTTGTTGGTTTTAATATGTATGTATGAATTAATAGTCAAATGCAGATGAAGGCATAAAAAGTTAAAATTTGAAAACTTGATGGAGTGTTTATATTGTACGTGTTGTTTATTTTTAAAAGTACAGTAATTAACTTTATCATTCAAATTAAAATTGACAGTGCTTCTCAAAAAGATCGTTTAGCCATCTATAGATCCCAAAATAATAATAATAATAAACTTACATACATACATACAGACACACAATCACTTTTATATATGCATATAGAAGATTAAATTGAAATATTCAGTGGACCAAATGGTCCCTAATGAGAGATACATTACATTAGATACCTAATATTTTCAGTCGTAACCTCAAGACAATATATATATTACACCGTTGAAAAGTTATTGAGATTACAAATAAAAATTGGACCAAATGGACCTAATCTAACAGCAGGGTTAAACCAGATTTCAAGACTTTAACACTTTAATGCCCTTATTCATAAAAAATTAAAGTAGACTTTGAATGTACTTTAAGAAAATTGTGTATGAAAATTTTGTCTACAAGCACACTTCAAGACTTTAACTTTAATAATAATGATAATCGATTTTCAAATTCAAAACACTTTTTTAGAGTTGGTGTATTATAATTTATATCGGATTTGTTCCATTGGCTAGACTGGTTGTTCGGAGACAAAAAGTTCACTGTTTATTTCCAACAAGTTGTTAAACTACCAAATTTTTGCTAACAAGTGTGATTTTACGCTTTTTATATTCATTAGGATTTTTAACGCAAATAGAATTTCATACACGAATACTTAATGTAGGCTTACGTTCTGGTTTAATATTACAACTCCCATTATCCTGCAAATGCTAGAGTGAATGTTTAGAACTATTATAGTTACCTTAACTCAAGTACAAAGTAGCATAACGAAAGCATAAAAGATATGGTAGTAAAACAAACCCAACGGACTACCCGTCATTTTCCAACACACTATCAATAAACATTAGTGGCTGCCAGCCCGCAAAAGTTTGTTGGTTAAATGGCATAAAACTAACACGTTTAATTTCAAACGAATGAAAGTTTTAACATAAAAACAACTCGACAAAGTGGAAAACAAAAATTGTTTAAAGTGTAGGCAAGAGGCGATTAAAAACAACTCTACAGAAAACTATTGTTTGTAAAACTATTTAAAAAAATTGAAATTTTTTTAGTACATAGAAAGGAAATTTTGTTATTTGTTCATTTCGTCTCATATTTCAAACCATTTCTTGACATATCTACTCCTCACCTACTTTTTGGAGTCACAATAAAAAAAAAAGTGAAAACCACAATTGCATTTCAATAAAAAAAAAAAAGAAAATGCTTTTTTAAAAACATCTTCAGACGGTTGAGTAAATGTAATAAATTCAACAAAATAAAAGCAAAAATACGAAAATAAAACTGAACCGTTGAAAAACAAAATAAAACTAGCAACATTTTGCTGCAACAATGTTAAACTCATTGCCATTTCAAGCATAATAAAATAAAAATATGAGAAAAAAAAATAATAATAATTATTTATATTATACCACTGCAATACTCGAGAAAAAGGCAAGTAAAACTTTTTATACAAAACTAAAACTTAGAAATAACAAAATGGAAATGTGAAAAAAATTCATATTTATTGTTGACTTTTTCGAAAGAAAAAATAAATAGAATAAAAATCACAAAGTTTTTGAAATAACTCAGGGAAAAATCTATGACAAAATAACACACATTTTTGAATGAATTAATTAAAGATGAGCGCAGTTATATAAAATATTAAATGTGCAGGAAAAGGAAATAATAATAACAATAATAAAAAAATAAAAATAATAAATTGCAAAAGGCTAAATAATATATAATATAAACATTAAATGAATTTATTTAATTTTTCTCATTATTAAAGTTTGAATAAAAAAACTGTTTCATTCAAGTTGTAGAAATTATGCCAGCACTTGTTTTAGTTTTGCAATACAAACACAATTTTGCACAAATATTTCGGTTACACACATTTGGCATTAAACATTGCTGTTTCTAGAGCACACAACATAGAAATTACATATGTGTGGAAAAGCACACACCAGGGTAACCAACGTAAACTTTTTGAAAATTTCGTTATTAACACTAATTTTGATTTCACTAATGCTAAATGGCTGCGACAGGGCATGTCATTTACAATTTTAAATTTAAAATATCCAGTTCTATAAGACTCATTTCAAAATAATCTTATTATTTAAAATTTCAATAATTATTGGAATATTAATGAAAAGGTCATATAAACTGTAATAAGAAACTTGTTATTTAAATTTGCCCACGAAATTCACAAAAATTTGCAATGAAAATTTATGCTAGCAGAAGCAGAGAAAAAAGCATCTGTTTTCAGGGTCAACCAACTAAACAGAATTTTTTTTTTTGTATTTCACAAATTCATATAATTTTTTTATCATTTCAAATACACTAAAACAACTTGGTAGGTAGTTGTTATACTCTACAATACCATTCTGATGAGGAGCAGCAGTGTATATTGAATTTGTACTGATGTTTGTAACGACCATAGATATTGGTCTAACATCCACCACGATCGGTATCGACTCATAATCGCTTCTTGAGTCGATTTAACGACCGTCTGACTGGCTGTCCATATAAACTTTGCGCGCAGAGTACAGGACAATTGGGATTAAAACTGGTTGAAGCCCCATACAAATGTCCTCCCGAAATAGGGGTTTATCGGCCATAAATGTTTGATTTATGCATAGTTCGTAACAGTTTTTGCTACAAATACGTATTACATGAAGCCTAATCACATTTAAATTTTTTTTACAGAACTCTAATGGCCGAATTCACAGTCTTTAGTTAGCTAATGACAAAGGCTTAACTAATGATTCTTTATTCGCAATGCTTAGGTTGCCATAAGAATAACAAGTAATAGTTAAACAATAGTTAGTATTTTAGTTTACCAATGGTTAACTAATGACCGAGAATTCGGCCATAAAGAGCATAACTCTTTTAAAAATGTTGGTCTCCAAATAATTTTCAACACAAATATGTTTTATATATAGACACAAAACATTTAGAGAAATTTTATGATCATCAGTCCATAATTAGTCATAGCTCTCATGCGAAAATCACTTTAAGGATCTTTGAAAAATTTCACGTGGACAGATATCGTGACGACTAGTTCTATAGCGGTCGGTTCATGAAGCTCTCCTATCAGAGTCCCTTTGAAAATTACTTTAATAATTTTTTGATAATTTTTAGTTAGGCTTGAGTTCATTACATTTAATTTTCATTAAATTATTCTTTTTACTGAAGGCAGGAATTGTTTTTACAACATGAAATCTTAAAAAAAATAGTAAGAAATTTAAATTAAATTGACAATTAAATTTAATGAACTTAATAGCGTAGACAGACGACACAGTTAATTTGCATTAACAGTCTTAATTCAAATTAACTCGTGAATTATCCTATCTTAATGCGCATTAAGTTAGACGTAAATACACAAAATCAAACTGAATTTATACTGCATTTAGCTATTTCAATATGGCAACATCGTCGAAAATCAATAATATGTTATCAAATTGTTTATTATTCTAAAAGAAGAAGAAGACAATTGTAAAATTAAAATAATAAAAATAGATTTCCACAATTGCCTTTCTCTTATTTCAGAGTGTCCCACTGCGGTCCCCACATGTAGCAACACGTTCAGGTTGATGGTTGCTAGTGCAAACTTCAAACTTCAGCAAAAGTAATTTCAGCTTTTTTTCAAAGAAATACTGTTTTTTCAGCAAATGCCAAACAAATTTTTTCATAATTAAATAATTGTTTACAAACAAACAGCTGTTACCTAAATGCAGTTTAAATGCAGAAACTGTCATCTGTCACGGTAAAATCTTAATTCAAATTAGTGAGATTTTAATGCACATTAACTCCGTCGTCTGTCTACGGTATAAGCCTAACTAAAAATAATCAAAAAATCATTGATATTTATTTTTATTTCGGCTCGAGTTCATTAAACTAAATTTTTCATTAAATTATTTTTACTGAAAATTTAAATATAATGAACTCGAGCCGAAATAAAAAGAAATATCAATGATTTAAAATTAACAGTTCAAGTAAAATAATAATTGTTCTTAATTATCAAAAAATTTAAAAATTAACATTTCAACTAAAAACAATAATTGAGGAGGTCCATAACAAAACGCAATAATTACATTTTTCAAGTTTTTTGATTTTTTGATTGAATCATATTTTACACATTGAAATCTATATTACCTTTATTATAAAGCATTCCAAAACTCAATAACTACACTGCAATTCAATATCAAATATAATGGTTCAGAGCAAAATGCAATAATTACACATCTTTGCAACAAATCGCTACAAAAAAATTTTAAAAAAGTCAACTTTATAAATAAATTATGCTCTGGTGGTAACTCTTAGATAACTGTAAGACGTAAGGAATTTTTGTTTAGTTAATACATTTTGCTTTTGTTAGATAATTGTAGTATGTATTGGACAAAATCTTTCATTTATGTGAATTAACGACACAAGCCTAGTTAATTGTGAATAAAGTAATTTATAAATTTAAATATTTACAAATAAAAATATTTCTTAATGAATTGTATGAATTTGGATTAAATAAATTTAATTTAATAAACGTGTTTAACATAAAAAAGTGTTTTCATTTTTCTACAAGTGGTTGCAATTTAAATCAAAATGATATAATACAAATCTATTCAAAGCAAAAAGCAGAAATTCCAGCCCTAGTTCAGATCAGAACGCAATATTTTCATACAGTTCAAAGCAAAATGAAATAAATACTATGGTTCGGACCAAAACGCAATAATTCCAAAGTTGTTATCTAAATAACTTTAAAACAAACTGACAGATAAAATAATTAATTTGTGATTAATATTATTTTTTGTAGACAATAATACCTCAATAATTGTTTTTTAAAAAAATTATGTGCTACTAACTTAAATTACATTTTGTCGTTTATCCAAAAAAATGTGATGGTGTAATTATTGCGTTTTGTTATGGACCTCCTCAATTGTAATTACTTTAATAATGTATAAATATTAACACAGAAATTATTTATATGCACAGCCATTATGACACTAAATCTTTGGATAATCGATCCCTAGCTCTCATATAGCGCCCATTTTCGAAAAAACACTTTTAAACATATACTGAGTGCAGGGTATTAAATGGTCGGGCTTGACTGACTATACTTACTTGTTTTATTTTGGGCAATAAAAGCGATAATAAACAATTCATAAAAATAACCATAAATATGAAACTTAAACACAATAAACAAGCATTTTATGACCTTGTAAATTAAGCAAAACAATAATTCTACTGATTTTTGTTGTTGGTGCTTTTAATTTTTATTTTAAATGAAAATAACAATAACTTTCAAAAAAATAAATAAATAAAATAAAAAATAGAGGAAGCAAAAAAAATCTAACAGCAACACGGTCTACTATCACTTACTATGAATTGCGACTTGCTGCCATCAGATTCAATGTTTCCCAGAAACAACCAAACCAAAACCAGACAAACAACCGATATCAACAGCTCACTCTTATATTCACTGGCAAAAAAACTACTCAAATACTCTAGCTCATAAACTTTCATTCATGTATAAAATAAAAAAATAAACCTTACCAAAAAACAATAATCGTTTTATTTACGAATGAGTTTAAAAACCACATTGAAGAACCCGGAAAAAATATTTTTAAACCATTAAAAAATATTGGTTGAATAAACCAAACAAACAAACAAATAAGAAACAATATATAGAATACATGGGGGAAGTTTTATATGCAGCTAAAGAGGTTCACGTTTAAAAATTATTTAAAAATATTCTAAAAAAAACTACAATCGATCAAAGTTGGATACTGTAAATTTAGGACTATATTAGCAGCTTGTTCTTTACTATATTTATATGTGAATTAAATTGGGCATCCAACAAGCCCACAATAGCTGCTTTAGTTTATATTATATTAATAAGTTGGTATTAAAACGTGTTTTTTTTACATGTACACAACTTTAAGTTAGAAACATTTTTTTTAACTGGCGGCCATTTTGAAAGCTGTCAAGAGATTTATGTTTAATTTGGTTTGGCATTTCAACATGAATAGATTGATGTCAAATTGTGCAAATTCATTCTGAAAATCATGTTTTTCTTCGAAATACGAAATCCCGATTTTCAAGCGAATCTTGATTAGCGGTAAATCTCACTTTTGGTTAAATGGATACGTCTACAAACAAACCTGGGGGCAAATACCGCATTCGTGATCGAATGAGCTATCGTATCGAAAGATGATTTCGATATCGAAATTATGATAAAATGTACTAAATTTCTTGCTCGATATCGTATGCCATAATCTCAAATAAGAAAATTACGATCAATTTTACTCGATATCGAGTGTATGTTGGGACACCGTTACATCCAAAAAACCTGACTGTTTAGTATGATTTATGGGCTGGCGGAATAATTGCTCCGTATTTCTTTAAAAACGTTTCAGACAATGCTGACCTTTAAAGACCTTTGATTACTGACATTTACTTTTATCAATTGAACAATCATGATGTTCACGTGCTAACGGCGCAACATTTCACAAAGCTCGTGCCACAATTTATTTATTATATAGATTTTTTAGCATAGTTTCAATTTTCGGATCCGTGAATTGGCCTCCAAGTTCGTGTGCGATTTAACGCCGCTTGACCATTTTCTTTCGAATGTGTGAAGTCGTTATTCTACACCGATAAGCCCGAAATTATTGAAAACTTGGAGGAAAACATTTGGCGCGTTATTGCCGCTATACGGTTACAAATGTTAAAAAAAAAATCATTGAAAATTTTACCTTTCGATTAGACTACGTCCGAGCCAGCTGTATCGGTCATATGCCAGAAGTCATATGATTTTATATCAATTTAAACAAATTAGCTTTGTTCTATTACATTTCAAAGTTCTATACATCTAAAAAAAACACTCTTTATTATCAGTAACATGAGAGCGCTATTAGTATTTATAGCCCGGGTTCGATTCACAGTCGGTGCCACTCAAACAATATCAGTTTCTGTTAATGACATAAGTTTACAAATTCCGGTCAACTGTTGGATCAGAGCAGACGAGAACAAATCTTGATGTTAGTTGAGGTGCTGAATTTAAATCCTGGTTTCTTTTTTCAAAATTGGTTCTAGTTTATGAGTTCGCGCATGTTGGCAGCACTGCGCTATCATAATGACAGTCAGCTGATGGCATCGCTACAAACGATAGTTAATTTTCTTGGCCAACAGAAACTTTACAAAATGTTTAACCCCCAATGAAGCATCAGCAGCATGGGTATCATTTCAAGATGTTGTTCACAACTTTCTCGGTAACCGCAAATCCCCGGATTTCGAGCAGATAATCGACACTTTGTTGCAAAATTATTGCAAGATTGCAGCTGGAATGTCTCTCAAAATACATTTTCTGCATTCCCATTTCGAATTTTTTCCTGAAAACTTGGGTGATACAAGCGACGAGCAAGGAGAGCGACTACACCAAGATTTGGCGAAAATCGAAAAACGATACCAAGTATTTTGGGATGAGGGCATGATGAGCGACTACTGTTGGACTTTAATGCATGAAACAGATCCCCAGACAGTATAAGCGACTCAGTTCGACTGCTCTTCATTTCTAATTTAACACTTTTTAATGAATAAAACGGAGAGTAATTGTCAAAAATTTTCAAAAATGTGTTTATTTAATATCTCAAAAACTATAATCAATTCGCATTCAGAGACCCAAATAACCTTAGAAACAGCTTTTGGTTGCTTAGATCCAAAACCGTGTATATTTGTGTTATTAGTTTTCTATCTATCATAACTAATATTTATCACAGCGCCCACCTTCGGTGGTATAGCGTTCAAACGCTACCAAAGTAAAATAAATAAATAAAGGCTTTAAAATCTAGCTTTACATTAATGCGCCTACTCACCACGAGAGGCGCTGCAATTCCGCTCTCAAAACAAACATAATGCGCAATTGCAGAGTTGTGATACAAACGTTTTCTTCCTTTACCACCATTACTTCTTTAACCTGTCCCCTTTCCAAAAAAAGTAACGCAATTATATATAGGCATATCAATGGCCTGAAAAAAGAATAAACAACTAAACTTCTGCATAAGTGATATTGTAAATTTAATGAATTATGGTACCGACCAAACGTCTATAGCTAATGATATGACAGGTGACGTGATTTCATTTATAATTTCAAATATATAGCTTAACTAATAGAGAACAGAAAGGAATTTGGAACTTTAGGAAAGAGAGCACAAATTAGTATATTTTTGTGTCTTTAGATAATTTACAAAATTGAAAATCATAATTTTTGGCAAATAAACAAAAGCAAGTAAAAAATAACTTGCATGTACTCAATTTTGCACAAGTGTTCCTTTGGAAATATGTTTATGCACAAAAATATAAAAAGTTTACGGTTAGATTTGAATGTATTTCCTTTGATTATGACAGTAGTTTGATATTAATTTAATTACATAAGGTAAACACTTTTTGCAAATTATCCAACACAAATTAAATTATATTAAATAATCAAGAAACTGTCAAGAGCCATTGTTTACAATATTCCAACAATGACAAAAAGTAGTTATTATACATGCACAGAAGGAGACTGCATGCTCAAATCGGCCTTGAAATAATAAGATTTATAGAGGTTGATCTCTTGATTAATTGACTTAAAATTAGATTAATTTATTCTATTTTCCTATCTATCTATCATAAATATGCTGATAAAAATATTCTCTATCCAAGTGGTAACGTAACTATTTTTGAGTATTAGAAATACAAAATGACCCTTAAAAATAACCTGTGTAAAAACCTCTAAAGTATTAAAATTTTTTTCAAACAACAGCAACCAACAAAAGAAACCAGTGGAAGTAACATATTGTTGCTACCAGGCAGGTTAGTTGAAACAGTGTTAGTAAAGTGGCAACATTCAACTTGCCACTGAAGTGTACTGATTCGTAAGCAGATTTTGTTTATTTTATTTTAGGAGACTGTTTCTGTATTCTTATACCTATACATATATATATTTCTTACAGTATTTTATTGTGATGTTGTTTCCCTAGTACTGAATTTTATGCATGGGTTTAGTTTGTTTGTTTCTGTTCTTCAGCAACAATTCATGGGGGCTTTTTTGTTAAGCATTAAGTGTTTTATTGAATATTGAACAGCAATTTTTAGCCTTTTGTATTCCATTATATATGTATTTAAACGTTCGTTTTAAATACCATAAGCTCCCACACTCCAAAAACAATAATGGGTAAACAATAAATTTTGAACAATTCTTATGGCCTCTAGTTTTTATCTTTTTTGAATATTTATGTATTTTAAATTTTTTACCATTTTACTTTCAGTTTTTCTTTTAGTTTTATTGTTAGAAATTTATTTTTGATTTTTATTTATCTTATTCGATTATTTTCGTTCTGTTTCTGCTTAAAGACCTATTAATATAAATAAAAATTATTTTGTGGGTTTTCATTTGCGGTTTTGTTGCATCTGTTTAGAGATAAAGTGATTTGAATTGCTGGCATATCGATGCCAGTTTTTGTACATTTCTCTAACCATTTATTTATGTGTTCAGTGTAGTGTG
This sequence comes from Bellardia pandia, assembly GCA_916048285.2. Taxonomy (NCBI): domain Eukaryota; kingdom Metazoa; phylum Arthropoda; class Insecta; order Diptera; family Calliphoridae; genus Bellardia; species Bellardia pandia. Next base: position 13,727,443 of record OU696530.1, on the reverse strand, counting down.
CGAATTGAGCGATTTTGTTTTATGTTGTTTGTGTATTTTTGGTCGAATGGTAGCAGTAGCGGAAATTAGTAGAAACGTGTTTACGCATTAATGTTAAAGGTGCAATTTTTTACATTATTTTGGGGTGCTCATCTTGTGTTTTAGGGGCTATTCATAAATTACGTAACGCTCAAGGGGGGAGGGGAGGAGGTATGAGTTTTGTTACGATTTGTTACGGTGGGGTAGGGGAAGGTCTCGTAAAAATGTTACGTATTAATAAAATGTGTTTATTATAAGCAACATTTTGCTTTATTTATTTGTTTACATAAATGTACAATAAGCGAATTGCTCCTAAAAGTATATTTTTTCAATCTTTTCATAAGTCCCCTTTTACAATGTAAAATTTGGACAAACGTGGACAAACAAATGACCAAGATTTAGAAAAGCAAAATTTTAAATTTGCAGGCGAGAGTCTCGCACAAATCTGGAATAATATAATTTTTGATAACTTTTCAACTGTTGCTGAATATATCGAACCAGATAAATCAGAAATACTTCAGGAAAATATTTTGGTGAGCGATTCGAAATGGTCCCAACGAGTCAGTATTGCACTCAAATTGTCATTACACTGACCAAAGTTGCTGTTCAAAACCCAGAAGCAGTTATTTTCATGTAATGAAAAAAAAAAAATAGATTATTACCACCACCAATTCCTCTTATTGAAACCGATGTCGGAATAAAAGTTGCAGCCGATAGAAAAAGTGGAGAAACATCAAACTTTTGCCCACTGTTTTTGTTGAATAGTTTAAACTTACCATCTTTAATGAAAGATGCTCCAACGCATATATCATTATTGTCCATCTGTTCAAAATGTTTTGAAAGATAGAACATGTTCAAATTGTGGAATGCACTTTGCATATCAGGTGATATTTTGAAGTTGTTATGTTGTGTGGGAGGGGGACCATCCCGTATTTTTGTTATCATGTGTTACATGGGGGGTGTGGGGGTCAAAAATCTGCAAAAATAGCGTTACGTAATTTGTAAACAGCCCCTTAATGAAAAATAAAACCATTGCATGCATAAATTTAAAGGAATTTGTAAGAAAAAATTTTTTTAAAAAACTGCTGGGGGGCAGTACATTGTTTTTGTGTACACATTGCAAGCAATTTAAGCAAATTTTAATAGTTTATTTAAAAAAATGTACTTAATATTCTTTCACTTTGTTATTAGCATAAATCTTATACTTACAAAACCCCGGCGTATGATATATTTTGTTTGTGAAAAAATATTCCACATACGCCTTCCTGTCTTGTCACGTTTTGTAAAAATTTCCGTTATATTACAAATATAAATGTACCAAAACAAACCTTGTCTTTAATCATCAAATTAAATAGCATGAAACACAAAAAATGAATTTACGGATTTACATGTTTGATTATATTGCTTTATATATGTATCTGCTGATTTGTTATTGTTTTAGCTTGTACAATTTTCCATATTTACACTCAAACAAACAAATACCTAAATACATAATATATATTTTATTCATATAAACAAAATACAATACAATCTAAAATAAAGCAAATATTAAACATGTTTTAGCATTGATTCCACTTTTAGTATTTCCCTGCATTTATTATAGAGTAAGAAAGAAAAACAAACCCGTCACCCTCCCAAATAAAATACATTTTTTTGTTTGCCAGTATAAGGATTTATTTAATTTTTTTCTTTGTATAAATATTTTAGGCGCTAGATTATGCCTGATGTGATTGCTTACGTTGGGTTTTACTTATTGGTTGCTGTTTTTGTATTTTTTTTCTTCTTCGTTGCTGGTTTGATATTGAATTAAGACTGAGATTTATTGGCACAACTAAAAGTTTTTAGAGATTGCATGTCAAAGGAAACAAACGAAATAAGTTTTATTTATGTTATACTTTTAGATTTAGAAGACAAATATACCATCACCAACCACTTAGTAATATATGGTTGAAATGCAAAACAAATTGTAAAATATATCGCTTTCGCTTTGTATAACAGATCTTTATTTCCTCTAATTTCCCATGACGAATTTTGCATAAAATTCACAATTGACACATGGAAATCATTTAAATTCAGTTTCAAGGTCCTTTCTATTTTCACATCTATCTTTGATTATAAATTTAAGAAAATGTATTCAAGTGTTATATTTATTTAAAGGGCATTAACGTATGCAATCGATGCTAACGAAATGTGCATTGAGAACCCAATTAATTTTTAGGACTGGCTGAGTACTTAATTTTTTAAATTTTCAAAATAAATTCATTTATAGTATATGCCCTTGTGCTCCCAATGTTTTCTAACTTTAAATACTTGAACGGTTATGAACACAATTTATATATTAGTTTTATTGTGAGGTTCTTCAGAATGTCTCAAAATTCATGCTACATTTAAATTTCCCTTTCAAATTGACATCTTATAGTTTAGACATACTAAAAATGCAGCATAATTAGCAATATTTTGAACAAAATCATCCTAAGCAATAAAGTATACTTCCACCTTTATTAACTTGTTCATCGTTATAAATATATTGCGTTATAATGTCGCTCAGTTCATTCCCCCATAATTGGTTTTTATTGATGTGAACGAAGGGACATTAAAGGTTCAATTGCTAAATGGATATCGATGTTTTGTTTTATTTGAGGAAAAGCTTCATTTAGCATAACGTCACCTAAAATGCCCAAAGACGTAAACCTCATTATCATAATTTTACAGGAGAAGCAAAAAACGTTATAACATAAAAACTGTTTAATTGAAAATCGTGATTTCTTTACATCTTGTCTTAAGATAGACGTCTCTTTTGTATTAACAAACATTTAGATTTTTTGGGTTGAGACAAAGCCCATTTGCCATTGCCCAGCAATGTATTCTTGACAGATCGCTATTCAATTTGGCCACATATTCAGTTAAGTCCGAGTGCCAATTCTTGAGCATGAATTAAAAATAAATTTAATTTCAAAAACCTACAAGTCTGTTCTATTTTTGTAGTACTTAGAGCAATTTAAATTCATACAAAACATAAGCAGTCCTAGCTAGGCCCTGGGGTTGGCTTATGTGAACAAATTTCGGTGTTTGCTTAAGGGTTGACATTGGTTTACCAGTCTGCGTTAAGTTTTTTTTTTCTTTGCATAAGGCTGTTCAAATATTTCGCTAGTAGAGTTGTAGAGTTAACAAAATTATTTTATTAGGTTTTCAAGATTTTTCTTATATTTTGGTGTCTATAATTTAAGGAAAGCAAACCACAGCTTAAATACGGTTTTACCCTAATAGACATATAACCATGTATGTAAATGCCTAACAGCTAAAATGTAATGTCTGACAAAATTGTTGCCTACATTATTATTTGGTTTTTTTTTCTGAAGGTTTTCAATAATATTTTGTGAGTTTTACCACTGATGAGATTCTATTTTATTTTTGTGGTTAACAACATGTCATGTGTGTGCGTTGTTGTTTTTTTTAATATTTATTTTTGTTATATTGACCGCAGTTAAAAGCATTTTACATCAGAGCTCCGAAATCTTCGCTCGAATTCGAGTAGAGAGTGAAACTCGCTCGAATTCGAGCGCGAGTACTCCTGCGAGTGAAAAAAAAAATCGAGTATACTCTATTTTTCTATGCCACTCGAATAAGAGCGCATATGCTTCGCTCGATTTCGAGTGCGAGTAAAATACACTCGAAATCGAGCAGATTATACTCTTGCCGAGTACTCTTTCAGTCTTTCTCATACAGTGGAAAATAGAAACTGTTCGTTTTTGCCAATTTGTGTGTGCGTGTGTAGTAGCAAGTATAGACTATGGTAGGGAAAGGTGACTGACGAGGGAGGACTGGGAGGTCGAGAAGAGAAAAGCAGCAGAATGTATTGTTAGGGACCGGTGGTTTTTGTGTACAAAAATGCTCGCGAAGAAGATTTCTCGAAGATTACGATTCACTGTCATAACGAAAATATTTTCGTGTTTCATTATTTATGTCTTTATTGTTCATTATAATATAGAAAATATAAGTAAACTTTTAAAAATATAATACAACTTTTATTATAAAACAAACTAATTGCTCCGCACACGCGCACTGTATGAGAAAGACTGAAAAAGTAACAAAAACCACACGCACACACAAGTCAGCAAAGACAAACAGTTTCTATTTTTCCACTCGATTTCACTCTTAAGAGTAAACTCTCACTCTATTTCGTAGATTTTTACTCCCACTCTTAATTTTTAAAAAGGAGTACTCGCGAGTACTCCCACCTAAAACAAACGAGTGGAGAGTAAACTTTTTGTAACACTCGTACTCTTCGAGTACTCTTCTTCGCGAGTGTTTTTCACTCGCGAGTAAAATCGAGTAAATCTGAGCTCTGTTTTACATTTAAATATATGCTTGTCTGTTTGTATCTGCGTTAGATGGCGAGTTGTGTGCAGTTTACTTATTAATATATTAGTAACATATTCATACAAATAAATAAATAAATCCATGTGTATTGAATCTGGTCATAAATATTTATTTATTTATTTGTTTAAAATAAATAGACAGACAGACAGACAGACAGACAGACACACAATTGAATAATGTTGTATGCACTTATATTTTCATATTCATAAACAGACCATAACTATTTTACTATTGAGCATTTGGTTGGTTGTTGTTTTTTTTTCAGTTCTCCTTCTTTTTGGGATTACAACTGGTATTTTATTGTGTGTGTAATTTAGAAAATAATTTCAGTTGTAAATTGCAATATAATGAAAATATTTAAGTAGTTTGGTTTTTTTTCATTTCAACAGCAGCTGCATGCTTTTATTTCGCTTTGTTACATATTTTATCAATTATTTATAATATTATTTATGTGGATGTAAATTCAAGTGTTTGTTGCTACATTTGTTTTCGAAAATACATAAATGAAATGTATTATTTAATACAAGTATTTATGTATGTGTATAAACATGTTTTTATAAACAAATTTAGTTATTTTTAATAAAACTATTAAGTATGTACTCGTATGTGATTAGTACAGCATATGAGCAGTTCCTAAATTTGTAATAATATACTTGATTTTTTTTTTTTCATAAATATATGTTCGTTTGTTCGAAAGAATATTATGCTAAAAAACTGAAAAATTCAATTGAAATATTTTAAGATTTAAATTAAAAAAATACCAGGAACAAAGTTCATAAAACAACAGCTGGTTAATGGTTTTAAAATTTCACCTAAAATACAGTAACATAGTTACATTCAAAGACACTGCCAATGCAAATACACTGTGCTGCATAACTATAATTACACTTGATGTTAACTATTTGTTGTAAAGTTACAAACACCTTTTTAACACGTGTGCAAGAGTATGATTAATGAAATTTATCCAAAATTTGAGACACCACATTAACTTTATTCAACCCTTATGTGTGCACCAGGGTACGCGGGTACCTTTGGCGTTTTTAGTCAAAGTTTTTTCATTGAAATTGATGACTTGTATATCTGAAACTTTTTGAGAACTATTAACTTTCAAAAAATTTATTTTTATGCAGTCGTTCGCCTTGACTTTTTTGTAATTTTCCTGAGACACCAATTTACTTTTAACAAACTTTAATGCGCATTATTATTAATGCGTGTTTTATATGAGCAAGCGGCCATTGCAAGTCTATTATTTTAAGTTGTTACTAGCTTTGCATGAATAAATAAAAGTCTGTATAAATTACACAGTGATACAAATTGAATGAAATAGAAAAACCTGGGACCGTTTATTATTTTTCTTCTAAAGCTAGTCGAGTAAAATAAGATTCCAATAGTGAAACATGCTGGACACCTCCAAAATCCGGTTTTACGGTTAAAAACCTGGTTTTTGTACCTTTGCGCACTTAGAAGCCTGTAATTTTGGTTATACTGATCCGATTTTCAATTTCTTACAAGATTTGGAAAGAAGAAGCTGAGATCTTGCGAATGATAATATGTAAGAAAACTTAAGAAATGTTGGTGTTATTGTCGAGCAGACACAAATTTTGCAGATTTTTCAAAAAATTTTCAACTTTGGCGAAGTTTTAATACATTATTTTATTAAGAAACTATAAGGGCGCGTTTTACTATGTCATTTTTGTTGTCAAACTGTTGTCAAATTGTCCAAATTGTTGGCAATTTTATAAAAACGGGTTGTCATATGGCGTCATCTATGTCATCTATCATGATTGCAAACATAGATAACGCCAACCCGTTTTCATAAAATTGCCAACAATTTGGACAATTTGACAACAAAAATGACATAGTGAAAACGCGCCCTAATGCTTTTCAATTTATTCAAAAAGTACGTTTATTTACGATTACAACGCATATTTGGGTTTAAAATAGATAAGTAATTGACTGAGTTATTTAACTTTTCATGAAAATAAACTTTTAAACATTGCATACAAATTGTATTAATCAATTAACACAGTTTTACAAAATTTAAATTTTGTTAGTGTTTCATAACTATAATTACATTTTATGATAAACAAATGAGAATACTAGAAAAACAAATCTCATTTATTCTTATAATACAATTTTTTATGAAATGCCGCATAGTTCGTATCTTACTGATTTTGAAAAAGCTAAAATTTCAGTTTATATAAAAAGTGACTTCAGCTTGCGAGCAATTGCCAAAAAAAAAAAAAAAATAAATCGGTCACATATTGTAATAACAAATAATAATCCAGATTATTATGGTAAAAGTAAAAGTGGCGGGCAGAATAATGCTTTTCAGCGGAACAGTCGCAGAATTATAAACTGTGCCAACAACATAATAAAGAGTCTTGGTGAGATTATTAATGAATTTGAGGTAAATGTGTCCCAATCAACAAATGCTGTTGCTTTTTCCTAGGCTATTACTCCGCCACAAAACTGCTAGATTTCAATTCGCTAAAATAAACTGGAAACAGTTAAGCTGATAATATTTGTTAATACATAGTTGCACTATTTCAACGTATAATTGTTTAAGGGTTTGCTGTTTTTCCATACGAAAAAAATTAAGTTTTAACAATGCAGATAGTTTCAACAACTCTTGGAGAAGCCTATGAAAGAAACCATGATATTTCTCAAAAATAAATTTCAGAAGCGCTTGTTTGGGAAGCTTTTTGTAAAGACAGTATCCTTGATTTGACATTTCTAAGCACCAAAATAAATTCTTGTGATTATATAAAAATACAAGATGAGAAATTAGTGTCATTTTTAGAAAATAGTAATGAAAGACAATATTCAATAAGACAGCGCAGCTATACACGTAAGTTGTCAAACAATGAGATGGTTGTCTTAAACAAATATTAATATACTTAAAAAGCCCGCATGTTCTACAGATCAGAACCCCATTAAGGAGATTTGGGGAATAATGAGCCGTTAAGTTTATGCTAAAAACCGACAATATGAAAGCATATATTAGGCCTGATGGAATTTTTGATTTGTTAAAAAAAAGTCTAAATTGTTTGTGAATGTTGTTATTTTAAGTTATATTAATTTCGGTGTATTTATAGTTATGAAACACTAACATTTTTAAGAGCTAAAATAAATAATATGTGATTATTCCTTCGTTTCGCATACATGTAGGTTAAAATGTTTTACTTTGTTTTTAACTTACAAAATTGAGAAAAGCTTTATGTATTTATATTTATGCAACACAGTGTATTCTTTATCGCGCGCTATCTGTCTGCCTCTATTTATAGGACAGTGTATAAGCGCACACTTTTATGCTGGTCTTGTACATTTTAACTGACTCTTTAGGTGTATATTGTATGGTCCTCATCCTCATATGCATGTAAATGTTGATATGTCAGGAATTGAGTCAGTGAATTTTAACCTGTCTGCAAGGTAAAACAGCTTTAAATTACACTCTTCTTAAAAATGGTTAGAAATGGGTAAACAAAATTTTTAAAAACGATATATTCCGCTGTGTCGACTCTTAAGAACCACCTATATCTAACTAGAATTACAGGCACTGTTAAGTTTATTTGAATATAACTTTTTCTTAAATAGTGCAACGCTTGCTAATATGGTAATCTTGTTGGACGAACATTAATCGGCTGTTTACACAAACTGACCATGAAGGCTAACTAAAAGAAACTTAAAGACTAACTGGAAACAGTTAAGCTGATAATATTTGTTGATACATAGTTGCACTATTTCAACGTATAATTGTTAATGGTTTGTTGTTTTTACATGTGAAAAAATTCAGTCTTGATGATGCAAGCAGCCAGTCAAGTCAAACTTGTTACATATTAATCATTTCCCTAATTGATTGAAATTTCGTTAAACTCATGCACAATACAACAAGAAAATTCATAAAATTATTATTTTTTTTATAGCAACATCAAATTTGGGCTCACATTTTGGTTTGTAACTTTTTTTATAATAAACCGCTTTTGGTAATTTTCAAAACCAAATAGTTTAACACAATAACAAATACTTTACATGCAAACTAATTAATTTCGTTGTTATATTTTGAACTGGAGAATGTTTTACACTAACTGACTTAATGATAAATAATTTTTAGAAGTTTTACATGCGACATGACAAACTTATGCATAATCTTATTTAGTAGGAGAGATGTAGGAGGTTATGAAAACAGAATGGATAAAAATAAACATAGAAAAACTCAAATACAGAGAAAAACAAACATACGAATATGCGGCCTTTAAACTCACTTAATATTTGGCCTTTAGCTGGAAAACGCAAAACACGGCTTAAATGCATACAATGCAAAAAAATGCAAGAATATATGACTAAGAAAAAAAAAGAAACAAATGAAAGAAAGAAGAAAAACAAGTTAAAGGAAAATATTTGGTAGAATGATTTTGTATTGTAGCCTGAAACTTTGTAAAAAGGCAACACAAAAACTGGGACAAAGCTTCAATAGCTTCAACAATAAGAAAGAAAATATTGCAGACTGATTTAAACTTTGTTACCATAAAAAAAGAAACACAACCTTTCAATTTATTTATATTTTTCAGAAAACCATAAGCTGACTTTAAAATTTATTAAAAAAAACCTGTATTTAATTACACAAGCAATTAACACGCTTTCATTTTTTTCCTTCTAATTGCAACAAACCCTCAAATTAGTTGTATTTTTGACAACGCCTACAACATGCCACATACCACATACCACAACGACTAATTTAGTTTAGTGTTAATTGAGTGGTTTGCTGCTAAGCAATAATTGTAGCGTATTAACATTATTATTATTCGGTGTCCCCTATGATTGTAATCAATCTTGGCTAATTTAGGTGTCTATTAGTTAAATTAATAGCTGACAAAACAGAACACAATAAAAGCAGGCAAAAAAAACAAGAAAAACTAAAAGTAATCTAATTTGTTTAACAGAAACTTTTCTAGCAATTGTCATTAGGCTGGAAAAAGGAAGAAAAAACAAAACACATTCAATGTATTTTACAAAAACTCATAATAACACTTCTGGAAAATACTCATCAGTTTGTTTTTTTTTTTTTCTTACAAACATCATTAAAGGATCTTATTCTGTTGAGTATTTGTTTTGTTTTTGCTTGGGAACAAAAAAAAAAAAAAAAAAAAACTCAACTTAAATAAAAGAAAAGTTGTTGTAGTACACTTAAATAAAATTAAATTTGTTTTGCAGGAAGGCAAGTAAAGGGGTTTGCTACAAGAATTTTATTAACGTTATTGATTGTTAACGATTTTAATGATTTATTTATATCAACAACTAAAATGTCAATACATTTGTTAAATTTGCCTTATTTTTTATAACAAAGTTCTTGCTTAAAAACCCTTTATGTAGATTTCGTTACACTTCTGTGTTATGTGTTAATATTAAGGTATATCTGTGTGCTGTAACAAACATGTATCATAATCAAATATAATCAATTTGAAATTGCTTGTGATTATTATGTTTCTGTACGTTTACATTAAGGTAGCCCTTATTTTGCACTTTGTAGATATTCTTTGTTGTCAAAGTTTAAAATTGTTAACAGAATCGAAAGAGTTTGCTTAAATGTTCACTATATTTTTTATATAACGCACAATAATTTTATAACTTGAGAGCCTAGAAAAAGGCCAAAATACGGGCTACCCTAATGTTTATTTACGGTGTTTTTTTTAGATGTATAGAAATTTGAAATGGAATAAAACAAAAATGATTTCTTTAAATTGTCATGAAATTTACTTTAATGATGAAACAGAACTGGGGCTGAACGTTTTTTCCATACAGTTTGACATAAAATTATGCCAGAGAATGCGGTCTTGAAAATAGAATCTATTTTATTTTGACAGCGTTTTTTCTTATGCTCTCACTTTAAAACACAAATGCTCTCAACAATATTACCATACTTTTATTAAATTTTATACATTTTGTTAGCAAAACCATATGTTTTCGCAGCTTTGGCGCAAGAAAAATAAAAACAAAAGAAAATCAAAAGAAACGTTTAACAGTGAATTTAAAAGTGAGATTTTGTAATTTAAAAAAAATGAGTGATATTATAGAAAAATTAATTGAAGAAATACAAAAGCATGATTGCATATATAATTTGCAATCGCCATTGTACAAACAATTTTATTTAAAACAAGATTTGTGGACAAAAATTGTAAAAGCCGTCGGTATTACAGGTTGGCACACAGAAGAAATATGAAAACATTAACCCCCTGGCCCACGATATCGAACGATAACGTTCGCTTAGATAAGACTTAAGACACAAACTTTTTATCGTATCTATTTTTTACTCAATCAAGTTTGTTTATTCCACAATCAAGTTTGTGTCTTAAGTCTTATCTAAGCGAACGTTATCGTTCGACATCGTGGGCCAGAGGGTAAATGACAGTTCGTGAAGTTGCAGCCTTCATCTCAATTATGGGCCAGTTTTTTCTGAGAGTCGTTTTTGCTTGAGGTCGTGTTCTGTTTCATCATTTATTCAAAATATAACATTCTGGCATAGCCTAGACATAGTCTAGTCTGAAAGTCCAACTTCTGATCACTTTTTCTAAAATTTGGGGCCATGTTGTCCTTCAAGTAGACAATAATTTCAGGATCATCGGCGTAGACTAGCAAGTTCAAACATAAATCACTTGACAGCTGACATAGTGACCGCCCGTTAATAAAGTGTTGCCAACTTGAAGTCATATACATCTAAATAAAACACCATATGTATATAAGTAATTTTTACTCGTCCAAATAAAATAAACAGTGGAGTCACGTTAATGCAAAAAAAAACCCCTGTCGTTCCAAAAATATTGTCATTCATTACAAATACAAATAAAACAATGTTACAAACAAACCTGCTCTTTTTTTTTAAGAAAAAACATAAAATTGCCAACAATTGCACAAAAAGAAAAAAACATTTTTACACACAACATTCTGGTAGGTACATTTGCTAAACTTCCCTGCTTTTTTGTTTCTCAAAACAAAAAAAAAAAAAGATTGAAAAAATTTTCTTCAAAAAAAAGGCAAGACAAATGAAATGCAAAGTATACTTAAAAAGAGGCAAACAAAAGAGAAAAAACTTTAACTTACGAAAAGACAATGTAAATAAAACAAAAAAAATATATGTATATATAAAAAGTTGTATGTGTCTTAACCTCTAAAAGAAATCAGCCAATTACATATTCATATATTTTCGCCAACAGTTGTATACTGGTTTTAGCAAACTGTTTGTAACATTATTATACAGAAACATTTTAATGTTTACCTAAAACTTTCCCCGACTGCGAATACAACAATAAAATTCTTAATAAACAGTTATACTGTGTTCAGATATGCAACTTTATTGCGATAATCGCAATAAACGCCATTATTGAGCTCAATATTTCATATAAAATCTCAATTAATTATTGTGCAATAAGTACGAAATTATTATAATATTGAGTAAGATTTCGAATGCAACACTGTTAACAACTGTGTTTAGTGAACAAAATTGTGTAAAATGGCAAATGTCAACAAAAGAAATCATTAAAAAATCAATGTGAAGGTAAGTTTGTTTACATAGAAACACAACAACCATTTAGAGTATTTTTTGTATTGTTTTCCAGCTGTCAAATGATTATTGAGTAAGCTGAAAATTGCGTATGCCTGAACACTTAAAATAATATTATCAATATTGACTCAATAAAGTTGCATATCTGAACATAGTATTAGCAATAAAAACACACCAATTATTATATTAAAAACCACTGACCTAAATTCTGAATGTAAGGGAATTATAAAATACTTTAAGAACAACCTACATAGATAGTTTTGTGTTTATAAATTAATAAGAAATCCAATGCTTTACCTGAGAATGCCTTCAAGTAGAAATACGAAAACATTTTTAAACAAAATAATAACAACGATTTAAAATATTCAAGCTATCAAGGTAAACAAGTCTAATAGTGTTTTCACTCCTTAGGTTTTAACACAAAATTTGGTTTTAACGTTAAAACCAAACAATAAAACCTGGTTTTACCATACAAAATAATTTCGTTAAAACCGTTTTAAAACCTTTTTTGATTTGGTTTTAAGTAGGTTTTATGAAATACAACCATGTTTTAGTTGTACTAAATTCAGTGCCACCAAGTTCAAAATATTGAAAACAACTGATAATGACAATAAAAATAAATTAAATTAAAAAACACGTTACGAGTGGAATATTAAATATTAAAAAAATTAAAAATAATGGAAACCCAAGATCTAGTGCTTTAAGAATAGCTAAAAATGTTACAAAAACTTCTGGTAAACCTGTAAACACGGGTACGAATAAAAGATCTTTGCATCAACATGTCCTACATGGTAAAGTGCCATGTAAGAAACTCTTTATATCTAATACTATGTTTCCACGACGACTTCAATCACCTGCTTCACTCTCTAAATCATGTTTATAAATCATGCTGTTTACATGACCAAAAAACTTGATTCGATTTGACAGTTATTTTTAATAAACAAATAGAATAAAAAAAAACAGAATTTACAATTTGTGAAAAATAATTTTTTTTAATGAACAAAAAAAAGTGAATGGAAATTAGTTAGCTTATTTGAAAAAAAAAACATTCGTACGTATTTACTTTCTTTGCTTCCAGCAATAAGAAAATAATTTGCTTTGTTTACAATAATATTAAATTTTTACAGCTAGTGCAGATAAACTTGCAATAAAAATTAGAGAAGAGTGAATTTTTTCGTGCGTCGCAAGTTGATTCAATATGAATCCACTTGATTCGCTCTTAAAATTTTGTATCGTGGAGCAAGTTGTTTCGCACATGATTGGGGTGTGAAGCTTGAATAGAGAGCGAAGCATGTACCGTGGAAACGTAGTATAAAGGCACGGTCACACATGGCAAATATTTACTCAAAAAAGTAGAACCATTTATTTATTATATTAGCACAAATTAGTTTGGCGTTGTATATTCTTACAAATAAAATAAGACTAAATATTTGTTCTGTTTTGTCCTAAATAAACGAATTTTTTTTATAAATAAATGAGTTCAAAAATATTTTATTTATGAACAAACATCAAACATTTTGTAACAATATTCTGTTAACCGATGAAAATAAGTTTAAGATATTTAGAGTTAAAAACCCACCAAAAATATGGCGAACCAAGAACGAAGCCTTTACTAATAGATATACAACCAAGAAGGTGAAACATGGCGGCGACTCCATAATTATCTGGCGTTAGATAGCAGCATCAGGAGTCGGTTATTTTACATTTATACAATGTAGCACCTAGTATAGAGAAATTAGAGGTAGCTCAGAAGAGGATTTTCCTACAGGATAATGGTCCTAAGTATAACTCCAAAGTAGTGAAAAGATTATCCTGCGAAGTGCTCAGACCTCAATCCAATTGAGCTCACTTTTAGGAATATCTGGACAAACAAATTTGACAAAGAAATATTTCTTGCAAGGATAACTTAATAATATGTTTACTTTATTTTGAAAATTTCGTAGTTTTCTATCAAAATTTAATTATTTTTAAGGTTCCTTATTTTTTTAGTTTTTGTTAATGAATTATATTTTACTTAAGTTACTTATGAATTATGTAATATATTTTGCTTTAAATTTGTATTTTTTTAAACTATATTAGGTGTTTCTTTATATTGGTGCTCACAGTATGAATATTTTGAGTTGGAGGTATAAATGGTAATAAAATTAGATAATGGAAAGTAGGCCTACATCGCTCACGACACTGTGATTAATACAAGGAACATGAATGCGACAATTTTGGAATGTGCAGCCACAAACATTCTCTACAGAAAAGTATAAGTGATTCCCATACTGTGTTAGATCAAGAACATTAATAGTGCAGTTGAGGTATTATTTATCTCTCGGCTATTTAGGGTGTTTCTTTATGGGATGTCGAGATATTCAAACCTGAAGCAACTCTGCTTGTAATAACATGGCGAACAAACTGAATATAAATGACTCTAGTCGGCAAGACAATGAAATTTTCTGACTGCAGTTCTGAGTTCATGCTTTAAGTCGTTTATACAGCGCGAAATCTAAGGTCAGACCGATCTAGTCTAGTCTTTGTTTATTTTCGAAATCAAACTTTATATAAACTCTGTTTTACTAGCGTAAATCGAGCGTACTGGGGTTCCTGAAATCAGTTATAAATACTGGTAGCTATGTTAACTAAGTACTGTTTGATTGGTTGCTCATGCCAGAAGAGGTTTATCTTCTAATGTTTTATAGAGATATATACCTATTTCTGAGGAAGTCATGATTCCTCTCTCGAAAATAAAGAACGCTTTATTCGACAGTCTGTTTCCGCACGATCTTGTGTAACTATCGGGAATAGATATATGGCAGATAGACTTATTAACTTTTTTATCAGTTTATTTTAGCATTGATCTTACATGTTTATGCAAAGGAAACGTAAATTCGACGAATTTCGGATATCACAAAGGGACCAGATTATAAAACCAGTTTAGCCATCTGGCTGCTTGCCTATATAATCTAATTAAAAGTAGCTACGTATGTTCCACATGAACAAAAATTACTGTAAAATAGAGAAAAGAGCTGGTGCCAAATTACCGCATTCGAGTGACCTATCGTATCGAAAAATGATTTCGATATCGAAATTATGATAAAATGTACTAAATTTCTTGCTCAATATCGTATGATATACAGCCCAATCATGAATAAAAATTCAGCGAAAGTTTTTTTCCCTTTTCTCATTCTTCCTATTCAAATTCAATGTTAAAAAAATAAAAAGGGAAAAAACTCTCGCGGAATTTTTATTCGCGAAATAAGAAAAATACGATCAATTTTACTCGATATCGAATGCCCCTGAACTGGTTCAATTAAGACTTCTAAAGAATTTTTATAGTCAGCTGTTGCAACAGGAATTCATGTTCGATCATGCTCGATTTGTTGGTTTAAATTTGAGTTTGCTCTCATTACTTTCTTTATATTTTTCTATAGTAAGCGAGTCTATCATAGTCAACATTATTTCATGTAAATACAAGCAGGAGTCTCAATTTATTGCAAAATAAAAGAATAAAACTTAAAGAAAAATATAAAATTAGCAAGGCAAGAAAATACTTTCTTTTGTTGTAGCACAATAATAAAAGGGAAGAGAAAAAAATGCCGAAATTTGTTTGGTAACAAATGGTAAAGAGTTACAGTTGAGTTAACATAACTACATTAAATTTAAAATAATGAAACAAACAAATAATAACCATAATTTTTGAATACAAAATAATTAAAATAACTAATTTTAAATTTTTGATATATTTCTTTAGTCGAGTTCATTAAATTTAATTTTCATTAAATTATTATTTTTACTGAAGGTAGGAATTGTTTTGTGTTTGTTTCATGTTGTAATCTTATTAAAAAATTGTTGATAATTTTTCTTGGCTGAGCTGGGAATCGAACCTGGGTTGAATTTACATATTTCAAGAATCACCACATTCTCTCATCAGAATTCATTGCGTTCTAACCTCTGCGCCACTGCGGTGCATAATAATAAGATTTTATGTTGTAAAAATAATTACTACCTTCAGTAAAAATAATAATTTAATGAAAATGAAATTTAATGAACTCGAGCCTGACTAAAGAAATATATAAAAAATTTAATATAATTAATATTATAAATAAAGTATTAAAACATACTAATTAGAGTATATTAAATATCGTAATTATAAAGAAACTTTCAACATGATTATTATCAAGTCTATTATTAAAAATTATTTGTGCTATTTTTCTGCCCTCAATTGTTCTACAATAATGCTTAAAAAACATAAACTTTTCTACATTTTTTTTCGTGTAAATACTTGGCAAATTAGTGCTTAAAAGTAGTAAAAACAACGACACATTTGAATTCATTGAAAACAAACAAACAAACAAGAAAATACTTCAAGAAAAAGAACTTTAACAAGCCCTTTCGAATGTATCATTCATTTTAATGCTCTCATATATACCAACACACTAACATTAAAACTGTTCATGTCAGCTAAAGTGCTAATGATGCAGGCATGTGTTTGTTAGATTAGATTTTTCCCACCAACATCCAACTCCAGGCTGCTAAAATTCATCCTCTTAGTTGATAACACTTTCTTATACTCGTTACCTACTTGTTTGTACTGGAAATACATAAGAGGCAACAGAAAATAATGTAGGTTTTGCAGATTTTGTATCTCAATTCAATAATAATTGATGTGGGTGCAAATGTGCTTGTATGATTGGGAAATTCGAACAAAGTTTGGAACAAAAAATAAACAGAAATAAATTTTCCAATAATAAAAAAAGTGTGTATTAGACAATACGAATATGTATAGAAGTTGTAGGTTGGCTACTAATGAGATAATTTTGTTAGTTTGTGATTGAAATTAATCGTAACGTATACAAGTTTAGTGGCCAAAAAGGTACTTGTGTTGTATGAATTTTTCTGTATTTGTTTTTAATTTGTTACCAAGTCTAATGTTAATATGGAATTGGCAAAAACCTGTTATAATTAGTTTGTCTTAATGTTTAGGAAGGGGTCAAGAAATTATTTAAAGCTTTTTGCTTGTTAGGAAAAGGTTTTATAAATTTATTCCAAAAATTGTAACTAAAGCTTTATTTATTAGCTAGAAATGTCTTTAAAAAAAATCCACTTGTTAATTTAATTTTAAAAGGAAATTTAAACAAATAGTTTCAGTTCATAATAGAAAACCAAATAAAATGCTAAACAATAAGAAAACTAAATAAAATTCCTTAGCAAACAACATCTGTTGTTAGATTTATATTCTTACGTATTCACAACTTAATTTTAATTGTCTCACAAACAATAAAGAAAATGTTTTTAATTTTATTTATTTCTAATTCTGTTTGTGTTAGAAACACACAATTTTGTTTGCCAGAGTTAAGCAGCAGCAGTATGAGTAAAATCTTTAGTTTGAAAAACATAATTTGTTGATGCATAAGTAAATAAAATTTCCTTCAATTTCTAGAGAGAGATTTCGAAACTTTTCTTGATTAAACAAAATAAAAACTTAGCAAAAGCAACGAAACAAAAACAGCAAAAGGAACATCCGTTTAAGTTTCTTGTTGTTGGCAAAAGGAAAGAAAACAAATTGCAAAAAATTTCAGAAAATTGAACATGTTTGTAGTTAATCCTTCTACAGTTCATTTAATGCAGGCCAAAAGCAATATAAAGCAACTGAGTTAATGAGAACACAAACCAGCTTTACTATATCCATAATAAACTTCTTTCTACAACAGCATATACTACAACATTCAATTCAATTCAATTACTTATCCTTTAATATGATGTAAATAAAAGTACAGACCGGCTGCCAGTATACAAACACAGGCTGTCAAAGTATTTTGGATAACATGAGGATGGCTGGGGCAAAACTAAAATTCATTTAATTATTTCATTCATTCACTCATTTAGTAGTATAGAAGGAGCTGTTGTTTGGCTAGTTGTGTATGTGTTACTGTCATTGTTGACAACATCATTTAATTTTGTTACAGTTTCTCTTTATTTTTTTCATCCATTCAACACTTTATTTATTTTAGATTGTTCTATTTCAGCTGGCAAACACTTGTATAAAGAGCAGCAAATTAAAAATAAAAAAAAGAACATTATATTCATTTACTTAAATACATAATTACTAGTTAGTTGAGTTGTTTGCAACGCCTTTCTGTCGATTATATACGCTTGTAAAGTTTTCTTTTTGAATGTGCATCTTTTAGTATTCGACATCAACATCGACAGCCTGTTAAATGGCCAGTTTGTAGAGTTTTGTTTCTCCCACAGCTGTTGTTTTAACCCAACAGCTGAATTTATGTTACGTCCCATTTTCATATTTATTTATCTATTACACAGTGATACAAAATTGAATGAAATAGCAAAACCTGGGAACGGATATTATCTTTCTTGTAGGGCTTGTCCAATGGTGAAATATGCCGGACAACTCCTTAAAAAAAACCGGTTTTTGTACCTTTGCGTACTTATAAGCCTGTGATTTTGTTGATAATGATCCGACTTTGTTTCTGAGATCTTTCGAATAATATATAATTTATCTGAGAAAACTTGAAAAATTTAGGTCTTATTATCGAGCAAACACAAATTTTGTAGATTTTTTAAAAAAATTTCAACTTTGGTGACGTTTTTATACATTATTTTATTAAGAAACTATAATACTATTGAATTTATTTAAAAAGTACATTTATTTACGATTACAACGCATACTTGGGTTTAAAAATAGATAAGTAATTGACTGAGTTATTTAATAGAGCTGTGTCGTTCATGAACGAACGGGTTAAAATGAACGGATCACTTCATTGAACGGAATGAGCCGGTCATTTAACTGAACGGTTTTCATTCAATAGTGAACGGATTAATTTCGTTGAGCTGCTGTTTATCAAAGACAAGAAGAAAATCACATGCAATTAGGGTTGTATTCATTCGTTCAAAAAATTATTATTAAAATTTATTGATGATTTTTCGAACAGGTTCGAATCCTAAGCCAAGAAAAATTATCAATAAATTTTAATAGTAATTTTCATGTAACAATTCCTATTTTCAGTAAAAATAATTTAATGAAAAATTAAATTTAATGAACTCGAGCCGAAATAAAAGAAATATCAATGATTTAAAATTAACAGTTCAAAATAAAAATTAAAATTGTTCATTTCATACAAATTTTATTTTTGGTCAAGCAAACACTTTTGAGTTAAATAACCAAATATAAAATTATAAATTTAAAAAAAATTATCAGTTTCCTCTTTCCAAATCTAGTAAAAAAATTGAAAATAAAACTACAGGCTTCTAAGTGCGCAAAGGTACAAAAACCGGGTTTTTAATCGTAAATCCGGATTTTGAAGGTGTTCGGCATATTTCACTATTGGAATCTTGTTTTACTCGACAAGCCCTACAAGAAAAATAATATCCGGTCGCAGATTTTTTGGACTGGCGAACCGTGTTATGAGTAAAATTTTTTTTATTATTTCGGTTTGAATTCATTATTAATTAATAATTCAAAGAATATCATTGTAAAGTTAAATTTTTTAGACAATTGGCATTATCAGCAATGTTTGTTGTTCAAGATCTACTTGTAAACATCATCTATTTAACTAACCATTTATTGAGAAATAGAGTTCGGAAATTAAACATATTTCTTATTACATGTTAGGAGTTAGAACGAAATTTACATACGTTTACAATGTGTGTGTGTATTCTTCTATATTATTATTATTATTACAAATTTTATATTAATACAAATGTGTTGTTACTTTTATCTACATATGCTAATTGATTTAGAAAAATTAACGAGAATTACATTAAAAAATTTATAAGTTCATTTATATTCGAATTACACCTAATTTTGTTTTTACACGGTAATTGGTTCCAGTAAACTTCGTGTAAAAAAAACCCCGTATCAAAAAATATGTACATAGATCGTATGCAAATAGGTAAGTGGTTTCTTGTCTCTAAAACCTATTGAAATTAGTGAAAAACAACGATTTTTTAAGAACAACTATTCAGAACAATGTGTTTTTACAAGCATAGTTATTAAAGAAAAAACGATTCGCACTTTAAGCTTAAAAGTAATGTAAAAAATGTATGTATGACAAGTTCATTTGATTTTTTACACTAAAAGGGAATTCCCCCAAAATTTACGATATTTACAATTGTTCTGACCAGTAAATTTACTTGTATCCATAAGAATGGAATTAACCTAAATTTGTGATATCAACATATTTCGCAAAAATTAAATTAAACAAAAAAAATTTAAGCCCAAAATAATTCGAATCAAGCATAATTTTAGTGTAAGGTTTCCTATTAAAAACTAGTGTTAAAATTGTCTTAGTGCTACAAAAGGGTTAATTTAATATATATTTCTTTGGTTTTCTTTCTTCCCTCCTTCAGCTTAGTTGCCAATTGCTTTTGCTTAAGATTTCCAAGCTGTCTCTACTTGTACAAGGTTCCTTTTTTATTTTGCACATTTTCCCCAAACCATTTGCGCTCCGTTGGCTAAATTTAGTTTATTTGAAGTTTATTTTAAATGCAATTTGAATTGCTTTCCATAGTATTGTGTGCAATCGTTGGTGGCTGAAGAAGTCTTTGTTTTTCAGTTTGTTTGTTAGTTTGAATATTTGATTTTCTTGCTTTAATATAGTACATAGTATGATTTCGTTTCGGTGTTCTGTTTTAATTTGCTAGAAAATAAAAAATTTATTTTCGTTAATTTTCCTGTGCGTTTACAAATAAACTGAATAAATTGTTTTAATTAAATTTGTATGCCAGCAAAACTAAAAATTCAAATAATTTAAAAATTAAACTAACATAATATCACAACAATTGTCACAAAAAAATTCTAAATTCTAAACTCATTTTGCTGAAACCTAGCAATAAATAATTGTTGCATTTGTATTACAATTAAATAGATAAAAATAATTGTATTGTTTTAACAAATGCAAAAAATATGTTAAAACCCCCAATACAGCATAAATTCCTAAAAAGGTGATAAATTTTGAAACACAAACATACATGGACAGCTGCTGATAAGTAGATGGAGACAAACAAACATACATGAACATGTATATAAAAATTAAATAAACAAAAACACCTGCGTCTTAGTTTTAGCTGCAATGAATTTAGCAACAAACAACAGCTCTAGAAAATACAACAGCATGGCAAATATTAGAAGCAGCAAGTAAATAGATAACAACAACAACATTAATAACAACACAAATTGTTGTCAAAATGGGAATAAATTTTAGCAGAGGCAAGAAATAGTTGTAGAAAAGCCATTGACAACACCTGCAGCATTGACACAATCTACCTCTTGTTACATCTTTTACCTGACAATTCACTCACTTCCTCACTACCTTCAGAGGAGCTTGTATTTGGAACAAATAGTTTAAGTATATGCGACAATTTTAGTTGCTGTTTCTATGTATATGAGTGTATAGATATGTATGAATGCATTAGTTTAAAGCATTGCTCACATGAAATCTGGTCACACTACAGAATCTGTTTTTAATAATCCTGATCGTAACATTTTGCTGTAACATTGTGCTTTCATTACCAATGAATGATTTTTCTGAACAGACAATTTCACGTTCTGCAGCAGTCATTTGTTATTACACACGTCTGTTGTTTCTCTTTATGATATTTGTGTGAGCTAAAATATTATTATAGGCGATGGTGTAAAGATTCATAGTTTGCAAGGTACCGGTACCAATTACACTGTAGAACCATTTCAAACTTTTTCCAAAATTACGGGGTTCCGACGATTGATTGTTGTTAAGGAGACCAAAAAAAAATATACGTGTATCGGCGTTTTGATAGATCACATCAGAATTTAATTTAAAATGCGGTTAAAAATTCCCACCTCTGACCTGTTCTTGCAGCATATCGGTATATAAAACTATGTTTTGTTTACGTCTGAGGTGTAGGGTATGTTCAGCATTTTTGTAGATAATGGTATGGCAAATATTTTTTTTAGAACACATTAACCCTCTAATTCCCCCCTCATAACGGCATTTTTGGCTTTATTCTAAGAAATTGTAAAAAACACCCCGAAAAAGGGGAAGGGCGGGGATGAAATGTTCTACAAAAATGTTGACCATAAAATTTTACTATATATGTCAGAACACACCAAAACCCAAAACTTAACACAAACACTAAAAACCAATCAAATTCAAGATTGTCCATTATAGGTTAATTTAGTTATTGTTCACATATGTGGGTCATCCCATCTCTGGCGGGAAAGTTTGACACTCCAATACTGAATTTGTTATTTACACTTAATTACTTGTTATCATTACTGCGTACATAAATAAACTTAAATAAGTAACTAGAGAAATGACCGAGTCATAAATATTTAATCGTTTTTTTTTATTTTGATTACATGTGAACAATGCTTTGTTGGAAAATACTCGTAATATTTTCTTTTCAAAGTCAAACATTTTCTTCTAAATATGATTCCGGCATGTATATGCTTAATGTTGTAATAAATACGCCACCGCGAACAACATTTTACTTGTTGATATGTCAGTAGTAGAAGCTTTAAAAATTGTTACAATTAATTCAGTTTCGCTCGAATATCGCATTAAATATTAAAAATTCTTCTTGAATGAACCCGCTAGTTTAAAAAAAATATTTGTTAGATGAAGTCGTTATTCGATACGCCAACAAGACAAATTGCAAAATTTGGGCTTCTGTGACAAATCAGGAGGTGTGATAGGGCCATTTTCAAATATGGTGCTGGTGAATGGATCAATCTATCGACAACTAAATGTAATCCCATTATTATTCGTGTGTGCATCACGCAATCAATTATTGCTGGTGATTTGTTATGATATTTCGGTATTTACAAAAAAAAAAAATTCCCACTGTTTACACGATGTCAATAATTTAAGAAATTGAAATTATACTATTTTTGGCGGTTTTCATAATATTTAGTTATTTACCATGCAATTTTACATCATTGACATGTTGTAAATTATGTAAACAATTAAATTTCTATCATTTCTAGAAATTTTTTCTTGATATTTGGCTATTTACAATGAAATGTGCAATTGTTTACATTTAGTTTACACCATGTAAATAATGTAAATCTTTGAAATTCTACTTTTTCTAGGGAGTTATCATGGTATGTAAAAATGTAAAATGAAATTTGCATTAGTTACCCATTTTTTACACGTTGTAAACAATGTAATAGTTGAAATTGTACTATATGTATGATGATTTCTTGATATTTAGTCACATATATAGATATTTAGTATCAAATTTTACATTGTTTACGTGATGTAAATTAAAGTTCTTTCATTTCTAGAAATTTTTATTGATATTTGACTATTTGCAATGAGATTTGATATTATTTACCTATAGTTTACACCATGTAAATAATGTAAACAATTGAATTACTAGTTTTTCTAGAGGTTTTTCTTGGTATTTAGATATGTAGAAACGAAATCTACAATATTTTCTACACGATGTACACAATGTAAATAATTGAAGTTCTACTATATTTATGACGATTTCTTGCTATTTACTCACTTAGCATCAGATTTTACATTATTTCTTTCTTGTTTACATGATGTGAGTAATGTAAACAATTAAAGTTCTTTTAGTTTTATTAATTTTTATTAATATTTGTATTTTTTTATTAAAAACTCATTTTGTTTACCTATTGTTTACATGATGTCAACAATTCATCTTATTGAATATTTAGGAATTTTTATAATTTTTCTCTTTATTAAATTTTACATTATTTCTTTATTGTTTACATGATGTGAGTAATGTAAACAATTGAAGTTCTTTTAGTTCTATTAATTTTAATTGATATTCGTGTTTTTTTATTAGAAACTCATATTGTTTATCTATTGTTTACATGATGTCAACAATTCATCTTATTGAATATCTAGGAATTTTTATGATTTTCTCTTTATTAAACATTTAAACATTAATTTAGATTTTCACATGATGTAAACATAAGGTCAACAATGTAATGTATTGATATTGGTGAATGGATCAGGCTATCGGGAAGTAGAACTAGTCTATTATTTTAATGATATGAATATCACTAGCATGTGCTGGACGGTGTCGCATATACACCGAAGTAACAAATTTATTACAAAACCGAAATTTTGATATTATTGATGATAAAGGAATCTGGATTGTATTTGTGTTTGTGGTTTTTTGCTTACATTAATACTTAAACATTTACGCCACCAGATTTTATGTGAACAATGCTTTTAATGTTGGCTTTATACTGAAATTTCGAATATATTTTTCTTCTTTGTTCAATATTCCTCACTCTAAGTGCTTTTTTTCTGTGTACAAGAAGTTGCGGTATATATTTCATTTTGGTAGATCCAACTGCATTACTTTAGGTGCCTTCTTCACCTTCTTCACTTACACACAAACATATATAAACTTATAAACATATCCTTACCAATACATCTACATAACGGCAGCTAAATCTATGTTTGAAACTGTTCTAACAAAGTAGGACAAATCGTTTGACAATGCAGCAAAAAAAGAAAATATAGACAAACAAGAAAAGGATAAGAGAGAAGTTGTGAAAAAATATTGTATTTTAAAGCACAGTATCGAGCGGTAGGTAACATAGCGATAGTGAGTGTTAGTAGTTGTTGGCTTGTATATATCTGGTCTATTGCTGCTGCTTTTAAGCAATGTTTGGCAAACTCGGTTTTTTTTTGTTGCATCTTTATTTTGTCATCTTGTTGCTCTAGCTCTGGCTTGTTGTTAAGTGGCTGAGGATGTGGAGAATGATACTTGTAATGTTGCTGATTTAACTTAATGACAAATTCCATTATTGAAGTGATGGGTAAATTTGTCTATAGCAACAACATATAATAAAAATGCTATTATTATATTTTACTTTAAATTTATTTTATAGACAAGGATTATATTTATTGCCACTATTTCAAAGAAACTGTTGCTAAATTTGTGTAAATATTTTGGGTATGAAATTTGTTTTAAACTTTGGAAAGATATGACTTTAATTTAAGAGAATTGACTAGCAAATAATTTTGACAGTATTTCAGCATAGAATAGTGGATAACATTCAAAATATTTTGGAAATAATAATGACTCAGAAGCTCTCAGGTTCGCCAGTGTGACATTTAACATTTTTAGTGATTGCAAATGCTTTATATTCTGGGTCTGCATTCCTACTATTTGCAGCAAAATGAAATTTAGATTCTGATAGCTGTTTACATAAGTTACATGATTCTTAAAAAGACAGTTGTTGGGTTTTCGTAGAACATATGCCCGTTTTATAGCAAAGCCTTTCTAATATTCTTTAGAAATTGGATATTTAAATGCACAAAAAGTTTGACTAGCAGCCAGATATAGTCTTCTTGCTGTACTTACATTGCTGTGGTGTTGTTCTGCCCGGTCATTGCTGGAGAAACCCGAAATTACTATGCTTAAAAAATGATTTGCGATATAATAATATTTCTAGAATTCATATTTGTGACACACATTAAAAACGATTCAAGATTTTGTTGAATTTTCTTACAAAAAGTGAAATTTCTGGTTTATTGATTGTCCCTGTAAGGATTTGTTGATATTCTCATTTTCTTTAACCTGCTTATTACTTGTAAATATCTTTGTTTTTCTACGGCTCAAATTACAAGTATTTTTACTTTAATTTATACATTTTTGACATGTTATTTTCAGCATACAAACAAAATTGCAACTGTAGCACATAAAGAAACAGCTGTGACATGAAAAAACAATTTCCGTTACAGGCATCAAGTAAGTGCAGCAAAAATTTAGCACAAACTAATAAACTTAAAGGCAGCGAGTTGCTGCAAAGATGAAACTCAACAACTAACATATAAAGCAACACTTTTGAGCCAGCAATAAAGGGTGCATTTATTTTCAGTTTTTTTCCTCCATACTGTTTAATAAACTTTCTGTACCAACAAGCAAAAATACCTTCAAGTCAAATGTCTTGCATGCATTTTACCTTCAAAGTAAAATCGAAAAAAACTATTCATGATTTTTGTTTTACAGCAGAAAAAAGGTACAAAACATGGTTTTATTTTAGATAATGTCATTTTGATATATATATATTCTTTTTAGTTTCACTTATTTGAAGGTAAAAACTTAAACTTGCTTTTAAACAAAAGTGATGTTTTAGCCTAAAGGCAGTCAAACAAAGAGATTTTTTTATGATTTACTTAAAAAATTAAAAGTATATATCTAGTAAAACAAAGTCTATGAAATATTAACTAGCTGGCAAAAGTTATTATTCATATAAAGCATAATACTGTTTTAATTCACTGAAATTCAGTTCATGTAAAAAGAGATAAAAATTTTTAGTTAATTTTTTATGAAATATGATTTTAAATTGTAGACTTCATACATTATTAATAAATGAAAAACTATTCTCCTATAAAAGTTAATTTATTGATATGTTTTTATTAAGTGTTGTTTATTTTGTTTAAATGAAATGTAAAGCAGGCAAAAACAGAAAAATATAAATAAACATTTTAAAATTGTATTTTTATAGTTTTTTAAAACAATTTATAAAATAAATATTTTACCAGCAAGTGGCCAGTTACTGTTACTGTTAAAGAATAAAAATGAAAATAACGTTTAAAAAAAACACTCAATGATAAATGGTCGTATTTATCATTTCCAAGCATACTACCACTTACACAGACAAACATATGGAAATGTTTATAGTTGTAAGTGAGCGTGTGTTTATATTACAACACTCTCACTTGCTGTTAGTAACGAGGTCTGGCTCAACAGTTCTCTAGAAACTATATACTTCAAAATGTTCTCTTAAACCAGTGGTGTTCAAAAATAAAATATAGATGTATATGTGAGAGATTTTGCACAGCAAACATATTGTCAAACGCTTAAAATCAGAAAAAAGTAAAGAATTTTTTCCAAACATAAACACCTTATGAAACAATATCAGGGACCGTAAATAACAATTATCAATATCGAAAACCAATTTTAGAACAGTTATTTTGATAAAAAACAAAAATAAGTCTATCTAAAACAGTTTTTTATTTTTCGTCTTCAATTGTAATTGAATCGCATGTGTTTGCTGTGCTTCGATCAACAAGAAGCAACAACAATGCTTAACAAATTTCTGAAAAAAATGACGACAGGCCGTCGCATCTGTTCTCATCGCTTGCTCAATGACGACTGAATGAATGTTTTTAAAAGAGCATAACAAATGTGTGTACATTTTTCAAACCATTGTTGTATGGGCTGAACATCACTGTCTTAAACATAATTTTAAAATAGCTTTTGGAAAAATTGCATTAATGATGTGACTGAAAACAACACTTTGAAATTAAATATATAAATGAGCATTTGATTTTCAAAAATTTCCAATCATATATCTACATAAAAAAGTAATTCATATGAAGTTTTAAATTGTTTGCTTTTGCAAGTTTGAAATTGAAACCATAAACAATTTAATTTAACCACGCCAAGAACAGATAGATGATCATATATTTTTCACTCATACAAATACCAGCAATCTACCAAATGTTAAGTATATTTGAATATTTGTGTATGTGACACTCATATGAATGCATTGAAAGTTAAATTTCTATTTCAACTTCTTTATTGTCTGTAATAAAAATGAATATATGATGGCGTATGATTTATAAAATTTCATACAATTTAATTCAATATTAATTATACGCACTGTATATCATATTGGATGTAAGTAACTATCAGGGAAGAAAAATAAAACATTTCTTCGGTATCAAAATAATATTCAAATAGTACTTGTATTAAATTCAGAGTACTAAAATTTATGATTTTTTATATTTAGTGTAGTTTTTGTTTCAAGTCATCCATTGCAAACAGTCTTATATTAAAAAGAAATAAAATTTTCTTTAGAAAATACTGTTATAAAGTAGTGGAGAGGGGGGCACGTTTGAACACGGAGCACCTTTGAAAAATGTTGATAAAATATCAGTTTAACATTTTTTCCGACCCTTAACCGAGTTTTTTACATGACAACTTTGTTTTCTAGCAACGTCATCAACTTTTGCTAGTTTTTTCAGTCGTCGACCGAATGTAGTTGGGTGAACAAGTTTTCGCAGTGCCATTGTAAATTTATTTATTTTTTTTCTAAGAGTGTAAGAAGTAGTTAGTGATCGTTTTCTTTCGTGAAAGAAATTTATTGCAGTCCAAAATTCAGTTCAAACAAATTATTTGATATTTATGTAAAAAAAATATTTATTATAAATTTCCGTGAAATGGCAAGCCAGTTCAGGTTTGAACAAAGAAAACGGGGGCACCTTTGAACATGTTAATTTATCAACCGAAGTACCAAACATTGTTGATTCTTATCTTCTGAAAATTTGAATTTTAAATGAAAATGTAATGTCACTGAAATCGCAAGGCCTTTTCCGTCTTAATAATAAAAAACTTATTTTTGATGTGAATTTTTTTTATTTTTTAATTGTTAATGTTTATGTTTTTCTTAATAAATAAGTCGAACTTATTATATATATAAAAAATATAACTGTTTATATTATTTTTGGACATAAGCGCTACAAGAAAAAATTGCCGTTCAAAACTGCCCCATACGGGGGCACATTTGAACACAATGACTTCATCCATTAAATAAAATAAAAAAATATAAATCGAACTAAAAATAAGTTACTTGTAGACTTAAGCTAAAGTTTATTTCCATATATATTAGTTAAATTATGTAAAAAGTCAATAATTTAAAAATATAAATTTTTATGTGGCTTGAAAGCAAAAAGTGTTCTAAGGTGCCCCCCTCTCCCCTACTCAAGATTATCTGTTATACCTAAGATTTTCTAAATAAAAATTGACTTAGGTAGTTAAAATTATAGTCGAAATTAGAATTGGACTTTGAAAGTTAAATTTGAAATGTTTGAAAACAACTGTCTTTTAAACAAATAGTTGTCTTTTGAATAAAATTATTAACATATGGATATGAATGCAATAACTGGACCATAAAAAGATATATATCATATAAATATGTATATTAATACAACAGTGGCATGTGAAAAAATAGTTTGGCATACCACAGTTCAGGCTTAAAATGGAGTATTGCTCCGAACGTTTGTTCACTGTTGAATAATATTTTTTAAAATAAAGAAAGTTTGCTGCTTACAGCACGAAAATTTCATTCAATTAAGGTTGGAATAGAAAAATATTTTACCATTAATGGCTCCATTAATCGCACTACTTGGTAAAGGTAAAAAGTATTTTAAACAATTGGCAAATTAGAATTCATTGCATCATTATCAATTTCTTAGATCTACTGTAAACATCATATAAAAGGTCCGTCAAATAACATTTTATTGCTGTATACAATTTACATTTTTTACCAACCATTCCAGGGTTTTAGATATATTACAAGCCCTTAATAGACGTTATTTATATTAAAAAAGCTTACAAGAATAGAGAATAACGAACATTTAAGGAAGTTCATTTAAGTGGAATTTTTAAATATTTATCTAGAAATTTTATGATTAGTTAAAAAGGGATTTTAAAATAATGTTTATAAAATGATCATTGATATTTTTTTTTATTTCGGCTCGAGTTCATTAAATTAAATTTTCATTAAATTGTTTTTACTGAAGGTAGGAATTGTTACATGAAAATTATTATTAAAATTTATTGATAATTTTTCTTGGCTTAGGATTCGAACCTGGGTTGTTGGTTGAATTTACATATGTTTCGAGCCAACAGTCAAACATCAATCCTTTAACCAGTATTATTGGTGGTTCGAAATTTGCTGTAATTATCATTTTTCATTTATTTTACATGTTGCCTCCTTTTTCTTCAGTTTTTTCGTGTTCATGCCAAGACTTTGTTTATAAAATGATCTTTAATGCATATGAGCACTTTTAATGTTATATAATTTTTCTATATCTTTTTCATACAATACTATAATCTATAGGGCATTCAAATCACGCCCGTCGCTTTTGAAGCATATACATATATCTTTTTGTACTCGTATGTGACATGAATGATTGGTCATTTATAATTCGTTACTGTGTTTTTTGTTTTTTTTTTTTTTGGGCTCTACATTGCCATGATACCGATAATAATCCAGCTGATGATTTTATTATTTTATATGGGTTGTCTATAATGTTTATTTGTTGTCATATTTTATGATTATAAAAATGTATAATAAATTATTATGCCAATAAGCTACTAACAACAGAGACATACATACATACAAGTAATAACATATAAAAAGCCAAAATAAAAAAAAACAAGAATGACACTGTCTCTATATGAGTTTATCTGTATGATACACAGACACAATCTAAATAAACAGTTTTTAAAGTTTATTATATAAATATAAATTATAGCATAACATATAACAGACATACTTATGTACATACATACATACATACAGATATGTATATGTCTATGTATATATATTTTAGTGTTTGTCATATAAAAATAGAAAATTTATAGATTATTTAAATTTGGATTTTTTTTATACAAATTTTATATCTCCCAATAGATGCAAATTGACACATCATTTGTTATAATTATTGGGGAAAAAGTTATATGCATATATTTTATTTTAAGTTTATTAATATTTATCTATTGTGTGCTGGCAGACGCACAGCTAAGATCTTCAACTGTCTGAGTGTTCTGAAAAGTGAAAAATTGTTGTAAATTTTAAAATATCAGTGTAACTTGTACATGGCTGGTAGTTATCAGCATCTACTCGTATTTGTAGCATTGGAGTGCCACTGACAGATACAGATTTTTCTTAATACTATTGTCCTGTTTTGCAAAGTTTTATGTTAAAACAAATGTGGTGGTAAATTTGTGTTGTATTGTTAAAAAAAAATAAATATGTCTGCATTGTGGTTGTTATTGACATTTCATGATTTATTAATACATGTTTAGTATTGTTTTTCATATAAATGTTTAACATTGTGTATGTAAAATTTTACAGTTTATTAAACGTTTAAATAGAAAACATTTATTTTCATGAAATTGGCTTGAAAACTTAAAATATATTTGTTCTGCTCTTAGCCACTTTTATGACATTTCCAATTAGTATTGATACATAAATAATAGAGAGCTGCAACGAGTAAGTTTTTTCTTCATGTGTGAAACTCGCTGTCGAATGTAGTATATATGTGAACTCTTACTCAGAACACAAGTAGGGAAGTGAAGAGAATGTTTGCTTCCGAAGTTAATAGAGTACCAAAAAAAAAGAACTTATGCAATATGAACAATAAAAAAGAAGTACCTTAAAAACCATGTTCTCTTCATGGTGGTAAAAAAAATGCAAATAAAAAATAATAAAGACTTAAAAATAGTTTTCAATAATTTAAGAAATAACAAAATATATTTTAAACTTACCTCATTTGCTTCCATTTCTTATGAAGAGAACGTGAACACTTTAACAAAGTATTAAATTTAAATTTTATTTGCCAAACTTCACGTATTACTGCAAGCACCACGCAAAGTTTTGTTGTCGCTTGATACTCGATATATTCTCTTCATGTATGGTGAGAGTGCGAGCGTAAAATAAACCTGTACTTAACTCGTAACCATAAAACCGAGTAACAGCATATAACATATTCGGTATTTTTGTTGTACTCAAAAATAAGAACATTATTTTTAAATATACTTCGAGTCAGTGCACATATTTCGCAAGTTCATGTGTACTTCTTAACAACAAATACATTCATACAGAGGTTTAATATATAATAATAATAATTACGTACATATTACGCATTAGCTTGTTTACAATGTTGGGGTTTTAAAATTATTTGCACAACGCTTTACATTGCTAAAGATTGCCCAACAAATCCCATTTAATTTAGGAACCATTGACACAAATTCACAAATAAACCACCAGCAAACTTTATAACCCAAATACAACTACAAATAAAACTTTTGTTTCACTAATTTAATTATCACCCGAGCAAATAAAATAATCTAAATAAAATATGAAATATGAAATAAAAAAAAAAACTACTTCTCAACTCACATTTCACTTAATGACATATTAGCACAAATTCTTTTATTCCCGGCACACAAGACTTCTGCTTATGACAAACTGAAAAAAGAAAGAAAAACAAGTAAGAAAGTATAGACGCTTAAACCATATACGAGTTAAAACAGTTTTTTTTAGAAATGGGCGCTATATGGGAGATACGAACTATTATGCACCGATTATCCAAAAATTTTAATGTCATGACTTTAGAACATATAAATGTTATTTGTGTTAAATTTTATCTCGATATAAAAACTGTTAACAGATTTATACGTGTTAAAGTGAATTTCAGAGGCGGTTTTATAAGGCAAATTTGACTGCCTACCATTAAAAAATTACGAGTCATGATATCTGCATAAGTGAAACTTATTTGTTCGGAAGAAGTCCTTATAAGGGAGCTATGACTAATTATAGACTGATCATCATACAATTTTGGCAAATGATTAATGCGTATATAAAGGTACAGTCACATTTGGCAAATATTTACTCAAAAAAGTGTAACCACATATTTTAGTACAAATTTGTTTGACGTTGTTTACTCTTACAAGAGTTTTGCAAGCTCAAACAGCATTAAATAAAAAAAAACTATATTTTTGTTGTGCTTTGACCCAAATAAAAAAAGTTTTTTTTTAAATAAATAAACAACTTTAAATATATTTCGTTTAGTGGCGACGTTTTTTCGGCAATATTTGCCAAGTGTGACCAAGAGTAAGATAGATTTTTGTTGAGCATTATTTGGATACCAACATTTTTAAGAGAGTTATGCCTTTTAAAGTGAGTTTCGAGAGTGCGTCTTATATGGGAGCTATGGTCCATAATATTTCTGGAGGATATTTATATGCGGCTAGGTGAATTAATTGACCGATTTCAACCAATTTTAATTCCAACCATACTTGAACGGAAAGAATATCAGTTACCAGATTTAATCGAAAGATCTTCAGTACTCTACGTAAAAGGTTTACGTGCACAGCCAGCCAGCCAGACGGACGGACAGTCGGACATCGTTAAATCGATTTAGGTGATTCTC
The DNA here is from genome assembly GCA_916048285.2 of Bellardia pandia. Lineage (NCBI taxonomy): Eukaryota > Metazoa > Arthropoda > Insecta > Diptera > Calliphoridae > Bellardia > Bellardia pandia. Next base: position 13,694,503 of record OU696530.1, on the reverse strand, counting down.
AATCGATCGTTATACTTTAAGCTGGCTAATCGAATATACCCTACCCACTATGGCGGTGTAGGGTGTAAAAACTCACTTGTAAAAGTACCATATTATTATACCTTGTTGCCCAGTAATAAAGTCAAATATAAATTATAAAAAAGAAGTATCAACTTCATAAAAGTTGTTTATGATTTATATTTCATACATATTTGTGTTAATCATTCCTGGGGGGCATAGAATATTCTGTTCTGTTAGTTTGTATTCAAAGTATAGTTTTTGCATGTGAAACTTTCTTTTAACTACATAAAGCCAAAAGACAATTGTTCCATTTAGTTCAGTAATTACTATTTCACACAGACAAACTCTAACCCACAAACACTCTTTTTCGCTTCTTTTTCATATAAAATAAAATCAAAAAACTTTCGTCATGATTGTTACTCAACCTCGAGGTTTACCTACACTCAGACATTATTACAAGTTATTATTAGTATGATTACAGCAACATATTATGATTGCCGCAATCATTTAAATGAGAACAGTGATATTGTAAAAAAAACTATTTATAAAGTTTCAACGATTACAGTTATCATATACAAGTTTTTTCTCGTCGTGTATTTCGAAATATATATATATGTACATGTACATATATGTATATTATATGACATTAAGGAAAATAATGAGGAATTATCATCAAGTTGAGTGAGTAAATGAAGGACTTGCCAGATATTATAATAGACATTTGTACCTACATTTAGGTATAAATACATGTAATAAGTGAGAGTACAGTCATTCAGGACTAGAACACAATTGAAAAGTTTTCTTTTGTTTTTCGTATTTAATAAACACCAACAAACACATGAGATTTTACACATGTCCATATGTATATAAATGTTGACACATTAATGTAAATATGACGGTGATTGTAAAACGAAGAACTTAGGGGCATAAAAGTCACCACAGTTAGAGAGTCTGAGCTGTGTGAAGTGTATATTAAATAGAAAACACCTAAATATAATAGCAGTAATAATAATTATAATGTTTGGGAATTTTCAGCGAAAATTTTTAAAATTGAAATGTCAATAAACAAACACATTTTATACATTAGCGCAATTCACAATATTGTGCAAATAGTATTGCATCATTGCATTAGTAAAATGGTTTAGCATACTTTTGCCCTTGTTCTGTATTTTGTATTTGCAAATGCAATGATGCAATACCAAGATTGTGAATTGTATTATTATATTATATTTTAAAAAATTTTATAATAATGTAATGCAATCTTAAATGTTATCATGAGCACAGTGTGTCGCGTTCGCGTGTGTTTAAAAAGTGTGTTGAAATATGAAGGGAATAAACTATTGAGTACTTGGAAAAATTAAAAGACATTCACGATATAAAAAAGATATTGCGACAAAGCTGCTGGAATGAAAAAAAAAAATATTTAATGTTTTTTCAAATTCAGGGAAAAGGGAAATATATTGTAAAAGCCAGACTTTGATTGTTATACCTGCTGGCAAATATTGTATAAGCAGTAAAGCAAACAGAAAATGCATAATCCGTAGACTGAAATAAGAAGTTTAAGTTATAGCTTAATTAATATTATAGGCTAACAGCTTTTGCAAAGTTAATTTTGATATATATCGCGTGCTAAATCAAACCGAAATAATATAAAAAAATTAAAACAAATATTTTTACCTGACAACTTTCAACAAAAATCCCTGCAAAAATTATATTACATTTTCAGATTTTATATTTTCTTTTCGATTTATTCAAAAATAAATTCTAAATTTAGTCGCGTTCGCAATTTTAATTTTATCAAGAATTACAAACAAATAAAAATTGTTTAATGTTTCTTCTTTTAGAAACAAACGTTCAACTCACAGAATCTACACTGCATAGAAAGGCTGTAAAGATAAACATAAATAGTGCCGAGCAAAAATATATACCTATATTAGCTTACTTTATGCTTCTTTTAAAAGCAAAGTTCATGCAAGACATGAATATACCTAAATTTGTGCCATAAAATGTTAATCTAAAAAATTGCCAATCTAAAAATTAATTCTCAATATTGTCTCATTTTGGATTGAGATAACCTAAATTATAGATTGATTATAGAAAACCAAATGTGTTACTTTTTGACCATATTGGGTTTTAATACTTTAAATATGAGGCTCTCCAAGCAGTGACTGTTACTGGCGCCTAAATTCCAAAACAAGGAGAGAGCAAATTTAATGCGGTTTTAAAGAAATTAGGACAATTTGAAATTGGTCTAATGTGATATTTCTACCATAAAACTACACGTGTACTTTAAGATTAAAAACAATTTTCCATTTAACAAAAATCTTGCGTACTTCAAACTAGAATTTTTTCATAATCAACTCTTCCAGAATGGCATTTCTATGTCAGGAGCACTGTAAAGCTAACTTGTCAATTAAAGGCTCAATTTTCAAACGAAGATCAATATTGGATCAAAATTATGATTGATTGAAGTTTGCAAAATCGAGGCTTATTTACAAAGTTATAATTGATTTAACACATTTTGAGTTTTTGATAACACATGAAGTAATTAGAAAGTCATAGAGGATTTAAGATTTTCACATGTTAAGCTTATTTGGACAATTAAACACTTATTTATGAAATTACTAACGACTTAAGACATTTTGAAATTTTCACAATGAAAATCGATTATTAGCCAAAAATATTATTGCTCGCAGATTCATATTATTCCCAAAGTTATAGACGATTTAAAATATCTTCGAATTTTTCTTATTGAAAATTAATTTTTGTTAAGAAATACTTGTAATCATAGACTGCTTAGATTGCTATAAACGATTTCAAATTATACCAATACCTCGCTTTGCATCGTTTCGTTTTGCGTTTTTTTCGAGTTTGCGTCGCACACTGTGTCCACTGCGGCAATAAATCAATTTGGACCTGCTCTCCGATTTTGATGATTTTTGTACAGATGGTTAAAAACTATATAAACTAAAGGTCATATTCAAAAGCTTGTTACTTATAAACTATACACCTAATGTACCTTATAAGTATTTTTTTCACTTAAAATAGACATTAAGCATTATGTAAATTAAAAAAAAAAATTAAAAAATTTAAAAAAAACATTTTCCTTTGACAATATATTTTGAGCCAAAAAAATAAACATTTATGATTTTCCGTTAGACTTTTAGTTGTGTGCGAAGCAGTGCGACACATGGAGTCCTATACAAATTAAAGCTGAGAGTCTGCTTATACCTATAGGTAGGCTAAATATACAATTTGTTTCATACATTTTAAATTAACATATGGTCTATTTTTCAAAGGAATGTTATCAGAAGAAGCGCAGGAAGCGAGAAGCAAAGATTATAGACGTTATAGGCTATATCACTCGCAAAAGACTGGGCGCTGTTCTACTAACGAAGACGTAATGCATCATTTGTTAATATCCTCCGACCCATACATCAATTCATTTAGAACGAAATTGAAGTTTAAAAAATTAGATTAGAAGATGTGAAAAAGTTGTTGTTAAATGAAATAGAGTGAAACTGACAAAATTTTTGTACTGGAGTTGTATGAGTCAGTGTGCGGATTTTCTTCATATTTTCCAAACATAATTTAATAAATGTTATATGCATTTATGAGAAAAATAAACATTCTAGTTACAAATTTACAGTAGATATGGCATTTTTTAAATATCATTTGTATGGCAGGTCGGCGTAAAAATGGGCGGATTTAGTTCATATTTTCAGGAGCTCATTCTACAATTACAGTATTATTGTTTTATGAAAATTGAGTTGATATATTTAAAATCATGGAAGTTATGCCACATTTTCTATTTAAGTTGTATGGGAGGTGGGCGTAAAAGTGGGCGTATTTTTGTAAACAAAAAATTTAAATTCTACGGCACAAGCTAATGCTAATGTAGTTGTAATTTAAGTGGTACACATAAAAATGTCGACGAAAGTAGACAACAAACATAACAAAAATGTATTCAGGTTTTCGAGACGAAGTCTTGGCATGAATACGAAAAAACTGAAGAAAAAGGAGGCAACATGTAAATAAATCAAAAATGATAATTACAGCAAATTTCGAACCACCGGTAATACTGGTTAAAAGATTGATGTTTGTCTGTAGGCTAGCGGGCGCCGCAGTGGTGCAGAGGGTTAGAACGTAAAGAATTCTGATGAGAGAAAGCGGTGTCTCTCGAAAATATATATAAATTCAACCAACAACCCAGGTTCGAATCCTAAGCCAAGAAAAATTATCAATAAATTTTAATAATAATTTTCATGTAACAATTCCTACCTTCAGTAAAAATAATTGAATGAAAAATTAAATTTAATGAACTCGAGCCTAAATAAAAAAATATCAAAGATTCTTAAAAAATTTTAAATAAATGTGTGCAAAATATCATGAAGCTCCGCGTTGTTTTGGGTTCGAGTCTTTAATTTTTTTTAGAAATGTTTGCAAAATCTGCACAATTATTAGATGCTAAAACGATGGCCCGTACAAGAATTGCTTTGATGATCGAAATGTAGTCCTTGCTTACTATTTGGATTTAAAATCAAGTTGGCAAGAGAATACCATTAAATAAAATAGTATTTCAGACAAAAGCAAAAACCTTATTTAATGACATAAAAAGTCAAGCCTTATTCAATGCTAGTGTTTGTAATACAGACAATTGCTACAAGAAAAAATATTTTGCGTTGAAAAAAAGCTGTTCAGCAAACATTGCACCAACTTGTTATGACAGAAAGCCGACGACTTAGTACGTTTGTAACCATAGAACCTATCTTCGAACTTTACATGGTTTGCTATAGAAACTCTTAATTCACTTTGCGTTATTTTAATTAGCGTCGGTTTTTTTTCTTTTGGAACGTAAACCCGACGCAAAGTGAGGTATTGGTGTAATCACGTTTTGCATATAGAATTGGATTTTATTAAAAAATATGCAAAAATATAATTTTTTATGAAATACTCTGGTATTCCCACCTTCTTTAAACTTGCATTTACAATTGACCTACAATATACTGCTTTGGTAGCAATTCTGGACAATAAAAAAATTATATTTGGTTTGGTAAAAAATTTCTTTGTTGCTACACTATGCATACAATCATGTCCACTGCATAATTTCTACTGTCAAGGTCAGGCCACAATAATGGTAGCATAGTTTTAGTTCTTACAAGTGGTAGGAAACATTTTCTACACATTATGCTATATAAATTTTGCCACCTATTACACCCTTTCTAAAGTATAATTTGATCATGTTAAGACTTGCTTCTTTTAAGCAAATTTATATGAATATTACTTAACAAAGCTGAACACGTTCTATAGTTTTCTAAAAATAATATCAACCATATAACTTTCTATATCTTGAGGAAACACACAATAATACACATTATTTTATTTTAACTCAATAAAACTAAGTGCAGCATGAAAAAAGAGAAATATAAAATTAATTAAGTCTTTGTAAAATGTGACACTTTTGCACAAGAAAGAAGGGAGAAAAGTTGAACAAAAACTAATTCTAACAAACTGCAAAAATCAAACAAACAAACAAACTATAATAAAAATAAAGGGAAGAAATGCTATAAAAAAATCAACATTCATTTGAATAGTTTCTAGTCATAACCTGACATTAATTAGCATTTTCATGCAATGCACAACTGAACACTCATACATATGTACATTAACACACACATACTAAACAATGCACACAGACATTCATGCATTGAGCAAATATAAAGGAAATAGAACCAATGTTTTCTCTACACCTCTACATGTAGCCAAACAGTGTTATAAACAACAAAAGTGAGAGCACAGAAAAAAAACACTCAATGGTTTGAATGCACTAAAACACCGGAAAAATATTTCAACAATTGAACGAAATGAACGAACGTAATATGAACCATTTTGTTAAAGTCATTATTCAAAAAAAAAAAAAAAACGAAAAACACATCCAAACACTTACATATATGTAATGTATGATTGTATGTGTTTAAACATTTGTATTAACAAATACATGCATATTCGTACAAGTGCAAAAGAAACTAAAACTTTGCACAGGTTTTTTCCCCATTCATTCTGATTCTATGAGTATTATTATTGTTGTATTTATTGTTGTGTGATAGAGATGCAATAAAAATTGAAAGTTTTTTAGAAATAAAACAGAAAAATAACTCTGAAAATCAGAATGAAACGAAGTCTGTTCGAGAAGGCAAAAAATTAGTAGAAAAAAGAACAACAACTAAAACAGCAACTGAAACTCGGTCATTCACAAACATCAATCTGAATACATATGTGGCTTACACGCAGTGGCTGGGAAAAGCATACCACAATAATTTCATATGACAAACTTTATTCCAATGAGACAATTCAAACTTATTGACACTTGAAGATACGACAAACACACATATTAGATAAACTAGATAAATAAAATCTATCAAATTAAATGTAACGGCGATGATACTGAAGAGAACTAGAAAATTACAAACCAGATTAGATAAATTAAAATCACATAAATCAGACAAACCTCTTACACAAAAAACAGCACTTGCTGCCCACTGTGCAATAACTGGACATCGACCAAACTTTAAAAATATACGAAATATGTAAAACAGATTACTAATACGAAACAATATATGCTAGAGATGTCAAAATCCACCGATATGCTTATAGCCAAAGTGCAACAACTGATTAAATTACTTTTTCCTTATTTTGAGCTTATTTTGTTAATTGAACGCTAATTTACTAAGTAATTGTAGATTTATGAAATTCTTAAGGTTTTATATTATAAATCAATGTTTGGTCACAAATGAGTTTAATAATTATGTATTGTATTATTTTAATCCTTAATTACGTTTCTAAATAAAACTACCTATTTATTCTGTTTAAATTATTTATTTAAACTCAACCCTCCAATCGTCAATTGAGTCTTTAAATTGAATTGATCTTAAACTGAATTGAAAGATTTACATTCAACTGTCAAATTTATATTTTTTTACAACTAAAAATTTAGAAATTAATAACTTTAAAGGCTGAGAAACGAAAAATAATTGCATTAATGGTTATTGCAGAATATCTTAATGATGAAGAAAAAGAAAAGCGACAAAGAATTTGGTCAAAAGAATGGTTGAAGAACAAGAAACAAATTCAAATGAAAATTTAATAAGGGAACTAAAAACAATAGAGCCGGACGACTTTAAAAATTTCACAAGGCTAAATGAAGATGCTTTTCAGCAACTTCTAGAAAATTTAACACCCTTTATTAGGACACATTCATTTGAGATGCTATCTCACCGAAGACTCGACTTTCTATTACATTGCGGTACCTCGCCAAGCCCTCTGATTTTGAAGATATTAAATTTCTTTATGCTGTCTCCCCCCCAAGCAATTGACTATCTATTTCCAAATATTTTTCTAGAAGCAACTCCCAAGCTTTTGTCTTTTTCATTTTATTTTTATACTGCGGACTTTTTGTTTTCCAAATTGTTGGATTTTCCTCGAGCAATTGGAAAATTTCTCTCCAAACATCGATGTTTGGCACCAATGTAATTTTTTTAATTTTTTATTTAAAATTCACTAAAATCAAAAAAGATTTTAAAAATAAACAACTTTTGCTTTGCAAAAGAAAACTACAAACCTAAATTTTGACAGCTAATCAAGAGACTCGAACACACACAGTGAAATCGAATTGAAAAACTTGTTAGTCGACTTGAAAAAATCAAAATCTTTTCAACCAACTCGTCAACTGCCAAACTAATCAAATGACAAACACAACAACTGACTCAGTTGCCAATTTAATTGAAACGTGTACGGGCTGTTTTACACATGTTTTGATTTTCACATTCGTAACGCATGAGGTCTAGCCAGACTCACTTTGTTTTTCATGTACTTAACTACTAAAAAATGAATTAAATGTGAATAATATATATATATTATAATTTTGAAAAAAATATAAATAAATATTCTTAAAAGGGGAATCACAACTTTCATTTTCATCAACACAAACATAAAGCGGTGGTGGTAAAAAGTATAACAGAGGTGACAGAAGGGGAAAGAAAATGTAGTTTTATACTTTTTGTTTCTCTTTATGTTACTATTTTTCTTTTTTTCATTTTTGGCACAGAGTAGTTTTGTATTGTTTGACACAACCATAAAAAAATGCATTTATATCATCTAACGAATGCACAAACTCCACAATGCATACCACAAAGTATAAAAATTATTAAAATACAATTTAGTAAGTTATTGAAATCACAAACATATAAACAAAATTTCAATTCAAATATTCTTACTCAAATTGTTTTGTTTATTTTGTTTTGTCCACAAAATTCTTGTTGTACCAGAAAATATTTTCTTTCTCTTTTAAATACAACTGCCTTATCAGCTGATTGTAGCGATTTTGAAACGCCAAAATTGTCGCCTCTGTTATACTCTGTGTTAAAAAGTGTAACGACAGTTAAATAAATCTGCCAAAATCTGATTCCTCAACTTCTTGATACTTGATCATGATTGAGGTGCCTAAATTGGAACAATAGCAATAATATCATAAATATTATCATATCATATTTTATCATCATATTTTAATAGAATTGTTTAAATTCTTTTGATTTTTAAGTAGACAATAAGTGGCATGGCATGAATAAGGGCACAAACTAAAAGAATATAATATTAGTATTGAATAAAAGTTAAGTGTATATACAATAATAACTTTTAATCAAATAATCAGCTTCAATTTATTTGGCCAAAATGTTGCTTATTTACAAAGTTTTATACAATTTAAAATATTTGGAAAATTTTGTTTGTTAAAAAATAAGGCTTTTTCAATTGAACGCCTATTTACAATAAATAAGTAATAAGAACATTTATTATTTTTATTTGAACTGTAAATTTTAAATCTTTGATATTTCTTTATTTAGGCTCGAGTTCATTAAATTTAATTTTCATTAAATTATTTTTACTGAAGGTAGGAATTGTTACATGAACTGGAGCCGAAATAAAAGAAATATCAAAGATTTAAAACTAACAGTTCAAATAAAAATAATAATTGTTGTTAACATAAGCTAAGGCACAAGCTAATGTTTGCGATTGTACTTCAAGTAGTACACATAAAATGTCGACGAAAGTAGACAACAAACATAATAAAAATGTATTCAGGTTTTCGAGACGAAGTCTTGACATGAATACGAAAAAACTGAAGAAAAAGGAGGCAACATGTAAAATAAATGAAAAATGATAATTACAGCAAATTTCGAACCACCAGGTAACACTGGTTAAAAGATTGATGTTTGTCTGTTCGGCTAGCAGGCACCGCAGTGGTGCAGAGGGTTAGAACGCAAAAAGAATTCTGATGAGAGAAAGTGGCGTTTCTCGAAACATATGTAAATTCAACCAACAACCCAGGTTCGAATCCTAAGCCAAGAAAAATTATCAATAAGAATTTTAATAATAATTTTCATGTAACAATTCCTACCTTCAGTAAAAATATAATTTAATGAAAATTATATTTAATGAACTCGAGCCTAAATAAAGAAATATCAAAGATAAACAAGTAACCACAGATTGAACATAATTTGAAAATTGGAAGCATATTTTCAAATTTATAAACGACTTTTACTTGTCACTGACTGTAAAATATATCGCAAACACACAATAACACTGTATATGAGTGTGAACACATAGTGGAAAAAAACTTTAAGTTGGTCATATAGAAATGGAACATACATTTGTTAAACACATACAATACAATAACGTACTGGCAGGCAGGCAAGCTGGCAGACAGACAAACAAAGAGACATTAGGAACACAAAATGGGAACTAACATGAAACATTATGTACTACTACTACTACTAGTACTTCTCATATAATAAATAGAATTGTAGTGGTAGTAGTTGCTACTATTGTGCTTTCACTTACTGCCAGCATAAAGTTTTTCTTTTTTTTCGGTTTTGTCTTCTCTAAAATGTGTATATGTTCAGTGTATGTCTATTCTCTCACACTGACATGAATTTTCATTCACACAATTACAACTGGAGCAAAAAGTCATTGCACGCTTACGAATTGTTGTAATTACAATTGTTAAGTTACCTCTGAATGTAGTGCACAGACAACCATACCTACAATATAATATATAGCAATACTGATACAACTCTAACAAACAATACAATTGCATAAAAAGGTTTACTACACACTCAACGATATGTAGGTGAAATGGAAATATACATATAAATATATATTTATGTGTAAATGTTTGTGTATATATGGAAAGATATGTGGACAGACGAATTTTGTTGGAGAAATCAACTTTCTTTGATCAATTTTATCAACTTTAATTGAATTTTTGAGCAATTATTTTATTTTATTCTCTGTAGCATATTTATTGAATATATTGCTTAATTAAAGCATTGAACAATAGTTTTTGTAGCAGCAATTAAGGATTTCTTTGAATTACAGTTCAATCTCTAATTTCAGATAAAATGCTTCAGCTTCCAACGACATGTACAATGAAATTTGGACTGTGTTTTAGGACAAAAAGAAATTAATTTAAAAACCTAAAAGGTACCTGTGTACCTTCTCAGTCAAATAAAGGCTAAAGATGTCATGAAGAATTGACTAGTATAAGTTCAATAGAAACCTGAAGAAAAAATTGAAGAGACAGTCGTGATAAGTTTAAAGAAATTTTCAGTGGGACCATTGTAAAAGCTTTATGGATGGAAGCTTTACAGAAGATCATTAAAATATTGAAAAGCAACTGATTGAGGAATTTCTGCTAATCCATTGAGATTACCAAGAACTCCACAAGTCTACCCTCAACCCCGATTTATGCAGATTATCAGTTTCCAGATTATAGGGAATGGGTGACGTTAAATTGCTTTATACTAAAATCCATTAATACCTAGAGTAGATATTTATGGGCGATTGAAAGTTCTTTACCATATAAACCTACAGCGAATGCTGCAGAGTGCAAAGGAGTTCAACATACCTTGGTTGTAAAGACAATGCATTCAATTTGGTTAAAGACAAATATTAGTTATTTTTACTGCAAAGAAAGGCTACAGAGGTCATGAGAATATGAAAGATTGAAAACCATGAAAAGTCTTTTCCACTAATATAGTTAGAAAACATAAGTTTGAGTACTTTTCTAGACATTTAATCTGTCAACAATCCTCTGTAAGGTGTCATGAAACTGAGAAACATCTATATAAGCTTTTAAACCAAAGATCGTTTGAAGTCAAACAAATATGAAATGGCAGTTTTCCTACATGTGCAAGAGCTCTTCGACAATGTAACAACTATGAAAGTTTTGCCATTTTGGAAGAGAGTTGGCTCTTCTACTGTAGCTGATTGTTATTAACAATATTCTTGTTGAATAAAAGCTGGTGATTATGAGGACGGTGTGGAATTGTTGGTTCCAGGTATGTTGCTGGATGTGTTTGGCAATATCGTAGCAAAAAATTATCAAAAGCTTAATCACAAAGATTGGTCTGGGAGTAAAGCTAGATTTACACGATTGAAATTTTCTTCAAAATTGGAAGCATTTTGAAGAGCAATTTTGAATCGTGTAAATCTAGCTTAAACCCAAGCAAAACAGAACTGGTTTAGTTTATACAAACTTTAAGACATCACGCTTCAGATAACCATTCATTCAAGATGCTTTGAACAGTAATTTGCAGCTAACTCCTATCGATTAGACTATCTCCTTCTGAATACGGAAGATCCAGAATATATGATCATGAAAGAACACTGAATTTACTTCCATCGCACGTAACCAAAATTATGGTTATTTGCAAAGTTATTATTTCTTCATGACGGTAATAAAGAGGAGTAACATGATTAAAGGATATGATATAAAAGTGTAAACTGTTAGCTCCATTATGACTTTTGGCGTTGAATCTACTGTCATATGTAATGAACTCTGTTTAAGATTCTCAACAAGTCTAGCGGAGGATGCTAGTTCATTTGAGGATGATATACTATCAATTAAGAAGACATGTTGAGAGAGAGTCTTGTCCGGGAATGTTTTGAGAGTGCGTGGGGATCTGGAGGCTGTTTCAGTCTTACGGTGCATGTCGTCGATTGATATGCATTCAGTGTGTAAAGCTGGAGGGTTACTCCGTATTTCGATTCGAAAAGAAAATCATACGAAATACAGAGTAGCCCCCTGGTCTTCTCTACGAGGGTGCAAATTTCTCATTTTATCACAGAAGAATAACACATTGGATATCCATCAGGCCAATGGCCATTTCTATTGTAAATATTTTCCTTTTTCTGTAAATAAATTATTTTTGTCTTTAGATAAAACTGAGAGAGTCCCCTTTTTCCATTTTTTCGGAGCATTTGAAAATGATTTAATAAATACTAATGTATAATATAAATATTAGATTTAATGGTAATTATAAGTTTTAAAGAAACTTGTAAAAAGAAACAATTTTTGGAATAATGAACTTTAACTTGAAGAAGACATGTTGATAACCAGGCGGCATTTATATCACATAAGTCGTATATTACGACCTCTACCTTTGTCAGGCAGTATAATCAAGAGCTGCGATATCTAGAACGTCTATCCGATATCACTTTAGAGTCCCTGAACATAAGCATTACTACGGTTTTATAAAATAATGCCTCTGAATTCAATACATGTATAATCTCCCCTAATTGTACTCAGCTTCGGTCAATTTTATAACATTGTGCTTTTGATAAAGGTAAGTTAAGCGAAATGTAAATTTAGTTTGTAGTTGGTGCGAGTTATAGAAAAAATACGGATTTAAAAAAAACAATGGATTTTTATTTCTTCTTTAAGCTTTTCTGAAATATTAATAAATGAGTAAAGTTTTGTGGTTCAAAAGTATTCAATCACTTATTTTTTGTTACATACAATTGAAACATTTATGCGACCGGATTTTATAAGAACACTGTTTTTTGTAAAATTATGATTTCTATATTAAAATAATAACACAGGTTACATCACCATATATTAAGACATTTTTTCTACTGAATGATTTTCTAAACTAAAGATTAGCAGTCTAATTCATAAAACTTGCAACAGGTTTATAAGAGGTTTATAAAACAAATTTTGTATGGAAATTTGCTTTATAAACCTGTTATAAACCTGTTGTAAGTTTTTATGAATAAGGAGGTAGATGTTTTATTGTTATTCTATATATGTAGGGGAGAACACTTTTTGCTTTCAAGCCACATAAAAATTTATATTTTTGAATTACTGACTTTTTACATAATTCAACTAATATGTATGGAAATAAACTTTAGCTTAAGTCTGCAAGTAACTTATTTTTAGTTCGATTTATATTTTGTTTATTATTGTAATGGATGAAGTTATTGTGTTCAAATGTGCCCCCATACGGGGCAGCTTTGAACTAGGCTGGGGCAGTTTTGAACGAGAATTTTTTCTTGTAGCGCTTATTTTTTATATATATTATATTATATATATATTTATTAAGAAAAACATAAACATTAACAATTAAAAAATAAAAAAATTCAGATCAAAATTAAGTTTTATATTATTAAGACGGAAAAGGCCTTGCGATTTCAGGTGACATTACATTTTCCTTTAAAGCATCATGATCAGCATTGGATTCGTCATTTTCAGAAAATAAGAGAGAATCAACAATATTTGGTACTTCGGTTGATAAATTAACATGTTCAAAGGTGCCTCCTTTTTCTTTGTTCAAACCTGAACTGGCATGCCATTTCACGGAAATTTATAATAAATATTTTTTTTTTACATAAATATCAAATAACTTAACTTAATTTTGTTTGAAATGAATTTTGGACTGCAATAAATTTCGATCACTGAATACTTCTTACACTCTTACAGAAAAAAAAAAAATAAAAAAATTTATAATGACACTGCGAAAACTTTTTCACCCAACTACTGAAAAAACTAACAAAAGTTGTTAACGTTGCTAGAAAACAAGGTTGCCATTTGAAAAACTCGGTTAAGGGTCGGAAAAAATGTTAAACTGAGATTTTATCAACATAGTTCAAAGGTGCCCCGGGTATAAACGTGCCCCCCTCACCCCTATATTTCCTTTGTGAAGACCGCTAAACTTGCATTTTAATTAATTTAAAGTTTCAATTTTGTAACTGCCCTTTCAGTAAATAAAAACAAACCCTTGCTAAATACACTCATTATTTTCTTTACCAATTATTTGCACAAAAGATAATGCACAAAAAAAAAACACACTTAATTTATTTCTAACATTAAGTCAATATTAATTTAAAATGAATTTAATTACAAATAAAAATGTACTAAAGATCTTAACAAATATAAACACCAAACAAAAAAAAAAAACCAAAAAAAAAAATTTTATGAAAAAAGAAATAAAAATTGCTTAAAACGCACTCTTACCAGCAAACAACAACCAGCAAGACCCTGAAGGAAAATCGAAATCAAATACAAGACGTAAATGGAAATTGAAATAAAACCAGGTGGGTGGGAAGGGGCGAGTAAAAGTGAAATTGAAATTGGAAAACATAAGGATGGGAAAGAAAAAGCAAAAAAAAACGCACAATTAAAGCGTTAAGTACTTTTGTGGTATTGAACATTTAAATTGGTATTTGCCAAAACTGTTGAGTGCACATTTTCAATTTGCCATCATTATACTTAAGTCAAAATACGAGAGTATGGTATACTAACAAATACTGCACACACACACATACATGATAACATACATACGGCGTCAGTTCGAAAAGTCAAAATTAAAGCACACTGTCAATAAGTTACGGAATTTGGTAGACATATAAAAGTTGTTAGAAATGAACATGATGACAAATAGCCAAGAGATTTATTTGTTAAAATACTAAAGAACTTTTCAAATGGCCCTTATATTTAGCAAAATTTGCTATTACAGAACCACAGACAAACACACGTTCTCCTGCAAACACACCCAAAATTATCGACATTATGGTTGCTGCTAAAAGAAAATTTTTAAATGAAGAATGTAGATGATATGAAAAAAACGTAGATTGTAGTTTAATTTCGGTTGCAACATTTGTGGGGCATTTTATATATAGGGAAAGATTTACTGTTCTTGCTTTCTTTATCTTGTATGTTCTACTTGGGCTTCTTTTAGAATTTTGAGTAATGAAGAACCAACTATTTAGCACAAGGACAAAAATATGCTGTAATGGGATTTGACTTAATTGTGGCATCATATTCTATGTATTGTCTAACCCAAAATATACTAAAACATTCTCTTAGAGACACATACGAGTACATACCTGCACTAAAGCAAGTACAATCGATACTTCAGATTGAGTTTAAGTTTAACAAAGAAAGAAGCGGTACATTCAATCATTTATTGAGATGAGACGAGCAACCACAAAAATGAAGAAACGAAAAAAGCACCAGAAAGCAAGTTATCAATACTGTTCTATATATTGTTTCTTTTTTGTGTGTAGCTGTTCCTAAAAAAAAAAAGTATTAAATCAACACAAGTGTAAACCCAAATTGATTTTTAGTCATGTGAGTGGGCATTGATGATAGCAGTCAACCCATCTACAATCCAGCTATAAGTACAATACATATTGCAACCAACCAACCAATCAATCAAACAAACATACAAATGGCTAAAAAAAAGTTTCAATTTTAATTTAAAAACTTTTTTATTCCGAAAACAAAAAAGACACAATTTTATATAGTGCCACAATACAAACACCAAAATACTAAAAAATGTAACAATCCTTTATATATGCACCTCCGGAGAGGTAAAAGGAAGTGTGTTGGGTTTGTTGGGCCATTGGAGACACTGGTTGTTCAAGTGTTTTCATTTGTAAAAGTTATACATTCAGTTGCACAGGGGAATCAAAAAACAAAATCTAAAAAATATTTGGAAACATTAAAAAAGATTTTGGCCTTTTGTTTCGTTAAGTATTAACAGTGATAATTGTATATTAGTATTAGAAAAATGGGACATTATAAGAATGCAAGTTTGGCGGCAACAGTTCGAAATTTTCAGACAAAATGTGTAAAAACTCTGGTCATCAAAAACGAAGACATTTCAAATATCGATGCAGTGTTTGCATCAGTAACATCAATACAAAAGTCTTTATATTTTGCAAAGTTTATTTATTATAAAAAAATTGCAATCTTTTCCACTGTGCACAGTTGGAGTAACTATAAAGAAACACAGAAGTCCAGTAATTTATTAGGTATATGCTTTAAAAATGCGGGTTCCTTAACAGATGGAACCAGCGGAACGCGGATTTTGTCTTTAGTAAATGATATGCCATTTTGAAGAGTTCATATCTGTAATTTATTATTTAGTTACTGAACGTTATATTGTAAAAAACAAAGTTTGTTTTGCTTCGGCAATGCCGAATTTTGTTCAAACAAAGCGTCATTAATTTACTTCTTTAATTAAAAAAAAAGTGCACAGATTACTCATCGAAGCTTATGGCGAATGTATTTCGTCGGTTTCAATGTGCGAAATTTAGTTTATGCGATTCAGAAGTAGTGATTTTTACACTGAAGACAAAGTTTGACTAGGACAGCCAAACAATTCTAAAGATCAAACATTGCTAAGAAGATTGCTAACAAACTCAACGAGATCTTACAAAATAACTGAAAGCTATTCAAACAGCAATTTCTAAAAAGATTTCGAGCAACAGCATTATATCCAAAAGCAGGGAAACTGAAGCCTTAAAGAGTCCTTGAATGATGATTTTGCACGTCCTAAATGCTGCTTAAATACTATAAATGATAATCACCCATATCGTGAATAAAAATTCAACATGAAATTTGTTCCCTATTATTTATCTAACATTGGATTTAAATAGGAAAAATGTGAAAAGGGAACAAATTTGAAGTGGAATTTTTATTCACGATAAGGGTGAATAATTTGTACATCAAATCATTACACGAGATCCATTATGATAAACCGAAGCATAAGAGGTCTTATGTGAAGCATGACCAATCAACGGAAAACCAAAATATTCAAGATTAATATCTATTATTAGCTGCTGAAATCTGGCTAGACTATAACAGGTAACATGTACCGAATGCACCTGATACGTTTGCTAGCTAGCATTAGCTGTAAAAAAATGGGGCCAGAGATGAAAACGTAGTATTCCATTACGACAACGCTGGGCAACACATGTTGCATTACTTTTAAAATCTATTTGTAAAGACATGGTTGGGAAGTTTTGCCTGCCCCGCCTTTTAGTGTAGACCTTGCCCGTGCCAATTACTATTTGTTTCGAGCGATGAAGGACTCTTTCTCTCTCTCTCTCTCAGTGATAAGCTTAACTTCAGTAAAGGCTATTCAAAATTTGTATGACTCGTTCTCGGCCTTAAAAGATGAGTAGTTCTTTTTGCGCGGAATTCATATGTTGGCAGAAGGATGGGAAAGCGTCATAGCTAATAATGGCCAATACTTTGAATAAATTTATATTGCACAAGTGTTTCACAACAAAAGCTTAATTTTTAAAAACTCTATCAGTTTTTAAGTATACAGTGTATGGCCAAATTATTAGTTACACTATATTAATTAAGATTCAACCGCTTTTAATACGTATATAAATTTATTTCTTGTACCAGATGTTTTCGTATTTTAATTATTGGTGACATTAGAGTGCAGTTGTAGATCATTATCTGTCATTCTGCTCTAAAGTATGAAATATACAATTTTGATTAAATTGATTAAAGGCTGGCATCACGATGAAGAACTAAAAGAAAATGTTCAAAAATGCATTCAGAGCATGCCAAAAAGGGTGCAAGCTGTAATTGATGCCAAAGATGGTTCTACGAAATATTAAGACTTTTTTTTTTCAAAAAATTTTGTAATATTTCTTTTCCTCAAATATATATTTTTAAAACAAAAGAATTTATTTTTAATTGAATTAGAAACATTTAATTTAACTAAAAGAACAAATAAAATGATAAATTTCCACTATTTTAAAATGTTATACGGCTTCAAACTAAACAATTTTGCATGTGTAACTAATAATTTGTCCAACCACTGTACATTCGATACATAATAAACATGTTGATTGCTTAAATATGAGCAGTAATTCTGGAGTCCTTTAATTCATTTAGAGATAACTACGTTTAGATAAGGCAAATTCGGGAGTTTTTACAAAACCAAAATAATTTACATCGAAATTAAGATAAATATTTCAGCTCGTGTTTTCACTTACAACCAATTTGAAAAATCTTAAATGATAAATTAAATATTACTGTATACCTTGCATACTTTCAATTAGGGAGCAAGAGTAGGTTTAATTCTGGCTGCACTTCGGATTCATGCCACCGGAGTATTGAATTTTTAGAAAACCATATTCTCCAATCGCATAATTGCTCAATTTAGCTGTTAATTGGCGGCCGATAATTCGATTTACTCCACAGTATTATTTTATGCAAGTCTATGTTAAAGTTTGATGCTTACTTCGATTATAGCTCAAAAACTCAAAACACATGTCATGATTAACAAAATAAATAGACCACTCATTATACCAAAGTGTAATTGAAATTTTTGACAAAAGAAGACATCTTTCCAATATAATATTTAATTTATAATAACAAAATTCTGGTTGAAAACCCCTGTATTCTACTAAAGGGATCTGTTACCACTTCTACTGTACGTCCTAGTGACTCCCACGGGGATTTTGAATAAAACACACAAAATTAAGTTGATATTAAAATTCCTAAATTAAATTTTAACAATTATGTAAGAACAATACTTAATAATAAATTGTGTTACATTCTTTTTGGTATGGAAACCACCAGGAATTATTGAATTATTATTGTACAATTTTAAAGGCAAATGAGTTTTGCTCCTGAGCGATGCGCACAGCCAACTTATAAGTATGCAATTCAGAATATAAAAAATGGCTGCAAAAGGGCGCATGTTCTAGAGCAAACCTTAAATGTTTCGTTAAGTTTTACAAATGTTTCAATCAGAAAATAATGAAAAATTCAACAACGATTTAGCGATGCCGGACTGTATATAATTAAAATTAAGCTAAATAACTTTTATGTTGTAGATGGCGTTAACAGGATCCTTTACAGCCTGCAGGAAAAAAATTCATTTTATTATAGATTTTCAACTAAATTAAATTAAAATTGGCAAAATAATTGCTTAATACAAAATAGCTAAGAGAAATCATTTTTTTAGAACCGATGGCAAATACTTTATTGTAAATACTTTACTGTAATTAAACAATAACAACCAATATTCAATTTTGCAGAAAATTAAAGAAATGGGAAAAACTTCCTCTAGATCAGTGTAGGGCGTTTGCTATACACGCGTGTTTAGGAACAAAATTCTGTGTGCGCGACGTTGACACACGTATACTATAACTTGGGGCCAAATTACCGCATTCGTGATCGAATTATTATTTAGATATCGAAATTATGATAAAATTTCTTGCTCGATATCGTATGCCATAATCTCAAATAAGAAAATTACGATAAATTTTACTCGATATCGAATGCGGTAATTTGGCCCCTGTTTCGCTGTCTGATCTCCTTGCGCATTTTTTTGAGTACACTCAAAGCAAAATGTTTAATAAAGAATTAGAAAATAATTTTTTTATAGAAAACATGGATGGCGATGCACAATGCTTGATATGTCATCGCATTGTAAGTTAAAAAATATTTAAATATAAATTATGTTTATGTACATACATTATATTATTTTATTATTTAATATTATTTGTATATATTTGTATATATAAAAATGGTAAAATCCAAAAAATGTCTTTAATTTTGACAACCAAAAAATTATTTGAGTGTACAATTATTTGCGGTCGTTTGTTTTTTGCTGCTTCCAACACTAGCACATATGCGTGAGTATGTGTGTGTCCGATACTGCTCTAGATAATCAAATATATTTTATAGATCCAGCTCAAATCATAAACACTGATGAAATATATATTCTGTGCACTAACAAAGTCAAAATTACTTTAGCAACAATTGAAATAGTACCGCAACTTTAAATATCTCTATATCATACAAAATTATTTCACAACTATTACATACAAAACATTGTTAACCAACACCAATAAATGGTGTGTTTCACTATCAACCAACAACAGTGGTAGAATCTATGAGGTTTTTTTCTGTGCCAAAACTGCTATAATCTTCTATACCACTGCTTAACACTTGAAGAAAAGAAAAAAACAAACTAAAACAAAATACAAATACCAATACACCAACAAACTCTTTACTTTTAAAAGTACTAGAGTTGCAGGGAGAAAATCAAATTGTTTAAATATCATTTTACAATTGACGTTTTCATTACTGGATGCAATTTTAAATCACTGGTTAATTGTAAACAACTGATTGGTGACACTCAGCAATATACACTTTGCAGCATAATTATACTACAATATCTCCTACGACAAGTTTACACTGTACATGCAAATGATGCTCATATACGCCCAAAACAGTTTATATTTCCGTTTATGTTTATATTTACTCTTACCCTTCTTACTTCACTTAATGACCATAAAACATACACAGCCACACTCTTTCGCAAATATTTTGTTACCTGACATCCCATGCTGCCACATAACATGACAACATCTGTATAATTTTACTCAATCAATTTTGGTTTGTTGTCTTTCGTGTTGTTTTTGCCAGTTCGTCAGTCAGTCAGTCTGTCAGTCAGTCACTCAGCAAGAACAACATCATACTCATTATCATCCAGTCATCTTTGTCATGTTTACTTTGCCATCAGCCATCATTACTCTGAAGCTAAAATCGAAACTCTATAATCATCTAAATGCTTTTAACATTCTTTATGGGCAAAAAAAAAAAAAAACAACAACCAAAAGTTAAAGGGTTACAACTAGAAATCTGTCATAGAGAACCAAGTTACTTTGGTAGATTCTATTTACCTCAGAAACAAAAACCGACAACATCATTAACATATGCAACCAAGTTGGAAGTTGAGTGATTTTTCCATGGCGGAGTAGCACAATGTTTTACAGTTGTACAATATGTAAAGCGTTTTTTAACAAGAAATTGGTTAGTTACAACAAAATAAAACATTAAATTTATAGGAAAATGATACCGGACCACGACTACGCATCTAGATGTCGATTGTTTTATCCATATTTTCAATAATTTTCTCAATCAGCCTTAGAAGCATTCACCCTTATTCTGTTTGGCGTCATCAACACAACACAACGTCGTTTTTAATAATTTTTTTGTAAATCCGTATTCCAGTTGGAAATATTGCCATTTATCGATGACTCTCAACTTATGTTTGGTATTCTGTAAGAAAAATCAACGTTGCTGTTGTCTTTTATTGATGCTAATTTTGTCGTTCGAGAAGCTAGACTTAAAATTTAAAGTGCAAAGAAAATTGGCCACAAATAAAGCAGAAATTAAAGCTACTGGAGGTGGTGTATTTAAGCATGTAATTCTGAGCCCCTAGGAGGAAGCTGTGGCAAATTTATGGCAGTTTGAAAAACAAATAAATCCCGAGGGTATGGCTCAAGGAGTCTCAAACACTAAAGACAGTGTTGATGTATATTTCCCGGAATCACTTGAAATGGGCAGACATATTTGTACAATAGTCCGTCCACATTCCGGCAGTCCATTGATGTTTTACTATTTACAGGAAAGATCAGCAAACAACTTCTGTAATGTTGGAGTTTTATGTTTAGCTTGAGAAAAACGATTTAGAGCGCCGTCACGATCTTGAACGCTTGCCACCATCAGTAGCGAAACTATAACATCAGTGCCACCAACAAAACTAGCGTCATTAACAGCTTCAACATTAACAGCAAAATCTGCATCAGCATTACCATCAACAGTTTTAAAGCAACCAATAACGGCAACAACCAGTTCTTCAAACCCGATAAAAAGGAAGACCAGTTCTGAGCTGAAAATGAAAACTCCTCTAAATGTAATGAAATGCTTGAAAGGCATACTACTCGAGCCATTACCGCCAAAATAATGTATCCCACACCATAATCGATTGTTGTTTTTTATCGAAATCGATAGTTCAACATCATTTAAAATTATTAAAATTAAATGTATTACACAAAACAATATTTACATTATAAATTTTAAAATAATGGCTTTATTCAAACTGATTTTATTTAAAAAAAACCTTCCCCTGTAAAATTTTGAGTTTGTGGGATACATTTTTTCGGCGGTTATGGCTCGTACTGACCCAGCCAGTGTATTGACAGAAATGTCAAATTCTAGAATGTCATTAAAACGTACCCTAAGGGATATAAAAGACATTGAAGCCAAAAAATTAAAATTCGAATTGAAGAGAAGCAAAAGGGAGGAGGAAAGGTATCTAGTCGATATGCAATTAAAAATGCAGGATTTCTGTCTAAGCAGTCTTCTTTTGACTATTAATTTTGTTTCAGCTTTCTCTACAAACAAATGTTTGTTCAAACTTTACATTTTTTTTTTATCAAAAACAATAAACAAAATGAATCAGCTGACTCTAATATTAGAGATGTGTGCTGTATTTCATTAGCATTATCGCTAAACAGTCAACGTCGTCATAATAATCTTACAGAATACCAAATTATCCTAGAATTGATGTTGCCTTAAAATTGACATTGTTATTGCCGACGCCAAATAGAATAAGTGTGATTATTATGTTGACAGAAACTATTTACGAAATGTTGCATATCTGCCATTTTATAGTGAATTTTCTACGGAAATTTAATTCATTGTAACAATTGTCAAAGCTTCTACTGCTGACATCTGAACAAGAACAATTTAAAAAATTTCATGTCATGCCAATACATGCCTGTTGGAAAACAAAGTTCTGGTTGAAACCACCTTTAAAAAGTGTTTAAAGTTTAAGTTAAGGTTATTTTGGGATTTTCTGATTTATTGCAAAAGAAAATTGTTGCAAATTTACATGACTCAAGAAAAAATATGAAAAATGTTTTATTTTATGTTCAGGTTCATTATTTTAAATCAGAATTATGACAAACGCCAACTAGGTGACTAATTTATTTTTATAAAAATACAGGCAAATTTTTAAAACTTTAAAGTGTTTACAAAAGTTATTAAAGCATTATTCCCATAAAATCTGTTCACACAATTGTTTTAATACTTATAAATACAACCAAAAAACTACTGCAATACTTTTGAACCACGAATAGATACTCATTCAATAATATTGAAGACAAGCAATTAAAATTATTTGGCTGTTATCAAAAATAAAATTTTTAATTAGTTGGTGCACAAAATTTCCATCCAACTGCGCTGTTTACTTATTTTAAAACGTTGAAAAAATGTATTGTCAATAACTATGGAACCACTTTACTTTAACTTGCTCTGACAATAGCACATTATTTTTCAATTGGTCAAAGCTAATGAGAATAAAGGCGCGTTTTCACTATGTCATTTTTGTTGTCAAATTGTCCAAATTGTTGGCAATTGTATGAAAACGGGTTGTTATCAATAAATTTAATTTTTTGCAATCATCAATGCAAACATAGATGACGCCATATGACAACCCGGTTTCATAAAATTGCCAACAATTTGCCAACAATTTGACAACAAAAATAACATAGTGAAAACGCGCCCTAAGTTGAGTTCATATATTTCAAGAACAATCCATCAAAGCTTATGAATAATTATAGACAGCTAAATTGAGTTAAAAGTTTACTGCATAAGAGCCAACAGTCGTTTCCACTTGAAACATTTTCTATACTGTGAGCGTCAATATAAAGTAAACACCTAATATTGTTTAAACTTATGTATTATTATGTGTTTAATATTGTTTGACATCTGATTAAGGGTAGACTTAAGCCTAAACAACGTTTATAAATCGTTCAACTTTTTTTTTTATATATAATATATTTATTAAAATTTTAGTTAACAACAATTTTAAGTTGGTCTCAGCGTCACTTGGAGATAGTTCAGACGAGTTGGTAAAATAAATTTTACAATGAATTTTTCTTAAGATTATTACAATTTAAATATATATATAAAAAAGGGAATATATTATATTTATAGTATATAAAAATATGAATATATTTGGAAATATTATACTAGAAACATTTCTAAGTTTTGAAGTAAAAATTGTTTTATAGTTTTTTTAAATATTGAAATTCTTTGTATATTTTTAAAATTTTGCGAAAGATTGTTAAACTCCACGGTATCCGCATATTCGATTCTCTACTTTATAGTTATAGTGATTGTTTATTGCTTTAGGCAGGTTGCTATTGAAAATTAGAATAACAAGTTCAAAAACAAAAGTGTTATAATACAAAATTTCAGAAATTGTTTAACAAATTTTTTATATATTTGAAAAATATTTATTTCAAACATATTTTCTTATTGTTGTAACTTCGTCCAGGGAATAGTAGCAACCATTGCCAGCAACGAAAACCAAAAAAGCCCAATAGAAGAGCCAGCCTAATAAACACATTACTGAATAAAAAATGCCTTCATTAAAAATAAAACCTACTTTAACTCTAAATGATGATGGCCAATGGCCATGTCTGTTGCAAATAATGATAAAATAAAATTTATGATTTCATATGCTAACAAATTTGTACACAAGTAAAATCTACACATAAATACATTTGTGAACAAATTTGTATAAATCATAGAACATTTAAGTGGGTTGTTCATGCATGTAGTGTCATTAGTTTTTGGTCAATGTGTATGGAAAAATGTAGACAGAAAAGCATATTATAAACTATCATACATTTATATTGTATAAGTATGTGTACATTTAGTAAGCGCAACAGAATTGTTTATTATTAATATGATTTTGTTTCGTCCATTTCAACAGGATGCCAATCGTAATTGGTTTGTTGATATTTAATGTGTTCAACGGATGTGGCATAATGAAAGCATAAAATATGAATAGTTTTTTTTTTTTTGCTTGTTGCTTTCATTAAGCGTAAGAGTAAACATTCGCTGTTACTCACTATTTAACAAATATGGTCATGATTAAATATACAAAATATACATTTGTAATGCATATGTACGAGTATATAAAATAAAATGGTTCAGCTTTTTGTAAATCGGAGAAAAAATTTACTAAAATTATTATTTAGTTGTTTTTATATAATTTTATAGGCAATTGTTTTTGGTACACTAAGAAATCCTTTTCGAACCGCAAACAGGTTAAATATAACCTCTTCAATTGGCAAAGACTGGTAATCAATTATATTTTTGCCATGCGCCAATATTTTATGGACGGTCGGGGTCAACTTCTTCTGTGGATACATTCTTCTAAAAGAGATGCAGTTTTCGACGCATATTCTCCATATTTTGTAGAATTTACATTTTCTTTGCAGTTTAACCCTTAAGCGAACACCAGGGCCTGGCCAGGCATTTTTGAAAATTTTTATAGTTTTTTACTTAGATAACTTAGGCGGAGCTCCTTAACTTTTTATGAATTCCTCAATAAAGGTGCTTTGTACAAAAAAAATTAAAAAAAACTTGAAATTTTTTATCTCTGTTAATTACTCTTAACATGTTTGTAACACCAGGGCCCAGC
Source organism: Bellardia pandia (assembly GCA_916048285.2). Taxonomy (NCBI): domain Eukaryota; kingdom Metazoa; phylum Arthropoda; class Insecta; order Diptera; family Calliphoridae; genus Bellardia; species Bellardia pandia. The sequence continues at coordinate 13,669,064 of OU696530.1, read as the reverse complement.
CAGACCCTATTATGTAGAAAATGCAGCAAATAAAATCAAAACAAAAGAGAAAGAGATTAAACCGATAAAAAGCAGAATCAATGTGCTTAAACGTTTCAGAAATTAGTTCTTTTTATTGTTGTGTTGGCAGTTAACAAGTGTTAATAGTGTTACAATGAGTACTAAATTAGACAAAATCTCACCCTAATTATAACAGATTGGCAGAGGCAATTGCCAATGATATAGTAAACGAAATTCAGAATGAGGTTGATGGAAATGAAGACAATGCTTCTGATATTGGAAACGAGTTAGAAATTGATAATGAAATTGAAGATTTTTAATTTAAAGCCATACAAATTATAAAAAGTTCCAGCTAGGCCCTGGGGTTCGCTTATGTGAACACAATTTGGTGTTTGCTTAAGGGTTAAAACATCCAAGATCGTTCCCAATCTTTTTACGATTTAATTGTCAATTCAATGACGCTATATTTAATAAACAGCGCGTCCGATAAATGCTTCGTGGTCAAGTCATTGGTGGCATCGGCAAGTTTCCCCTTTCTTGTGAAAATTGAACACTCCTCAATACCTTTTTTTGGGCTTCCTTTTGCTCCTCTGGTTGAAGTGGTGGGTTTATGTACTGCCAATATATCCAGGATGGTGTCTTCATTAAGTCAGTCCTCGTTTGTCTTAATATTTGCATATATCAGACGAAAATTATTTTTTATAATTTCGCTTCTCTCAACATTTCCGTATTAACTATCAAGTTCTTCTAAAGCAGCTTCCGCGAAAAACTTTGGTGTGATTGACTTTCTAAACAGCTCAAATAATTTTAAATTGTTCAACGTCATGTTTTCAGTACTTAAATTGTTTAATGGTTTCAGTAATTGTTGCGCCAACTTTCAGTCGTAGACTAATCCAGGCATTATGCTTATTTTGCAATATATAGGCTTATGCTACCATGCCTACAAATTTACTACTTAAAAAAACTACTGTCAGTCAAAACATATAAGGGATGGACGCCATAAAATTTCTGCAACCATGTCTTTTTAAACTTTTTTACATCTAGAAGACAAACGAGCACGTACGGGCAGATAAAACCTATTGAATTTTGTAAAGAAATAATCAAATAACAGGTTTTGCAAATACGGCAAAAATAGAAAAATATAGATTTTTTTTATTTTCCATCAAAGTTGAAAATAGTAAAAAAACGGATAGTTTTTATATAGTGATTTACCAGGAGAAACACAAAGCAAACAGTTAATTTTTTTTTATCATTATACATTTAATAAATACACCAATCAACACAAACAAAAAATATAGCGATTCGTTACCTATTTTTCGTGATATTACACCTAAAATCGCAACAAATTGACTAAAAATTGTGTGTTTTTTTGAAAACCGAAAGTCGGTCAACTTTGAACGGTTATATCTTCTAAACTAAAAATGTGGTATTATTATGAGTGGCCTATTTGAAATTGTTGAAAGGTTTCCTATAACATGAGTGCATTCAAAACTTCGTCGGCGCTCATGAAAATTTTGATTTTTGAAACCTCGTTTGCTCTACGGGCGCCATTCTTAATTTGTGTAAATTTTTTATTAATATAGAGTGATAAATTTTTCGTATTATTTATAATTTTCTACAAATGTCGACCTCGACCAATTGAAAAATCCAAATTTCGTTTAATCTTGCCAGCATTGCTACTGGTATCTCGAGAATTTCTACTTGTTGACCGTAAAATTCAAACCAAACTCATCAAAATTTCTTTTCAATTAAGCCATTGTTTTTTTTTTTCATACATTTCTCACAAAAAGTAAGATTTTCTTAATACAGCAGACTAATTTGTAGATGTTTTTGAGGTGTGAGACTTTATATGATACAGTTTTAAACAATACTGAATAAAAATAACACATATCAAAATATCTAAATGGATCACTCTATATGATATTGTTGTTTTTCAATACATTTTACATGTATTATACAAACAAACACATGTGTACATATCAATGTATGTAATGTATGTGCATACTGAGTGCATAATTTTGCATATATTTCATTGTAATAAGTGTTGTTTTCGCTTGTTATACACATTTTTACACATACAAATAGAGCCATACCCACCTACAAATCTAACAAAATTTTTGCTGACTGTTTAAAAATGTATATATACGTTTTTTGTGTCTGTCAATGTAGTGCAAGTATTGTATATCGCTGGCTTAACATGTAAAGGTTCTAAGTCCATATTTTCCAATATTACAGGAGAGACAAAAAACAATCAAACTTTGTTTTCGAATAAACATTTTTGAAATCTGTAAATGTAATTAGTTTTTGTATTTTTCTTTGTTTTTTATTTGCGTAATAGCAAAATGAAGAAATAAGTATTTGCCGAGATAAAAGCTTTTTTGGACTTAGAGCATCAAAATCTCAATTTATAAAAAAGTGGACTTAGAGCAGAGGTGATCAAAATTAAAAGCTTATGTATTGGTGAGAAAATGAGAGAAATTTAAAGGTACAGTAAAACGAAAAAGTAAACGAACAATTTTTTAAAATAGTAAACGTAAAAAATTGTTTCGGTTTAAAAAATAATAAAAAATTATTTCGTTTCGCAAAATAATGAGTTGCGTTTGTATTTTTAACTCATATTTTGTAACTTCAACTTTAAAGGGGGCTTTAAAAAGATTAAGAAATGGTTCAAGGGCATCAAAATCTTTAAACCTATCTTGAAAATCAAAATCTTTAAACCTAACTTGAAAATTTAAAAAAAGGTTTTCCTATAACACAAAAGGCATTGAGAATTAACAAATGCATTTTTATTACGAAAAATTCTCATAATTCTCATCATCATTTTTTTACGTACTGTTTTAAAAAAACAATCAAAGCATCCGCTAAGCATGTGTACCATTTGCCATGTGAAAGACAACTGAATTAAAAGAGCATAACAAAATAGTGGGTTGGGCCAATAAGCAATTGCTCTATGAAATGATCACCTCTGACTTAGAGCCTTTACATGTTAAGCCAGCGATATGTGTGATAAATTTTGTGTTCTTTTTTTTTTTTTGAAATTTTTGTGTTGTTATGCAAATGTATTTTTACATACATGGATTTATTTTATGCGTGTGTGTGTGTGTGTATTTGTGTTTGTGTGTATGTTTGTGTGGAAGTATTAATATTTTTCAGTAATTATTTTATGCAAAGACAATTTAAAATGTTGTTATTTAAATCCTTTTGTTGCTATTTTGCACACAACACTCGTATAATGGTGTTCATATATTATATTCTTTGTGAAAATTTTAAAATTTTAACAATTATAAGTGTACTAGTTGAACCCGGTGTGCTTCGCTACCCCACTCGTTATAAAATAAAATAAAAAGTGTTTATATATATACACCATTTTTATTCAAACCAAAAAATACATTAGATAAAACTAATTAACAAAACGATTGTTTCCTTTCATTAATATCAGCTTTTTAAATCAAATATCTGATATTTATGAGTTTCTTGTTGGAGAATAAATAAAACCTGCTGAAGAAAATAATGTTTCTACAGGTTCTGATTAAATTCTATGAATGAATGTCAAGAGTGATAATGTCTTTTTTCTTGTCAGTGAGCAAACTGACAAATTCCAACTCCAAATTTGATGTCCTAGATTCACCATCATCTCTATCTACGAAAACAACAAAATCATCGTCTTCTTTACTGGTGCTTCTACTTCTGATATCTCCAGCTGTCATTTTAAGTTGTTTGTAATTTTCCTCCAGAGTATAAATTGCAAGATTTTGCATTCTTTGCCTTTCTTCTGTCGTGGTGTTTTCTGGCAGCCAACGCATCTTATAACCAGATGATAACAGGAGGCCAAAATAGCTCTATTTATTTGCGGTGATAATTTAAAAAACTTATCGAATCTGTTTTTCAAGCTCTTTTTTATTAGCGGTATAATAGGACTTAAATGTCTTAAATTGTTGCCATTCAACCGATTTAATCTTGTTCTAACAGACATTAAAGTCGGCAAAAGTTTTCCGTAATAACAGTTGTTATTCTGAAGGTAATCTAAAGCAGTGACAATTGACTTCAAAACTAAATGAATTCCTCTAAAGCTAGATTTACAGGATTGAAATTTTCTTCAAAATTGATCTTCAAAATGCTTCAAACTCGTGTAAACAGCAAATATTTCTTCAAAATGTACATCGGTGCCTTCATAGTCGCTTCTATTAAATTATTTCACAGTTTTTTTCTACTGCAAGTCGAGTGCCATTGCAAAGCCGATCCATATTAAACAGTAAAATAATGTGTATTTTGAATTTGAGCCAAAGCCGTTAATAAACATAGTAAAAAAGTAGGTGCAAAAGATCAGAGAGTTTGGCCTCCTATAAAGCACAAACAAACAGACAGGCATTAATTTATATATATATATGTATATATAATATACATTGTCCACAGCACATGTGAAATCATTTTCAAATTCATCAATTTATTATATTATTATTTTGTGTTGCTGGGAATTTGGTTTTTATTATTTATTTACAAATGCTTAATATGCAAAATACAAGTGGGTATATTTCTAGATTTTATTATAAAAATTAAAAATCTTCAGGTTTCAATAGTATAAATTATTTTAAATGTGTAACCAGATAAAACTACATACATACATATATAAAAGTCTGGTTTCTATTATGGGAAAATCAGGGAATGGGTTCTAGGCGAGACAACTAGGGCCTGGGGAAACCGAACGGACTGCCGAGTGTCAAGGACGATATGGCCGGTGCTCAGGAAGTCCGACTCGGAATCGTTACTGGGAGAGAGCAAGGTCTGCGTAACAACCATGATAGGCGTTATCACGGGCCATTGTATGACAGGTAGAATGGCAAGCATAATGGGATCTGACTTGTCAGACATATACGGATTATGCGAGGACCCAGAGGAGCTGGAGACGATCGAGCACATTCTGTGCCATTGTCCCAGGTTACAAGTTAGTAGGTTGAGGTGGCTAGGCAGTAGATTCATAAGCGAATTAGGGGATGTCTCGGGTTGTAGGCTCGGAGATCTCAAAGGATTCGTAATGAATATGGCCTGGCTGCGCAACACCGGAAAGGGCTTCGTGAGGGCTTAGGCGTTTCGCTCTTGGAACGTACTAAGTGGCTCAAATCATTTCCGAAAGGCATCACAATGGACCGTATTAGTCTCTGGGTGATGGTGTGGGGACAACCTCACACCGGCCTTCTAAAATACCTTTAATTAAGTTTTAGACTAAAACTGATTTTTTGCTAAACTTAAATTTTGTATATACATTTTTTAAATTTAACACAATTGTGTGTTCTTTTTCAAACAAAATCAACTGATTTAACATTTTCACAATTTATAATTGAGATTTATGGTAAAATAAATAATTTGCAAGCAAACAAATAGAAAATAACGAGGAAAAGCAACAAGGAAACATCCTTGTGTCCTACTTAAATAGCCCTCTGTTAAAACAAAGCAGAAAAATAAAAAACAAAACCAATAGCAATAGCAATGGCAATGGTTAAACCACAAAAACAAACACATTTGTAACAAAACTCATACCTATACTTACTTACTTACTGGTATATTCACAAACAAGGACCTCAGTAAGCGGCTGTTATAGTTTATTTCTCTCTCTCTCTCTCTCTCTTTCTTTTTGCATCTCTCTTACATCCGCTTTTAGCCTTAAAAATCCTACAAATGAGCAGCAGTTATAGCTAAAAGATATACGCCAAAAAAGCCCTAAAACTGTTGACTTTTAAGCTTCAAGTGCATTTTTTGGTCTTAGTCATATAAATAAACAAAATATTATAACGAGCCAAAAATAACAACCACAAGCTCTGGAAACTAAAAGAGTAGCTACAATAGTTGATAGCGACTTACTAGGAAACGATAAAATGTTGTAATAATAATCATAATGGCAAGAGTAGCTTCAAAATTTCTTACTTTGCTGATGATGACAAAATATTCAGAGAACAAAAAAAATTTTTTTTTTTTTGGAAATATAAAATTCTGCTCTACACATACATAAACACCATGTATAAACAATAAATTGAAATGCTGGCAAAGAAATCCTTTTTGTAAATAAACGAATATAAACTAAAATAGAAATTGCCTTGATATAAAAGCAACTAACATTGAGTCAAACAAAAATTCTGCATAAAACTAAATGCGTTTCTTGCCTTTGTTTTATTGTGACTGCTGCCGCTACTGGTGAGAACAAGGATGATGATGATAATAATTTTGAAAGCCAGTAGCTGAGTGTAGAGTCAAGGGAGATTTAATTTTTAAGCCTTAAGCTGAATAATAGTTTGCATAAATACTAAGTTTTGCAAATTTTTTTACAGTCAGCGAAACATTTTATTAATCGAAATCTATTGAATATGAATAATTTGGTAAAAACATTGCTGCAATTTGTATATTTTCTATTTAAGTCAAATTAAGGCAAAAACGTAATCTATAGGTGATTCTAAGAAATTTTGCTCAAGAGACCATAGCTCTAAGTCGGATTTGGAGCCCCCCAAAATTTCAAAATAAAAATTTTTCAATATATTCGTCATAAAATCGGATAGAATTATAGTATCTGGGCTTGTTTGAACAGTATTTTTATCATTATTTTCTCATTTTTTTATCGTTACAAAATAATGACGTTCACCAACACTAAACGTTGTCAAGCTTGCTTTTCCTTGTTCCTTAATGGCTCATCGTGCAATTCCAATGCACATACAAAGAACAGAAAGACATGTACAATTATTAACGAGTGTTTCAAAACAAGTTATAGAAAAGAATCGTGAAGATGTTATGGCAGTGACATTAGAAAGTCGTAAGAAAACTCCTCGAATGGAAAGTAAAAAGGACCTTAAGAAATAATATTACCACGTTAAAACCTGAAATTGTAGGTCGAGAATAATATTTAAAAATAAATTGAATTAAAAATGTAGAAATAGTGCTTTTTTTTTTGTTGAAACCTTGAAAATGTTCATTTCTTCAGATAGATTTTCCTACCGAAAGGAGTTCGAAAACAAAAAAATTTATCTTAGTTAAAGTTATTGGAAATTATCTGAGCTTTCATAATCTGCAAAAACAAACATATCAAAAAAAAATCGATAAAAATCCAGAATTAATTTTAGGCTATTTTTCGACAAAAAATTCCTAATGTGTCTACTAAAAATAAAAATAAATATTGTGATAAAAACACCTTTCAAACAAGCCCAGATTGAGAATTGAGAAATCTACTGTAATTCTTTCCGATTTTATGACGAATTTAGTTAAATTATTCTATGTATGTATATATATATCTGTTCCTTTAAACTCCTACAAGGAGCATAGGGCCAAAAAATGTATGTATATATGGAAAAATATCTATTTTGAAATGTTGGGGGGCTCCAAATCCGACCTAGAGCAATGGTCTACGTTTTTGCTATAAGCTATGTGTCCACGATTGTCAGATATTACAGCGTTGTCCGAAAAATGTTCAGAAAATATCTAACAACCGTGTAAACTTAAAATGTTTGCCTTCCAACGTTGTAAGAAAAAGCATTTTCAGTACATTGGAAGACAAAACTATTGTCAGACATCTAACAATCGTGTAAACACACAATTTTGTCATTCTCATTGTTTTAAGACAATTGTCAAACACTTTTCATTGTCATATGTGCAAAGTTTATGCATCTGCCAATGGCAGCATTGTCATAGAAATTATTTCTAAATGCAACTCTGTATATACATCAATAAACAAACAAGTGTGCATTGATAAAATTTTTGAAAAAAGTAGAAGAAAATTAAAGAATTAAATTAAAGTGTGCATTAGGACATAAGCAGATAAAATGGTTCCAATTGCTCTTTTTTGTTCCATGACAATATTTAAAATTTTTAAACACACACAGAGCTGCAAAACACAACAATCTGACAACCATGTAAACTGACAATTTCGGTTGACAGATAAATTCATTGTGTGACAATTGTGTGCAAATGAAATTGTTAGTTTTCTTACAGTCGTCTAAACTAACAATTTACCTTTTGCTAACAATTTTTCAATGTCAGTACATAGATAGCACATTGCTAGATATAACAACGTTGTAATATCTGACGATCGTGGACACATAGCTATACGCTTCATCAAAAAAAAAAATTAACCCGCCCTAAAGTATGTATAGGTAATCAAAATTACATATTTTTTCTTAAATAAACAGAATTGCGAACTGAATTTCATAATTTATATTTTGGTTTTTCTCAATCTTAATTTGTTGAATTTCAGTTTGTTTTTTTCTCAGTTTCAGCTAGTCTAGAAAAAGGAATCCTATAAGAAGTACACTATGTTAGAAAATTTTACTGATACGTTATTGGTACATACTCACTTTTTGCCAAACTTTTCTCTGATTAGTTACACTGTGCTAGTCGAAAAAACCGACAAGCAAGGCACCAAGTATGTAAAGCTACATATATTGAGTATGAAAATCGAAAATCGGCAACAAAATTTTCTTTAAGTAGGACAAAAATTTTTTTTAATCCGAACAGGCGTTTTGGAAATAATTTTGTTTTTGTTCATCTTATTCTTTTAAGAATATGGAATTGAAATTATTTGGTTAAAATTTTGCTTTTAAATAGAAATTACATTTACCGAAATATGTTTTATTTAAAGTTTTTTTTTACCAATATTATATAAGTTTTAGTTTTCTCAGTGTAGAAACAATAAGTATATAATAATATTCATAATTTGGAAAAAAGAAAGAAAATTATAGTAGCTAATAGAAAATACAGCCAAAATAAGTATTTTTTTGTTGTTGGAATCTTTGAATCAAGGATGTGAAAATTTGTTAAAGTTTAATTTGGGAATAGTTAGTTAGATAGTTAGTGAAAAATAATGTAAAAAAACTCGTTGGTATAAAAATAAGAAATTACATAATTTGAAGATAAATATTATTGCAACTATTAAAGGTATTTGTTTATCCTTAATAATTTTTAAGGACCGTTTACACAGCATAACTTGCTGTTTGTTAACACTATTAATAATTATGCAAACTTTTAAGTTAATGACTGGATTTAAATTACTTTGTAATAAAATATACAGAACCGGTGGCTTTGATAATTAACACTAGATTCATTTTATTTTCTAAAGTGCTTCTTAAAAACTATTTGACAAAAAAAAATATCCCAAGCTCAATGACAATTTCAATAATATGTACTTGGCAATTCAAAATTTATTTTCTTTAATTCATTTTTGTAAGTAATTCAAAATTTAAACTTATTTCGAATAATGACTAAACAGTATTAATAATAGCAGTGACACTGAGCAATTTTAAAAAGACCAACAATTTCTATAAAAACTGTAACGCAAGACAGAGCATTTTGAAAAATTATTTTCATATAACAGCCTTACAATTGCAAAATCTAATTTTAGAGAGCCATTATTTCAAGTAATATTTAATTTTCCATATTCAGTTCAATTTAACACAAACTTATTATTTTATAAAACTTTTTGGTTGCATTAGAAATAACTTTAGCCATTAAACTGCCAACATTACAGAAACTTGCAGCAAACACTTACAAAAAGTCAGCCAAGTATTTAGCAATAACATAAAAATTTAGAACTTATCATAGTTCTTTGGGATGTTGCTAAATGCAAACAATTCTCCTATTTAATGAAAAAAAATTCCCTTTATTTTTATGTTACTATCACAAAATAAAGCAACCAAACTATTTTTTTTTTTTTTTGCTGTAAGTAAAATCTGTTTGTGAAAGACAACTGCTATAGATTTTAGGAAATTTAGCAGACAACCCCATTAACACCAATTCAAAATACAAAATCTTTCTCTATCATTTTTTTATTTAAATTCCATGTTTGTAAGAAAATATCATCACGATGTTGAACTTGCTATAAACGAAAAAAAAAATATTTAAAAAATTATACCCGCATAAACCTTTTGTGCGAACAACACAAGAAATGGCACATGATGATGTCAACTTGAGACTGGAGTTTAGTTTGACATGGGTTAATGGTTACAGCCATTACATTAGTCTCATTTGCCAAAATCAAAATCAAAAATAAAAATAAAAGAAACCATTCTTATGGTTAAGCAAATATTGTTAAGGGCACGATTTAAATGGGATTCCTAGACGGCATCAATGCAGAAAATAACAACCCGTATTTGCTTAAAAGTTCAAATACGTGCTTGATTTGAATTTAAGCAAAAATTTATGTTTTTTGTTGACAGCTTTGTCGCAGTCTCAGTAGCGAATTTATTTCACTTTGTTGCTCCAATTCAATTTGACGCTTTGTTTAATTTTTGCGAATTTCTTACAATATATTTTCTTCCAAATTATGATTTTTCATTTTTCTTTTAAATCTCAATAATGGCCTCAATAATCTGTTTAATTTATTTGCTGATGGTTTAAGGTGCAACATTATCTTTTTTTTTTTCTTTTTTGATTATTTGATTTATTTGCTAAATTATTATTTTAATTGGTTTCGTACTAGATTTTTTCTAGTTTTATTTACATTACCCAGCAATTTTAAAAGCAAATATTATTTTATGTTATTGAAATATTAAAGATTTTATTAAACATACATACATGCATACACCTTTTTCTAAAACAACATTATTTAAATGTAAACATTATGGTCTATAAATGTTTATTATTGTTTTAAAATTATAGTCTAAAATCAAACAAAACAATGGAAATTTAAATCAATACGATTGACACATAAACACAATCAAACACACAAATCCCAGCAAACATTGAATTCAAAGGTTAAAATAGATTGCGTTGCATAACTAAAAATATATTAAAATTTTCTCAATTTTGTAAGTTAAAGAAAAAGTAAAACTTTTTAATCTATAACCTGTACATAAGTGAAACGAAAAAATAGCAAATATTATTTAACAAAAAATCCTTATTTTTAATTTTACCTCTTAAAATTGTATAAAGAAATTAATTGGCGTTCCACAACTATAAATATCAATATTTACAAAAATTTATTAATAAGTTAGTGTTTCCTTTTCTAAATCAACTGAAAAATTTTATCAGACATACTATTCACCAGTTATACAGTGGGAAGCAAAACTGTCTGGATGTTTTTCATTAAGGAAGTAAGGTAATGAAAATAATACAAATATAAATACATATTTTCTTATTTAATTGAATCTTATTCTAAATTACAAAGCACAAAAACTCATATAGATCATCAAAAAATGGACACTTTTGCACAGTACTAATAATAAACATTATCGCGATATTACTCTTTTAACCACATGGTATTTGACCCGTTGGTTTTTTTTTTGTTTGTTGCGATCTTTTTATCAAGCTTTCATTGCTTTATTTGTGCATTATTGTTTGATCTGTGAAGTTATTTACTTGATTTTTAAATAAAAAACTAAAAGATCTTTAAAAATTAAAAAAAAAATGAGAAAAATGCCAGCTCATATTGAAAACAATGTGATAAATTTATTGCAAAATAATTATTCTGAAAAATTAAATTTAAGTAAATTCACGGGGGTCGACTAAGACTGCTTTATGATGCTGGTGCCGGGCAGATAGAATATTTGCCTCATCAATACCCCGAAATATACTGCAAAAAGCATTGGTAAGGATGTATGTTCCTGTTGTGTGAAAAATAAAAACCCAGCACTTTCTGATATAAATGTAAAAAAATGCCTTCATTTCTGTAAAACCCTTAAAAATTGGACAGTAGATGACTAAAAACGTGTTATTTGTGTCGGTAAAACAAAAGTCAACCGATACCACTCTGATGAAAAAGAAAAGCATCATCCGGAGAGTTTTGCATCCCACAGCAGATCTCCAAACATTTGTAATAGCTTCCTTTAGGTGATAAAAAAAATGTTGTAAAATTACAACAAATAGCAAATATCAAGTGTATTCATACTAATGGAATATAGTGTATTTACATTGGGAGTCGTTTTAAATGTATGTTATTGTTTTTCAGCTGAAATGTTATACCCCAACACTAGCTGTTGTTTGTTTTAAAATCTTACACCTTTTAAAAAACTATTTGTAATTTTACAGCAAATAGCTAACATTAAGTGTAATTATAGTTATGCAACACTATGTAAAAGAGTTTAACTTCATTTTTTCAACACATTGCAGACTTGAGTTCAAATCTCTGTGTTTGCTGGGTTTAAACAAATGTTTCTATTTAAGATATTATTATACAAATAAACAGATTTGCTTTTGTGCTTTATATGTATGATTGAGTAAAAGAATTCGAATAATACAACAATATATTTTAAGTGAATTGCTTTCTCAGTTTTAAAGAATTCAATTAGAAGATTATCTGTTTGTAGTGGATTTAAAAATATTAAAACTTTTATTAAAATATTGCCAGAAAAATATGGCATTTGATAGATAATCTGCAGCTATTAGCAGACCTATATATATATACTTATATATATAATCATATATATACGCTTCTAAATTAATAAGAAAATTTCGAGTAATTTTTCCAGTAAATACTTTCTCATTATTTAGCTTAAAAAGAATTCTTAATACATGTTTCAATATTCAAAAATAAGTACAACCTGTTATTGTTATGAAAGTCATACATCATGCATCATTTTAATGCCAACTTACAGTATGAAGGACTGCAGTAAAATACTTTTTATGCAGCCTCTTTTCTGTTCCTTCTCGAAACAGCGCAAATACCATTAATTCTTGAACGAGTACTATGTTGCAGTTTTATTTATGTTTAAGGAAAATGTCTTGAGATTTGTATACACACACACATACTGGTAACAAGTTGTAGTAAATAATGGCACAAAAGCCAAAATTTACAGCAATCATTTTAATTATGAATTCAAAAAATGTACGTATTCTTTAATAACCTTAGCTTATAGGTTATTTTCACCTACAACAGTTACACAATGGCATTTCTGTGGTATTATTTCTCCTTACTTCTTTGCCAACTTTTTTTAATGGCTATAACAAAACTTTATTTTACATTTTATTTGTAGATTTTCATTTTATTTGTTCATGTACTTTTTTTCCAACATTGCTCTGTTAGCCAAGATAAGTACAACAGTGAGAGAGCGAGGAAGAGAGACATAAAAAACTTCGATCATAAATATATGACTTTTAATGTTTTTCTTCAAAAGCAATGAAAAACAACAATGGCAACAACAAAAAAGTAAAATAAATGAAATATATTGGCAGAAATCATAAATAATAAACTAACATTCCGTACATTCATAACAATACTCACTCGCAAACATTCATACATCCTCGTATACATACATACATACATATATAACAACACATTCCAGCGGGAAAAATTGCAAGTGCTTCCATTTGCAGGCCTTATAGAAGACCTGTTTAGACATTCTAAAACAGCAGTGCCCAAAAGTTGCTTATGTAAGAGAAACTAATTTTTATTCAGTATTTTTTATTGTAAAAGCCAATACATACAAAGAAACAGCACACATTTTTAAACGGTATCATACGTTAAGCATGGTATTCTGTTCGTCATTTCGTGCGAAATACTATCAAAAGCCCATATAAAAAAAATTTATGCGAAATAAATGCGAACTAATGCTGCTGAAGTTGTACGCTGTTCTTGTTGTGAAAAGTTACGAAATGTTTCTGGCAGCATGTTTTTTCAACCAAAAAATGTACCTATATGGCAACATTTTTTTCAACTGCGAAATAATGTAAGCGGCACTTATTTCGCACGAAATTAAAAACAACAGCTGTTTAGATTTTACTTGTTATTGTGTTTTTAATTAAATAATTTCGCACAAAAATTATTCAAATTGAAAATAGTACTAATAAAACAAAAAATAATAAAGACAAAAATAAATTTAGTGAAACTGAGAAGCGTTTTATCCAATCATATCGGCAGTACGAAAAAGAAAAAATATAAAGATTAAAACCAATAAATTACATTGCAACCGCAACGCCATAAAAGCATCATGGATAATAATATAATTTTTGTATCCATTTCCTTAACACATAAAATAAAAACATATGGTTTTTGTTTATATAAAACAAACAATGTTGCATACCTAAAGGCAATAAAAACGACATTTTTCTTCTAAATCGCGGCATTGTCACCACTTGCTAATTGTCAAAATTTTCAAACGAAATAATTGATGTTGCTGAACAAATTTCGCAAATTTGAACAGAGTACCATGCTTTAAACAAAAACAAAATCTACATTGACGATCGCAGTCGCCAATGTTAACCAGTAGAGCATACGAAAGTGTTGTTGCTTTGCGCTTGCGTGTATAGAGTGAAGTACGACAAAAAGAAACAAATAAGGCAAAGTTGTTTGTGTATTTCGTATTGCTAGTGCTGTAATGAGTATGCAAAACACACAGCCTATAGCTAAGAGTTTTTACACATACAAAAGAGCACCAAGAGTATAGAGCTTGGGCACTCCTGTTCTAAAAGATTATTCAACTATGCCTAGAAGGCGTTTCATACTCATTTCAAAGGAATGTCAACAAATCGTGATTACAACAGCAAACACGACTGGTTTTGTAATTATTTCTGTATATCGTCACTACCGCAACAAACATAATTTTGTTTAATACTCCTACGCAGGGCTGCCAGAAATTTTCAGCAAAAAATCTTAATTTCACAAAAAAGTCTTATATTTGAAGAAAAAATCTTATTTTTGGAAATGAGTAGTACAAAACAGGTTGTTTTTAATTGCACCTAACCTTCGTCTAGACAAAATAAAAAATCTTTTTTTATGGGGGGGAAGAAATCGTACGAATAATAAAAATGAATTAAGAGAGCGTCTATAAATTTAGACTTGGTATCGCGTGAAGCAGTACTTTATATAAATATGTATGTATGTTAGGGCGGGCCAAATTTTTTGTCGATTAGAGCCGCCCCCTAGGATGATTCTATGCACAATTCTAAGCAACTTTGGTGAAGGAACCATGGGTCTATCTCGATTTTCGAGTCTCCCACTTTTCAAAAAATTATTTTTTTTCCCCAGACTTGAAAGCAAGAAAGACTTTCAAAAATAACTTATTCCGCTTTTCTTCCACTAAATTAATTTTTTTTAAACATGTTCTTATTTTTAGGTTGAATTTCTGTTGAAAAAAATAAAATAAATATCAATTTTACCGAACGTTTTTTCTCGGAAAATAGACGAAAAATATTACAAATATGCATGAAACGCCCTCTCGTGGTGTTCATAGGTAAAAATAAAGATCAAAAATTAATTTTTCGACCCCAAAAAACCCCCCATATACACATAAAGAAGATAATATAACGATGAATAAAAAATCGAATTTCGAATCAAAATGATGTTATAGGGAAAAAATCATTTTTTGAAAAGTGGGAGACTCGAAAATCGAGATACCCATGGTTCCTTCACCAAAGTTGCTTAGAATTGTCCATAGAATCATCCTAGGGGGCGGCTCTAATCGATTTTTTCGGCTCCATACAAATTGGCCCGGCCTAATGTATGTACATGTGATTTTTTAAATTAATTTAAATTTAATTTAAAACCCTTTTTTTTTTAAACCCCTTCTTTTACTTTCCTCAATGAAATTATTAATTCATCAGACCTTTAATTACGCATTAGTTGGTAGTCCTTCCAATTACCCTTCTGAAGTAGGGCTTCTAGCCGGCCACCAGTAGCGAGCTGGCAAAGCCTTGACTAACAATGACACGCCATGTAAAATTAAAACGATTTAGCAATGCGTCTGGAAGTCCTTGTGACTGCAAATTAAGGCCTTCTATAAGGCCTCTTTACAGCATCTTTTTCCCCGCTGGGATGTATTCATACTCATACACTCGTAAATGTCTTATAATACAGTGATTTATAACCTCAATAACATGAAAACAGATAAAAGCATTTAATGAATATTAAAGAAGTGTAATACGAATATGAAGGATTTCATTGGGTTTTGTTAGTTTTTTTTTCAG
Organism: Bellardia pandia; assembly: GCA_916048285.2. Taxonomy (NCBI): domain Eukaryota; kingdom Metazoa; phylum Arthropoda; class Insecta; order Diptera; family Calliphoridae; genus Bellardia; species Bellardia pandia. The sequence continues at coordinate 13,653,194 of OU696530.1, read as the reverse complement.
CTTTTTGTTGTCTTAATGTAAAATGGAGGACGTAGGAATTTATGAGTTGTTCTGGCATCAAACAGATATAAAAAGTTATAAAGTCGGAAAAATGCACATAATTAGCGGATTTTAAGATTGATGTTTGGAAATTAAAGAGAAATAAAATAATCTTTTAAGTCATGTATTTTTGTAAACAACAGGAAAGCATAAAATTAAGTTTTATTTTTCTTAATGGATATTTTTTAATGCCAACAAGAAAGATGACAGCATTATAAAGATTCATAGTTTTAAAATGTTTTAAAAACAGGGCAATTTAACCGAGATTAATAATGTGGCTTTACAACTTAACTGGCCGATGAAATGACGTTGCTTAATCAACACATTGGTCTAGTCGTACATAGAATATAGAGTGATTTTTTAAGAGCTTTCGGTTTTGATGAAAAAATTTTGAGAAATATGTATATGAAATCTTTATTTGAGTCGATAGAACGATCAATATAATTCAATGTTTAAGGATGTTTTTAAGTTAATGTTGAACTAGATTCAATTTTAATAAAATAATAAAATTCAATAATCTGCCAGCATTGTAAGTCGATTCAAAATTATTCAGCTAAATTTTGATTTTTTCTTTTCACTAAGCAGGTTAAACTGTTCTTCAGTTATATTACTCAAAATCGTGTAACTATATAATTTTTTAAAAAATGTATATCTCAAAAACTTGCCTGATTCAAAAAAAGTGAGAAGAATTGAAGCCCTATATAAAATGTACACAAAATTTAAATGAAGGCACCATTTTTTGTAATTTATGAAGATTTTCGACACTGCTTTTATTGTAATACCAGCTTCAGAAACATAAAACATATGGTCTAAAGTTGAAATTTTAATAAAAAAGAAATAGTTTGAATTTGGAACGCAATATATGTGCAAAATTGGTCGTTTGTTTTTTGTATTAAAAATATGGTGTAATTATACAAGGCAAATCGGCAACAAATACAACACAAAACAAAAACAACAGGCATTTTGTTTGTGTAAAATAATGTACTACTGTTAAAAACACTTGAAAAATTATTACTTTTGACATCAGTAAATTGTAAACAAAGTCAGTCAGCTGTGCTACTGCACTCACTTTGTATAGTTAGACCATGAGTAAAATCATGTCTGTGAAGCTACCTTTCAGACAAATAAAAATGTATTATATATTTATGCCTCAACCACCGTATTCACCGGACTTGGACCCCGCTGACTTTTTCCTCTTTCCAAAACTGAAGCCACCGATGAAAGGAAAGCGTTTTGCTACGATTGAGGAGATAAAAGAAAAATCGAAATAGGAGCTGTTGGCGATACCAAAAACCATGTTTCAGAAGTGTTTCAAAACGCTGGCATAAGTGTATTATATCTGAGAGGGATTACATTGACAAGATAGTTATTGATGAATAAATAAATACTTTTTGAAAAAATTTAATATAACATTATGTTTTGATCAGTCCACGTACATTCCTAAAGAAAGTCTTTTTTTAACAGAAAAAAAAATTAAAGTTCTTTGTTTAAAAACTTTTCAAATTGAAAAGCGTTTATTTTTGAACGTATGTAGAAAAGCATATTTCTTTAAGATCTGGTTAAAAGTTTTAGAAAATATAAAAATTTTAGAAATCGATAGGAAAGGAAATAAATAAAAAAGGTGTCCTGTTTTAAGCCCTACAGCATAGCCTCTGGATGATTTATTGGGTGCATCTTCAAACCTCAAACTCGTATAAACCTTGGCAATACTCATGCTTAATTTTATCTCGATTTAAACAGCCAGATTTATTTAACGAATATCGATTCTGACCAACTGTGCGCTGAGCTATATTCTACAAAATCATAGTATTTGAACGTGAGTTCCTTTCTTAAATTTCTAATTTATAGCAAGTCGTATCCTATATTAGGCCAGACTTATCTGGTTTTCTTGCAAAAGAGCTCTTTCTGCTATAGTTCTTAAGGAATCTTTAAACATATTGAGCTTTAATTTTAATTAAAAACTTTGCTTTACGCCAAAATATACAACATTTTCTTTAAAATCAATTTGCTTACAAAATTATTTTTGATTTTGTCACACCAAAATGATTTATCAATATAAATTGACTGCAAAATATTTGGCCAACATATGTGTGAAAATTAAAGGTCATTTATATACAAACATATATTTATTACTAGCTACTACACTTTTAAATTTTAGACCTCTTGACAGTATTCTGCTTTATACATAAATATTCAAATCCATACATATCTATAAGAAAATCTAGCTATGCAGTAAGTGTTAACATGATTTGAAATTTATTTTAGTTTCTTTTTTTTTTTTTTTTGGAAACATTACAAAACCAATACACAATTTACAATACCCATAAAGGTAATATGTATGTATATATTTAAATAAACGCAAACTAAAAAAAAACTCTGGGAATTTTGCCAACAAAACCACACAAAAAAAAGAGTCCTTTAACATTTAACATTCAAAAACACTTTAAATTCAATGTTTAGCATTAGTTAGACATTTCAGTTTCCATTTTACAATTTTATAAAAATCTTAAATACAAATCTGTTTCAACAAAACAAAAAAAAAGAAAACAGAAAAAAAAAATTGAAATCAAAACGAAACGAAACAAAACATAAAATTCAAATCTTGAACACTGCCTGTAACTGACAGTTTGTTAAGTGTCTTTTTTATATTGGTGACAGAGTGGCTGTGAGTGTGTGTTTGTCGTGTTTTCTTTCGCTTGTATGAATTTTTCCTTTAACAAATGATTACACATTGTTTAACGCAACCAATTCTCCATTTACCAGTGGTTTTTGGCAGTCGCATACACAAATTTACCATGTATTTTTTATTTATTTATTTAAGAATTCGTTTTTGCTGTTGCTGTTAAAGTTGAAGTTGAAAGTGTCTCAAACGTGAGGGTTTTAACGCTTAGACCTTATTTCCATTTTCTTGTTTTTTTTCTTGTTTTTTTTTTTCTTGTTTCTTATTGTGTGAGCAAAAAGGTCAAAAATCCATTTACATATTGTGGCAAGTAGCAAATAAAAAGTCAAGAAAAAAATATACGAAAGCATTAAGCTGCAGTATTAAACATTGGTGAAATTTATTTCTAACAATTTATCAAATTACTCAGACCTTGCGGAGGTAGATTTTATAGCAGTTAATGGAACACATTGAAATTTAATTTAAATAAGATTTTAAAGTTGTTGAACGATGAGTGAGTCATCTGGTTCACAGGGGCCTATTTCTATTTGCATATATGGAATTTTATATTTTATTTTGCTTTTTTTAATTAGTGTAAATAAAATTCTTATTTAATTTTTATTTAATAAGATATAAGAAATTTCTATTTAATAACATTTTTAATTTGTTATCAGTTTAATATGAACAAAAAGCTAAAAAAAACTATTGTTGTGTAGTTTGTGAGCAGGTGTATCATTGAGTGCATGAGTGTTGAATGTTGAATGAATGCACCAACTAGAATCCAGGAGTGCCCAACCGCTATACTCTTGATGCTCTTTTGTATTTGTAAAAACTCTTAGCTATAGGCTGTGTGTTTTGTATACTCATTACAGCACTCAGCACTAGCAATACAAAATACACAAACAACTTTGCCTTATTTGTTTTTATTTTGTCGTACTTCACTCTATACACGCAAGCGCAAAGCAACAACACTTTCGTATGCTCTACTGGTAAACATTGGTGACTGCCATCGTCAATGTAGATTTTGTTTTTGTTTAACGTATGTTTAACGTTGTGTTGTTTCTTTGTATGAATTGGCTTTTACTGAATAAAAATTAGTTTTTATTTAAATGTATTGGTGTTTGCTCTTACATAAGCAACTTTTGGGCACTCCTGAACTGGATTGTTTGTTTTCCATGGATTGTGTTATACTATGTTTCCACGACGACTTGAATCACCTGCTTCACCTTCTGAATCATGTTTATGAATCATGCTGTTTACATGACTAATAAACTTGATTCGATTTGACAGTTGGGTTTAATAAACAAACAGAATAAAAATACAGAATTTACAATTTGTGGAAAATAATTTTTTTTAATGGATAAACAAAAGTGAGTGGAAATTAGTTAGCTGATTTGAAAAAAAACATACATTCGTACGTATTTACTTTCTTTACATCCAGCAACAAGAAAATAATTTGCTTTGTTTACAATAATATTAAATTTTTACAGCTAGTGCAGATAAACTTGCGATAAAAATTAGAGAAGAGTGCAATTTTTCGTGCTTCGCAAGTTGATTCAATATGAATCTACTTGATTCGCTCTTAAAATTTTGTATGGTGAAGCAAGTTGTTTCACTCATGATTGGGGTGTGAAGCATGAATAGAGAGCGAAGCATGTACCGTGGAAACGTAGTATTAGGAATGACAATAGGCCATTGTTTTCCGCTGCCGTCCGTACTCAGAACAGTGCAGGCGACATGATGTTATGTACGTTTTAGACGCAACAGTCTTGTTAAAATCTAAAAAGAAAAATGTTCCATTGCGTTCCGTATTCTAGGATATTCGGTTATTTAGCGCTCGTTTCTCTATGCTGGGTAGTGTCAATTGTTTTGCCAGCCTCAGTAAGAACGACCGCCGTGTGTCAGTTGTTTTTATTGGCTTCATTTTGTTGTATAAAATAAATGCAACTAATGCAGTAATGTCCACCATATTATAGAACATGGCCAGGCATCTGCTATATTGTCCACACTGCAAGTATATTGTTGGGACGACAGCAAAATTTTCGCTTTGTTTTTCTTGGGCACATATGCACATAAGGCTACATCGCTTTTGCTGAAGCCAAACAATGTGCTATTGACAGGATGCGTATGGAACTACCGAAGCACAAATTTCTTATTCGAGTGCACTATTCCACCATATGCAGTTTTCTTCCTAATAAAATTACGCCCCAAATTCAAAGTTGTGAAAAAATTGTCAGCATATATTATGCGGCCTGCATCGAAATATCTCTCCGAAAGTTTAAGTACAATATACTGCTTTTGATTCACCTCTTATGTCAGGTCAGAGTAAACAATTCCTTTGAGAGGATAAAATAATTTCGAGTCACACAACCACCATATCTTTATACCATACTTGGCAGGCTTCAATGGAGTGTGTTGTGTGCAGCAGTTTCGGCCTCTGTATGAGATTAATCACTGCATCATGCGAAGTGTAAGCAGCAGTGAAATTAGATTGCAACATTTGTAAAATATCATCAAATCAATAAATGTTTAAATATAATAAATATTTAATAATAATAAAAATTTAAAAAGGGACGTAAAGCAAATTACGTTTTTTAGAAAGTCAAACTAAACTAATCCAAAAAATAATTCAAAGTCAAACAATATATTTGGGGTGTGTTCAAACAATAAAACAAGCCAGAAGCAAGTGCATTTATTAGTGATTTTCGTGATTTCACACGTTCCCGTTCTAAACACTTTTAAATCTCCATAGAAGCTAAACTATTGAACCTTGAACTTTTTTAAACTATTCTATAGAAATATTCTCTGGAATGCATGTTTTTCTTTTTGTTAAGAGAAGTAACACTCAGACAATTAATATACCTATATATACTTGCGTTACTTTCTTTGAAAAGGGGAGAGTTGAAGAAGTAAAGGTGGTGAAAGAAGAAAGCTTTTTTATATCACAACTCTGCAATTGCGCATTATGTTTGTTTTTAGTGCATAATTCCAGCGCCTCTGGTGGTGAGTAGCGTTTCAAGGCTATACCACCGAAGAAGGGCGCTGTGATAAATATTAGTTATGATAGATAGAAGAAAACTAATAATTATTAGAAACTGTTGGCAGTGGCTGGGAATCGAACCCGGGCTACAAATACAAACTCATGCTTAATTATCAAATGCGCTAACCAATTCAGCTACTACCCATAGAACATTAAGGAGTAATTTCAGTTCGAAAATGGAGGAGTGTTAAAAAATTGGTCAGGAAATTAAACCGAAGAGAGTTATTATTTTTATTTGAATATATTTCTTTTATTTCGGCTCGAGTTCATTAAATTTAATTTTAATTAAATTATTTTTACTGAAGGTAGGAATTGTTACATGAAAATTATTATTAAAATCTATTGATAATTTTTCTTGGCTTAGTATTCGAACCTGGGTTGTTGGTTGAATTGACATATGTTTCGAGAAACACCACTTTCTCTCATCAGAATTCTTTACGTTCTCACCCTCTGCACCACTGCGGTGCCCGCTAGACAAACAGACAAACATCAATCTTTTAACCAGTGTTACCTGGTGGTTCGAAATTTGCTGTAATTTTCATTTTTCCATTTATTTACATGTTTGTTGTCTACTTTTGTCGACATTTTATGTGTACCACTTAAAGTACAACTACAAGAGAATGAAAAGGAAATTCTCTTGGATTCTCAGAAGAAATCTTATTGACCAAATTCTTAATACCGATCTCAGAAGATAATATTAAGCTTTCATATTAGAGGTCGAATCTTTAACCATTTTCAAGTTTAAGACCAGTTTTATTCCCCTGCTACCTATCGCCAATGAAAATGCGAAAGGCCGTAACTACACATTTTACTTTTTTACAGGAGAAGCATAAAACTTTATAAATTTAAGAATATTTCATTCTTAGTGCACAAATTTCAGAATTAACCTTAAATACCTATTGCAGATTAGGTTTAATAAAAAAAAATATAAAATAGTAGTAGTTTTTTAGTAATTGCCCTTAAGGCCTTTTGAAATCGTTTTTTCTGAAACCAAAAAGCCGTAACAACAAAAAATTGTGGCAAAACCTCATATTCGTCTTTAATATTTGTTTCATAGAAAATTGTCCCATATTTTTATTTTATTTTCACATTTTTTACTAACTTTTTTAACAATCTTATAAGAATAATGTTCACTATCAGTATTCATTGTATTATTTGGTAAGACACAAATATCCACAACGTCCTTGTTACTAATTTGAAAAAAATTTACCTTTCAACTAACAGTTAAACAAATGCCAAGTTTCTTTTAATATATTTCGTTTTTTAATTAAGGCCCCGATTACCGTTTACAACACTAAAATGTTGTGTTGTTTTAGCTACAACACAACACCTAATTTGTTTTCGATTATGGTTTACAACATCTAGGTGTTGTGTATGTCACAGGGTTGCATTTTATATTAGTGCACATTATCCGTAAAATTACATCCCTGCGTATGAAAAACTGTCAAGTTGGAAAAAAAGTTTAAATAATATTCTAATACGCGCAATATTGTTTCAATTAAAAGTAAAATATGTAATGGATATAAACACCGAATTAGAAATAATTTAATGTTTGCTGTTTTAAATGAATAAGAAATTTTTTTTAACATATTTATTGCTTTAATTCACTTGATTTAAAAAAAGAATACAAAAATAGAAAAACTTAAAAACTTATTCATATGTTAAAAAATATCACCAAAAAATTCACAGATTCTTAAAACTAAAACTAAAGTTATTTAATATACATATATACATACATATGTAAGTACATATGTATATGATTATCACAACTCCTGAATTCTTTGTTAATTTAAGTTTGGCTGCTACATATCAATTTCATTTGTAGTTCAGCCTTCTTTTTTTAATTCATAAATGTTTTTATTTATTTGGTAATTTTTATATGAATTACTTCCTATCTTTTCAATGTCTCTAATATCTTCTCTTGATTTTTGGCTTGCGTTTTTAATATTTGTAAAGGTTCGTCCTCCAACTTGTTCTTTCTGCGATTTTTTGGTAATGGTGTTTCAGTAGATGCAACAGTCTGTGAAGGCTCCTCAGGTATAAATGTTAATTCCGCCCCATCGGAATCTTGATTTGCCAAACCCATTGCAGAACCATTTGGATTAACTTGGGTTACATTGAGACAAGCTCCACAGTGTTCTCTTCTAGTGAACTCAAGATTATTTCTGTGGATGGACCAGCCAATTTTCTTTTTAGATTTGCCTTATAGTGAGTCCATACCTATGATAAAATACAAATTATTTTTAAGTAATATATTATAAATTATATAGTAGCGGTCACAAGCTATTTAATTAATCCGTAAATGTATCCCATGTGCTCCTAACTTGCATTTTGTTACATCCAAATGGTAACTTACCTCGGCCAATATCTGGATGAATTTTCATAAGCTCAACCATATTTTCCAGTTGTTTTTTATTTGTAATTTTGCTAAGAAATATTTATAATTAAGTATTTTTTACAGTTATGCATGTATGTTTTGCAATAAAATTTTATATGAATACTTACAAATTTGTTTCCAATTTTCGTTTTTCAACTTATAACGTTCATAACAACACCAAATAAGCAGTTGTATATTTTTGACAGTACTAACAACACATAAAAACACATGTTGTAAACGATAATCGATGTTACAGAACACAGACAACTCCAAAAACAACAGTGCTGACAACAGTTGTAAATCATGATCGCATTTAAAAAAATACAACATTAAAATAACAACTGTTGTAAACGGTAATCGGGGCCTAAATGTGTAGTTACGACTTGTTGGCCTTTTGAAATGTATTAATAAAATCGACGTTTTTCTGCATATGATAGTAAAATTTTTAAGAAAGTTATATAATTACATAATAATCAATAAAAAAAAACGATTTTGAATTTTTTTTTGCGGTCTGTTGGATTTTAGGTGACGATATAGTTTTTCTAACATCTTGACACAAATTTTCCGCAGGGCAGATATAAAGAGACCCACTAGTACTTCTTACCTTTCATCGCAAAACAATCTTGTTTAGACCTAAAGGGCAACTTAAAACCTTTATCTCACTTCTTGTGATGTCTATAATCTTTTTATTTTAATTGTCACAGTCAAATGCCAAATTATTTTTGTGGTAAACAAAACAACAAAAAAAAAATTCTTCAAGACTTACATAACAAGGAAGGCAGGGAAAAATATAGAATCAATGTGACTCCTGCTAAAGAAATAAAAACAAAATAGAAAATAAAACGAGCTTAAATCGAAACGCAACAACACCGAGGAAATCTAAAAAAGAACGGATATGAAAAAGAATAATAAAAAGCATTAATGTAAATGACATTGTTGAGTAGCGTTCAGCGAAAAAAAGCCTGAAAAGAGAATATATAAATAATTATGTCGGCAATGGCCAAAAACTTGTAGCTAGCAAATATGTTTCTAGTTATAAGCTGTAGGAAAACTTGTTTGTGTCTTTTTTTTTTACCCACTAACCTTTAGATAATGTTAATTTCAGTCAGTCTGTTTTTATACTGGTATTATTCGTTTCAATGCCACAAGGGCGTATATTTAATGGTTGTTAAAATAATTTCACTCTTTTCTTTTCGTTAATTTTCTTTTTAGTTGTTTTCTGTTTTAGAGTCATGCATAAAGCAAAGTTTTGCATATTTAGCATGTGGTCTTGAGATGTCGTATTTGAATTTTTGTTTTCCATTCAACTGATTTTAGTTTTTCGTTTTTTTTTCTTGTACTCTAATCGAAAACGTGTTTTTAATTTTTGAGTACTTGAGTAGGTACAAAAGAGATAGGGTATCGTTAGTTTAACCTACGATTTGCAACATGTATCAAAATTATTATAACCTCAGAAAGTTGACTTTCGTTTATGCTTCAATCATTTCTATCTGCCGTGACCAGCTTTTAACGCCTTTTTTCCTTCTTTTAAAATTATTTTATTTTATTTTGTCTATTTTCTATGTTTTCAATTTGACTTTTCGTTTTTTCAATATATTTTTCGGTAGTTGTTAGCAGTTACAGTTTACTCAACACAATCATCGTTACATTTTGTTATTTTTTTATAATAATGATGAATATCAGTATCTGCTTTATCTGCATGTGATTGCTTTGTTTATAATAATGAAGTTGCTGGTGTTTTTTTTTTTTGTCTTTTTCGATTTAAGTTGTTTATGCTTTTTATAACTTGAGGGTCAAATTGTCAATTTTTGTAGCTTTTTAAGTAGTTTGCATAAATTTCGAAGACATTTTATAAGAAAGAAGCTGTATGTTTTTGCTATACACATTATTTATGTAAATTTTTCGTTTGCTTTTGAAAGATACCTTTTGGCCTTGTCGTTTACATTTGCCTGGTAACTTTTAACAAATTCAAAACATGTCTTCAGAAAACTTATCAAAAAATGGTTAAAATACTAAAGAAGACGCAAAGAATAACATGGCTAAAAGAAGAGAAAAATATCCTTTTATATAAAGATAATAATGATTTTTCAATAATCGCCGGAAGTTAAAAATTAATAAATGAAAATAGCACGAGTGTAAGAAGAGAAAGGACAGAAGTTGGTTATGTATTTACTGTACTTACTACCACCTTAACTTATATAAGCATTTGATGGAAAATTTAAATAAATTGTTATGCCTTTTTTTACTAACAAAGCTTAAGGTTATGATAGATTATTTATTTTATATATAGGTTGCATGAAAATCTTTAATATTTGTTAGTTTAAGCTTTTGTTAATAAGAATAATAGTAGAATAATAACGAGCTACTTTGAGTGACTATATATTAAATATTATTTGAAATAAAAATTAGTATACAAATTATAATTATATGGCTGATTAAATATATTACTGGCCACATACTTAAACTTAAACGAATTTGTAGTGCAAATAATACTAATACTAATACTAATACTAATACTAATACTAATACTAATACTAATACTAATACTAATACTAATACTAATACTAATACTAATACTAATACTAATACTAATACTAATACTAATACTAATACTAATACTAATACTAATACTAATACTAATACTAATACTAATACTAATACTAATACTAATACTAATACTAATACTAATACTAATACTAATACTAATACTAATACTAATACTAATACTAATACTAATACTAATACTAATACTAATACTAATACTAATACTAATACTAATACTAATACTAATACTAATACTAATACTAATACTAATACTAATACTAATACTAATACTAATACTAATACTAATACTAATACTAATACTAATACTAATACTAATACTAATACTAATACTAATACTAATACTAATACTAATACTAATACTAATACTAATACTAATACTAATACTAATACTAATACTAATACTAATACTAATACTAATACTAATACTAATACTAATACTAATACTAATACTAATACTAATACTAATACTAATACTAATACTAATACTAATACTAATACTAATACTAATACTAATACTAATACTAATACTAATACTAATACTAATACTAATACTAATACTAATACTAATACTAATACTAATACTAATACTAATACTAATACTAATACTAATACTAATACTAATACTAATACTAATACTAATACTAATACTAATACTAATACTAATACTAATACTAATACTAATACTAATACTAATACTAATACTAATACTAATACTAATACTAATACTAATACTAATACTAATACTAATACTAATACTAATACTAATACTAATACTAATACTAATACTAATACTAATACTAATACTAATACTAATACTAATACTAATACTAATACTAATACTAATACTAATACTAATACTAATACTAATACTAATACTAATACTAATACTAATACTAATACTAATACTAATACTAATACTAATACTAATACTAATACTAATACTAATACTAATACTAATACTAATACTAATACTAATACTAATACTAATACTAATACTAATACTAATACTAATACTAATACTAATACTAATACTAATACTAATACTAATACTAATACTAATACTAATACTAATACTAATACTAATACTAATACTAATACTAATACTAATACTAATACTAATACTAATACTAATACTAATACTAATACTAATACTAATACTAATACTAATACTAATACTAATACTAATACTAATACTAATACTAATACTAATACTAATACTAATACTAATACTAATACTAATACTAATACTAATACTAATACTAATACTAATACTAATACTAATACTAATACTAATACTAATACTAATACTAATACTAATACTAATACTAATACTAATACTAATACTAATACTAATACTAATACTAATACTAATACTAATACTAATACTAATACTAATACTAATACTAATACTAATACTAATACTAATACTAATACTAATACTAATACTAATACTAATACTAATACTAATACTAATACTAATACTAATACTAATACTAATACTAATACTAATACTAATACTAATACTAATACTAATACTAATACTAATACTAATACTAATACTAATACTAATACTAATACTAATACTAATACTAATACTAATACTAATACTAATACTAATACTAATACTAATACTAATACTAATACTAATACTAATACTAATACTAATACTAATACTAATACTAATACTAATACTAATACTAATACTAATACTAATACTAATACTAATACTAATACTAATACTAATACTAATACTAATACTAATACTAATACTAATACTAATACTAATACTAATACTAATACTAATACTAATACTAATACTAATACTAATACTAATACTAATACTAATACTAATACTAATACTAATACTAATACTAATACTAATACTAATACTAATACTAATATGGTTTGGAGAGTGTCATAAATGAGAGCACACGTGAAGATGCTCAAGCAAACACACAAACATGCATTGATCACTGCTTTGTAAGAGACAACAAAAACAAATCATCAGGTTATGCAGCAGTAGTTACAACAACAATAGCTGACCATTACAGTATTCTCTGTTGTGTAGAAGATGATCAAATAGAAAACAATAACATAAACAACCAGAGATCGCCTACTTATTGTATGGATCCCCAGGGAGTCCCAAACTTTTTTGGTAACAAAATATTAATTAATAACAAAAAAGTAGACAATTTAATAAATGAAACTAATTGGTGCAACTTAATAAATAACGTTAACAATGTTAACGATTTGTATAATATGTTTAACGGAAAATTCGAAGATATATATGCAAAGTCTGTGAAAGTTGCAAAAAGGCAAAAAACAAGAAGAACAAATCCGTGGATAAATAATGAAATAGTATCGTGTTGTGAGAAACGGGATAAACTTTATAAAAAATGGCTCCACAATAGAAATAATAAAGAAAATTAACTAATATATAAAAAATTTAGAAATGCATTAAATAAAAAAATTAATTTTACGAAAAATAACTACTAAAGGAATCAATTTATTGCTAATAGATGTAATATGAGAATAACTTGGCAACTTATTAATGAAATAAATGGTAAAAAAAAATACAAATTTAGATGAAATAATAATAAAAAATTTCAAAAATGAAAATTTAAATGATGTCACAAATAATTTCGCAAAAAGCTTAAAACAAAATGTTCAAAATATTATACATACCTGTAACAAAAGAACTTTATTTTATACGGAAAAAACTATTAACAACTCAATTTTTATAGAAAATGCTAACGAAATAGAAATTTATAATATATTAAAAACACTTAATGTAAATAAAAGTGCGGGAATAGATGGTATAAGGCCACGCGATATAAAACAAAATGCAACTTCATTAACTCAAATAATAACAAAAATTATTAACATGATTTTAAATCAAGCGAGCGTTCCAGAATTGTTGAAAATATCTATAGTACGCCCCATATACAAAAACGGTACAAAAAGCGACTATAATAATTACAGACCAATAGCTATTTTACCAGTTGTTGAAAAAATTATGGAAGAAGTAATAGTGAGAAGGCTGTCGAATTTTACAGAACGATTTAAAATAATTAATGAAAACCAATATGGGTTTCAAAAGAATAAAAGCATAAACAAATTGCTAGGAAATTTTGCAAATCACATAAATTCACATCTAAGCGAAAATCAACATTGCCTTGCCCTTTTTGTCGATTTCAGTAAAGCCTTCGATACTTTGAATCACAACAAGCTGTTAGACACACTGGAAAGAATAGGAGTACGAGGTAATTGCCTGAATTTCTTCAAAGCGTACTTGAACTGTAGAAGATTCAAAGTAAAAATAGGCGCTAACTTTAGCAATGAAATTGCTATATAATTGAATTTTAGGTTATGATAAGTACAATCGCGAAGTACTGTCAATATATGATGATTTAGATACAAGAACGTGACATTGAAGCTCTTTTTCGTATAGATAATCATTGTTTAAATATGTAAGCAATAAATAATAAATCGAAACTCATTTCGGTTTTAAAGCAAATGTTGGCATGCTAACAATTGAGATAAGCAGCAAATACATTATTATACAAATTAAGTTATTTAAAATATAAAGTTAGAGAAATCATTTTAGTTCCAGCAGATATTTTGGTGGAAATGGTTATATATGAATATTTATTTCCTGTGAAAATTATCACTGGAGTGGGAAAAAGCTAATTCAAAAACTTTGATTCCTACTTGCTGGGCATTTGAAAATGCAAGTCGAGAGAATGTAATGAATATATTTAGCTATTGTATCACACATATGTTTTCCTTCTAATGTAACACTAACAATATTCTGTTTATTTTGGGCTGTATGCTTTTCTAAACTTGTGTACATTCTATAAAATTAGCAAAATATTTTGCATGAATTGACTTTTAAAAGGCAATAGTCTTTTAAAACAATGTCATTTATTTATGTCAAAATTAACATTATATTGTTTTATATTCGAAAAACTTTATAAAGTGTAAATATTACTATGAAATTTTACAAAATAAAAATTGTATAAACATATAATGAACACTATACATTTACATGTAAATATGTATATTTAAAGTCAATATTTATAAAATCTTTATTGGAAAATAACAACAATATAAGTTTTATTTTATAAATGTAATACGACCACAACATTTTCAAGCAGAGAAAACTGACAGCAATATTTACTCCTTTGTGTATAATGGAAATACATATGCAAATATACAAAATACATGTGTATATATAGAAATATGTTATTGTAATTTCAGACAACATACATTGAAGTTTAAAGCATTGTTCACATAAAATCTGGTGACAAGCTTTTAAACTGGTGGCAATAGGATAATAGTTTCTAGTTCATGTCTTAACTGTTCTTAAATATTAATAAATTGTTATTAATAGCTTTTTTAGTTACATAAATATAGGGATATTTTTGCAACTAAAGTTTATGTGAACAATGCTTTTCTGCTGTTTTGTATGTAGTGCACAAGTAAGAGCAATGATCAACAAACAATAAAACAAAATAAACTACACTGATGATCAACACAACTGTTTGACTTTATATTGTTGTTGCAACTACACATCACAGTAATCAATACAACAGAATAAATGTTTTTAAACAAATAAATAAATAAATACATACATAGCTTACATGCAATACAACAAATATTTGCTTATTTTTGGCATGCACTGGGAAAGTTGTCAAAAAATATATGTATATGTACTAAAAAAGAAAACAAGCAAACACAGACTTGCGTTTAAAAAAACTTTCAATTTAAAATACAAAAGAATGTCAGTAAATCTTTAAAACATAAGTGAGTAGATAGGGGAGTGAGTGAAGTAGCCATAGTATTAAGCAGAGTCATGTTGACCCATGCTGCAGGCAGCCGTATGCCGACATACAATAATAGTGCTAACAATTTAAAGGTTTATAACTATGGTAACAACTTGTATTTCTCTCTCTACTTCATACCATCACACAAAGGACCAAGGTAAAGATATTTTTCATAAAAATGTTTACATATATCTTCTGTTCTTTTTTTTTTTTAAGTCAAAAGACAAAAACGGAAAATAAAGCATAAATTTTCTGTTGCAAAAACATTACATACATACATACACACAATGGTTGTCCAACAAAACCCCAAGCAATTAAAGTCCAGTCAAATTTCAGTTATTTTGTCTTTATTGTCTGCCTTTTGGGTATTCGAACAGTTTGTTTTCGATTTTTTTTTTTTTTTTTTTTTTTTGGTTTTTACTAAAAGTAGACACATACAAACAATAGAATTGAGACACACTATAGAGTTGTTGTTGCTACTGTTACTTTAAACCCATATAACCATAGTTGCCGAGAAGCCTACACACTCGTCCAATCATACAATGTAGCAACAAACATTCAACTTTTCGCAAATACCTATAAATATGTATGTATGTATGTATGTATGTGTATTAGGAAGACAGGAAATACTAGACTAACATTAATTTATAGAATTCTAGTTTACAACGAATATTGGCATTTTGATAAACTGTATCAAGGAAAAAAAATGTTATTTTTCGCTTTCAAATATTTCTGATTTTTAAACACAATTTTAGACAATTTTATATTTTTTGTTTACATTTTTTTGTACCACCCTACCAAACTTTATTGTTTTCCAATAAAATTTTAGATATTAAATTTGTAATATAATATTAATTAAATTATTGAAGAACACTTTACCTTTAACACTTTGCTTTACATTTTAGCTGCTAAATATAATTTATTTATTTAAGCTAATAAAATGCTACATTTAGATCAGGAGTGCCCAAAAGTTGCTTATGTAAGAGCAAACACCAATACATTTAAATAAAAACTAATTTTTATTCAGTATTTTTTGTTGTAAAAGCCAATACATACAAAGAAACAACGCACTTTTTTAAACGGTATCATACGTTAAACAAAAACAAAATCTACATTGACGATCGCAGTCACCAATATTTACCAGTAGAGCATACGAAAGTGTTGTTACTTTGCGCTTGCGTGTATAGAGTGAAGTACGACAAAATAAAAACAAATAAGGCAAAGTTGTTTGTGTATTTTGTATTGCTAGTGCTGAGTGCTGTAATGAGTATACAAAACACACAGCCTATAGCTAAGAGTTTTTACAAATACAAAAGAGCACCAAGAGTATAGGGCTTGGGCACTCCTGATTTAGATGTTAACTACAACTACAACTCTACCAACTCGCTCCACACTTTTATGCTGCAGTTACAAATTTTGCTTTAAAATTTTGAACACATACTGCTTGTCAAAATTGTCAAAAATTTAAAGATTAGACGTGAACCGCATTTAAAGCAATTTATTTTCTAAATGTCGTCAAGAAAACACATATACAACAAACATATTTGTTTATATTTAGTTATTGCTTTTAAATTTGGTGGATGATTATATTATTTTGTAAAAAAAGGAACAAAACAACACAAAAAATTGTGACACCAGGATGTTTATAAAGAAAAACCAGGCAATTTGCTTATTAAAATTGCAATCAGTTGTGTTCTTGACTGTAACTTGAAACACACAATTGGAACGAGAATTTGAAAGCAAACTCGTATAATCCCAATAAGCATTTTGGCTGGAATTCAAGTGGAATTACATTTGAAATCCAGTCACAGTTTCCAATTTCCAGTGTTAAATTACAGTTGAAACACGAATCCAGCAAAATCAACCATTGAATTACAGTCGAACAAAACAGTACATTTACAGTATAATTCCAGCATTAAATAACAGTATGATTCCAGTTGAACCGAACCTGTTCTCTGAAAATTTAATTATAAAATCATCATAATCACACATGCTTAAAACAAATTTGATGTTTTTTTTTAACAAACTTCAAACAGACTGGAAGGAGGATGGATTTCAAATGTAATTCAAGCTTGGATTCACACTGGAATTCACAAAAAATGTGTGCTTATTGGGATGTTTTAAAAGTATGAATGTATTAGTAAAAAAGTGTGAGTATTTTAGGATTTAAAAGGCAGAATCTAATCGTGTAACGCCCAAGTTAAAGTCATCCTTAATGTGTAAGAAAACGGTCCTTTGACCATTTAAGATTAATGTCACGAAGAATGACCTTCAAATTTGATATTGCATTTATTAAAAGATTCTATTTAATCCGAATTATACTAGAATGACCGTAAATTAAATATTTCTGAGTGCCAAATGCTGTATTTAATTCTAGTTTTCTAGCCATGAAATTCAGGATTCCAGTTAAGCATTGTAAAGATCATCTTCATCATAGGGCTTGTGTTTTATTCCAAATATTTGAAAAAAGTAAAATTTGATTTTCACAAAGCAGACATTCATACAGTTGTATCGATCTAGTAAACCTTCCATATTAATTTCATTCTTTGCTAACATTCATTGCTGTTGCAGTTAATTAAACAACATTTATTTAGAAAAGCTAAAAGAAAACTGAATTATTTAAAAATTATAAAAACTTAAAAACTCAAAATTCAAAGCAAAAATTATTACAATATTATTATACAAAATTTTAAACTAAAAGTTTTAACAAGTAAATTTTAGATATTAACCCTTTACGGCGCAAGAACGCCAATTTTTTCTGTTTTCTTGTATTAGATAGAAAATAAAACATAAATAAAGGAAAAATTTTCAAAAAATTTTTTATTAAAAATTAAATAATGATTTTGGACAAAATATAATTTGTTGCAGAAATGCAACATTGCATCAATAGCTCTTATTTATTGCTGTTGAACTTATACTAAATGAACATCTTTAAAACAGTTATTTTGCTTATTGTAACATAAAGCAATGCCGCATTTTTCGCATAATGTTTGCGTATAACCCTTACATTTTGGAAATTTGAATCTCATCCGTTTTTCAGTCCATGCTGGCCAGTGCCCTAATTGGTCCATCTTCACATTTCTTGGAGGTACGTACGTCCCGCTCAAGATCTTTTTGTTTTGAATTAGCCATTCAACATCACTTCCCCGTTTTGCACGGTTGACTGTCTCATATTTACATAAGGTCTCAGCTATATTGAGTCTGAACTCTGCAGAGTTAAGGGCCTTACTAGTACTACCATTTTCAGCATGTATTCTTTTATGTAACAGCCATGAATTGCACATAGTCATATCAAGAAAATGGTAAAAAAAAATCATATGCCTCATCGATTCTACGTAGCTTAATTGTTGTGGTTAAGTTTCTCAATTAATGGTCGGATTTTATACAAACGATCAGAATCATCATGGTTGTATGGTAGCATTTTGCTGTTATCGTTGAAATGAAGCAACTGATTAATCATCTGAAATCTTTTTTCCGGCATCATCTTCCGTACCGGTGCAAAGCTTATGTTGTCGGACCAATACATTTTTGTATTTGGCATATGAACGATCGACATATAATAAACGATACCAATGAACTGACGTATCTCCTGACTATTCACATTAATTGACTTATTTTAATCTTTCTGCACAGAATATAAATTGGTCTGGTCTCTTATAAAGTATATTATTTCCTCTGGAAACAAATATGAAAATACCTCAAAAGGGGTATCTAGGCAAAGTATCTCTGGTGGTAACGTTTTAGACCCAACAAACGTAGTTGCTCATCATTTAAAGTTAAGCTTTTCGTTTTCAATACAGTTTTTGCGTTTGATATACGGCCAGATAACTTTGGAGCTGCTTTAGCGGAGGTAGTAGGAGAAGCTGTTACTGGAAATAAATCAGTGGTGGATGTAGTTAATAGATCGTCTGCAAAATCAGGAACATCTTCTTCGTTAGGCGGCAACTCTAATTCCTCATCAGAGCTTTCATCCTCATTCGCTTCTTGATTGTATGGTGGATCAGTGACATCATCGTCATCAGAAAAATCAAGTCCATCTTCGCTATCTTCCCACTCTGCTAGAATATTTTCCAAGTCTTTAATAGTCAAATTATGCACTTTTTTGCTAATTTTACAACTACGAAGATGAAGGGAAAATATTGTTAAATAATGGGCCTCAATACGCAGTGTTGCAGATATGCAACAAACAAAAATCAGTATAAAACACTAACGAAATTGGTTTTGCAAAAAAAACTTGCAATTTATTTTTGAAATATATCGTAATACCTTTCACTTTCACAAATTTCAAGAGCAGAATATGAGTATTTCTTCAAGAAATTATTTTTCGCAAATTGACTAAATGCTTGCAAAACCAGTTTTTGCACGTGGACCACTTGAGGTGAACATATGCCATCTAGTCTGCTTTTCATTAGAAAAATTTGTTTCCAAACATAAGAACACTTTGTTGCCAAACTACAACATTAAGCTAAATCGGCTTATCGGCATCTGCGGTATTTTAACACTAACTTTAAGGGTATGTTGCAGAAATGCAACATGGCGCCGTAAAGGGTTAAATATGTGTGCTCATACCGTCACGACCTTCGTACACTGTGAGTCACTATAGCTAAGCATAACTTCATCAGTGGAATGAACATATTTAGTTTAAATATAGTGTGTCCAAGAATAGTGGTGCTTAGTAGACCACTCCTGGTAAGAGAAACTAGTGTTGTGGAATGAACCAAACATAATGTTATATCCCTTTTCAGAATGTTAAATAGCCTCGACTGTTTACTGTCAAGAATAATACACAGCGTTTTTGAAGGGCAGCATGAAAATAAGCATATTCTATCTCGCTATAAATGATCAATTTCAGTTTGGTCTTGAATCTTTAAAACTGCTGCATTATATGTATAGAAAATAGCTTCATAGCCTAAGAAGTCTAATTTCCTGAACAGTTTCCAAATTTTCACATTCACATGCACCGATCAGATAATCATGTAGTAAAGTTATAGATAGTTATAGATAATGATCGAATGAATCAGTTTAATATTGTGAAAATGGTTAAACTGATTCTCTTGGATAATAATACAAGTTCAATCTTGCTCGGATTTACAATCAGGCCATCAACTCAGGATGATTCATCGACTTAGAATTTTGATTGGCAGCTCTAGTTACTGTGGAATCATCTCCAAATGAATACTGAAACTGGTAAATTAGTCCAATTTGCTGAACATATTCAACATTCTCCAGATGTAGAGATCATGTAATTAATGATAAACCTAATATGGATCTAACATGCAGAAGTTCTTCTGGGACCTACGATTTACACCACTTTGATTGGCTAAAAACTTGAACAAATACTTATACAGCCAAAAATTGGGCTCATATTATAAAGTCTGCTAAAATTTTTACAAACCCTCATAGCAGAAATTTCAGTATCCATTGTCTGTGAGGTTAGGTTGGGTTGTAGTCAGTTAGTGGCATTAATAGTAACTACTCTCAGGCCTTGATGTATTACACTCACACTCAGCGAGGCACACAAATCCATACAAATGGATACAACATTAACATTACAAAAGCTAAAGTCGTTACATGTGTGCATGTCATTCACTCATTGCAAAACCGTAACCCCCACACTATTCAGCATAAGTACCCTACTATCAACAGTGATTGTCATGAAAATAGCTGTAACTTGTACTAACAGGATTTTATTCTGTTTAGCACTAATGCCAGATGGAATACATATTACAAATTGCTAACATAAATTAACAAAAATTGCCTATTATTTAAATTAAGCCATCGTTAACATCACGACTCTAGAATTTAATACATTTCCTCCCTATAAGTAGCGTACCTTTACTACATTGTTTTTTTTTAATTTTTTTTTTTTTATTTTCTGTCTGCGATATTTATTCTCCAATAGTGCAACCCACGCAATTTTCACACTCAAATCATTGTTCGTTTAACAATCCTGTCAAATACTCTGTATACAGTTTTGCAATAGAAAACATTTGTATAGTGAAATTCATTTCATTCCGTTTATTATTTTTTTTTCTAACTGCATATATGTATTGATTTTATAGGAATTTGTTACAACATACAATATGTATGCGAACAAGCATTTGAAAAAAAAAGTAGGCACAATTGGTTAGACAATTGAGGATTGGGCTTTGCAATGCAACATTGCTGTTTTGTATTGTTCGACCACAGATGACGATGATGTACGTACGTTGTAGATGATGATGATGCCTCGTATTGTTGCCTTTACAATTGCAGTAAATTTTTTGTTTTTTTTTCACATGCATACATAGTTTACATACAATAGTATTCAAGCATGTATAGAAATTGAGCATAAATGTATTTATTTATCTTCATTGGTAGTTGGCTTAACAAGTTAAAAGAAAAAAATTTTTGCTAAAATTGCCAAATAAAGAAATTTAAATGTGTGCCTAAATTATTCTATTTGTATTTCACATTTGAATGTTAAATTTGTTGATTTTTAATGTAAGCCACGAGTAAATTTAAACAAATATTTTCAATGACAAAAAAGTTAACAAATTCATAAATTTCATTTACAAACTGTTTACTGTGAGTATGAGTAATATGTAATTAATGTTCACAAATATAATAAGTATACGCCCAGTGAATTCTCAAGTTTCTAATGCCTGAAAAGTATATTAAGAAGTGTAGCATACTTTTTGGCTGCTAATTTAATTTATTGCAGCACTACGTATGCGTATGATTAATATACTAATAATAATAATAAGTTTTCAATTTTTAACCGTAGAGCGACCCTTGGAACAAAAATGTTCCATTCGAATTTTATTTTTCTCATAAATTTTTAATAAGTGAATATTTTATTTCCATCTTCTAGTAATTTGTGAATGTATCGTTATTGATTGCTTTTCGGCATTTTTTAAGAAAATTTATTTTCAAGTTTTCTTGCAATTTTAAAAATTCATAATTCGGTCCTATGGAACAAAAATGTCCCATATATTGTCACACATTTGTCGCTTGCCGTTTGTAGCAGAGAGCTTGGCTCCGCTTCTAAAAAAAACTCCAATAAATATAGAAAATATATAGATAAAAGAACTATGTTTAGCTTGACAGAGACTTGTTGCACGCCTACTTTAGAGTGTTGATATTAGCAGGAGTTTATAAGAATGATTTGAAAGTTTTTGCATATAAAATGTATTCCTAAGATTGTTTTCCATTGACGATTAGGTCAAAGAATGAAAGCTAAGAAGACTTATTTGATGCTGACTATGCGCGACCAATATATCGAGCTATTATGACGTAAAAGACCTTCAAGGATGTTCACAAAACTCTTCGTTTTGATGATGTTATAAATCGCCGCCAACAAAAAAGTGACGACAAATTTGCTCCAATTAGAAATCTATGTGAACGTTGGGCAGAAATTTTGGCATTGTACTATAATCCACATGCTTGCGCCACGGTAGATGAACAATTGATCGGTTTCCATGGGCGTTCTAAATTTCACCAATATATATGCCTTATAAGCCAGAGAAATACTGCATAAAATTTTGGCTCATTATATCAGCTTATCTAGGAAAATACTTCAGCTGAATCACAGATAAAATCAAGGAAAGCGAGAGGTTTTAGATTTGACGGAAGGTCTCCAAGGCCATAATGTCACTATGGAAAACTTTTTTTCTTCGCAAAACTTAGATCAAAAGCTGCAGAAAAAATATAACTATGGTAGGAACTTTGCGTAAAAACAAGAGAAGTATTTCGCCAAAGATACTAATAAGCAAAAATGTTTCCCTTTACTAAACTTTTACTAAAGATACTACACTTGTGTCTTACATAACCCATTAGAATAAATGTAACATAGTAATGAGTACTATGCATAATATGTCAGTTCTCGGCACTGAAAACAAGACACTTCCGGAGATAATTTCTTTCTACAACTCTACAAAAGGTGGCGTAGATACTGTCGATAAAATGCTTAGCAGTTACAGCTGTAAACGGAACACAAACCGGTGGCCTATTACAGTTCTGTCTAATATCATAGATATTTCCGCTTTGAATGTTTTTATTATTTTCAATGAAGTACCTCCAGATTGGCAGCCAAAGCAGAAGCATACCAAACGCAAATGCTCTTTGCACGAGCTCGGCATAACATTAACTCAACCTTATATGAATAAACGGACACATACTCCAAAATGTAGTTCTTTATTATCGCTTATGCAGTCGCTCACAAGAGACAATGACGACAGAATTGGAGATGATATTCCAGGGCTATCATCAAAACCACTACAAAAACGAGGTACGAAAAGAGGCCGTTGTTAATACTACCACTCAGGGGAAAATAAAGATTAAAGGACGACTTTATTCTGTTGCATTTGTGATAAAGCAATCTGCAAGGATTGGCATGCTGATTATATTTGCATATCATGCATTCCCAATAAAACAGCCAATAAGTCAAGCCAAAAAAGTTCCTATAAGAGTTATATAATTTTGTTTTATTTTATTTTTTCAGAACTATTTATTTTAAATTATTAACGTGTTTGCTTGTATTAACGTGTTTGCTTGTACTTAGAAATACATAAAATTAAATAAAAGCACAGGTTTGCGGTGAAATGTAAATATGGAACAAAAATGTTCCAAAGGATCGAATTCTTGAGTTTTTTTTGGGGTCGCTCTACGGTTAAAGCAATTAATACTAGCGTTGTAAACTTTGAAATTTCAAAACGCACCAAAATGGAGAAAAAAGCGCGCAATTTTCAAAAAAACGCACCAAGTTAAGAATTTCGTTTTTGTTTCAAATATTTATTAAATTAATTTGAAATTTTTTAATATTATAAATTCTATAAAAAACTTTTTATCAACTATTGTTAGTAAAAGTAATAATAGCAAAAGCTTTTATTTTAATAAATCAGCTAATAAAGATAAAATAAACATTTAACCACTCAAAATTTAACTCACAATATGATATTAGGAACTAAAGTACTAATTGGTAAAAAAGCTAACTTCAGTACATATTTGGTACTTTTTTTTATATATTTTTGTTTTCTAGTTAAAGTACTTCGATTTGATTTTGTCCAATAAAATTTGTTAGGATTCCACTGGTACTCTAACCCTGGTTGTTCGTCTACAATTCAGTAGACCAAACCATCAGGTTAATGTTAATTTGATTTTCAAACAAAGATTTTTGAAGAGTTTGATTTCATTTGTCATACATTCGTATTTAAAATACATTTTCTCATCGTATAGATTTCATGAGTTATGAATTCTTAAAAAACTGCAATTAAAAATTTTTAAAAATAAAGATTTCATCACATTTTCGAAAAAAAAATAAAAAACGCACCGAAATACGCAAACAAATTTTGCAGTGTTGAATGAAATGGTACTCAAACAGGTGTATTTTATTGTAGAAAGATTTTTGTCACACTAAAACAAAAAGTTGTGTTGAATTTGCTTTGGTGCCACCAAAAAATAAAAAGCGCACCAAATAATTTTTCGCACCAAAAATTGTGCGAAACGCACCAAGTTGACAACGCTAATAATACAGCATTTTAAAGTAATTTTAAGTACGATCATAATACACAAAGAGTTAGGCTTATAGTTTATTGTCCCTAGAAGTGACAAATTTTGTCTGAAACAAAGCAATGGAGGGTTTTAATTGACCAGCTGGGTTATAAAAACCATTTTGGTGTTCATATTATGAATAAAAAATTAAAATATAAAATAAAGTTATAAATATACAGATATCTCCCATGACTTAAGACATAATTGTCTTCAACAATTCTATACAAAAAAAAATTCTTAGATTCTTCAAAATATCTAAATACCGTGAAATCGATTTCTTAATAGATTATATTGATTGAAAATTTCTAAAAAAATTCAAATATGTTAAAATACCCACTAATATTAACAAAATATATACCATTTTTGTTTAAACATCTTTTATACCCAATGAATATATGTACCTGCCTAAATAAATTTTTTATTTTGAAATCCCCACAATTATATAAAACCTTATAAAGCACTCTAATTATACCACTTAAATATAATGCCATTAAAAAAAGCAAGAAATCTCTTTTAAACCTACACATTCAATCGTTTCTGTTAATTTATGGCCAGCAGAATATAAAGAACCAAAAGAAAAACAATTTCTTAATGTCCTTAACACATTTTGCATACATAATTCGCAAAATCTCAGTAAAAACAAAATTACACTTACACCCTGAAACGCAGAGAAAGAAAGAAGATATAGCAGAATTATTTATAGTGCTACGAATATTTAGTTTATTTTTGTAAGAAAAAATTCACTTTGTCTTAAATCTGTTACAAATGTTACAACATAGGACACAGAAATAGCACACCTATGTTCTATGAAATGCCAAACGTATTATATTAAAAAAACGAAATGATAATCCCCTATATTGTTAACAACATTTTGACCAACTACCATATATAATTTAAGTTTTATTTGAATAAGCATCTCTGTTTTAGAAGAAAAGGAGTGGAGACAGCGAATGAGTGTTGACAGCTGCGATTGGGCGCGAATGGCGTCTTGAAGTTCTTTAAGGTTAGTTTTTAAAGACACGTTTGTTAAATTAGAGCTAGGACTTGCATTGAATGAAATAAAAATAGCATTCGTTTTAAAACAATCCAAAAAAGAGTATTTTTAATTAATCACAAAACACATCATATATGATCAAAGATAATCAGATGATAAGCGTGGAAGTAGAAAAAAGTCACTTGTGTCAAAAAAGAATTATTTTGTATTTTGCGGCACTATACCAAAACAGGGATATTAAACTCTGGAAAAGAGTGTTTTTCACAGATGAAGCCAAAATAAATCTGATTGGCCCTGACTGAAAAACTTTTGTACATCGAGAAAAAAAAAACAAGAATTCAATCCCCGTTACACAACTACAACAGTAAAGCGCGCTATTTCTCTGTCTATAGCTGTATATAAAAAATCATAAAGGTAAAAATAAACCAAATTATTTTAATGCAGTAAAAATCTAAAAACAAAACTTTACAATGGAAAAATGTAAAGAGAAAGAGATCTAAGAAAGAAATAATAAAAAAAATCTCAAGAATTAATATTAATAAGTGATAAAACAAGTAGGAAGGATGACTTAAATAAGTTAAAGAAGAGCCCTAGTAGCCTTAATAACAAGGAGACTTACATAGTTCTCACCATAACAATAGCTTTTCGCACTCTAAGGACACCCTAGTTCTGAATATTGCAATGGCTAATTTATAAGCTTAAGGTAAAAGTCGCGCTAAACATTTTCCTTAAACCTAGACCACAATACAATAATTTTCTACCGCAAGTCCCCAAAGATTTTAAAGAATTTTCTTCATTCATTTATATTTGTAGCATTTTGTTTTTGGACGCAGAAAAAAAAGCAAGATTTACTATTAGCTCTCTGCATGTTATTTCTTTATTCGTTTTGTCACAGTCAAAGTTTGTATTAAGGTTGAGAAAATGAAAATGATGTGAAACGTAAATGATTTAAAGTTTTAACTATACAAAAAATACCTCAGTTAATGTCTGTGAGTATGCATGTTGCTTTATTTCTTTTAAATATGCATCAAGAGGTTGTGCAGCAAAATAAAAAAGTCAAAGAAAAAATAAAAATTCATTTCAACTATTTAATTAACTTTTCTATACCCTTCATCAGGTTTTGAGTTAATATGAGTTTGTTAGTTTGTTTGAAACTTTATTTACGTTTACATAAAACAAAATTTGCTAACATTATGCATCAAGGTGCATAGTACTAGCATCATAGTGAATGGAATTCAAATTACAATTGCCACTTTATCTAATTAGCTCATGACATTAAATCAGGCACAAATTGCGTTTGTTTCTAGCTAAAAAACAATTCGTCAAGTAGTGGCCAGTTAGGTTGTTCCAGAGTGAGCACTTGTGCGATCAGGATAAATTTAAAGCTGACAAAATTCAACATAACAAACAATCTAATGGAAGAAACGAAAACATACTGCCAGCACAGTTTCTCTTAGAGTATCATCGGAGGAGTCATCTAACCTCTAGCAGGCATATTCAGAAGAACATTCGTAAACAACACTCATACAGACATCAACCACCGGCCATAAAAAAACAGCACATAAAGCATGAATAAAGAAACCTTGTTTGTTACTTACAAGATAATTGTTCAATTACATCCAACTAAATTTAGCCTTTAAAACACAATCAACACTAGGAAACATAGGTTGTCCTTGTTGACAGAGCCTAGAATGCCATCGATGGAGCCATTAAAGTCTACCCGAAAGTAGGAAAAGATGAAGCTTCTTTTGTTTGAGTAGAACTAAGAGATTTGTATGGGATTTGGATGAATTTGGTCGGAAACAGTCACATTACGGATTTTGAATGTTAAGTCTATAGTCGATTCAATTGTGACTGTATAGACTCTATTTTTAAAATAGCCCTACAAAAGGTATTCCAGATATTTTGTTTGCAATAAATACATTGTTCTGGTGGTTGTTTGACATGTGTCATCGTCCTGTTGAAACCATATATCAGTGATATCCATATCATCAATAATTTAGTTGCTCCCGATAAGAAAAAGTAGCCGCATTTCCAGTCACTTTTTCAAAGAAATTACCCATTGAGGCATCCAGACCACATAGCATGCCATAAAGGGACACATTCAACATGCAAAGGCTTCTCAACAATTTGCCTGGAGTTCTCAGAAGAATAACAGTCTCAGTAAGACGATAATATGGAAAAAAATCTACGAATTTTCGACATGTGGCTTTTATACTTCCAACATTTTAATAATGAATTTTTGAGCAAAACGAAATTCATTATCACAATTGTCAAAGGTTCTACTAAATTGTCAGGCTTCCTTCAAAAATTACTCTAAATTGCATGTATTTCTTTAGTTTTTTTTTAAATTCCAGACATTTCTGACCCATTCAGCTTTATCAATTATAGCTACTCAACATGTTTCATATACATACTAAATGAGTATAAAGCAAATGTTTTTGTTTCGTTTTTTAATGCCATAATTTACGTTAAGTAACTCTACATTTTATAACTAAAGCCATGCATTTTATTTCAAATGTTGAATTATAAAAATAACTTTCTTTCCGCATACAAAAAAGACAGGTATCTAGAGACAATTCTATAATGACTATTAAAAGTTTTTAAAGAAAGGAACGAATAAGATCCAAAAATAACATGGTTAAATAAATAAGACAATAAAAATATATATTTGAGTTTGTTTTTCTACCTGTAGTCTGCAAAATGATTACAAATACTTCCCTAAAGTAATTGTGTTGAACAAAATAAAGAAAATTTGTTTTATATTTATTCTAACCAATAAATTATCCTTAATTTAACTTAAATTGCAATTAAAATGTGACATCTTACTAATTATTTTTCCAAATATCTTGACATAACTACAAGGTTCTTGCAAAGTTTTCTACAAAGCTCAATAAAATGCAAAAACTAAAAACCATAGCTATAATAAAACAATTAACAAAAATTATTTAAATAGAAAAGCTGCCTGCCCTAATACCCAATTATTAAGAGAAAATTATACTTACTTTAACACAATCATTAGCACTTATATGTACATACAATATATACATTGTGTTCATAGACATTTTGGTAAATAAATTAAGATACATATCGAAACGCCGGGTTAAAGGCACATTGTAACCTATCGTAATATTTACTGTGTACTTATTTAGAATTCAAACCATCCATAGAGGCTAACCAAAGCTATATATTTATGTCTTAACTTATTAATGTTTAAATTATATATAGAAGATATTCCCAGCCATACTTAGTAAATGACCAGCTATAATTTTATATTATTTTACAATATATGATAACATGTTTAGTAAACAAATATAGGGTTAGGCTTAAGAACAATACATATTATTATTTGTGTATATCCATACAACAACAAAAAATCCTTAAAGGACATATTCTATCACTTAAGTAACGACAAGAGTTCTTAATTGTAAGTGATACAATTGTCTCTACATGTACATTTGCATTTTGGGTGAGACAGGAATGTATATTTTTATGTATTTGTATTTCAACACACAAAATGAAGTTTATAGGGTTACTTGTGAGTGCTAACAACAGTCTACTGTTAAAAGTATACGAACACTAGAAAAATCTCACTTGTCATCAACAAAAAAATCTAAATTTTCTTCCACATACAGGAAAATGTATACAAATCTATAGCGGGCTTTTGATAATAAACTGACTTTTACCTAGAAGTAGTCTCTGTTCTTCCAGCAATTTATAATGTACTTGCTATGAATTATTATTATTATTAAGTGAGGCTTCATGCACCACGACCTATGAGATCTTTTGTGCAGCCTTGAAGTTTCATCATGTTAAATTTAGGCTATGTATAAAGCCAATTATTTTTTTAGATGAGAGATCAATTACATCCCCTGGGGCCATAAAGGCCCTTCCGAGCCATCTTGCTCTGCGTATTGCCAGCATGGGACAGTCGCA
Organism: Bellardia pandia; assembly: GCA_916048285.2. Classification (NCBI taxonomy): domain Eukaryota; kingdom Metazoa; phylum Arthropoda; class Insecta; order Diptera; family Calliphoridae; genus Bellardia; species Bellardia pandia. Next base: position 13,623,227 of record OU696530.1, on the reverse strand, counting down.
AAGAATATGTTCAGAGGTTTCGGCTTCAAGTTCACAAAACCTACACTGATCATTCGCAACATTACCTAGAGTAAATTGGTGATATCTAAAGCTACCGTGTCCTGTGAATAATCCAGTAAGTAATCTCAATTCGCCCTTTCCGAGCGATAGCAATAATTGAGATCTTCGTTTAGACAGAGTAATAACCTTTTGGACTGTCTAAGTCCTGGCAGGTTGTTCCAACATCGGGAAAATTCCGATTCTACCCAAGAACTAATTCGTTCCATAGTGTAACCACGTGGAATGCCAAAGAATTGTTCCGGGCCTATAAATGAGCGTCGAGCACCTCTATTGGCCAAGCAATCAGCACGTTCATTACCAGCATGGCCTTCATGACCTGGTACCCAGCACAAGGTAAGTTCGTTATGCGTGCCGAGTTCATTCAATGATGTCCAACAGTCCATAACTACCCTAGACCTTATTTCATATGAAGATAAGGATCTGAGAGCAGCTTGGCTATCAGACATAATAAAAATCCTATTGTGCCTAACTCTGCGTCTCAGACATTCGTTAGAGCATATAAGGATGGCATAAATTTCCACCTGAAAAATAGATGGGAATGTACCCATTGGGATTCCCCTTTGAAAGTTGGGCCCATATATGCCAGCCCCAGTGTCACCATTAGCCTGTTTGGAACCATCGGTAAACCATACTTGATCGGCATTAATCTGCCACCATGTCTGATTTAACCATTCATCCCTTTTAGGTATAAGGACGTTAAACCTTCTATTTAACACCAGAGTCTTTGACATATAGTCTGATACTGCAATACTAGGATCATTCGCAAAGATGCCTAGTATGCTCATGTGCCCAACCAGATCTCCCGGCAATAGACGGGATATCTCCGGTAGTCTGGATGCACTCCTATAGGCCTCCTCCATTATCAATAAATGTAGGGGTGGGATATGTAGGATTGCACCCAGAGCATGAGTGGGGCAGGTCTTCATGGACCCAGTAATAGAGATACTTGCTATGAATACGACTGATGTTATTTTTAAAACAATGAATATTGAAAAATTTATAAACATTTTTAATAATATATCCAGAAAATAAAATGAGAATTCAAAAATCTTGATATATAAAACGTAAACACGCATAACTGACAAGAATTTCCAGAACGAATTAATAGCTGAGTATCATGATTCAGCTATAGGCGGTCACTTAAGTATAAGAAAAACCACTCTGAAACTGAAACAGAGATATTGTATATGGAAAAACATTGGTAAAATGATTAAAGCACACATATCAAAATGCGAAGAATGTAAAATCAACAAACAAACCAAACACACGAAAGAAAAATTAATTATCACTGATACTACAGGAAATAATTTTGAAGTAATTTTGATAGACACGGTAGGTCCACTTAGATATTCTAATCCATTCAGATATATCCTTACTATGCGGGATGACCTTACCAAATACATTGTAGCATGTCCCCTTGAGTCCAAAGATGGCAAAACAGTTGCAAAGGCTATATAATTTCATTTTAGTATACGGCCACTTTAAAATACTCAAATTAGATAAAGGTACAGAGTTTTTAAATGTCTGAAATATGCATTTTACTAAAAATTAACCAAGTTTTTAGCACGCCCTATCACCACGAAACGCTTGTTTCAATAGAAAGGGTGTTAAACGAATTTATGTTAAATTTTTGCAAAAACGATAAATCGGATCAATGGATACTATACTTCTGTTTTGCTTATAACACAACACCGCACATAGATACAACCTACACGCCATACGAGCTGTTATTTGCAAGATTGCCAAGCTTTCCCAATGACAATGTTTTTGTCATGTGCCAAATATTGAAAAATCCTATTCTTGAGTTAAAAAATAATTTTTTTTTGATAGATATCCCACTCGCATCCCATTACGCGATTATAAAGGCCTTAGAGTAAAATGTATAAGCTTTCTTTTGAGAAAAAAAAGGGCCCAAATTGAAAAAAAAATTAAAAAAAAATATTTAAAAAAAAAATAAAAAAAAATTTTTTAAAAATTAAAAAAAAAATATTTTTGAAATGATTGAAGAAGTAGCTATCTACAGTTCTTTGAACAATTTTTGCTAGGACCGATAGGTAAAGAGTTACACTCATTTAAAAAAGACCTGTATGACCAAAATTTACCAAAATGTCCAATTTTGACCCCCTCTAACTCCGGCACTTCGGGACTGATAGAGCTGAAAATTTGTGTCTGGCCTACTATCCAATAGTACTAACCTTGGTGCAAATTTCATTCAAATCGGAAGACATCGATTTTTAAAATTGGGTCACTTGAGGTATATAAAAAAAAATTTTAATTTTATAAAATATCTTCTAAAATGTAAAATTTTTCTGAAGGGTTAGGGTGTAGTGTAATATAAATGATATAATTATTATTTACTTATTTTTATTTTAATTTTATTTTTACTCATACAAATCTACACTACCCTATTGTATTGGAAATATATTGGAAATATTGATTTATTTTAATTATTATTGATTTATTGGAAGTGAAAACTGCCCTTACTAAATCTTTACCAGTGACCTTAATTAGCGCCGGTAACTCAACAAAAAACACTCTCACTCATATACACACACCCGTAACAATACAATAACACAGGAGCAATATCAAGAGATATGTCAATCTAATCATTGTTTCATTCTGCCCAATTCAACAACTATACATTTAACATATCAGCTTCAACTTAGAATCTCTATCCCATTTGGAGACACTTGGCATTCTTCAGTACTGGATTTCGAAATGACCCTATTTTTACCGAATACCGAAACTGAAACTTTTATAACGGATAAACAGAATCTTGGATTTTAAAGGTGATACACGCTTTTAATATAATTAATAGAATAAGTATTTAAGAATAAGAATACAGTCAAAACTGCCCCTTTTAAAAATTGTCATTTCAAGATGAAAACACAAGATTTATGGAGTAGTGTCGGTACTTTAGAGCAGCTTAAAATTATCTAAACATGTTATAAAATTAAAAGAAATATAAATTTTTTATTTTGGAAATCAATAGTATATTTTAAAAGTTTCGGTTTGGGAAGACCATTAATTATTTTGCCGAATATTAGTTTCGGTTTGATTGCGGCCTGAAAACCCCGGTTTCGGTCAGACTCTACTTATTTGATTTAACGTCGATTTTCTATAATATCAGATAATTCTGATCATTTACAAATGTATGCCAGTTTTAAGGTTTCAACAAGAACTTTGTTTTGCAGCATTGGTAAATTGAAATAATATAATAGTTTTAATATTACTTCTTAATATATCAGTAGTAGAAGATTTGCCAAGTAGTTTTGTTTCTATTGTTTGGCAAACTTAACTTGCAGTTGTGGACTGAAAAGGAACCTTTTGTCACCACAACTATTACAACTATAACTTCGGACATTTATATAAAAGAACGCCTGTAGAAACATTTTCAGGCTCTTACTAGACGTATCCACTCTTTAAATATGCGTTTGGCCCCTTTTAATTTCCTGTGGATTGGTATCAAGGAAATCATTTTAGAGTAAAACTTATAGCTTTCATGTTGAACCTGTCACTGTGTGGAGCACTAGTGGACGGGAGTCGTGATTGTGATATTTTTTTTTAAATTTTTGCTGAAAATACGGTTACAATAAATGGATCACGCTTATTATTTATGATATGGAAATCACTAACATGTGGGTTTAACTTGGCAGTACCACATGTTACAGCAATGAATGAACAAAATCTTCCGGACACATAATTTCACCAAATTCAGATGTTAATTGGCCGCCTAAACGATTTGACAGCTCTGGTTTCTTTTTCTTTTTCGTATATATTAAAGATAGAGTTTAAGCCAAATGAATCGATTACGGCCTTAAAACTGAAAATGTTTGCAAAATGTGATTTAAAATTGAACAAAAGAATGATAAACTCATTTCATCCATTGATAACTAGTTTAACATAATGAATATTGCTTTCGATGGTATGAAACGCGGCCATCCTGTTATCATAATGGTAGTACATACAGAGAAAAAACATGGTTGTGGTGAACATAAACTAAGAGCAACATGTTATGATTGAAGTCAAAACATATTATGATGAATATTAGTATCATGAAATATCATATTATGATTAATTTTGATTGTCACTCCATAACTCGAGAACGGCTACATCGATTTGCCGGGAATTTTTTTTATAAGTTTTGAAATTTTCAGGAGATCGTTTATATGAAAAAAAAATCAAAAAGAGGACCACGAGGAGGACAATTTTTGCCTATCTGAAACTATCTGCTCAATTTTAATAAATTTTCAAACATAGACAGATCTGAGTTTGGAAGGACACAAAGGTTATATATTTTTTCGAAAATAGGACACCCTTATTCAAACCGCATTGTTTCAATTTAAAGATTTGGCTCATCAATTATTTTACTGCGAAATTTAAATGCACCAAAACTGTGCAATGTAGCAATAAAAAATTGATGTCGACTTTAATTGAAGCCACAATATTGACTGGAACAGCGAAAGGTGAAATTGTGCTCATACCACGTATTCCACTGATTCAAACAGATATGCCACTTGAATTTAAGCGTTTGCAATTCCCAGTACGTCTATCATTTGCCATGCCCATCAATAAGGCGCAAGACCAAACGCTTCAAATATGCGGATTAAATTTGGAGGAGCCGTGCTTTTCACATGGACAGCTATACGTGGCCTGCTCAAGAGTTGGAACTCCTAATTATTTGTTTGTGTTCGCTTCAAATGGGCAAACGAAAAATATTGTATATCAAAATGTTTTGGATTGACATTAATAATTTTGAAATACAATACAATACATTCATTTCATAAAAAAAATCTATAATATTTCATTTCTTTTTTTTTGGTTCGTTGCACCACGACTGGTAACAAAACCAGACTTTCAATGAAAATAAACTTTTAAGGCAAAACAACGTTTGTCGGGTCAGCTAGTTAATAATACAATTTTCTTATCAATTAAATTATGATTTTTTAGCATCATATTATAACCCAATATGATCAAAAAATGTCATACATGATAATATTATGATCCAAACTAATAATAATATGACCCAAAGTAACCATATTAAAGCTTTAATCAGATACAGCATGCGACCAACAAGGCGGCAAGAGTAACTGGCATGTTGAGCAGGTTGATGGCAAATATTGGAGGACCTACGCAGAGCAAGAGAAGATTAATTATGGCAACTACAAATTCGGTGCTGCTGTACGGTAGTGAGATTTGGGGAGATGCATTGAAAACAAAGACCAGGCGCAAATAGATGGAGGTGGTACAACGAACGGCGGCATTAAGAGTTGCTTCAGCCTACCGCACAGTCTCTGGTGTTGCAATTTTTGTAATCAGTGGCGAGATACCTATCGACCTTTTGGCAAGTGAGCGAAAAACAGCGTGGGACGCAAAGAGAAGAAACCTGAACATTAAAATGGAGGAACTGCGAATTCAAACAGCACAACGATGGCAAGAAAGATGGAGTGCTACTATAACTGGAAGATGGACGGCGAGACTTGTCCCCAACATAGAGAGATTGATTAAAAGGGCTTTTGGGGAAGTCAACTATTTTTTGACTCAGTTTCTTTCTAATCACGGATATTTTAGAAAGTACCTATACCGTATGGGAAAGGTACGCGATCCAGGATGTATATACTGTGAGTCAACAAACGATGATGCTGAACACACCTTTTTCGAGTGCAACAGATGGTATACTGAAAGAAATATATTGATGGAACAAATTGGTGCTTTCAGACCCAACAATATAGTGGAGAAAATGCTTCAATGCGAGGAGAACTGGAATGCTGTAAGAAAATACGTAGAGCTAATATTACGTGCGAAGAAAAAAGACCTCGATGCTCTGCAATCAAACGAGACATAAAAGCTTCGAAACAACATAAGAAGATGAGCCGATAACTTGACACGGGCTTTAAAAGTTGCGTTCTCAGACATGGGAGAGTGTAAATGGTCCTTTTCAGAACGTCGCTCTGGGCTTTCTCGAAGTAATGCAGGAAGCGGTTCCGGGAAGGTAGTCTCACCAGAGGACGAGTAGGGATTGTTTTAGTGGATACACCACTCAATGTAGTTGGTGATGACTAACTGTAAGTGCGAAGGCATTTTAAACTCACACGCCAAAACAAAAAAAAAGCTTTAAGTGATCATAATATGATTTAAAGCAAGTTTTGAATACAACGCCATTTATTGAAAAACTTGTAGTAATGTCTGGTTTATAAAATCCATTAATTTTAAACGTATAGCAAAATGCCATAGACTAAATTATAAATATGTGTATACATAGTGACCAAAGAGATATTTTATATTTTTTGTTAAACGTAAGAAGTTTTTGAAATAATTTCATCAATTGATGAACAACTGTTGCGGAAATTTCTCATCCTAATATGAAAATCAACTTGAAAATAACAATATAATATTTATAATGGAAATTATATTAATGTTTAAATATAAATCAATATGATTAGTTATAAAACAATTAATTTGTTGGACGTAAATCCTAAATATTTATGAATTATTTTCAATACATTTTTTCTTTTCAAAAACACAAAACTTACAGATACTAGTTAATATTTTTGTGAATAAAAATAAATATATGTTCAAAATAATACAATAACAACTAAAGGCAATATATCAAATAAATCTAAGAGCAACAAAAATTGCAAACCAGTGAAATTATATAAGAAGCGGTTTTTCTCTTGTTGCAAGATTCTTACGCTCTGAGATTGAAACTCCTCTAATCAAGCCCTTTAGCAATAAGAAAATTACTTTGTTTTAGTATCCCTTAAACTAAAATTTGTACGACCACTTTTATCTTAAACAGTTTAAGCATACGTATGTATGTACATTTCATACATTTCTAACAGGATAATAAAGTGTGTAACTTGATTTTCTGAACCAAAATTTTATGTTGAATTGTTTAAGTAGTTGTGGTGTCCTCACTCTCAAATCCGAAGCTAAACAATTTCTTGAATAGCTGCTCTACCGTGTGTGAATATTTGTATGACTGAGTGCCAGTATGCCTACATCAAAATACACTTCATTGCTGGCATATATGTATGTATGTATATTGTATGTAGTACAAGACAAGCAACAATATTTAGTTATTGCTTTTAGGTTTTTAGTTTCAAATGGAAATCACATTCATTTTAGGGACAGTAAATGTAATATAGAAAATGGATGAATATGCAATAAACCTAGTCAAAACACGATTAGTCCAAAAAAGAAATGAGATCAATAAAATTAGTAGTAAATTATAAAACTTAAACACATTACAAAGAAATAAATTAACAAGTTAAAATTCATTCAAACAATAATTTAAAAAGCTATTGGAGAGCTGGAAATTTATAAAACTTTTTTAAAAAATTCTTAAAAATTTCACCAAATCGTAGCCCTTAGAAATCCACAATTTATGCAAAATATCAACAATGTTTGTATGGTTAGGTGAATGTGTATTCTGTAAAATTGTGTGAGTAAATGACCATGTGTGTGTGTGTGTTAATGCGTTCCCCAATTTCAGTATTAAATGTTACATTGTGTTAGTTACTATGACCGCATTTCATTTTAATTGGATTGTTTGGCTTAGAGGCCAAATAGTCAGTTAGATGTTTGCTAAATGTTTATGTATGCTGCAAATTATTCAGACCAATACAACAACAATTTAAATTGAGCGAGTGTGTATTAGGGAGGGAATGATTATTATCATTTGAAAGAGCATTCTTTAGCATTTATTTTTTGAAGATTATGTTTATCAAATGCTGGCCGTTGTTACGGCGCAGATGGTCTATCCGTTAAGTTCAATTTTCGATGACTCGTTCGAGCATTTGGGTTTGTCCGCATAAACTTTAACCATTGCATATCCCCACAGAAAAAAGTCTAACGGTGTAATATCACAAGATCTTGGTGGCCAATCGACCGGCCCAAAACGAGAAATTATATACTCACCGAAGTGTTCTCTCAATAAAGTCATTGACTGATGTCATGTGTGGGAAGTGTCACTCTCTTGCTGAAACCAAATATCGCCTTGATTACGAGCTTTAAATTCAGGCACGATAACGGTCGCCATTGACGGTTGCGTTCGCACCGGTACCATTTTTAAACAAATAATGCACCGATGTTTCCACGTCTTCACAGCGTGCTGGACGTGGTCTATTCGGTCGAATATTATCCAATAATGAATGCTAGGTTTCAAAATTGGTGATGGTGTTGCGAATAGTACGCTCAATAGGCCGATTATATTGGCAACAAGTTAAGCAAAGTGCACGAAACGCATTCCTCACAGAATGTGAATTTTCGTAATAAAGTTGAACGATTTGTAAACGTTGTTCAGGAATAAGTCTTTCCACTATGAAATGTCAAACAATAATAAACAAAAATAACATGACAGCATGACTCGACTCACACGTGATGTTTTAAAAAAATACTATTGAGAAAAATATCTCTACTTGAATATATTTGAAAACTTATTTCAAGTGTCGTGTGCTGGGTCAAAGTAGTAACATTAAAGAAAGTTGTCAAAAATATACATTAAAATTTTTTTTTTTTTTGTATTTCAATTACATAAAATATAAAAATATTCTGACATCGATCAAAGTTAGTCCAGAGAATATTCGAATGTCATCGATCATAATACACTAAAACAAAGAATTATGTGAAAATCATTCAACTCTATTAAAAACATTATGTCCAAAGCCATGAATGCATTCTTTTAACAAAAATGTCTACCACATTATTAATCTTTCTCAAAATATAGTCCAGTCATATTAAATATTAAGATCGGTAATTTGGTTTGTAATAAATGCAATGCATTATTCCTATGGCCGTGTGACATGTCACACATGTTTAAAATTACATGGCAGTGATGTCCATATCATCAACTATAGCCTAAAATTCATTGTTATAACATTTCTCGATAGCATAACACTTTCAATGAAACCGCAATTTCACCCGAATTTTCAGGCGAATTAATCAGAGGTGTCATAAAAACCAATATTGTCAGAATTGGTTTTAAAACCGAAAAAAAAAATGCTTTGGTATCAGAGGGCACTGCTACACGTTCAATAAATATCGTGATACTAGAAATATCTCCATATTAATTGAACGTGTAGCAAGCAGAGCCCTATGACACCAAAGAATTTTTCCTTGTCGGTTTTAAAACCAATTCTGACAATATTGGTTTCTATGACACCCCTGAATATAGCAAACAAATAACGCTACATACACTGACACGTTTAGCATGCAAAGGCTTCTCAATAATTGCTATTGGATTTTGAAGCTCAAATGCGAAAATTATACAAATAAAATTCTAAATAGCGGGGTCCGAAAAATTTAGGAATTTTAAGAAATATAGCTTTTACAGATCAACCATTTTCATAGTGTAATTCCGAGAGAAATTGAAATAATTGTAATAATTGTCGAATAATAAGCTGGCAATGTAATTGTTCTTTTACTTTCCAAAGAAAAAATATTTTCAAAATTAATGACAACAAAATGCCCTTGGCAGGGTAGAAAATGCAATCCAATGTGCCAATTATCTAGAAAAATTAATTTACAATGGTAATCTTTGAAATTATTAATTCAAATGAATTCAAGGCAAAGAAAATTTCTCTAATAATCACACCTATCGTGAATAAAAATTCCACATGAAATTTGTTACCTTTTATTTTTTTAACATTGAATTTTAATAGGAAAAGTGTGAAAAGGGAACAAATTTCATGTGGAAGTTTTATTCACGATAGGGGTGAATAAATATTAAAAGTTCAATAATTTTTCATTAAGAAAAAACAGAAAACTCTAGCAATTAATTAATGAAAATATTTTATAGATTTTATAAAAATTTTTGCAAAACAACGATCATAAGATATGTTTTGTAAATGTTAAACAAATTATTATTAATTCTTATTCTTAACAATTATATAAAACATTTCAATGCTGTAGTTAGCTTATATCCTGCTGAAAATTGTAGTTTTTAAAAATTTATGTAAACTAATAGCTATAATTTCCTTAAAACAAATGTAGATATTAAAAATTTTTAATAAAGCTTTACAATGATTATAGACATTTAAGTGTCTTTTAAAGGACTAACAAAAAATCTTGATAAAGGTTTAAAGTACAAATTACTTAATCAACACTTTAAGCTTAACAAACCTTTGGTGAAAGTTCGTATTCATAAACATTTCATTAACTAATAAACGTTTCAACCAATTTTTAAGCTGCTGGTTGGCGTCACTATTATCTTTATGTGTCAGTTAAACGTTAATGATGTATACAAACGATTATCAACACATACCCGTAATCATATCTTATAAATCATTTTTAGAATTTGTATAAAAAGAAACATTTTACTAAATAAAAATAATAATTGTCAACTAAAAAATCGACAAAACGATGAAAACCACAAATTTGCCAATTGTTCCAGTACTTTACAATAGTATTCTTGATTATTTTAATAATTTTTGTTTTTTATCACAAAAATTTTATTCGAATAATGAGTTTTTTCTTGTTTTTTTTTTTTTTTTTGTTTTTTATTCTCAAAACATCACTTTGAATCAGTTTGCGTGCGCTTAAAATTTAAAAAAAAAATTAAAAACAATAATAAGACTGAAAATTTCAGCTGCAACTGATTTGAAATTCGCCTAAAACTTCAATGAAAATAAATCATATTTAATTGTTAAGATTTAACAAAGCTTTGCGAAAGGATTGTTTAGTTAATAATCTGTTATGAATACAACTTTAATGAATTATGCTTAATAATGGTTTGTAAACCCCTTGTAAATTTTTATGAATATGGCTGTAAAGCTTTAACAAATTTTATGGAGGCATTGCAAATGCATCTAGGTGCCTATTATGAGCTAAATTCGATTTTCGACTGTGGTCGAAAATGCTTATCGAACGAATTTTCATTTGGTATTATGATGCACATTCGATGAAAAAATGCTATTGTGAAAATCACTCTTTGTGGATTATTCACAATAGTACATTTTTATCAGCTGGCGTTATATTTGTTTACAAATTCTTAAAGAAAAATAAATTTAATTTGAAATGACCACCACGGAATTATGGTGTTTAATGATTTGTTCGATGAATAGAATTAAGTTATTGGGTAATGCGTACTCATTTTTTGGCTGCCTGAACTTTAGAGCAAATATTTTTTGCCAACAGTGGATCTTGTTCCATGAGATAAACGAGCTTCTCCAATTTCTGTAATTTACAAGTAGTATTTGGTTGACCAAACCAAAAAAAAAAAAAAACAAATTCTTACATTTTCAATAAATTTTGCACAGTTTTATACAGCGCCGACAGCAAATTTGTGTTCGATAAAAAATACGTTGAACAACGAAATTTTCGACAGCGATGCCAACTGATAATACAAATTTTACATTCGATAGTCGATTTTCGTTAGACAGCGAATATCGATTGTCGAATACAGTTCATAAAAGGGCCCTAATCAGTTCTGTCAGAAGAACGGTGGCCACATGAATTTTAGACTCTTCTATATTACATTAAGCTGCTTTTCTTTGCGTTTAATTTGCATGAATTTAAAATTTATTTAAAAACTTTAGATAATGTATTCTAATCATAAGCATAAAACTTCATGCATATCTCAAATTCCAAATTTAACAATTTAAATATCTTTGTTTAAAGAAAATGTTAAAAAATTAATTAAAAAAAAATTATATTAGCTCTCAAATTATATTTTAGATTTTTAATAATTTTTATTGTAGCGGTCCAATTTTACTGCCTAGGGCGGATTTGAAACCAAGAGCAGTTTGGTAGAAAATCTACAAACTGTGGGCCACCCTAGTAGTTATATAAATATATGTTTTATTATTACATTTCTACGTTACATATACAAGGAAAGTCATTGTCTTGCAACCACATCAATATAATTTTATACTCGTACTATACACTACGCCATCTTTGTGCAATTTAACACCAGAAGTAAATGAAGATTTTCCACAAACCAAAAATAAACGCAATGAGCGTAACAATGCAATTGAACGCTTCGATGAAGTTCTTATTTATACAGAAATGTATGTACACACAAACACTTTCGAGCAAATGCATCTACAAATATACAAATGAATTGGTGCATTTTAGTTATTTGTTTTAGAGCATAGCATTTAACCAAACTAACAATTTTAGTTTTATAAAGTGAGAGCGAAAAGGATAATTTGAATTTTCTTCAAACACTTGAGTAGAAATCTAATATATGATAGATTTTCAAAAGGCTTAAAAATGAAAAGAAAACAAACAAATTGAAGTCATTACATAGATGGTCGGCACAAAGAGAAAATTTGGCACTTTAGTGAGGGTTTATTAAAAGTTGGTTAAAATTAATCTTGCAATCATATTGGTCTTTAAGCTACAGTGTGCGTCTTATTTATTTATGTATGACCCCTGCTGGCTGTGACTGCTGACCACTGCTGAAAATTGTGATTTGTTTAATAAAATTTAAAGTTGATCTCTTTAAAATAATATGGTATTTAAACTTTACACAATAGGAATAAGATTTCCTTGTATTACCGCACAGTGGAGCATATTGCATAATAAATAGCTTAAGATATGTAGCTTGTAAACGGATAATCCGATTTCTATAAAATTAGTAAAATCAAGAGAAAGAAATTAGTTTATCTTTAACAATATTGTCTTAAAAAACATATAAGTTATAAAAACATACGACTGTGGCCCGAAGCTGACCAATTCGAATCTAAAAACCATTTCTAAAATTGTTCAAGTTCAATATAATCTTGACTTTTATATTAACTTTGGTAACTATAAGCTATCACTAAACCAGAATAACTCATCACCTAATTGGTTATGTATGATTTTCCGTCTCTCTAGTATATTTACTAGAAAACATATCTCCATTTAAAACTTTTCTCTGAAAATCACAGTTTGTAGCTTTTATACCATCTTTCAATATTCATTTTAAATGTCAACTGAATAAAAACAAAGTTTGCCGAAAATTCTGCTGCAAAAAAAAAAAATTAACTTTGCAACAAAATGTTTGTGAAAACAAGCCAAAAATAATAAACGAACATTTTATTGTTGTTGATATTTTTCGACAACGAAAAAAATCATAAAAAAAGGCTTAAAAATAAATATAATAACAAAAAAAAATAAGTACATAACAACAATATGAAATCAATATGCGACAAAAGTAACAACACTTTGCCACACCACAGCGAATAAATCAGAAATTTTATATATTTTACAAAAGTTTGCTGTTTGATTTGTTATAGTTGTTGTTTGTTTAAAAATTTACTTTCAATCGTTTTTGTTTTTTTTTTTTTGTTTTCAACTTTTTATTGTTAAAAATCAGAAACTGAAAAGCGCAACTTTTTGCACTTTTCTCAGGTAGAGTTGGTAAATTTCTGTTTTTTACCAAATTTCCTTTTAAATGTATGTTTTTGAATGTGTAAACGAAACACTGTGAGCAAAGTAGATAAGGTAGTAAATAAAGCAATATGTAAATAAGTATTTGTTGCCACATTCACCACATTCCGAGTATTTACAATTATGCTTGCATGTCTATATAAAAGTATGTATGTATGAGTTTGTTAAAAATTCTTAATTTTCATTGTTGCATGCAATAGAATCACAAAAATAATAAAACTAAAAATCAAAGCAATAGAAACAACAACTAAAGCAATATTTACAATACCAGCCTAAAAATATCAGCAGCTAAAAAATACACATAGTCTTGCGATTATTTGCTTACAATGGCATATGGGTAGTTCCATGAAAATGTCAACCACGACCAAAAAGAGAAGAGTACTTGAAAAATGTTTCTAATATGATTTAATACGGGAAAAATATTATATTTTTCATAATATGGAAGTATTTACAGGTTATTGGAATATTAAAACTCAAAAATGAAAGAGAAAAACTGAATGTCTCCTCGACTCAGTTTTTGCAAATAAAATAAATTATTTTATCTTTGCTATTAACTAAATTAATAGATTTGAAACAATACAATTACATCTTAAAAATAAATTTGCAATAACAAATAACTATAATAATGAAAAAAACGAGAAGTTAGAGCTCGAATAACGGTATTTTTTTTGTTTGCTTTTGATGGTATTCGAATGTCACGTACGTTATGCAAAAACATTGTTTAACTATGTCATTTGTATATGGGCAGTCGCAGGTAAAGAAAATTGTCATTCTAAAATAAGAATTCTTCCAATTAAAGATATTAACTAAAATTTCCTTTTCAATCGAAATAAAAAAAAAGTTATTACCTTTTAAAGTTTGTCGCATACGTTATTGTAAGTACGATAATTTAAATTAAATGCATCAAAATCAATGTTGAATGCAAATTTTCTATTTAGATTATTTTAAATAGTCGTAAGAGTTAAAAAAGATGAAGCAAAACTAAAAAAAAACACCAAAAAAAAGGAGGCTGTATTAATATTAATAAACATTTTATGAATTTGATATTATTTTTATTATCACACAGTTTTTTGAATTATAAATAAAAGTGTTTTATTTTCTTTCTCCAAATTTATGTCTAAAATTATCTACAAAATACATTTCATTACTTATATACGAGAAAATTTGTCACGTACGTTATTATATTTTTCTTTTATATAAAACTAACCAGAGATGATTTCTCTTTAAATATTTAAGGATTGTAAAGGTACATTATTTAGCTTATTTTAGAAATTTTTAAAGAAAAGAAAAACTCCCATGATTCGCAGACTTTCGCATGTACGTAAATTTGCCTTAAAACCACTTCCGTTTTTGTCACGTACGTTATCACCTTATTTTAATCGGATATTTTCAACACCAAAGTTTCAAGGCTGCCCATTTTTTTCTCAAGCATAGAAGCTTTTGATTGCAACATAACTGTAATATTGTTTTTCATTGACTTCCATTTTTGTGAGATTTATATTAGTCCATATGCGTACGAATGTCACGTACGGCTGTATGAAAATATCCATATACGAGTAAGCAAAGAGTATACATTTTTTACTACCATACTAAATGGTTACTTGGTTTAAAGTGCATGTGTGTATATTAATTTAAAAAAAAAACTTATTTTTAACAATCAACCTGTCTGTGTGTTTAACCAAAGTTTTTCTATTATTAAAGTTACAGATTGCTGTGTATGGTTGCATGTTTGAATGTATGCCATACACTAGCACATTCATCGTTTACTTCTTTGCCTTATAAATAAATATATAGTTTCTTTCACTTTGTTAAAAAAAAAAAAATACAAAAAACAGCAACAAAATAGAAATAAGTTTCTCTTTTTATAGTTTTTTGATTTGTTCCATTTTCTGCGAAACACTAATATACTCGTTTTGTTTCCCTCTACTACTTGTTGGCTACTTGCTTAATATAACCACTATGGCATCTTCATGCATATGTGTGTGTGTGCGTAAGTGTATTAAGGTGGTCCCTATTATGGCTTTTCTTAACTTAATAGGGCTAAAATTGTACTCCGCCATTCACAAACCATAGAAGCAAAATCCAGTATTTATTTCACTTCCGAACGGAATTAAACTCTGTGATATGGCTGATAATATTATTTATATGACTATTATTTTGGCTTTATTTAGACCAGTGGTCCTCACTAGTATTGTTCAGAATACGAAGATTTTCAGCTATTTACATGTACACAACACGATCGCAAACAATACTCACAACAAGAGCGTAAAAATACTAATATTTCATTCAGTTGTTAGTCAACATTCAACAAAGCAGATCTATGCCGCATGTTTGTTCTTTTTTCAGCTTTTATTTATTTATTTCTCAGTACAAGAGCGTAGAAAAATACAAATATTTCATTCAGTTGTATGACAGCATTGAACAAAGTACGACTGTTGCGCATGTTTTTTCTTTTTCAGCTAATTTTTTTTTTGTTGTTTTCACCCATACATATGTAATTACCAAATCCTCTCTTTTTGAGGACCACTGATTTAGACGCTCACAGTAGCTTGGAATGTGGCAAATATAAAACAATCATATAAACGTGAATAAATTCTGATTAATGATGAAGAGGTTTTCGAAGCTGATTAGCAACACAAATAAATTTTGTATGAATGTCTCAGCCAAAACAGTTTTTTAATATGACTTAAAATGTAGTTCTTTAATTTCAATTTAAAGTCCTATCAGATAATAATCTTCTCCACTCCATCCACCTCAATTCAACACCGAGCTCAGCAAATTGGTGTCTCCAAATCCACTATGCAGCGAATTTTGACGAAATATTTGCATCTTCATGCATACAAAGTTTAATTGACTCAGGAACTAAAGCCAGCTGACCATGGACAGCGAAGGGAGTTCGTTAATTGGGTATTGGAGAGACAACATGCAAATGCTGATTTTTCCGATAAAATCATCTTCAGTGACGAGACCCATTTGCATCTTGATGGCTTCGTCAATAGGCAGAATTGTCGCATTTGGGGTGAGGAAAATCCTCGAGTGATTCACGAGAAGCAAATGCATCCTTAACGTGTCACTGTGTGGTGTGGTTTTTGGGGTGGAGGAATTATTAGACCTTTTTTATGAAAATGAGGCAGGTCAAGCGCAAACAGTCAATAGTGTTCGGTATCATGAAATGACAACAAGTTTTTTTTTTTGCCTAGAATTAAAGAAACGAATGTGGAGGGCATGTGGTTTCAACAAGACGGCGCCACATGTCATACAACCAGAGAAGCAATTCAATTGCTGCATCAGTCATTTCCCGGTCGTGTTATTTCGCGTTTTAGAGACCAGAATTGGCCGCCTAGATCGTGCGATTTAACACTTTTAGATTTTTTTCTTTGGGGTTTTTTGAAGTCGATGGTTTACGCGAATAAGCCGAGGACGACTGAAGCCTTAAAAGAGGAAATTGGACGCTGCATTAATGAAATACCGCAGCATTTATGCAAAAAGGTCATTGAAAATTTCATTAAAAGATCGCGTGTGTGCCAGCAAAGCTGCGGCGGCCATCTGTACGATGTCTACATAACCTCATTCTGTCTGCTTTACGATATAGTAAAGTTTCACGATTGTTTTTTTAAATATCTGTGTTTTATTTAAAATTTAAAAATTGCGTTCTAGTTGGGACACTCTTTATGTTGAACTTCTGCATTAACTATTTGTTGGTACCATAAAAATATGTTTGCTGGTTGTGTTTGGTTAAGTGAAATAAAAAACAGTATTTTATAATAATTATTTTTAGCATAAAATTTTTAAAATTTGGTTTCTAGATGACTATTTTAGACGCCAAGAGACAGTTTTTGAACTTAGCAGCATCGAGAAAATGCATAATAAGGACCAACTTAATTTAGACTTGTTTGTATTTCTATTGACTTATTTTATTCCTAGGTTTTCTATATGGCTTTTTGTTGCTATAATATAAAAACTACCAATGCTGGTACTATAACAAATGTTAGAGAGTTGTGTATGAGAAATTCTCTACATAATGTATTTTCAAACGGTAACCGAGATAATGGAACTCAGAATACTTCATACAAATATTAGTATTTTACAAACCAAATCGAAACTAAATTTGTAGTTTATAATTTTGGTGCCACTGTATACTATTTCATATATTAAATACATGCACATTTGTATTGCTGTTGTTGTTTCTTTTGCAACTTTAACATGCTTTTCTTTTGAGTTGCCGCTGTGCTTTTGTTCGTTGCAATTCGTTTTCTGTGTTTTTTTTTTTTGCACTTTTCATCGTTTGTATTATTGTTGTTTCGTTCACTGGCTGGCTCATGGTTTGCTGAACAATAAATTTTGAATTGTGGTTTAATTTAAAAGAAAAATTGAATTGTTTACCATTTGTTTATTTATCATACATAAAGAAATAACTATACACACTTGTATCGGGTGAGAGTCTATAAACCACACATAAGAAATAGTATATGTTTGATCACTATCGTAGAAATTAATTTAAGGATTTTCTTTAAAAATAGAAGAAAAAGAGCAGTAAAGATAAACTGGAGTAAAAATTTAAATAAAACCAATGAAATTAGTTAAAGATATAAACAAGGAATAAGCCTAAAGCAGTTATTTGTTAACTATAAAAAAGAACCTCCTAGCACCGGTAAGATATACCGTTTAAACAAATTATATATTTATATATAAATAATAAGAGATTTGTCATAATTGAAGACTATTTAAGCCACTGCTTAACCAACTAAAACTTTCTTGTTTTTCCAACTACTGCTTTTAATGGTTTAAACAAAATATATAAAATTAAATCCTAGTTTTAGTCTTCAATTAAACAAAAAAAAAAAAAAAACAACAAACCGTCTTTCATACACAAATCAAAGCAACAGTTACATTTTAAGTTCAAATTAAATAAAAATAACGTAAAAAATTGTCTAATTTTAAGCTTCTGGCAAAATAAGTTTATTTGCTAAATCCCTTCAAGTTAAATTAGTCGTAATTTGGCAAATACAAAAATAAAGTTAAAAAAATAACAAGATGAAACTTTGAAATACAATTCACACGCAGTTTCCTATCAGCACTATATGTTTGTGCTCTTTGTTAAACTACAACCCAGCAAACAAGAAATAATTATAAATCAAAGTTATTTTCAATATGAAAACAAATCTAGTATGTATAAATTTATTGAGAAAAAAAAGACGACATTCTTTTTTAAACTTTGGACTTTGTGTTTGCTGGGTATCTACAGACACAGTGTATTTGTGTCTGTTTTATATCATAAGAGATGAATGATATCGTGCTATTGTTAGTAGTAAACTAAACACTAAACTCTAAACAGTGTAGAAAGAAAATTAGAATCCTGCATTTCAAAATAAAATAAACAGCACAACATCTAAAATTATATTAATTTGTGTTGCTCTAAGCTTGATAATAGTTAAAGAAAATAATTGTAAACCAGAGTCCAACGCACATCAAATTTTTCGCTCACTAGGTAGAAAATTTTCACTTTGAAGTCTATTTCAGTTGTTAAAATTTAATACAAATGAAATTTAAAAAATTATTTTTTTCTTTGCAAATTTCTGGTTTAAAAACTCATTATTATGTTAGTGTTTACCCACTGTACTTATAAATAAACCACTGTAGTTGATTGCATGACTTAAAAATATATATAGTCTATAGTAAGGGGGAAAAAGTTAATCATGTTTTAACTTTTTCTTAACAATAAAATTAAACAACAAATCGAAAAAAAATACAGCACACACATTCGAACAAAGCCATCTACTACCATCAAACAAAGTACATACAATCTCAGTTTAATGAGATTTCGAAAATTGTTAAATGAATGCGAGTAATTAATTCTTAATAAGTTTTACTTTCAGTTTTGTTTTGTAAGTAAGAAAGTTATTTTTGGTTGGTAAATGGATTCGACTTAAGAATTTTGAAATAAAAAGAAAAACATCTCTTGCAGATTGTAAAAAAAAACTAAAAATTATTAACAGAAACCCGGAACATACAAAGAAATTTCCTAATTAATATTCAATATTTCAATATTCCCATTTGTTTGTTTGAAAATTTTAATGTTTAAAATATGTTCATGACAGGCGTTTCCAAAATCAAATTCTACACAAAATTCAAAGAAAATTGTACACAAAAATATGGGTATAAAATGAAAATCTAGCTCCTACCGAGACTTTTGGTATACCCGTACCAAATACAACTAAAGTTGCTCTTTTTGGACCTACTGATCCCGTTTTTTTTTCTTTAACCTTTATATGATTACAAATAAGTTATTATGTTCCCATCTTGTATCGATTTTATGTTTTAATTTTTATACGAATTACTAAGACTTAAAAAATTCATGATTTTTTAATCTCCACTATTCTCTTTAAAAAAGTATAATTTAGTAATCTGCCAATTTTATGACTCAACTAAACTCATGGCTTAAAAAAGCATCCCATTAATTTCAATTGCACAGATTATATTGAGTTAGTTGGCTTAGTTAATGATAGCGTATTATATGAGACTCCATTTACTGCAAGCATCCCACACAACCACCTATTGGAGTAGATGACGCACCACTGGCAGATCCGAGAATTCCGTCGCACTTCCTGGAAACTGAGCGGTGTGTACAGTTGCTAACGTATGTGTCATACAAAGAAACTGCAAAAAATCGTGATGACAATGACTATAGAATGTCGAACTCAAACACCCCGAATGGATTGTAAAACGACTTGGGTTCTGTTGTCTACATTACGAAATAAAACATTAATTAAAAAAATATTGTGTTCTTACTGATTGTAACCTTAATATTTTTGTAAAATTTTTTAAATAAAGCTGTTTAAAATATGGCTTGCACATGGACGGACGGACAAAGAAATCTCAGTAATAAGTATCCGTTTTCACTCTTTGAGTGAAAAAAAGATGGTCTGTTTTGCAAAGTATCTCTCATTACCTATTATTTGAAACCAATTTCCATAGATTCCTAGGTGATGATTTTAGACCCAGACTTTCTTAAGGTACTGTCACACTTGGCAAATATTTGCCGAAAAAGACGTAACCACCATATAACATATATTTGAACTCGTTCATTTATTAAAAAAAAACTTTCTTATTTAGGCTAACACACTACATATATTTAATTTTATTTTATTTGATGCTGTTTGATCTTGCAAAACTCTTGTAAGAATAAACAACATCAAACAAATCTATATATATAAAAATGAAATGGTGGATGTGTGTAATGACATCACCTGAGAACGGCTGGAGCGATTTGGCTTATTTTTTTTATTCGATTCGAAATTCTCAGGAGATGGTTTGTAAAGAAAAAAAATTCAAAAATTCCGGTTAAAACTCCGAAATTCTTAGTTTTTAGTATATTGCCTCCTTTTCACTTCTCATTTTTCTTAATAAGAGACATTTTTGAAGAAACGAAGAACTGGCACTCAAAAAAAAAAAAATTAATTTTAACAAGATGTAGGGTGTATTATGGTACAGACTACTAAAGTGTTGACTGTAGTTTCAGCCTGTAATATCTGGACTCTAGATTAACTGTAGTCTCAACTTTAATCTGAAAGACAAATATTGCCACAAAAATATGGCTAAAAGAGAAAATGTGTTAAAGTCTTTTTAACAACATTATTTAACATGTGTGGCCTTCACTTTGTTAAATGCTTCTATGCTAAACCTATTACTAACACATTCATAAATTCTGTGCATTAGCAAATAGCAGCAGCAACAACAACTCACAATACTCCTCCCTTTTCTAATTCCTATTGTTTCTTTTTTTTCAGCATTATACGTACGAGCATAAAGCTATAATGCCCAGTAAACTTCAAAAGCAATATACAATTTCTACTACTGTAATGTCCTTGTGTGCTGTAAAAGAATTTTTTGTTTTACCAACTCATACGCAATAAAAGTGCAAAAAGGTCATCGACTTTTACACAACAAATATGAGAAACGAACTTTAAAAATCACGGAATAGTAAAAACTAAAACTAAGACAGTTTTTTCTGTAACGATCGAGAGAGAGAGAAAGTGAAATGGAAAGGGAGAGAGAGAATGTTTCATATTTAAACAAAAACTAGAGGTTTTGTGTACGTTTTCTATGTAAATGTGATGACTGTAAATAGCTTAATGTGTGTATGTATAAGTTATATACATATATCCCAGCAAGCCATATGAGTCCGAAAAGAGTCTTTTCTGACATCTTTTCCGGAGCGTTCATGCTCTTTATGAGCCCAAAAAACAATCATTATTGCTTCAGAAAAGATGGTCATTACATTCGAAAATGGTCCGTCAGAAAAAGCTCTTAGATAATGTCAGAAAAGAGTCTTTTATGAGGGTTTTTTTTGGGCTCAGAAAGAGCTCTTACATCATGTCAGAAAAGAGTCATTGCAATTTTAAATACAAAGAATTAAAATTTCACATTTGTTATTTTTTTTAATTGTTTTTACTTAAACAAAAAGGGAATTCATTTGCATATAAACTAAATTAGAAATGGAAAAAATTAAATAAATTTACAGAAAAAAAAAAAATGGAATTCATTTAAATAAAATATATAAAAATGAAAAAAAAAAATAATTTTTTACGCAAATTTTTCTTTCGCTGCGAAAATGTTTTTAGTTGGACACTTTTCTGACTCCTTTTTCGGAGCGCTCCTAGAATAGTATGATGGGACTTATTTAAATTTATATGTATGCATGGCATTAGTTTTGTTTGTAGATATACATGAGTGTGTTTAGTTTAGTGAGTTTAACATATGTTTACATTAGATGGTATTTTTTGTTCCTTGCTTTTTTTTTGTGCAAAATATTTTTTTTGTTTAAACTAATTTAAAAAGTTATTTAGGTTAACAATGTTTTAATTAGTGCTGATGTAAAATTTATGCCACGACAAATACATACAATATATACAAAGTATAAAAACAAACACAAACACAAACTGAAACAAATATGTACCTTAAAATATGCATTTTTAATAAAAATACAAATTACATGCATATATGTTTACTTGTTTTAATAAACTAACTGAAAGCATATAAAAGGATTTTTAGTTAAATTTTAAATATTTAAAATTAATATTGTTAACCATTATTTAGTACTTTATAGATGAACAATAGGGTGGTGCTTATTTTAAACTTATAAGATTTGCATTGCTCTCAAGGTCTAAAATAGATTTCCTTCTTTAGATTCTTGCCGAACAAAGGATGTTTGTTTTTTTTCAATAAAACTAAGCTTTCTAAATTGGTTTAATAAGGGGCAGTAAAATGATAATACATTAGTAATAAAATTTAATTTTACATTCAAAAGAAATTTGTTTTAATAATAACAAATGATGTAATATAAGATAAATTATCTTAATAAAATAGCTACTGAAGAAGTCGAAAACCCACATCGACGAAACGTAGAGCAAATTAATAAAGTAAATTGTTTTATTTACATCATTTAAAGAAAAAATATAATTGACCGAAATTAGCCCGTATGGATAATATCCAAACATTAATAGAAATCTGTAATTGGTAATAAATAATACCTAATAGAAATTTGTTAATATTTATTAATTTTGTAAATATCTTTTAGGTTCATTGACAATTTTGAAAAATCGTTGATAAGTAGTTGGTAAGTGGTAAACAAATTAAATGTGATCACTGCTTATTCTGTTCTCAACAATTATGAGGAACATTTCAGTTCTGTATTTAACTTTTATCTAAGTGAAAATGGCGTTTTTATAAAATTTATACGAATTAATATTAATCATACGCACCTATAAACAGTTTTATATATTTTAAATTTACTTCAAAACGAAAGTAAATATTAAAATCTTCAATAAAGTTTATGAAGGACTCTAGTATTTTAAGCGACTTTCAAAGCACTTAGGTTTGGAGTAGTGTTGTAAATAATGAAATGTCTCACACATGTCTCTAATCAGATTTTTTCAGAGTAAAGAATTTTTCTTAAAGAAATATAATTAAAGTTTTGAAATAACAGCAGCCTAAAAAAATAATAACATATGTAAATATTATTTATGTTCAAAAGAAAATTAAAAATTTTAATTAATTAATCATGGTGTAGGTAACTATACAAGGTGAGTGCAGTAGCCCAGCTGACTGACTTTGTTTATAATTTACTTTTTCAAGTGTTTTTGACAGTAGTGCATTATTTTACACAAACAAAATGCCTGTTGTTTATATATTGTGTTGTATTTGTTGCTGATTTGCACTCACCTTGCATAGTTACATCATGCAAATAATTTTGAATTATAATGACAATATATTTCATAAGTTTAGTTTGTAAATTTTAAGCAAATTTAATGATTTTTTTCAGTAGAATATTTCAATACTCTCTTTCACTTACATCCCTGTGAATATTGTATTTTCATAAAATTTCTCCAAATTAATATAAATCATACGATTTAAATTTTTCTTTTTTAAGGTAATATTGAAAATATAAAGAGACGAAATTTGTTAAAAACGACAGGGTAATTTTTTAGCAACTTTCTTTTTGGCAAGACTGTTTTTGGCAGCTCAGCTGTTTTCGTGTAATACTTTTTGTTCAGTTTGGTCATAATTTAACCATAATTCGACTTACAATCGAACAACCCTTGCAATTATTGAAATTTTATTATCACTGTTCAACCTAGGGGCCTACTTATGGGTTATTAAAGTTAAAATTAGTAGAAAAATCAATTTTATGGTAATGTATGAATATTTTACAGAAAATTTAAAAAATAAATGTTAAAAAAAATTATTTTTTTTAATTTGTTGTTAAAACATAACACCCTAAAGAAAAAAAAGAAAAACAATCTAAAAATGTAAAAATAATTTTGTTTAGTTACCATAAAATTGATTTTTCTGCTAATTTTAACTTTGATAACCCATAAGTAGGCCCCTACAAAGCGTAGCACCCTTTCCAAATGCTTATTTCATAGGCTGAACAGTTATATATCATATCCTGTATAAACTGTTCAATTATCTTATTCGGTTTAAAACATATGATTTTTGCAACGAAAAAACTCAAATGGTGCCACTGTGCGACGAAGGCGTAACGTTATTGTGAATGCGAGCACTAACGCCAATTTTGTGAATGGAACAGCTGGACTTGGCTGATATGTGGTTTTAAGTAGATGCAGCCATATGCCACACAGTACGCGAGAGAAAGGTCCAATTTAGAGGCGAGTTCTGTGAACACAGTTTATTTCACGTTTGGGACTGATCAATTGGCTGTCCAGATTGAGCAATTTAACGCTATCTTACGGCTCATATCTATATGCATACCTATATCTATATAATATCGAAGAATTTATTCGTGAGATACCGGCCGATATATTGGAGAGAGTTTGCATAATTGAACCCAGCGTATGAGGCAAAGTCGCGGTACAACATTTACATAAAATCATCTTTAAACATTGATTTATATAGATCGTTCTATCGACTCAAATTAAGTTTTCATATATTTCTCTAAATTGAATGTGTTTTTTTTTTTAATGAAATGCTAAAGCTCTAAAAAATCACTTTTTATTTTAATACTTAATGAATAAAAGTAAAATATGCTTTATTAATTGAACTGTATTTTTGAAGGCAATTTCGCATATAAATTTCACCATTGTTAAATAATTATGCAACATCTAAATATTATCTGATTTGGTTAGATTTTACAGCATCTGATTCATAAAAAACAAAGATTCAGTATCATCGAAAACCTTATAAACATGCAAAATAAGAGCCAACCTATTGAACACATGCATAACTATAATTTACTTTATAAATAATTTATTAAAACTTATTTACAACAGTAGTTAAAACGGTACGAAATCCAAATTAACTAAAGTTTATTAAAAAAAAATACGTTCTTTTTTAAATTACCAAATAAATTTAATAAAACCCTTTCGTATACATAATAACAGTAAGTGTACTTAGTTTTCACATAAAATTAAATCTAATGCATGAAAGTACATTTGCTTGTTGTTTATCCATAAAATTTATAAAAAGCCCTTAGTTATTGTTCAAAATTTGTTTACCATAAAATAATAGTTGCTCACTCCGGCGCTGTTGCTGAATATTCATAAATACAAATAGAAACCAACATGTATGTTTATGTAACTGGTTAAAACCGGCCAAGGGCAGAGCATAAAAACAATATGCTTACGTTAAACACGCGCCTCTTAAATTCAACGAACACTTTTTTATTATTTGAAACAACAACAGAAAAAGCATAAATAATGTATAAATGTGTGCATGTTTATGCTTGCTCCCTTTCCCCCAATTATCCTTTTTATTGACAACGTTAAACATAAAATATATTAAAAAACCGTTTTATATTTTTAAAATTTTCAAGCAAAAACAGCAAAAGTCAGAGACAAAACAGAGTCAAACCACCCACACATATGATTGCATGGAAACAACCTAAGCAACCAGTTTTATGTTTAATAGTTAAGTGCCCTGTGTTCTCTTTGCTGGTATTTCAGTGTGTAAAGAGGAGTGGTCGGCATAAAGAGAATAGAACATTTGTATTTGCATTAAAACAAAAGTCTGCACCCCTTCATTTATACATACTAAATAAATTATTCATTCCCTTTTGTAGTTTAATTTGACACCCTATAAAGTATATATGAAGAGGTTATTATCCATATTCCACTCGAATATAAAGATTCCGAAGGATTCCACTTAGCGACCTGCGCCTTTCTGTGTGTTGCACATTTTTTTCTGATTTCATTATTTAATAAGTTTCGTTTTCATCCAGGTTATGTAAAACCCATGTACTCGTATATGATAAAACTCGACCAATTTCATTCCCAGCAGACTATGAATGCCGACCTCTGATATATTTTCATAATGAAATGCGGTCGGTCATCTATTTATTTTTATGTGAAAAGCTGATTTTCTTTACCCGCTTGATTTGTGTATGTTAAGTTTTGTTATACATATTATTATTAGCCCGATTTTGTTGTCGTTATTATTTTTTAGATAAGTTTATGATGCATTTCCTTTAAAATTTGTTATTGTATCGTGATAGGGGTATAGAAATTGCTTTTGTATTTGATGAAACATAAACAAATATTGTGGGGTTCGTTTTTATAGCTGTAAATACTAAGCGATGGTTTCATGTTATGGACTCTAAAAATATCATTATTAACATAAATAAGGGAGCATTGCATGAAACTCAATGCTATCGATTTTTTTTTTTTTAGAAAATTTTAAGAATTCTATAAAATTAGTCCTTCCAAAGGTTTCTACGCATAGCGTTTGTTATAATAAAGACATAGAATAACCTATGTAATAAATAACTTCACAATGAAAACATCTTAGATACATACAAATTTTTCAGCAACATGTGTAGCAACATATTTATGATAATCAGCTAGAAAAAATTATTAGAAAAATTAATTGCAGCCAATATGTCAAAATGGCTACAAACATTTTTTTTATAAAAACTGTTGGTGAAACATATTTGAATAAAAAAACGTTTAAACAAAATGTTTATATGAAAAACTTTTGGATCAACATGTTTGTAGAAATATATTTACATCAACAAGTTTATAAAAATATAAATTGCAGCACCATGTTTATGAAAGTTTTAGGTAATTATTTATATAGCACTATATTGCAGCAACATGTTCAAAGGATATAAATGTTGAAACAACATGTTTATACAAAAAATAAAGTTGCAGCTACATGTTTATAAAAAATTTTGTTTATATTAAAAAATGTTAGTGAAACTAGTTTAAATGAAAAAAATTTTTGATGGAACATATGTATGTAAAAAAAAAGTTGTGCAACTCGTTTATAGACTTAAATGTTGCAGCAACAAGTTTATAGACAAAAAAAACTTTCAGAAAAATGTTTAACGAAGCAAAATATCCCAGCAACATATTTATAGAAAACAAATGCTGTAACTAACTAAAATAAAAATTACATTTAAAATATTACTAAATATCGTAGATAAAAAATTTTCAGTAACATGTGCAGCAACATATTTATGATAATTATTTCAACAACAAAAATTATTAGAAAAAACGAATTGCAGTTACATTTTTATATAAAAATAATAAATGATGGTGAAATATATTTAAATTAAGAAATGTTTAAGCAACATGTTTATATGAAAACTTTTTGAGCAGTATGTTTGTATAAATATATTTACAGCAACACGTTTATAGAAATTAATGTTGCAGAAACATGTTTATGGAGCAAAAATTGTTACACCTAAATGTTTATGGAACACCTATGTTGCAACAACATGTTTATACAAAAAATAAAGTTGTAGCTGCATATTTAAAGAAAACAATCAAGCAACATGTTTATAAAAAAATGTAGTTTAATAAAAAATTGTTAGTGAAACAAGTTTAAATTAAAAAAAATATTGATGCAACATGTTTATAGGAAAAAATGTTTGTTCAATTCGTTTATAGAAACAGGTGTTGCAGCAACATGTTTCTAGAACAAAAGAGTTCCAGAAAAATATTTATAGAGTCAAAATGTCCCAGCAACATGTTTACAGGAAATGAATGCTATAAATAACTAAAATTAAAATTACAGTTAAAATGTTACTAAATAGGCTATGAAATGCTTTTAATGGGTTTAAAATAAGATCTTTGTTTTCCAACAGGGACTTATTGGAATAACTGGAACGTTTTGGCATATTACTCGTTGAGATCTCAGTATTAGATGCTTTGAAAATTGTTACAATAAATTCAATTCGTTCAAAAATTCCATTCAAATATTAAAAACCAACTATTATAATGGTGGATCTATAATCATTTCAATTGAAGCCCATTTTAATTTGTCTTGCAAAAAAGCAAAATTGTAGCTAAATGGGCTTCGAAAAATCCAAGAGCAATTGTTAAGAAGCCTTTACATGCTGAACATATCATTGTATTGTAAGCGATGTAGTCCCAATTGTCTTCATCTACTAACAGTTGTCGAGAGTTTTATTTCACAGTAGCATTGTATAAATAATAAAGTCGTTTTTTTTAATTTGATTTAGTTTAATTATTAGTAACAGTTTAATACGGTATTTAAATTAATTGTAATTGGAATTAAAAAAGAAATTTGTAAAATTATTAAAGTAAGTTGTGTATTCAAAATTATTTCACACAACTACTCCTATCATCAAAACATCAAGTCCTTTGAAATATATGTTTACTACACATATTTTATTTATATATGTATGTATGTACGTTTGTTGGGATAGAATATCCTTTTCGGAAAACATTAATTAACATGTTAAACATTTCTGATTGTGATTGAAGGGTTGTTTTTAATGTTTTTTTTTTTTTTAGAACTTTAAACAAAATTATGTAAATATTTATATCAATTCAAGAAAAACATGTGCAGATACTTCAATACCTGTTTCTATAAATTATATGTTATACTAAACATGTAAATGTCCTTTAAAAAATTTAAATTTTTTGTGTTTGTTGTTGATATATTTCTATGTAAGTGCTTACATGCCTACATTTTTATACTGATGATGATGATGATTATTATCTAAAGGACATTTTCTAAACGGTCCTTCATATATTATCATCCAATTACATTAAGTTGTATTTTATATTCTTTTGGTAACGTAACAAAAAACAAGTAAAATAAAATATGTAAAAGGTTTAAATTCATTTAGGTCGCATGTTTTGGTCGCTACATTAGAATTATACTATACAATTTCAACAATTTTCATTGTTCTGAGTTAATTTTAGCTTAGATTGTGATTTTCATATAAGTTTGGTAGGACTTTTAAAGATTTTTAAGATTGTCTAAATTTTCTTAATTCTGTTATAATGAGGTTGGTAATTCCGTGTTAATAAGCTGCAAAAATTGGTTCCATTAATTTAAATTGTTGCCAAATCAATGTTGTTCAAATCAACACTACCTTTGAATCTTCATAAGTGCAATATACAGCTATAAAAACAAGCAACATTATCATGCTTGACTTTAATATTTTCAAGGTTTTATATTCTCTACCTTTTTTCGATTAAGGTGGAAATAATTAAGGCACTTTTAAAAAGTATACCTGCATTTTCAAATACAAACATAAATATGTATTATATACATATTTATTACACTTTACACTACCCCATAAATATTATTATTACCTTGTATGTGCATATAAATACCATAAATAAATGTGTGTGTAATTTTTTTAAATTGCTTTTTAGTATATTTTACGTTATAAATTTGTATACAATTTTTATGGTTGCCGTCCAAAAAGAAAAATAACAAAATAAATTTACTGACCCCACACTATCACTGCCACACTCATAGATCTTAAATTTTATTTTGTTGTCTCTAAAATTATTAACACGATACGAGTGTAAATACTTGTTTATGGAGAGACCCCACTGATGTGGGAGTTTTTCGTGTCAACAGCTTTGTAATATTTATATAATATTCATGAATATCTATTAACTATGAACAAAGCAATAAAATATATATATAGTATATCAAATACTTGCATACATTTTTCAATAATAGTTTTTTTTTCTAGGGCTTTTATATATCAAACTTGTTATAATTTATTAATAGTGAAATATACATGTCCATATGAGTGTCAAAACATGGTAGGATTAACATTAAAACGATGAGAACATATTTAAATATTTTTGAATAATATTTGAATTTGCATCAAATATACAAATTCTAAACACAATTTAGCTATTCATATCATATGAAGAAAGTATTTTTAACAGATCACGAGTATATCCAACTTCTTATGTGACATACTGTGAGCGAAAAATGAAAGTAAACACCGCAAATTATATAAAACAAAGTTTATTATAAACATATAACTGAAAAACGATATGTAAAATTCAGTATTGCGAAATTCATTGGTAATTAAAAGCAAATTATATTTATTAAAACAAGAATCTAAAATAAAGGCACTAAAAAAATATCTCACTTTTTATAAAAATATCCCGCGTTTTTTCGCGTCAAATGAAAGTAAACAGTAATGCTAATTATACGCTGGAGTGTATTCTTAATATTTTCTTTGTCATCCTTTTGACTTTATTTTCTCATTTTTGTGTCGAAATGCTCCCATGGGTGCTCAATGGGATTAAGGACTGTGGTGCATGGTCAAGTGTGTTCATACCATATTTAAAATATTATTTACAACTTTTTATAACAACTATTAATAATGGAACAGATTTCCTCTCTCTCGCTCTCTCTCTCTCTACATATTTATAAAGACTGTTGAAATTTTCAAATTAATCTATTAATGTTCAAGTGTCACATAAAAAACCGTTATTAAAATAAAAACCTTAAATTGTCAATAAACAGTTTAATGAGTTTTAAATTTACAAACTCTTTTTTATATACGAGTACATTGTATTTCAATGGTATTTTTTTATTGCAACTAGCAAAAAAATGTTTGTACAAAAACCGGGGGAAAAATGCGACAATAACAACAAACAACTGGTTTTAATTTAATTTATTGTTAATAGATTTTTATAGTACAATAAAATTTAATTATACTACAGCGATTTTGTAATTAAATAATAATAGAGTAACAATACTAGCAAATGCAATTGCATAAATATTGTTGTTATTTGGCAATAAAAAGACTGGAAAACAAACGTTTGAAAATAACCTGATTTTTTTTTAGTTTTTCTAATAAGAATTGTATTTAATGATTAAATTTACAGCATCATATTAGTGTTAACTGTTTGAATTAATTAAATAAAATTATTAAGTCTGCAAATACATAAAAGTCTTTAAACACTATGGCATGAATATTCTTAATAAATTAGTTTAATAAAGGTATAAAAATTTCAATAACTTTTGCCTTACAAGGTAATTAGTTACCGTTTTCCTTTGCAGTATATAGCAGAATTTTCTTTAAATTTGTTCGCAAGCCAAATTAATAATTGTTTCTAGCGATTGTAGCAAATTTTCCATAATATTTCAATTATATGGCAAACCTAAACAAAGAACTTTTAAAATTAATTTTGTAGCTTAAATTAAATTCTATTAAGCTGATTATCAATATAGTCACTTGCAATTAACATATTTTTTTAACATAATTACAATTACAATTTATTTTACAGAATTACATAAAAATTAGAAGCAACAAAAAAGTCAATAGATACGAGTAGATACACATAAAAGTATGTAATTTTTCATTTTGAGCATTTGAACATGTAACTGTCAAAACCATAACAACAAATCAATTAACCACGATGTCCTATAGGAAATTATAGAAATTTAATTTCGTGTGTAACTATTTTTTCCATACACAAAAAACTATTTGAAATCCACTGCTCATGCCACAAGTAACTGCTAAATTGGTTTGAAATATATTGGCCCATAATCATAGTCATAGAAAAAGCATACTTTAAGCAAAAGCATGCTTTTGTTTTAAATTCAGAACAAAATTTATATGTTTTTGTTGTTTAAAAGTCTACTTTTACTTAAAGTATGCTTTTTCTATGACTATGATTATGGGCCATTTATTATAATTTAAGTGAGTAGATACGCAGAATAAATACTTATTCCAATTCTAATTTCAGTTACAGCATATTGCTTTAAACAATTTTTTTTAAACTTATTTTAAGACAGTGTTTTAAAGTCTTCCCAAATAAAGCTAAATGATATTTTAGATTTAGCTCTCGTACTGCTGAGCAATGATAAATGAAAAGAGAAAAAATAGCGCGCACAAAATCCTTAAAAATCCGAAATATATATTGGGTGTTTAATAAAAAAATGCAGGATTTGTCATGTCATTTTCTAGAATAGATAGTTGAAATGCACAATTTGATGTTTGATCTTGCAAGAGTAAACAACGTCAAACAACTTTGTGCTATAACAAGTGGTTACGCTTTTTTGAGTAAATATTTGCCAAATGTAACCGTGCCATTAGTTGTGGAACATTATGGTGTAAAAACAAAGTTTATTTTTTGCTTTAAATATGTCGGTTCCTATGTCGGTTTTTATTGTTCAGCAGTGGTAATGTTTACAGTATGACAATGATAGCCCAGTGAAGCCAAAAAAAAAGTAACAAGACAAAGAATTGAAGGCATTACTCCATATAGATTGTTTTCAAACTCAACAATAGACGCCAAATCATTGTGAGTTACTTAAGTATTTTAAAAACTAAAACTTTAAAACTAAAGGTCAACAATTTGCAACTTTATACATATTTTAAAAACGTTTGCTAGCAGCTGGATTGCTGCAATAGCAGGATGCCATTTTTTCAAAGTGTAAAACATTTTATGTGCTGCCCGGTCGATTCGCAAAGATGTATTTGGTGGGACCAGAAGGGTCCGAATGCAACTAATTCGCTTGAAGCGAGCATTGGACGAGTATAGCCGAGTACAGGCAGCCAGACATGTACACAGAAGGAAAAATGGCATTCTAAAATTAAGTTTATTTTTCTCAGTTTTAGCCTGAAATTTTCAAGTACGTTTTTACTAGTTCATATTTAAAATAAGTAAAAATCGGGATTGATTTGACAAATCAAGCGCAGATTTTCTTAAAACAAGAATATTGTTCTTGATTTAAGTAAAAAAACTCTTAAATTAAGTCCAATTTGTTCTTAAATCAAGAAGATATATCTTAAAACGAAAACTAAGACTTATTTTACTTCAATTAAGAAAAAAAAATCCTTAATCAATTCCAGAGAAGAAATGAAGCTCTCAAAATCATTTTTTATAATTTATTGAGTAAGAAATTCTTACTTTAAGTTCAATTTGCTTTCAAATCAAGAAGATAACTATTAAAGCGAAAATTAAGACTTATTTTACTTCAATTAAGAAAAAAAATCCTAAATCAATCCCAGAGAAGAAATGACCGAAGTGAAACTTACTCTCTCAGAAGCTCTCAAAATCATTTTTTATAATTTATTGAGTACGAAATTCTTACTTTAAGTTCAATTTGCTTTTAAAATTTAAATCAAGAAGATAACTCTTATTTTTACTTGAATTAAGACAAAAAAAAAAACTTATATTTTGAGAAAAAATTGGAGCAATAAAATTTACTCTCTCAGTTGCTCTCAATATTGTAACGTGTAGTTACAAAAACAACCCTCATGCTAATATAACACAGAGCCCAAAAAACCCTCATAAAAGATTCTTTTCTGACATTATCTAAGAGCTCTTTCTGGCGGACCATTTTCGAATGTAATGACCCTCTTTTCTTAAGGTTTTCGGAGCAATTATGATTGTTTTTTTTGTCAGAAAAGACTCTTTTCGGACTCATATGGCTTGCTGGGTATAAACTGTTCTAGCATGTTTGTTAATGTTGGCGTACATTTAACATTTCATTTAACATTTTTATGGTACTTTTGTTTAAATCAATAGCCGCTTAATTACAAGTTGATGAGTTAAGTACTGCAGCAAACATGAAGGTAGAAAGTTAAACACACACAGTTATACACAAACGAATACCCACTCTTAAACATTAGCCTGCAATGAAGAAGATCATGATGCAGCTTTTAGCTGTATGCAGTATTTAAAATGCAACTGAAAAGGTTCCATGAAATGTATTTCATCAAATGTGTATGAATTATACCATTGAAACAATGATACGAGCTAAAGACAAATGCTCACACAGGACTATATAATATATGTATGTTTTAAAGCGGTAGCACTGTATAACCTGTAGTGTTACTTTAAATTCTCTTATTTGATAGTTTTTATTGTTTTTATTTGGCCATTTATTTATGTTTGTGTACATTTTTTTTAATTTTTTGAACATATACATTTAAATTAATTCTGCATTTTTCTCTCTCATCTTCTTGTTACGCACGTATTTTTGTATTAAAGTTTACAAATAAGCATTTATTACTACTGCAACTGGGAGTTAATGACCAATGTTGTTTTTAATTGTATAATTACGACAATTACAAAAATATATTTAAAATTTTGTAGTAGCTGGCGCTATGGCTGTTTTTTATCTCTGCACTTGAGTTTTTATATAGCTCTATATATATTTATATGCACAAAGTTGTACATTTTCTAGATAGATAATAAAATCCAGTGGCAATGGACAATTTAAGAGGAGTGGGCAAAAAATTATAATAATATGGTTGATGTCGGAGAAAAATTAAATTAAATTAATTCAATAACACTATAGGTGCTTGTCTAGAAATCATAGTTGTCATGCATAACTATTTAGAGCTCACCGCAGACCCATGACAGGCCTCAAAGGCTGAGTACATTCAAATATGCAATGATTTATTGGGAATTTTATTTATATAAAAACTGAACTCCGCCCTCATACCAGAACATGTTACTGAAATCCTATAAATTTAAATGAATTCATGTATAAAGTATTAAATCATACTTATTTAAGGAGATATTTTAATGGTTGATTTACTTGCAGGTCATTTGTTTCATTACTACTTTTTTTAAATTTATTTACATGTCATTCTTAAATGAGCTGTATGACATGAGTTGCAATATAATTTGGTAGAATGTTTTAAAATACAAACAATATTAACAATTACCAGCATGAAAAACAAGTAGTCAGTGTTTTTTTATAAATAAATATGCAGCACAATGTAAAAAATATAAATCTTAACATAAAATCCCAGAAGCTTTGGATGACCACTGGTGAATGTACGTGTCCTAAGCGAAAGTCAATTTGGACGCTACAGAGATTACAAAAAGATCACAAGCTGGTCTGATATCAGGTAGAAGGTATGGTAACGAGTTAACTTACTACTTATAGATTTTAACATTTATGTTTTCAAAAACAATCT
This sequence comes from Bellardia pandia, assembly GCA_916048285.2. Lineage (NCBI taxonomy): Eukaryota > Metazoa > Arthropoda > Insecta > Diptera > Calliphoridae > Bellardia > Bellardia pandia. The sequence goes on along the minus strand of OU696530.1, from coordinate 13,588,105 downwards.
TAATTGATTCTTAATAGTGAGCCTAAAGAATTGCTCCTATAGCTGCAAGGTTACAATATAATTGTCTGATCTTAATTGTTGACCCCTTTTCAGCTAATTACTAGTTCCAGATCAAATTAAATTGAGGGACTTGACGTAAGTGCAATAAGTATCAACTAAAACAGTGGTCGGCACCTATATCTACTGGAATCGAACATTTTCGGTTATTTTCCTGTAAACAAAACGAATATGAATAAGGTCACTGAAAATCGCCGTAGATTCGATGAATTTATTAATTTTTTTTTCAAAATTGTGTTTGAAAATTTTTTAAAAGAATCATAATTTTTATGAGCTGTCGTAGTGGACATCTGTCCGATATCTTTTTTCATATCCAATTGTTGAACCTTAATTTCTTTAATACAATAAACATTTGAATGATTTTCATAAAAATTTCTTGTTTTATTTTGTTTTGAAAACGAGGTTCTTATTTTGGGACCCTGTATTATGTCAACCTGATTTTTACGATTCTAATCCATTTTGACATAATTTTTGAATTATGTCAGGGAACTAAATCGGGCCAAAACTTTATTGAAGATGTGTGACATCTACATATTAAGACATAACAAACGTTTCATTCTTCTATAAAACTATGAAAAGTAGCAGTTAAGCAATGTCACAGTTTTATTTCTATTGTAACCTCTGTCGACAATGAGTTTACATCACCAAGTATACAGAGGTGTTACGCAACGGAAGATAATCAAGTTTTATATTTGTCTCTTTCTTTGAGAACTGCCTTCTTGTTTTTATGTTGCTATTATTCTTTATTTTTCTGCTGCCATAGAATTCATTTTCGGTTAGAAAGGAATACTGTGTTCAGATATGCAACTTTATTGAGTTAATATTCGGTTAATTGACAATATTATTTTAAGTGTTCAGGCATACGCAATTTTCAGCTTACTCAATAATCATTCAACAGCTGGAAAACAATACAAAAAATACTCTAAATGGTTGTTGTGTTTCTATGTAAACAAACTTACCTTCACATTGATTTTTTAATGATTTCTTTTGTTGACATTTCTCATTTTATACAATTTTGTTCACCAAACACAGTTGTGAACAGTGTTGCATTCGAAATCTTACTCAATATTAGAACAATTTCGTACTTATTGCGCAATAATTAATTGAAATTTTATATGGAATATTGAGCTCAATAATGGCGTTTATTGCGATTATCGCAATAAAGTTGCATATCTGAACACAGTATAAGTAAGTTTAGTAACAGTTTTGTAACATTTATGGAAATCACAAGCATATAGACAGAATTTTAAAATTCAATTAAAATATTCTAACTCAAATTGTTTGTTTTCTTTATTTTGCTTTGTCCACAAAATTCGTGTTGTATTTAAAAGCATTAAATGCAATTTCACATTACCAACATACTGCCACACAACGTTGTCATCTTTGACATTTCAAAACTCACCAAAATGAAAAAAAACGCGCCATTTTAAAAAACGCACCAAGTTTGGAATTTCTTTGTAATTTTTTTTTTTTTTAATATATTTTATTAAATATAAAATAAGCATTTAACCACTCAAAACTAAAGTACTAATTGGTAAAAACGGCTAATTTCAGTACATATTTTTAATTATTTTTATTTTCTATATTTAAGTACTTAGGGCTCCACTGGGACTCTAATACTGGTTGTTCGTCTACAGTTCAGACCATCAGTCTATACCAGAATTTTTATTTCCATGTTTAAAATGTTAATTTTATTTTCAAACAACGATTTTCACCCTATTCACCTTTAGCAAAATAACCTTCATGTGACGAATTTCATAGTATGTATTCATTTATCATACATTCGTATTTAAAATATAGATTTCATGATAATGAATTATTAAAAAACTGAAATTTGAAATTTTCGATAAAATGAAAAAACGCACGGCGCACCAACTAAGACATTTTTCACACAAAAAAATTTAAAAAAGCACCAAAAATGGTGGGCAACGCACCAAGTTGACAACGCTGCTACCACAAATAAATTTTTTTCTGATTTTTTAAGAGAACTGGGGCCAAATTACCGCATTCGTGATGGAATGAGCTATCGTATCGAAAAATGATTTCGATATCGAAATTATGATAAAATGTACTAAATTTCTTGCTCTATATCGAATGTCATAATCTCAAATAAGAAAATTACGATCAATTTTACTCGATATCGAATGCGGTAATTTGGCCCCTGCTTTATCAGCTGATTATAGCTCTTTTGAAACGTTGCTTACATTAATTTCGTTTGCTTAGGAAAAATCGATTGATAGCTGAATTCACTGTCACCAGAAAATATTCCATTTTATTTTTATTGCTCTCTATCTCTCTCTTGCGATCCTCTGATTTTTCACACGTTTTTAATTATTAATTGCAGTTTGGCGACATTTGCTTAATTATAATTATTCTGCCGCCCTTTCGGTAGCAGTCTTAATTGTAATGAGACTAAAATTGAATTCACGCTTGATTATCTGGGTTGTAAAAAGTAACCAGTAAAAGTAATAGTAAGCAAAAGACATAGAGCAACTAGCAATTGTCTAAACGCTAAAATTTAACACACTTATTTACTCAAAGTGCATATTAAATGTTAAGTAACTACTTCTGCTACATAGATATCAAAGGTTATCATTATTATACCCTTCACCATCGTGAGAAGGGTATATATAAGTTTGTCATTCCGTGTGAAATTTCCACAATATAATTTTCCGACCCTATAAAGTATATATATTCTGGATCCTTATAGATAGCGAAGTCGATTAAGCCATGTCCGTCTGTCTGTCTGTCTGTCTGGATGTTGAAATCAGTTTTTTGAAGTCCCAAGATATGTTCGGGATCCAAACCTTCAATAATTCTGTCAGAAGTGCTTTCGAGAAGTTTGCTATTTAAAATCAGCAAAATCGGTTTAGGTTAACCAGAGTTATGAACCAATATGTGAGACCACCTCCATAAAAATTTGATATTTTTCGTCCATTTTATTGCAATATTTTGAAATATATTGCAGATAATACCATGAAATTTTGTATACGTTGTTTGTACTAGAAAAGAAGAAAGTGTGCGGAAAATAGTAAAAATCGGTCCATGATTTCTCATAGCCCCCATACAAATATATATATTCCCGAAATATGGCTTAATGATAAATAAATGCCTATAAAATTGGAATATCAAGACAAAATTCAGCAAAAATAAGTTTTATACAAACCAAAAATCACAAACCGAAATTTTTTTTTAGTTCGGTCCATATTTGACCATAGACCCCATATAAAGTCCACTTACAAAATTCACTTAAATACATATAAAACAGATATAAATAATGTTAAACGGCTAAAATTTGACATAAATACTCCTTATAGGCAAATAAATTATTGTACCAAATTTTATGGTGGTCGGCCCAGAAATGGTCATAGCCCCCATACAAAAATCTTCCCGAAATATTGCTCAATTATACATAAATGCCTATAAAATTGGAATATGAAGACAAAATTCAGCAAAACTAAGTTTTGTGCAAAAAGAAATCACAAAACGAAATTTTTTTTAGTTCGGTCCATGTTTGACCATAGACCCCATATAAAGTCCACTTCCAAAATTCACTTAAATACGCATAAAACAGATATAAATAATGTTAAACGGCTAAAATTTGACATAAATACTCTTTATAGGCAAATAAATTGTTGTACTAAATTTTATGGTAGTCGGCCCAGAACTGGTCATAGCTCCCATACAAGGACCACATCTGAAAAATACATTTTTCCCCATATATATTGTATAAATATCGGTGCCGACTCAAAACTTTGCACAGATCATTTTATTATATACAAAAATCATCCCACAAAATTTTGTGAATTTCGGTCTATTTTTAACCGTATGCCCCATATAAAGCCCTCTTCCGAAAATCACTTTAATACTCATAAATCGCTTATAAATAAGGGTACCAATCCAAAATTAAATCTAACTGCTGGATTTTGAGAATATCGGTCCATATTTGACTATATCCCCCACATAAGGTCCACTCTCGAAATCCACGTTAATACTAATATATATCGAATATATACCGTTATTATGTTGAAATTCGACGTGAAGTACCCTCATATGCATGAAAATAACTGTTCCAAAATTTAAGAAGATCGGCCCATAATTTGTCATAGCTGCCATATAAGAACCATTTCCAAAAAACAAATAAATCCGGGTCAATAAATATTTTTTTCGGATTTAACCCATATTCGGTCCACATTTTATAATCATGATATATATCGTTGGAAAGGTATTTTTAATACCTTTTATTTAGTGTACTACAAATTATCAAGCACCCAGTAGTTCCCGAGATATAGGCGTATATATTTTCAACTTTACGGGCCCGCCCCCTCGAAAATAAGCGTGACCTATTTTTTTTCCTGGTATCTCCTCTAAAAGCCCTATTTAATTTGTTTTTTTTTTTTTTTTTTTTTTTGAGCAAAATCACTAAAACCGAATTGTACCCCTTTTTTATACTCTGTTTGTTAAATTACAGTGAATATTATTATGAACATCAGACAAACTCTATAAATTATGGTAAGAATTGGTAATTAAATCAATCAAAAATGGTAAAAATTAGACAATATTTCAAAATATTTAAGATAAATTATGTTGGTCGTAAAATTGTCTTTCAAACAATATATCAAATACTAATAAAATTTGCACTAAGACTGAATAGAAAACACAGAATTAGGATATTCTAGTCTAGTGTAGTTTCTGTATTTCTTATTACGCTTAGGTGAAGGGTATTTAAGATTCGGCACAGCCGAATATAGCACTCTTACTTGTTTATACTCTGTTTGTTAAATTACAGTGAAGATTATTATGAACATCAGACAAACTCTATAAATTATGGTAAGAATTGGTAATTAAATCAATCAAAAATGGTAAAAATTAGACAATATTTCAAAATATTTAAGATAAATTATGTTGGTCGTAAAATTGTCTTTCAAACAATATATCAAATACTAATAAAATTTGCACTAAGACTGAATAGAAAACACAGAATTAGGATATTCTAGTCTAGTGTAGTTTCTGTATTTCTTATTACGCTTAGGTGAAGGGTATTTAAGATTCGGCACAGCCGAATATAGCACTCTTACTTGTTTATACTCTGTTTGTTAAATTACAGTGAAGATTATTATGAACATCAGACAAACTCTATAAATTATGGTAAGAATTGGTAATTAAATCAATCAAAAATGGTAAAAATTAGACAATATTTCAAAATATTTAAGATAAATTATGTTGGTCGTAAAATTGTCTTTCAAACAATATATCAAATACTAATAAAATTTGCACTAAGACTGAATAGAAAACACAGAATTAGGATATTCTAGTCTAGTGTAGTTTCTGTATTTCTTATTACGCTTAGGTGAAGGGTATTTAAGATTCGGCACAGCCGAATATAGCACTCTTACTTGTTTATAATCTGTTTGTTAAATTACAGTGAAGATTATTATGAACATCAGACAAACTCTATAAATTATGGTAAGAATTGGTAATTAAATCAATCAAAAATGGTAAAAATTAGACAATATTTCAAAATATTTAAGATAAATTATGTTGGTCGTAAAATTGTCTTTCAAACAATATATCAAATACTAATAAAATTTGCACTAAGACTGAATAGAAAACACAGAATTAGGATATTCTAGTCTAGTGTAGTTTCTGTATTTCTTATTACGCTTAGGTGAAGGGTATTTAAGATTCGGCACAGCCGAATATAGCACTCTTACTTGTTTATACTCTGTTTGTTAAATTACAGTGAAGATTATTATGAACATCAGACAAACTCTATAAATTATGGTAAGAATTGGTAATTAAATCAATCAAAAATGGTAAAAATTAGACAATATTTCAAAATATTTAAGATAAATTATGTTGGTCGTAAAATTGTCTTTCAAACAATATATCAAATACTAATAAAATTTGCACTAAGACTGAATAGAAAACACAGAATTAGGATATTCTAGTCTAGTGTAGTTTCTGTATTTCTTATTACGCTTAGGTGAAGGGTATTTAAGATTCGGCACAGCCGAATATAGCACTCTTACTTGTTTATACTCTGTTTGTTAAATTACAGTGAAGATTATTATGAACATCAGACAAACTCTATAAATTATGGTAAGAATTGGTAATTAAATCAATCAAAAATGGTAAAAATTAGACAATATTTCAAAATATTTAAGATAAATTATGTTGGTCGTAAAATTGTCTTTCAAACAATATATCAAATACTAATAAAATTTGCACTAAGACTGAATAGAAAACACAGAATTAGGATATTCTAGTCTAGTGTAGTTTCTGTATTTCTTATTACGCTTAGGTGAAGGGTATTTAAGATTCGGCACAGCCGAATATAGCACTCTTACTTGTTTATACTCTGTTTGTTAAATTACAGTGAAGATTATTATGAACATCAGACAAACTCTATAAATTATGGTAAGAATTGGTAATTAAATCAATCAAAAATGGTAAAAATTAGACAATATTTCAAAATATTTAAGATAAATTATGTTGGTCGTAAAATTGTCTTTCAAACAATATATCAAATACTAATAAAATTTGCACTAAGACTGAATAGAAAACACAGAATTAGGATATTCTAGTCTAGTGTAGTTTCTGTATTTCTTATTACGCTTAGGTGAAGGGTATTTAAGATTCGGCACAGCCGAATATAGCACTCTTACTTGTTTATACTCTGTTTGTTAAATTACAGTGAAGATTATTATGAACATCAGACAAACTCTATAAATTATGGTAAGAATTGGTAATTAAATCAATCAAAAATGGTAAAAATTAGACAATATTTCAAAATATTTAAGATAAATTATGTTGGTCGTAAAATTGTCTTTCAAACAATATATCAAATACTAATAAAATTTGCACTAAGACTGAATAGAAAACACAGAATTAGGATATTCTAGTCTAGTGTAGTTTCTGTATTTCTTAATACGCTTAGGTGAAGGGTATTTAAGATTCGGCACAGCCGAATATAGCACTCTTACTTGTTTATACTCTGTTTGTTAAATTACAGTGAAGATTATTATGAACATCAGACAAACTCTATAAATTATGGTAAGAATTGGTAATTAAATCAATCAAAAATGGTAAAAATTAGACAATATTTCAAAATATTTAAGATAAATTATGTTGGTCGTAAAATTGTCTTTCAAACAATATATCAAATACTAATAAAATTTGCACTAAGACTGAATAGAAAACACAGAATTAGGATATTCTAGTCTAGTGTAGTTTCTGTATTTCTTATTACGCTTAGGTGAAGGGTATTTAAGATTCGGCACAGCCGAATATAGCACTCTTACTTGTTTATACTCTGTTTGTTAAATTACAGTGAAGATTATTATGAACATCAGACAAACTCTATAAATTATGGTAAGAATTGGTAATTAAATCAATCAAAAATGGTAAAAATTAGACAATATTTCAAAATATTTAAGATAAATTATGTTGGTCGTAAAATTGTCTTTCAAACAATATATCAAATACTAATAAAATTTGCACTAAGACTGAATAGAAAACACAGAATTAGGATATTCTAGTCTAGTGTAGTTTCTGTATTTCTTATTACGCTTAGGTGAAGGGTATTTAAGATTCGGCACAGCCGAATATAGCACTCTTACTTGTTTATACTCTGTTTGTTAAATTACAGTGAAGATTATTATGAACATCAGACAAACTCTATAAATTATGGTAAGAATTGGTAATTAAATCAATCAAAAATGGTAAAAATTAGACAATATTTCAAAATATTTAAGATAAATTATGTTGGTCGTAAAATTGTCTTTCAAACAATATATCAAATACTAATAAAATTTGCACTAAGACTGAATAGAAAACACAGAATTAGGATATTCTAGTCTAGTGTAGTTTCTGTATTTCTTATTACGCTTAGGTGAAGTGTATTTAAGATTCGGCACAGCCGAATATAGCACTCTTACTTGTTTTTATATATTTAACTGTAATTTTGCCTTAAATTTTTTATGCCGTATTCTATTTAAAATTGATCATACTTCTACTTCTAAAGTTTGCATCTCATATTCTAAGATGTTTTCATTTAATACTTGTATCCAGTAAAAACTTAAAACTGATTTTTTTGAAAACATTTTTCGTCTTTCTCTCTATGTTTTTCTATGGATTTAGTTTTTCTTAGATTGTACGCTAATGTAACTTGGTTATATAAATTCTTACTTTCTTTTTAAGCTCTATTTGTCTTTGGTTTTTAATTTTAAAATTATTTTATATATTTAACGTTTAAAATACGAAGACCAAGAAGAAATACATATTTCTGCTTGACATTCTATGTTTGGCAGAGTTTATTAGTTTAAGTAGATTTCTGTTTGCACAAAATTCTCTTTCTCCTTCGCCTTTGGAAGTTTAAATCTAAACTTTCTTTTATTTTTTTATATATATGAATGACTTTTTTTGCTATATTTGTTTGCTGTCTTAAATAATCTTTTTTATTAGTTTTTAATAAGCAATCAATCAAATTTTATTAAATCTTTTTGCCTTTTTATACATAGTAGTAAAGTAAGAATTTATGCTGGATAATTAAAATTTAATTAAATCAAATTATGGCCTTTAGTTTTTATTGCAAAATTACAAACTTTGTTTAAATGAGAAATTAAAATTGATAAATCTTGCAATTACTTAGATTATTTTGCGTGACATGGAAAAAGACTTAACATAAGAAAAGAGCTATTGATTTGGTTTGCCAGACATATTTGTTGGTTACAAAAATAATTTGATATAATTAACAGAATAGAGCTGGATTGAAATTTGTGATAAAAAAAATTGTCATCTGTCTGTATGGTCGTAGTTGACCGCTGTCCGATATAATTATTTGTTTTAGAATTGCCAAAACTGTTTCCAATACAAACAACATTTAAATGATAAAATTAAAAAAAAAAAATACACCACCATAGTGGGGAGGGTATATTGGATTTGTGCATATGTTTGTAACGCCCAGAGTTATTGGTCCCACACCTACCTTAAAATATACCGATCGACTCAAAATCACTTTCTAAGTCGATTTAACGATGTCCGTGTGTCCGTCCGTCTGGCTGGCTGTCCATGTAAAGCTTGTGCGCGGAGTACAGGTCGCAATTTTGAAGATATTTCGATAAAATTTGGTACGTGATATTTTTTCGGCCCCAGGATGGATTGGATTGAAACTGGTGGAAATCGGTCCATTATTTCCCCTGGCCCCTATACAAATGTCCTCCCGAAATTGGGGTTTACTGATCATAATTCTTTGAATTATGCAAGTATGCAAACAAATTTCACCACAACTGAGTACTAAATGAAGCTAAATCACATCTAGAAATTTCATATAGATTGGTTTATAATTAGTCGTAGCTCTCATATAAGGCCCCTTCCGAAAATCACTTAAAAGAGCATAACTCTCTCAAAAATGTTGGTATCCAAATAATTTTTAACGCAAATATATTTCATATGTATACAAACAATACGATACAATTTTATTGTGATCGGTCCATAATTAGTCGTAGTTCCCACATAAGGCCCACTTCCAAAAATCACTTTAACGATCATAAATTTTTTAAGAATGTTGGTAATCAAAAAATCACTTAAAAGAGCATAACTCTCTCAAAAATGTTGGTATCCAAATAATTTTTAACGCAAATATATTTCATATGTATACAAACAATACGATACAATTTTATTGTGATCGGTCCATAATTAGTCGTAGCTCCCACATAAGGCCCACTTCCAAAAATCACTTTAACGATCATAAATTTTTTAAGAATGTTGGTAATCAAATAAAATTCTACACAAATAATATACAGAAATGATGACACCTAATTTTATAATGGTCGGTCCGTAATTAGTCAAAACTCCCAAAGACCCTCTTCGTAATTCAGATAAAGTTTAATACACTTAATATTTATATTCACGGAAGTCATGACACTAAATTTTTGGATGATTGGTCCATAATAGGTAATACCTCCCATATAGCGCCCATATCTGAAAAACTGTTTTATTGATATGCTGAGTGTAGGGTATTATATGGTCGGGCTTGACCGACTACACTTTCTTATTTGTTTTATTTCAAAAAACTAGGTTCTCTCTCAAAATGTCCAATAGAGTACTTGCAAAGTTCAAAGATATAGTGTAGATATAAAGAGGGTGTCCATTTATCATTTGGTTGCTCATCTTGGGGGTCATCCTCTGAGTTCTGGTCCAAGCAAAAAAAAACACTCGCTCTCATAATTCTATTAAAACGCAAAACTTTCAACATAAATTATGTATTACATTTTAGTTAAATATATTAGACAAATCTTTAACTAAATTCCCGTTCAGAAACTTCATTGAACTCACTAAAAAACAATCTATTTTCTTTGTCTGAATAAAAACATAAAAAGTTCGCAAAAGTTGCAGTACAAAAAAAAAAGAATAATTATCTGTTAGTTTTATCTTACGTATCTTATGTTGTTATCAAATACAAGAAAAAATATTTAATATATTTCGTGCTTGCATCTTGTTATTTACATCATTCATTCTGTATCAGCAGCAGCAGCAAAAAAAAACGAAATGAAGTAACAAAGAAACATATTCGAAACACAAAAGACACATGCTGCCACTTTAACATTTTTCAATTTCACGTTAAATTAAAGACAAATACAAGAAATGATGATGTTGTTTTCTACTCATGTTTTTTTTTTTTTTTTTGGAGCAAGTAATTGGCAAAAAAAGAGAGTTACATACAAACACTCACAGAGACATACATACGTAATATACTGAGAAAATAAGACAACTAGACAGCAACAGTTGGTAGCATAGTTGTTGCTGTTGTATGTTGATGGTAAAGAAACAGCAGCATTACCAGAATAAGTAAAGTTGAACTGTTGCTACTTTCAGCAAATGAAAACAAAAATTTAGTAAACAACATATCGCACGCATTCATTTAACTACACGCGTACCCACATATTCTTAACGTAACACATCCTCTGTGTGTTTGTGTGTGTGTGTGTGTGTTAGACACATGCAAACAAAATATTTGTTTGTATTGAAGTAAGTAGAAGTTCAGGGATGGCATCTTTGATAAACAACACTTTCAACAACATGCCTAGAAAACATGAACAACAAAATAAACATGTAGCTTGACATGTTGTTTTTTTTTTTTTTTTTTGCAGGCACATGTGTGTTTTTAAAAGTGTGCAGTTTTTGTCATTTGCCATGAAACTAAAAACGAGAATTCACTGAAGGATTAAGTGTCATTTACTATATGTTCGCATGCTGCATATTAAAAAAAAAAAAAAAAACAGAGCCCAATTAAAAAGCATTCAAATGTGGAATATCATATACATACATATATTCTGGATGATTTTACGGGTATTAAAAACTAAAAAGTTATATCCAAGTTTCATTAAATTCCTGTAATAGTGGTTAGAAATGCATTTACTGGAGTACATTATTAAATGTTGATTATTTTAGAGAACTAACTCTTTTAAATAACTGGCTAGTGATATAAAGACTTTCTTAAAAACTCAGCAAAAAACAAGTTTATATGTGTATATATTTGCATATTTTATGCTTTTTAAAATATAATATTCTAATAAATAATGTTATTCTTAAAGAAACTTATTACAAAATTTAGAATTTTAACTTGAAGAATGTTTCGAAAACGTAATTTTTATTGTTTTTATGCCATATCGTGGGCGCTAAGGTTTTTGCAATCATTATAACAAAAGAATGCAATGTTAGGGGATCCACAAGGATTCTACTTTCTTGAAGATTCTAGCCAATGGTTTCTCTGCATTCCATGTATCTTAACAACAAAAAAGGCTTGCAACTTGCTTTCAATTTCGCAGAAGGTGGCCAAGGTTTCATATCCATAAGTAAAATAAGATGGATGACGGAACACGTTAATTTTAAAAAATCGTATTACTTATTAGTATATTCTTAGAAATATCTATCTAACTCTGATATACTATATACATATTTGATAATTTTCATAAGATTGTACACAAAATTTTAATTTTTATCAGGTACTCTATGGGTTCAAGAGCAGTGCAGTGGTCGTTACTTATCAGAAGCGAAACATAATCGATTAATTACCAGTAATTCACATTAATTTCAAAAAGTCAAAAATCATATAATGGAGAAAGAAAGTAAATATCATCACCTTAGTTCGAGTTCCATGTTCAGTTTACGCCGACTTACAGCCTTAGGGTATGTACAGAGTGGCAGCTTGTAACCGAGCAGAGCTGGTTGACGCGAGAATGCGAGAAAACTGGTTCTATACAAATTAGTGCAAACAAGTGGGCGCCGAGCTGGTCAGTGCGCAAAGCTGATTGAATGCGAGAAAACAGTTTCAAAGCGTTTTTTAGCGCCGATAACATTGTTTATGACATCAACTTTATATTATGTTGTTATGATTTCAACTTGTTTGGAAAACATTAAAAACAAAAATTTAAGAAAAAGTAAATAAAACAAGCAATCAAAAAATTATAAAAGTAATAAAAATTAAAAAAAAAATAAAAATTAAACAAACAAATAAAAATTAAACAAAAAAAATAAAAGTCAAATAAATAATAATAAGTAAAATTTTAAAACTCAATGTCAGTTTTTTTTTCTCTGTGCTATTTCTTTTAAAATTCACAAACAACAATGAACCACAAACCCAAATGCACACAAACATATGTTCATAAAACACAAATAATAGATAAAATATCAGCGCTGATTCTCGCATCCACTATGAACACTCAAATTTGGTTCTCGCATGAACAATTCTCGCAATAACCGTCAACCAGCTCGGCTCGGCAACTAGCTGTCGTATCCAAATTTTGTGAAATTATGCGAGCAGAACAAAAACCACTTGTACATTGCTTTTGATTTTTTTTTTGAAGCAAAGTTATAAAAGCGGTTCCAGAAGAACGAGTACATCTTAACAATTGTCAAAGCTGCAACTACTGATGTGTCAGCAAGTAAAATGTCAAAAAGTTTCTTAAAGTGGGAGCCCTGCTAATAATGTGGCCATTATGGATTATTTACAATTTTCAAACCATATTTGGTTCAAAGGGCTGTATAAATAAAAATGTTTTCAACCAGAACAGTGACATATTGGAGTAACATGAACGTTTTGACATTTTACTTGCTGACACATCAGTAGTTGCAGCTTTGACAATTGTTAAGATGTACTCGTTCTTCTGAAGCCGCTTTTAAGACTTTACTTCCAAAAAAAAAAGAGCAATGTACAAGTGGTTTTTGATCTGCTCGCATAATTTCACAAAATTTGGATGTTAATTGGCCCCTACGACCTTGGGATTTAACATCACTGTAAAAGTTATTGTGGGATTAATACAATAAACTGTTTTAGCGGTCCTAGTCAAGCGCGAAAGGGTTGCAGAGCCAAGGTCGACTAAAAAAATGTTTAAATAAATGGTAGCAAACTGATATGGTTCCTAGCCTATCACCATGAGAGGTACTTTCAGAATGCCATCAAAATCTGAATATCATAGAAATCAGGACCACATGAAGAAATCAAAGCCAAGTGTAAGAGACAAATTCATATTAACCACAGTGGGACGAACGAAGAAAATTTTGGTAGAAAATGAAGACATAATAATTACGAACTCAGATAAGGGAAATAAAACTGTGGCAATGATGAAAAAGGACTACGAAACAAAGATGAAAGACATTCTTAAAGATATGTGTACATATAGACGATTAAAGAAAAATCCTACGTTAAGTTTACAGAACAAAAACAATATTATTGTTGACAGACTATATAATTTAAATTTAATTACAATATCTGACAAAAATAAACTGACAACCAGATTTGCGATACCCCCAAGGATATATGGTCTTCCAAAAATTCATAAAGACGACATGCCATTACGACCAATATGCTCATCGATTAACTCACCATCTTACGGACTAAGCAAATATATAATTGACATTTTAAAGAACTTGACAAACAATTCTACATACAATGTAAAAGAAGTGATACAATTTAAAAATAAGATGGATAATACATTAATAGACAGCGATGAAATACTAGTATCATTTGATGTGATTTCACTATTTCCCAGCATTCCCGTTAACCTGGCTGTTCAGATTATTGAGAACAAATAGTTTATGTTAGAAGAACATACCAAAATACCTAAGGATTTGTTTTTGGATATTTTAAAGTTCTGCATAATAGATTGTAGGTATTTCAAATTTAAGGACAATTTCTACACACAAAATAAAGGTGTGCCAATGTAATCTCCCATTTCTCCAATTATTGCGGACATCGTTATGGAAGAATTATTAGACACAACTCTTAATAAAATGGAGATGAGACCAAGAATGATGACGAAATATGTTGACGACCTATTTGGAATTTTAAAAACGAACCAAGTTGAGAATACTTTAAAGACATTGAACTCATTTAACAGACAGATACAGTTTACATTAGAGAGAGAAATGGATAACAAATTACCATATTTAGATTCCCTAGTCATCAGAGATGGTAATATAATTAAGATAAACTGGTACCAAAAACCTATATCTTCTGGCAGACTTATTAATTATTATTCAAAACATCCCAGAAGAATAATAATCAACACTGCTACAAACTTTATCACCAGAGTTCTAAGTACGAGCAATACCGAATTTCACGAGGAAAATAAAAGAATAATTATACATATTTTACACAAGAATGACTTTCCATATATAACAATAGACAATTTGATGAAATATACATTAAATAAGAAAAAATCTGACAACAATTCGATGGAAACGAAACCACCAAAAATTTACAAATCTATTGAATATATACCTGGATTATCAGAAAGGATGAAGTACTCTGATATATATGACAAGGAAAAATACATATTAGCAATGAAAACGGGTAATACGACAGCAAAATTATTCAACAACATGAAATCTGAATTGGACAAACTAGAAAAATCAAATCTAGAATACCAAATTAAATGTGACGGCGACGATACTGATATATGTCCAAAAATATACGTAGGTACAACGAAGACAAAATTAAAAACTAGATTGTCATCACATAAATCGGACCTAAAATCAAATGACAAACCACTTTCACAAAAAACAGCACTTGCTACCCATTGTGCAACAACTGGACATCGACCAAACTTTAAAAATGTAAGAGTAATTGTGGAAGAGAATAATACTAGTAAACGATATATGCAAGAGATGTTACATATAATTAATACTCCAATTGAAAAGAGAATGAACTACAAAACAGACACTGATAATTGCGCTCACATATATAGACATACAATAAACAAATACAAAAATAATAATAAACAAAGAAGCTAACAGTCAGTGAAAGAAACTTAAGATATTAACATCGGACAACACTGTATTAAACATTAAGTAAATTGTTTGTTAATATAATTTTAAGAAAATTGTTACAATTATAATAATTATGTTTTTTAAGATTATATTTCTTCCCTGAAGATGATCAACAAAGTTGGTCGAAATATTGAAAATAAATAAAATATAATAAAAATTAAAAACGAACAAGAGTTTTTATATTTTTAATAAAAGGGACCTTAAGCCGAACTAATAAAATAGAAAGATTTTTAATCATAGAAATTTTTATAAAACTCTTTGACGATGTTATATTTAACTTGCTTGCTGAATATAAAAACATGTATAGCCGATAGCCATTGATGCTAGTGCTTTTAGCCTTAGATTTATTGTAATTTTAATTATAAGAAATTTTTTAATAAATAAATAAAATAAAAACTGCTTTGGATATGTGACACAAAATAAAATGCGTTGTTTCGTTGAAGTTTTGCTAACGAGCTCTTCTGTTATTGTATAGACATGACTGAACAAAATAGCTGGTTATTATATCGCTCATATGTTGGAAATATGGACCATTTAGCTTTCAGAAGAGTGATTGCAAACGGATCACTAGAATCTTTTAAAAGATTCTCAAAAAGGGGTTCAGGCAAGTCCAGCGGCAACCTTTATACGTACTCGCTATTTGATGTAAAACACAAGGAACATTATACCCGTTGCACCTATTGCCATAAGCAGGCTATATTTTTGCAATAAATGCAATGTCACTTTGCACCCAAAGGAGTGCTTCTTGGCGTATCATACTCCAACTTAAAACGTAATCCTTTTTCAAAATATAAAAAAAAAATTAAGTAGTGTATTTCGCTACTGAACTTTTAAAAGGACACGCGATTCCGGGATAACGATGGGTTTGAAGAATAATAAAAATAATAAGAATAATAAAAAATTTAAGTTTTAACAAAAAAAATTCCTACGCAATGTGGGTTAAATATGAGTATATACAAAGTAAATTGTATCAATTAACGAAATAGACCTGCCGTTTTGACAAAGTATTTTAATAAAAGATAATAAGATAAGCTTTCTATAAATCTGCTTAAATGGTTATTAGCCATCATTACAGCTGCATAACAGTAAACGATGCTAACTTAAAATTAACATCTCTTTCAAGCACACTCCTTCCAGCAACTTGTCGCAACGAAACTTTTCTTAAGTCAAATTTTCGTCATGATTAATGAAAAATGAATAAAGTAAAAGACAAACAACTCAAAGTAAGGAGCAGCATAGTAGTAGTAGTAGTAAGAAGTGCAGTGTTACTAGTAGTTTGGCTTGTAAAATAAAAACTTGTTTAAACATTTGACACTTGTTTGAGGTTATGCAGAAAAAAAGGAAAAGATGCCGCAAAAGCAAAATAACTTGCATACTACTCAACTACTACTGCATTGCATAGCTTAAATACTTTACAACATGTTTTTTGTTAAATACTTAACATATTTTCTTTCTTTTTATTGCATATGATCATTAACATATTGTAATGAAGTTTTGCAGTTGCATATAAAAATAAAAAATACTTTACAACAACTAGTTTCATAACTCTACATGACACAATTTCAAAACAAAATATTTGGAATTTTAACGAAACGTTTACCGCTTGTGATGAGTGCCACCACAAAAATTCATTTAAAAATCATTAAAAAATATACGAGCATTAATATTTCATGGCAAAATCAAATGGGAAACAACAGTCAACGGAAATAGTTTACGAAAATTTGTTTTTTCATTACAGGGTTGAAATACTTTTAGTTAGTTCGACATGCTACAACTAATGTATAATGAATATGGTTTCGGAAATCAGATCTCTAAAATATTATTAAATGTTTCTATATACTAAATCCTGGATATCACGTTGTCTTTATAAAACAATTTGTTTGAAATGGGTTCTAAAACTCTAACCCCCTTATTCATAAAAACTTACAACAGGTTTATAACAGGTTTATAAAGCAAATTTCCATACAAAATAGGCTTTATAAACCTCTTATAAACCTGTTGTAAGTTTTATGAATAAGGGCATTAATAGTCATTCTCTTTTGAAGACATTTTAAATTATTTAAGATTTAAAATTACACAAATCATGTATATCAGTTTTAATATTGCTTCCCTTTTAGACAGTTTTTACATATAATTTTTAGTTTCTGGGTTCATGGTAATGCATAGTGGAGTCAATACTATTAATTATAATATTACTTTATAAAGTGAAGCCTCATTAAATCTATTTTTTAAACTTATTTTACTTGACCACAATTAATCAATTACAGAAGTGTTCTTTGTAATGCAGCGTGTAGAAAGATCTAAATATGTGTTTATTCGCATTTTTGCAAAAGCAAATAACTCTTTAACAAAAATGTTCGAAAATAATCTAAAATTCTTAAAAATATTAAGCGAATTATCATTAATTTTCCTAAACAGAGTTTTGAAAATGACGATTTTTTGTTGTAAGAACAGAAGGCGATCGATATTGCTAATAATTCCTTTTTAATACTGCTTTCGATCTTTCAAATATAAAGGATGCGCTGTCAGAAATGTAGCGATATGAGATAGTGTTTCCAATCGTTTGTGAAAGTCGTTCCCGAGTGTTTGTAAGAGAACTGTTTGCACAAAGTTCGACAGTGTTTAAATGCTCAAATACTCTGATGCGCAAACAGCATAAACGTAAACAACAAATAAAAATGTAAAAATTACATAATTTACAGTGGGTGGCCAAATTATTAGTTACACTATATTAATTAAGTTTCAACCGCTTTTAATACGTATATAAATTTATTTCTTGTACAAGATGTTTTCGTATTTTAATTCTGGTAATACTGTTAAATACTTTGTGCAGTGTCAACAATGATAGGTTACATTAGAGTGCAGTTGTATCTGTCATTCTGCTCTGAAGTGTGAAATATACAATTTTGATTAAATTGATTAAAGGCTGGCATCACGATGAAAAACTAAAAGAAAATGTTCAAAAATGCATTCAGAGCATGCCAAAAAGGGAGCAAACTGTAAAGAAGGTTCTACGAAATATTAAGATTTTTTTCAAAAAAATTTTGTAATATTTCTTTTCCTCAAATATATATTTTTAAAACAAAAGAATTTATTTTTAATTGAATAAGAAACACTTAATTTACCTAAAAGAACAAATAAAAGGATAAATTTCTACTATTTTAAAATGTTATACGGCTTCAAACTAAACAATTTTGCATGTGTAACTAATAATTTGGCCACCCAATGTATAAAATCTTTTCATGGTTGTCTTATATTTTGCACCACAACATTTTTTCTACTAAACCGATTTCGATGATTTTCAATACCAAACTGCTTATACAAATTATAAACATTATTACGTAAATCTCATCAACTTGTGTATTGTGTATTTTCAACTTGAAATTGTTTTACACTAACATTTACACATTCAACGAAATAAACCCCTAGCAAAAATTTTACTAGTTTAACTATGTCCACTGTTTTGTTATTATATATTCTTTAGCAAAATTTTGTTTTGGTTTGCCAACAGCGGCATATTGAAATGACATGAAAATTTTGACATTTTACGTGTTGACATAGCAGTAGTACAAGCTTTTTCAATGCAATTAACCTCGAGAATTCAATATAAAAATGGTGAATCCGTATAAGCTTAATTTTGTCACCCTTATTTATTCTTCTGAGACTGCTATCGATACAGGGTTGATCGGATCACGTATTCATTAGATATTAATAACTAAATGTTGATCTAGTATTGATGATATGGATATCACTGACATGTGGTTTAAACAGGACAGTGCCACATGTCGTAAGAAACAAATTTATTGCAAACCAAATTTACTGATCGCATAATTCACGAAATTCAGCTGCACCGATCATGCCATTTTACTCCAAAGTATTATTTTGTGGTGCTATGTTAAATATAGAGTCTATACAGAGACAATAGAATTGAAATTTGCCAAAATGTGAAAGAAATTGTTGATAAAAAAATTGAAATCTATACGCGTAGATTTTTTATTTACATTAATCTTTATAATACAATTAAAATTTGAATTATTTTTATGAAAATGTTTCGTTTAATTTTGTGTTAAAAAAGTGTCTGTTAAAAAGCCTTTGAAAGGCTCGAAATTCTCATTTTCTTCAGCATAAATTTTCTTTTATTTTATACCTTAGTGTTTCTTGTTTTACCAATTTCGATAGGTCTTAGCGATGTCTTCTCAACTAGTTTATCGTAATATTCCCAATATTTAGTGAATTAAAATTTCTTGCTTTATTCGGAAACACAAAAAAAAACATTTCTTTTGACTAAGTATGCCGAACGATAATGAACGTGACTCATTTTAAACATACAATTTTTAGGCCCATTATTACAACTTGGCAATATTTAAAGGTATGATGTTATCGGACAGATAAGAAGTATTTGGTTATTATAAGTTTAGTTTTATGTATTAGATTTATGTATTTGAAGTTGTCATATGTTCTGGAAAAAATGTCAACTTCATGCAAAATAAATTAATTTTAAATTTGTTTTGCCAATAAATAATTTGATAAACAAAAATGGATTAATAGCCTGGAAAATATTTTTGAATACAGTCAGCCTCAAAGTAGACTGTTGAGTTTGAATTTTTTTTTTCACAAACAAATATTTATTGTAATGCCATATTTTAGAAAAAATTATTTTATTTTACAAGGAAGTTGTAATAACAAAAAATTTTAAAGGTCACTTTATTCCTCACTTTAAATGAAAGTTACCTTTTACTATTAAGAACATTAGAGGCAAGTTGTAATAATGGCCCTGAATGTGTTTGTTATATGCAGTAACTTTTTTTAGTTAAAACCACCAACTTTTTATTTGAATTACTATTTTCAGCCACTTGATCAACTTTATTTACAAATGGTATGGAGAACATATAGAGTAAATTTAATTTAGCTATAATAACTTGCGATTTAATTCATTCAATATGTATCTATTGTTACAAAATAATTCCCTAATTCCTTTTACCCCTAGAGAATCTCTAAAGTCAACAAATATCAACATTGTGACAATTCCAAATGATCTGGTGGTTTTCAGTAATGCTTCAATGATAATTACAAACACCCAGCTACCACATGTTTGGGAATCAGTACTTCCTTGTTCTGTATTTAATGCATTCATTCATACATTCATTTCATGCATTCATACGTTCATTTATTATGCCCGGAGTTCTAGGTGAAATTACTTAATCTTCTTTGCACAACGAACAACTGTAACATACAAAAAAATGAAAATAAAACCAACTTTGTCGCTTGATTGCAACATAGATAAATAAATAAATTTTTATTTTATTTTCTACATGTTGCCACAAGAAAACAACAATAACAACCAAACACCATTGCTGCTGCACTCAAACAAACACTCCCGATTACCAACATTTATGTGACACATGTGCGCACATGCGATGATTATTTAATCGACAATAATAAAAAAGTAAGCATAAAATGCAAGACAGAGAGGGAGATGGCTAAAGATAAAGGGAGAAAATAAATGAAAATGTAGCTTTTATTAAGTTTACTTTCCTTAACATACATAGTACTACAGCGAAGTACAGTGGTTAATTTAGAAAAACTATGTATATTAAAGTTCTCTTTCATTTTGCATTGGAAACTTAAGGACGGTGACGAAACTTCATATTTATACTACTTGATTTGTAGGCTAACACCAGACCTTCTAATTTGGTTTTAAGTTTACCATGAATTAAGCCCACTGTTCTGTGAACTGACTGTGTTTAAATGTTCAATGCATTTAGCTGTATAAGAATGACTGTCTTTATATAGGATTTTGCGCAACAGAATATGTGCCCTGCAGTTTTGGGGACAAAACCCGATCTAAAGATTTTACCACACATTCAAATGAACGTATTCTAGGTGAAAACCAAAATGGTATTATGTAGAATATACTTCGGACTTCACAGGCTAATTTGGCCCAATCCAATAAATTATTGGATTGGCCAATATATTCAGGTATGTGATGGAAATCGAAAACTAAAACGAGTGAGTTTTAGAAGTTAATTTTTTCGTAATATTTCTGTATTGAAACAGTTTTATCCCACAAAATATAAAGATAATTTGTTATTAAAGAGAATCAAACATTTTAAAAATTTGATCAGAAATACTTTAAAATGGACTTAAAAAACTCACTCGTTTTCGTTTTTGATTTCCATCACATACCTGATTGCTTTTTAAACATACTACAATTCGATTAGTTAGGCACACTAAATAAGCTATTGACTCTACGATAGATTACTTGGGATATGTATTGTAATCTATTGATTTACATACGACTTATACATTTCATGGAACTAAATATATCCATATAAATTTGATTCTGACAAGTGAAAAAAAAGTTTAAAGCGCCACTATTAAAACTACTGCACCTGCTGCCAAATGACATCTCTTATGTACATATATGCAGCCACACTAAATAAATTAATCTTTCTTTTTGTCGGTTAAAGTAGAAAATAAAATACATTAGCGTTTTACCACATGTGAAATGATGACAAATTTTCTTGGTTTTTTCCATTCTTTTGTGTTCTTCTCATCTACTATGTTTCTTATTTAAATTATTGTAAATTTATCAACACAGATTGTTGTATCTGTTGAAGAAAATGCAAATATAGACACATAGAAAATAATTAAATTCAAATTCATTATTCTAATAGAAATAGGAAAGACATATGGCAGTTATATATTGGAGTTTGGCCAAATAATTTAGAAAACCATATTATTTTGCTTAACTTTAAATTGGGTTTTGTTAGGAGAAATACATATTTATTGAATTTCTAATAATTGAAATTATGAAGGATTTTTAAATTAAACGCAAAATATATGGAAATTTATGTATTTATGTGTAGGCACAAGGAGCCGATGTTTTGGAGCATGAGTTATTATTTAAATAAAAGAAATATTCTTAGAAATTAAGATACCAATAGAGGAGTAAAATACTGCGTTTCATAACTATAAATATACAGAAATTAATTATTATTTCAAACCTATAAATACACTGAAATGAAAATGACTTTAAATGCCAAAAATCACAAAAGATTTACAGCCATACCTAAATACCGACAGAAAACGGAAGGTATATTTACGTTGAGCATTAGCGCTGATACCCCATCCCTAAACAAAAGCGGCAACGTTATGTCAAAACAATAAGAACAGGGTTATTAAACAAATAAATAAAACGACTCTGTTTATTGTAACTGCTAGACATTGTTGTTTTATTTCTCTTTTTTTTTTTTTTTTTTTGTTTTGTTTTCTTTTGCAACTAACTTCACTGTGAAACGCCTTGTCAAAATCGGATTTTCCAATAGCAAAGCGTTGCCGCCTCGTTGTTTCGGTATGCTCCATACAAAATGTATGAGCATGAGAAATTTTGACATTTAAAAAACGCTTTCCGTCGGTATTTAGGTATGGCTGTTAGAATTTAATAATGTGTTAGGCGTCCTCTTTTTTTTTATCAACTCACAAAGCATAATATTCACCAGATTTATTCTTATATCTTCAGATGTAGATCTTTCAAAGTCAACCATCCCTTTATTTTACGACTTACATGTATAGGTGCATTGTACATTTGGGAAATTTACAAAAAAGTAAAATAAATCTGTAATTAAATTAATTTTTGATTTCTTCGACCTTTGTTTTATTAAATCTGTAATTTCTAAACCATAAATCTAATTGCAATAAAATTTAACATGTCTAGAGAGGAAGAGTTGTCGAGTTTCAGTTTTGAACTTTGACCTCATAAGCCCACCAGAGTCGATCCCAAGCCCCCAAATTGGAGTACGTAGGGTATGTGAGAAATTTAAAACGATCCTAAGTCCCCTTTTACAGTTGAGAAATTGAAAGACAGACAAACGAAGTTTGTAGGCGATAGGAAGAGTTTGCGGAAGACCTCTACTGTACTGGACCAAGGCATATTTATTATAATCAATAGTAGAGGTCTACCGCACACTCTTCCTCTTCAATACATCGCCTACAAACTTCGTCTGTCTGTCTTTCAATTTCTCATCTGTAAAAGGGGACTAATTCTTGATTTGTGATCCGATATTAAAGATTATACTACTAGTCGAGTACTAAAGCTATATACATGTAAACAAAATCAAATGAAAATATTACATTTAATATTGGTAAGAGCAAGAAAACATATATTTTCTTCAATATATTGTTTGTACCTACAAATATGTGGTCTCAGTGATCCTTTCGGTGGAAACAACTATATCATTCCCTATAAGCAGAAGTTGAGCTGCTAGAAAGAGAGATATTTGTCTGATCTAGGAAATCCAATATCAAACCAATTTATAGGCTTTTGTCAAAAAATTAACTTAGTTAACAATATTTTTTATTCAATAACACTTAGATTTAAAATAACTTTTAATACCTACATATATAAAAAAACTAAATATTTGTTATTATCTAACCTCCTTATTCAAAAACGATTATTAAATTAAACAAACGTTTATTAAGGCAAATTTTATACGCAAATCTGTCATAATAAACGTTTGTTAAATTTAATAATCGTTTTTGAATAAGGGGGTAAATTGTCTGACAAAATTCGTAAGAGTTACTTTTCCTAATTAAAATATATTTAAGCTAAAGTTTACGCTATTTTTCGTAGCTTAAAGCTTAAGAAAAGTTAAATTTTAAATAAATTCATAATAGCGTTAATTTGCATTAGCAGTCTTAATTCAAATTAACTCGTGAATTACGCCCATCCTAATGCGCATTAGATTAGACGTAAATGCACAAAATCAGAGTGAATTTATACTGCATTTAGCTATTTCAATATGGCAGCATCGTCGACATTCAATCATATGTTATCAAATTGTTTACTATTCTAAAAGAAGAAGAAGACAATTGTAAAATTTAAATAATAACAATAGATTTCCACAATTGCATTTCTCTTATTTCAGAGTGTCCCACTGCGGTCCCCACATGTAGCAACACGTTCAGGTTGATGATTGCTAGTGTATGAACAATTTTTGCATTATGGAGCAGTTTCAGCAAAAGTAATTTCAGCTTCTTTTCAAATAAATACTGATTTTTCACCAAATGCCAAATACATTTTTTCATAATTAAACAGTTGTTTACCAGCTGTTTAAATGTTGTTTTAAATGCAGAAACTGTCGACTGTCACGGTAAAGTCTTAATTCACATTAGTGAGATTTTAATGCACATTAGCGCTGTCGTCTGACTACGCTATAAGAACAGCGTTGTCAGTTTAGGTGATTTATCCCCAAATTGAGGATTTTTTTCGTGATTTGGGATAAAAATTTCATCTTGGGAATCCGGGGATTTGTTGGGGATGACAACATAATTTTAAGGGATTTTTGGGGATATTTTTTTAAAGTGATGGTAACAGGAATGATTTTGGAGCTAAAAAATGTGCGTCTGGCAAGTCTAAAAATGTGTGTTATTATTTATAGTGTATGGTTTCTAATAAAAAAGAAGTATGTAAATATTTAAAAAAAAGTATATTTTTTACCGTTTAAAATGGCTAATGTTATTAACAAAAATCATAATGCTTCTTGGGAACGCGAAGATTGGGCAAAAGGTTTGAAATATACATATACGAGTATATTTTTGAACGGCAACGTTACGTTGAACGCGTTTTTTCAATAATGAATACTACCAAAACAAAAATACGTAACAAAATGCAATATGAATTATTGGAAGCACTTCTCAGAATAAACACATACTTTAAAAATAGTTAAATTTGTTTTGGAAAATTTGATTCATCTGCTGAAATGCTAAAGCATTTTAATAAAAGCAATATGTACAACAAAATTTCTGAGGCTGATGACCCAGAAGATTTTGATTCTGAAGTTTTTGAAATGCTAAACTCTGGTAAATATTTTTTTATACTTCTATATATTAAAATATGTGTAATTTTTTCTTTACAAGATTTACAATTACAAATCTAATTAGTTTGAATACTAATATAAGTATGTAGATATCGATAAAAATTAATTTTTATTATTATTTTTTAAATAAAATAAAACTTTTGCAAAAAAAAATTTGAATCAAAAAAAATCAGTTTGGTGATTTTTGGGAATGACAAATCAAAAATTGGGGATAAGTTCTAAAAAAATGCTGACAGCACTGTATAAGAAAATTATTCTTGCTTATTTTTATTAAGAAGTAGATTAATTAAAACTTTCATACCTGTATATTCGTTGATCATTAATTTAAACTTTTTTTACGCAGCTTTTTTTAGATTTTAATAAATAACGATTATTACGATACGACCGTCAACCGCAGAATTATTTCAATTCAACTATTAATATATATGTATATATATATATATCCATTACATTATTTTACATTATATTTTTTAATAAACAATTTAATTTATTTCAAATTTCTTTACATATTAAAATTGCAAACTAACTCTTAAAGCTCTCTGTATACATAAGAAAGCTTTATTATTTACTATATCCAACTCAACAATGCAAAACAAAATAGCAAAACAACAACACACACACAAGTAGCCATTACTTTTTCACCACACTTTAATTTTGTTGCACATTTACTTTTTCATTTACTTACTGAGCTGACAAATTTATGATTTTTTTTTAAACAAAAACATTAACACAAACTTTTCTTCTAACTTTATATAATTTTTAATTTAATTAAAAAAAACACTTTATTTTAATCATAAAAACAATAAGAATTAAGCAGCGACCCGAACCGTATAGAAAAAGCCGAACAACTGACAAAGATAATTGATGAATAAAGCTGATTGCAATTATTGCTAGTAAGTGGTGAATTTTAGAGTGGCTGTTGTTGTTTTTACTAGTTAAGAAAAGGGAAAGTGAAGAACTAATATATGTATGCATGTATCAGAGACGGTATGCTGGTCTTAGTACTTTTATAGAACAATTTAATATTTTAAAGTACGTTGGTATACCAATGATTTATTTGGTGCAATTAAATAATATATTGTAACTTAACCAAATTTTATCATGAATTGTAATCATTAATTAACCAAAAATGTTTGATTAGGAAAAAATGTCCTCAAAATATTATCGAAACAGTTTAATATAGTGTTTTCAGAAAATTTATAAAATTTATTTCTAAAATTATATAAATTTAAAAAAAATATATAAATAATTTATATTAAAAAAAGGTTTAATTTGAATGATAGATTAAATTGAAAATTTACCAGAAAACGTGTAAACAATGAAACAATAAATTTTTTCAATACATTTTTATTGAAACAATAAATTAAAAGATTTAAATTATATTACATTTCGCTAAATATTTCATAAAATTATTATTGATTCACAGACTATATAATATACAATCCATGGTATTTTAAAATCCATATAAAATAGTTTATTAGTTATATATAAAATTTCCAATTTACTATTAACTTGCAAAAAAAAACTGTACCAAGAACGTTGTTTTTCAAAATAAAATAAATCAAAGAATTTATAATTATGTAAAATATTATTGTATGGAAATGGATTATAAATGAAAAATTATATTAGCCGTTTGTCCCCCATTACCACGAATACAAATTTTCAATCAGCGGATAGAATTTTTCATTTATTGACAAACTTTACTCTTTTCAATACTATAAATAATTTAATGGCTTTAATATGTGTAATCTTCTTTTTATAAATTGGTTTATATTTGGAAGAATCAGTTTTAATAGAACCACAATTAAAAACCACTATTAAAAAATTTAACACTGTTTTAGAATTGGAATAAATTCTCTAAAGTAACGGTCGTTACCGATTATCGGAGATTTTTTAAATAAAATAGCAACCTAAGCAAATATGCCGTGAGGATTGTTTAATTTTGGGCCTACGAAAGTTCAAGCATCGGTAGCAATCGAAATAATTCATAAAAAATGTAATTTCAATACTTTTTTGACCATTAAAAAGGTAACGGTCGTTACTTTATAAATGTGCTGTTTTCAAATTTCGGAAACAAATATCATGTATTGTAAAATTTTGCATAGGATGTGTCAAGTAAAAAATCTTATTAAAATCTTTAAAATGTTTTTTTTTTTAAGGAATGGGTTTATTTTCAAACTAAAGGAAATTAATAACAAAAAAATTTAAAGTAACGGTCGTTACATTATAAAAAGTTAAACGTTTTTTGTGTTTGAATTCATTTATTATTGGTTGAAAAAAGTTGGAATTTCTGTTTATATAAGAAATTCGTTTCCTTTTTTAAATAATCTTTAGCTTGGTGTGGGTACCAAACTAAAGATTATGATTGCAATTACTCAATGGAATAATTGCAATGGGTGGTTATGTGGAAAAGAAAGAGTTAAAATTGTAGAGTTATTTTCAATATTACAAGTTAATGTTTTATTTATAAATTTAGTGTATGTACATGAGTAAATAATTGTGTGTGTGTGTGTGTGTTACCTGAATGGTTGTTTGTGGTTTATAAATTGTGCGATGATTGAACTTGCTAGGTTGAGTGCTAAGGATGAAGTGAAGTTTAATTTAATTTGTTTTTACTTTGACAATTTTTCTTTTTCAATTTATCCTTTACATGTTGCAACCGTTATCAACATGTTTTTACTTTAATTAGTTACAATCTGTTACTTTAATTATTACAATTTTAATTAAGTTAGGGTAACACACAATTTCATTATTTTCATTATTAATAATAATTTCAACAAATACAATAATTTCCAAATTTTTTCTAATTCAATATTTTACTTAATTTAATAATTAATACAACAATTCAATAACTTCAAATAACTTATTTAATAAATTCAATTTAATAAATTTAAATATTTTAATACTTAATACATACAATTCAATAAATTTGATATTTCATATTGTTCAATAGTAGATTGAACACTGGTAACAAAAAAAAAAAAAAAAAAAAAACATACGAAAAGCTATATTCTATTGACTAAAATTAGTATGTTGAGTTGTCTGCATAGTTTTATTCGCTTTCAGATGAACAATAAACGTCATTATAATGTAATTGTTTAAGGCTGTTCTTTTTTAAAGTCAATACCCCTGTTAAGCCCGATTGCACCTAATTTATGTTAGCTTTTTGAAAATAATGTTGTTCTTGAAAATTGTGGGTGGCTTTAATATTTTCCCATCGTTTTTTTAGAAGTTCAGTTTCGGATTTGATGTCGTCTTTTTGGCAATAAAGTACTATAATACTTTCCAACTTTTTTGTAGTATTGAAGAAGTTAAAAGCTTCGTTTGGAGTGTTTATTACGATTATTTAGATTAACGGTTGTTAATCTTTAAAAAATTTTTTAAAAAATTAAAATAAAAAAATAAAATAAAATGATTATTTGGTCTTACAAAAGTCTTCATCTTATTTACCTTCTTATTTTCCGCTACTATAAAATTAAATCGTTTGAATGAATTTTGGGGTAACGGTCGTTACAGTCGGTGAGGTTGTTTGAACTATTCACAAAAAATTAAATTTTAACTTGTCGCCTTCAAAATTGCTGCTGAGCATGAAGAAAATTTTAAACTTTCAGCTGGCTTTTTTGATCTTAAACCACCGTTAGAACAGTGTTACCAAAGGGTTTAACAAGTGACCGTGCAATTCACAGGAAAAAACATGCATGGTGTATTAAATTCAAAGCAGCAAATTTTTGTTAGTACAAAGAAAATTAAATTTAATCCTTCGGAAATTGACAGATACATTTATTTTGTGTAATATTAGCAGAAAAATAATTTAAAAATAATAATTTTATTTTTGAGCTGTAAGGGGTCATTTTCTGTGGAAACACCCAATTATATACTTAAAAAAATAGAAATATTGTACAATTTATTAGCATTTTATTACAGGGTCTAAATTAAATAAAATTAAAAATTTATAATATATTTGTATATATTTATTTCATTGGAATAGTAATTTTAATATTTTATATTGATAAATTACACTTGATAAAATAATACCCTGTTAATATTTCAAATAATATCAAATTTATTATTTAATAAAAAAAAAACAGGCATAAATAATAAAAATCGCTAAAATGTTACATTGCAATGTAACTGTTTTATGTTTTTATTTTGACCCTTCTCGCCTCTTCACAACATAAAATAAAAACAAACTTCACTCGTCAACTTCTTATTACTTACAAACAATCATCTTTGTCAGTTTTTCGGCATTTTTGACATGGTACGGAGTCGTTTATTGAAAGTAGTGGTTTAACTGTAAATTAAATACTGTGTTTAATATCAATTAAAAGAAGTAAAATAATATATAATTTAATATCAAAAGAGTTTAATTTGTGTTATTGTTTTTAAAATATCATAAATAAAAGAGCTCATAGAGCACAAGATGTAAATGTGCAAAGAAATTAAAGTGTGGTGAATAGTTTATCATACATTTCGCATGTTTCTATTATTGTTGTTGTTTTTGTTTGTTAGGAAGTTCTCTATGTGTGGTAAATAAATTAAGCTTTAGTAGGTGAAAAAAGTGCTTTCTTATTGTTTTGAATATAAAGCTTTAAAAGTTGGCAGTTATTTACAATATAAAAGTTAAAAATAATAGATTAAATTGATTAATATTTTCTTAAATAAAAAGTTCATATATGTATTTGTACACATTGAGCTTAATACAAATTTCTACAAAAAACTAAAAAATATAAAATCTGCAATAGCTTTGTAAACAAATATACAAATTGAAACTAAAAATTGATCTTTTACAACAGAAAGTTAAAATTTGTTCAATTCTTAATAACTTTATAAACATATGATCACTTAGACACTGCGTTGCATAACTATAAATACATAAAATTTATCTCAAATAGGTAAGTTAATGAAAAAGTAAAATGTATGTGAAACGAACTAAAAAACTAATATTATATAACAAAAAAAAATTAATTTGTATTTTACTTCTTAAAAATGTAAAAAGAAATTAACTAGTGGTGGCGAAATTGTTTATGCATTTTAAAGATATATCGCAAAGTAAGTATGTAATATTGTTTAATGTTTTATTCTAATCTATTTAAAATCATATTTATATATTGTGCTATTTAGGAAGACCCCTACAAGCTCCACAACCCAATGCAGAGATGAGCCAACAAAATATGATGCAAGACCCTTTAAATGCTTTGCAAAATTTAGCCAGCCAAGGCAATCGTAATCCACAAATGATGTCTATGCCTGGTGGTCCCAATGTTCAACAAGGTGAGGGTCCTGGAGGATCAAATCTATTGCAAACTTTAAACCAACAACGACTAGGTCAACAACAAATGCAGCAAATGCAAGGCATTAGACCACAAATGGCAATGGGTGCTGGTGGTCCGGGCCAACAGCAGGGTAATATAGTGGGTAGCGGACCGGGTCAACAACAAATGATGCCGCAAATGGGAGGTTTACAAATGAACGTTATGGGTGGGCCGAGTGGCGGGCCAAACCAGCAAATGGTGGGTAATGCCCAACAAATGAGCGGACCTTCTGGAGGAACTGGTGTAGGAGCCGACGGCCTTCAAGGCACGCCAGGACAAATAAATCAAATGGGTGGTCCCATGGGCCCCGGCTCTACTGGATCTGGCGGTCCTAATCAAATGCAAATAAATTCCGGTGACCAGATACAAGGTGGCCCTGTGGTCAATGTCAATGCCATGAACGTACAGCAATTGCCTAATCAAATGCAACAGCAACAAATGCAACAGATGGGTATGCAACATCCTCAATTAAATCAAATGATGAATGCGCGCATGACTCAAGGTGGTCCTGTAGGCTCTATGAATGTTGGTGGTCCAAATGCCGGTGCTAATCAGGATATGCAGGGCATACCACCGAATATGCAACAAAATCAAGTAGGTGGTGTAAGTGCAGGTGGCCCAATGCATGCTAATAATGTTGGCAATGCAGGACCGCAAGGACAACCAGGCGGTATGCCAAATACAACTGGACCGCAAGGTAAGTGAAAATTTTGCATATTAAAGAAACAAATTTTAGGCCATTTTTGTTCTCAGTAAAGTGGTCAGTCATAGTACTTTATAAATAAATATCACAAACACTTCCATATGAAGGAAATTTTAGAACGTTTTTAGGCAGAATATTTTAAAACTAGGTAGGTATTTATTAGAATGTTTTGCAAAAACTAATCGTTTTTATAAAATGCCAACATGGTGTAACTCTACATATAGTTATATGTATGTATGTATATGTACCTATATACATATGTACCCTGTAGGAAACGTCAATATTAAAAATGTACTGAGTCGTTATCGAATTTGTCAACAGTACTAGTGACGAATTATACCCCATACAATGCTTAGTTCTATAGACATTTAACATGAGCGTGTCATTGAAAATCCTCTAGTAACATTTTGACTATTGACTTAGTATTGACTAGGTACTTCTCATGGATCCATATGGTGCCATTAGGACCAGGAATTTGCTAGTACATTTCTATAACTTATGGAACTTTCCTGTAGACAATATCAATAGTAAATAGGTGGTGTCATACTAGTATTTTGTCAATAGTATTTTTTGTATTTTTTTTTATATTAGGGCTTTTAAGCCGATACCGAAGCAAATAAATTAAGTCGTACAATATGTTTAAATGTGAAGTTTATTTAACAAAAATAGGGATAAAAACTAATAAAAAACATCATAGATTAAACTACATATATGTATATATATTATATATTAATTAACAAAAATTAAGCACATTTTTTCAGGTCAGGCTAAGCCCTTATTCTAAATTACTTGGCAGCATCCGCATTTTGAATTAGCTAAAAAAAAAACAGAAATACAAATCAGTAGAAATTATAGTACATATGTACAAAAAAGCTTGGTAAAACTTACCTTGAGGTGGAAAATATTTTAATTTTCCTTTGGATAAATGAGCATAATCGGTCATTTTTCTGGAATGCAAAATTGAGATTCTTAAAAAATTGGTATTTAATGCTAGGCAAACAAATGTAAATTCAAATGCCCTTATTCATAAAACTTACAACAGGATTATAAGAAGTTTATAAAGCAAATTTTGTATGGAAATTTTATCTTTTATAGAAAACTTTTCTATTTCACCAGGAACAAAATTTGTTTTAAATATTCCCAACTCCTGACGACGGGTCCTTCAAAAAAACTTTCCAAGTGTAATAATCTGCGAGGTCATCAATATTATCATTTTCTCCTTCCTCTGTAGCTTCACTAAACACGATTTCACTTTTTTCACTTAAAACTATTTTATTATTTATAATTTTATTTTTATATAAAGTAATTTGTTCTTTAATTTGTCTTTTATAATTTCTATATTAATATATTAAATATATTATTTTTATATTCCAAACAAAATAATACAATTTTTCAATCGTTAAACAAAATTGTTCAAATGTTAATTAATAAAACGACGCACACGATGTTTTCTGGTTAACCGGCTTTACTATAATAG
Source organism: Bellardia pandia (assembly GCA_916048285.2). Lineage (NCBI taxonomy): Eukaryota > Metazoa > Arthropoda > Insecta > Diptera > Calliphoridae > Bellardia > Bellardia pandia. The sequence goes on along the minus strand of OU696530.1, from coordinate 13,555,345 downwards.
AAAACATAAATGTCAACAGCAGAGACATTGTATGGTGTATAATTAGTCGTCAATACAGTTGACCAAGTCAAGCGCGAGTCAACACAGTTTAACTATAGACATTTTCTTAAGGAATATTGACATGTTTGTTGACAATGTTAGTAGATACACACCACATCTTTTGTCTCTGTATTTTTTATATTGACACAGATAGGAAATATTGGAGACATATGAACTAGTACTGTTGACAAAAAGACATATGGAGCCAGTCTGACTGCAGGGTATAGTTACATTATGAATGCCGAGTAATTTCTCGTAATTTTAGTTTGAAAATTATGCGAATGTTGAAAACTTAGTTTTTCGAGAATACTTTCGATAATTATTAAATATATATTTCAAGTTCTTAAAAAAACTTGTTACTGACAAATTTTCTTTTCAAGGTAATCTCAATCAAATGCTAAATATCCCACCCGGTATGCAGAATACCCCTAACATGACTATGGTTCAAGGGCAACAAATGTTTAATGTTAATCGTGGTGTGCAACAGCAGCAACAATTGCAGCAACAAGTGGTCAATAGTCAACAACAGCAGCAATTGCAACAATCCAATCAAACTGGCGGTCCACAGGGTCCACAAGCCTTATCCAATCCTCAAATGCCTGGTTTATTGCAAAATCCCAATCAAAGGCAACAAATGCGTCAGTCACCAAGTGCACCACTAAATACTCCGGGTCAAGTGACACAAAACAGTCCCTTCAATCCGCAAGAAGACCAATTGTATCGAGAAAAATATAAACAATTGACTAAATATAAAGAACCCTTAAAGCGTATGGTAGCAAAGTTTCGTAATGATGGCAATAATGCAGAATCTTACACCAAAATGAGTAAATTATTGGAAATTCTCAGTAACCCCATGCAAAGGGTGTCTTTGGAAACATTGCTGAAATGTGAAAAGGTGCTGGAGAAAATGAAAATCTTACCATTTTGTGTAAGTTCATATTTTATTTATGAAAGAAAATATAGAAAATTATTAAATTTTGTTCATACTTTTAGAAATCTTCAAATCCTTTAATGAAAGTCATCAATACCAGCCTACAAAGTCCCATAGCCAATCATACTTTGTATAGAACTTTCAGACCCAGTTTGGAATTACTATTTGGCACAGATATTTCCGCACCATCTCCGCTAAAAAGGGCTAGTATGTGTGAAAATCCTACGGTTAGCTACGATATAGAAATACCACATGTTTTACAGGGAGAAATTGCCCGTCTTGATCAAAAATTCAAAGTTACTTTAGATCCAACAGCACAAAACAATATAAAATCTATAAAATTAATTTGCTATCTGGATGACAAAAAGCTACCAAGTGTACCACCAGTTAGTGTTAATATACCAGGTTAGTTGGTTTATAAAAGCATTAACTATTTACTATATTAACTATTTTACTATTTTTTTGTTTTACTTTACAGAGGACTATCCCTTGGCTTCACCAGAATGCTCTGTAATTCAACAAGATTATTCAACTACCGCTTTTCTCAGAGCCGTACAGAATGCTTTAATGTCTCGCATTGCTAAATTGCCAAAACTGTATTCGCTGTCACATTTATTAGACACTTTGGAAATGTCTGTACGCCAGGCCTGTTCACCAAATGCTGTTAAGCCTGTTTGCGAATTTACCGCATTATTGGGCATGTAATTTTAATTAATAACAGAACACTATTATATTCAATATTTATAAACATTTTCAAAACTTCCTTTGTGTGAATCAATGTAATAGTTAAGCCGCAATTTTAAAGTTTAAGAACTTGTATTATAAACAGTATACAGGTATAATATCATATAACAATGCGTAAATCTTTTTATTTATTTTTTTATTTGGTTTTATATTGTAGAAAGCTGATTGTACTCAACAAATTACTTCTCTATTCAAGATTTTTCAAGATTTTCAATTACTAAACAAGATTGTGTTATGAAAGATTTTTAATTACTAATCAAGAATCCTTGTATGATTTAAAATACCGGTAAGTTTGTTTTAGTTTTGTTGGTTTATTTTTAGAATACATACTTTTATCGAAGGAAGCATTTTTTATCTTTAACAAACAATGTGAACAAAGTTATTAGAATATTCATATATTTCAAAAAATAATCGATTTTTTTGAAATGTTTGATTTTTTATAAAATTTTGGATTTATTGGGAAATGGCTGAGATTAGAAAACTTTTCAGTGATTTGTACTACAACAATCACCTTATACTATTATAGACTTGCATCCATCCATTGCTCCAAATTCCAAATTCTTTAAATTTAGGCTATTATTGCTCTATAATGCTTTTGTGTCGCCAATTTTTAGTTGTGTATTAAGTTATTGTTCAAACATTAGGGCTCTCCTTGACATCATTCGCTTTATCATGTTGAATTCTATCGCTCACCATAAGCTCTAACACAAAGTAGGTGCTTCGTTGAAGGGGTTGGCAAATGCTGATTTCATAAATGCAGTTGCAATGCACAAAAGAATCATAAATGAAAAAACAGATTTTAACATCAATTTTCAAATCACACTATTTGATACTTTTTTGGTCCAAATTTAAAGAAAAATATCTATATTTTATAATAATATATGCCCCTATTGCGGTTCACAACTTTTTTAATAATTTGGTCGTCTTTCATAAATCGGTATTGCCATTCACAACTTAAATGTAGTAGAGTTAATGTAGAGTTAAAGTCGGGTTGACTGACAGACGACCAAACTTAGTTGAGTTGAGAACGGCAATAGGGGCAATAATATTTTTAGACGTAAGCTTAAATATAAATTTGTTGTGCATTGAGATTCATAGATTTGGCGCGAACAGAAAATTCATGCATGTTGCACCGGTCATGGCTTAAAGAGCAAATTTCTTATTATTGGATTATATTTCTCTACGATGTTTGATTTGATAATCATCGTCTGATACCTCATCTTTTACAATAAAAAAGAATAATACAATAAAAGTTTAAAAATGGACACAGTTTTGTGTTTTTGTGGTAGGTTAGGTTAGGTTAGAAGGCCGGTGTGAGATTGTCCCCACACCATCACCCAGAGACCAATACGGTCCATTGTGATGCCTTCGTAAATGAATTGAGACACTTAGTACGTTTCAAAAGCGAAACGCCTAAGCCCTCACACAGCCCCTTCCCCTGTTGCGCAACCAGGTCATATTCATTACGAAACCTTTGAGATCCTGACCGTGGACCTTTGGGTTTTTAGCTCCTCTGTCCACCAACTCGGTTGTTTGCGCTTACCCAGATAGCTTATCGGACAAGTCATCACCCTCGTAAGGGTGCCCACCAGTAGATCAACACCGGTGGAATTTGACCCCCAATTGTGTGTAACTCTAAGGTTATCATCCACAAGACCCGAGAAGCACATTTTCTTTCTCACCAATACTAGATTGAAGGATATGCGACTATGGTCAGAGAAGGAAAAACCCAAAGCCACCCTCCAATCCTCTATTAGCTCACTGTAGTTCGTCAGTGTTATATCAATCACAGTCTCCCTGTCTCTATTTCTGAAAGTCGGCGTGTTCCCCCTATTACATATATAAAGACCACTGGCTATTATGAAATCAAACATAGACTCACCTCTTTTGTTGATGTCGGCACTGCCCCATTGGGTGTGGTGTACATTGGCGTCACACCCTAGTACCAATTTCAAGCCCTTCTTGCTTGAGTAATCCACCAACTCTTTTATCTTCTCACCAGGTGGTATGATCTTATGAAAGTTGGCCAATTTGGTTGCACCCGTCATGCACTTTAAAGCTCTCTCGTTGCTATTTGGTCGTTTCATATAAATTCTTGTAAATAGATAACAATAGTATATGTATAGAAAAATATTACCCCTTCAAAAAAAAAAAACTAAATTGAAAGTGTGTTTTTTTCTATTAGTAAAAGACGTTTAAAGCGTCTAAATGTTGCACCCGTCAGAATAGAATCGCCCAAAAGGTTTTTTAAATAATAAAAGTTCAAATATATGTTATTTAGTAGTTACGTCTTTTTCGGCAAATATTTGCCAAGTGTGACCGTACCTTAATACTATGTTTCCACGACGACCTGAACCACCCGTTTCGCTGTCTGAATCATGTTTATGAATCATACTGTTTAAGCTTAAAAATATTGAAATTATTTTATACATTTCTATATACTATTTCGCTTCACATGCAGTGCGAATCGATTATTTATTGATTATCCTGATATACTTATATTAGGCGAAAGGAAGGTTTACTGTCAATAATGAATCAGAACTTTATAAAATATAAAAAAATATTTTATATATTTTCGTATAAGACAGCAGTTTCCAGAATAGAAGGATCGAACGTGTTATTCAAGTTTATTCACACCCGCTATAAACCTCGTAGAGTTAAATTCTTGTTCTGTTTCTCTCTTAGTCCTAAACCATTATACGATATAAAATTAATTTTGTTAACCGACCGCAATATTGATGACCTACATATGTATGTATGTAAACGTGTACAAGGTTCAAAACCTCTTGTTCATTGTCATTATATTACTCATACAGAGTGATAAGTACAATCGGGTCGTTTTCAACGTCTACGTACTGCATGTAGTACAAATAAACTTGTTCGACCTGTTGACTATAGGTCGCTTCCAGTGGTGATAATAAAAAGTTATCTTTGGGAGCAAGCTTTTAAATCATCATACATTTTTTCCTCTAAATATTTAGGAATTTTCTAGGTTTTCAATTAGACGTGCGTATTTGTTTATACTTAGCAATTTTTTTTTATAAATTGTAAAAAATGTATAGGTATGTATATTATATTTTAATTATTTATGTTCACATAGATTTCAGTGGCATAAATATACCGATCGACTAAGAAACACTTTCTGAGTCGATTTAACGATGTCCGTCCGTCTGTCTGGCTGGCTGGATGTTTATGTAAATCTTGTGCGCAGAGTACAGGTCTCAATTTTGTAGATATTTAGATAAAATTTGGTACATGATACTTTTGCTGCCCAAGGACGGATGGAATTGAAACTGGTGAAAATAGGTCCATTATTTCACCGGACCCCCATACAAATGTACTCTTGAAATTGGGGTTTAACGATCATATATATTTGAATTATGCAAGAATCCACACAAATTTCACCACAAATGAGAGTAAATGAAGCCAAATCACATCTACAAATTTTGTGCAGATCGGTCCATAATTTATCATAGCTCCTATATAAAGCCCACTCCCAAAAATCACTTTAACGACCATAACTCTCTCAAAAATCTAGGTATCCACATAATATTGAACACAAATATGTTTCATATATGTATATAAAAATTATATGGTACAATTTTATTATGATCGGTCCATAATTAGTCATAGCTCCCATATAAGTCCCACTTTCGAAAATCACTTTATTTATTTATTGATTCCATTTCCTGTACAACAAGACTGAGTCACGCACGGTCATTGTGTAAGAGACCCAAATTTTGCTTTCTTAAACGTAGACTGTTTTCATTATTTTTCTACGATCTGTGCTTAAGGTTTGTTTGTATCGTTTTAGAACTTTCCTTTTTGGAAACTTTAACTTTTAACTTTTTTAACTTTACCTTTTTTGCAATTTTAAAATATGTACTTTAGTGACGAATTTTTAAGGAATGTTTTTTGGAAAACTGTGGTAAATTTTGCTATTACTATAATTCACATCAAAAGTATAGTTCAAATAGCTTTAACAAAATAGCAGCAAAAATACCTCAAATAATCCAAACTAACATTATATCTAAGTAAGTAATTAAAATTAAACTTTCCTTTACGTTTTAAACCTTTTCAAATCAGCATTCAACCTTGATTACAGCAACCGTAATGAATTAAACAACATTATGCCCACTGTAGCGTTAATCTTTTATGTGCAAATATTTTAATTCCACTTTTTTAACAACAAATATTATTTCATACCATTTTGCACACATTTAGATATTATCCCTCAAAAGTACATAAATCCTAGCATGCTTTTGCTAAAACTACACAATATTAAATTGTTTTGTATAGTTGTTTTTCATTTAGTTGATTTCAAAACCAACAATTCACTTACAGTCAATTAAATAACTAACACAACTTGTAGTTTTTTTTTACAATTCTAGATGTTTTACTACATAAATTTAAATAAATACATTTTTTGGGGGTACTAAATGACAAAGTCATCAAAAAGTTTTATTTATTTTATTTCAAATGCATGAGCTTGTGTGTAAAGTATGAAAAAAAAATAAAAAATCGCATGAAAAAAGTATAAGTTATCTAAGCTTTAGTAATAAGTTTTGAGTGGAATAGAGAGAAAAAAAAGAGAGAGAGAGAGAGAATGAACAGACAAAAACAATCACAGTCAGTGTTGCCACGAAAAAAAAATTTTTCTAACCAACATTTATGAAAAAAATAACCAAATTAAAAAAAAATAACCAAATTTAAATGCATGTACTATTTATTTATTTTTTGTAATTTTAACTATAATTTGTACTTTAAGGTAACAAAAAAAAAAAAACATAAAACAACGTATTTTACAACACAACTCCTAATACTAAAAAATAATTTTCAAAAATTCACTACATTTACTTCGAGCACAAACAAGGCACTGTAATTTTTTACACTCAGAGTTGATTATGTTATATTAAAGTAATTTAATGGGTGTTGCCAATGAAACAATTTTGCTGATTGGACTTTTTTAATTAGAAAAAATAAAAATGTTTGTAAATTTACATAGTAAATATTTTCAGTAAAAAAAAATAACCAAAACAGAAAAAATCTACACATGTACACATTGAGAAAAAAAATAACCAATTTTGGTTAGAAATAACCAAAAACGGCAACGCTGATTCACAGTTAAACCAAAGTTTTACAAAAACTCAATGCAAGTACATTCTTGTCTGATGGTGAATAGTTTTACATGTTTCTTTAGGGAACTAAAATGTTGATCAAAAGCAATGAAAGCTTTACGCTCTTTAGATATTATTTAATTTCGAGAATTTGGTATTTAGGGTCCTTTTGAAATTATTGAAAGGATATTGGGCTTAAGTCGGTTTTAGTGACTTTTTTCAAATCACTATCAAAATTTTATCACTAATAAAATTTTAAATTCTGATTAAAATAAAAAAAAATTGGGGCGGTAACGCCTATTTTCGAGCGGGCGATGCTCCAAAGTTTGTAATATATTTAGCTATGTATATCTTGAAAACTACATTTTTTATTAGACGATATATATACATACTTATATCAAATGATAAGTATTTTAAAGACCTTTCCAACGATATGTAACATGACCTATTTATATGGACCACCTATTAATGAATTTCGCAAAATTATTTTTTGATCCGAAATTTTTTTTTTTTAATATATGAGTAAATAGATAAATGACAATATTTTCAAGTCAAGAAATTAAGCTTTAATTTAAGGTATAATATGACCTCGTATGTACTATTGATATGAAGATATTAAAGAAAGATTATGACATTTCACCAAAAAAAATACAACCTGTACTATGCGAAGCCAGTGTTCTGTATACCATGGAGGAGAAAATCATTCCGCCTGGCCGTAGGCCGGCAATACAGGAAATTTGTACAATGCGAAGCCGGTATTCTGTATATCATAGAGGAAAAAATCCTATCCTGCATACAAAATTTTGAAAAAATGTGTTTTTTTTTTATTTTTCATATCTTATAATTCTATGATTATAGTACCTACAGACACATATGATACCTTAAATTAAAACTTAATGTATTGGCTATTTATATTAGTAAACTAAAATAACACTTATATCGACATTTTTTTGAATTTTTTGGATATTAAAAAAAAAATTCGGGTCAAAAAATATTCTTTTCGGATTTAACCCATAGTCCATATTTTATAATGATATACATCTATCGTTGGAAATCTATTTTTAATACCTTTAATTTAATGTATTACGAATTTTCAGACACCCAGTAGTTCCCGAGATATAGGCCTATATATTTTCAACTTTAAGAGCCCGCCCTCTCGAAAATAGGCGTGACCACCAACAAATTTTGGTTTACTGTTATCTCCTCTAAAAGCCCAATTTGATGAAATTTTTCTTTTTTTTGTTTGAGCAAAGTCACTAAAACCGACTTGTTCCGGATATTGTCTTTACAGAAAACGTTTGTCCCTCTTTGACTTACCAAGCTTACACGTAAGTTGAAGTCAGATCAAAAGAGAAGTTATGACAGTTATGACATATTAAAACTTTATTCTTCAATTTAAAAAAATTGCGCCTGCAATTCAATTTTATTTGGCTTAAAAAATAAATAAAAATGGCTCTAAGTTCCAACTAAATTTAACTTCGGCAATGTAGTGTTTTCATTAGACTGCTCTTAATAAATAACTGGTGAATTTTTAAAAATCTAGAGGATAATGTATATCAAGATTTTGGCAAACTTTAAATTAGTGATGGGCATTCATACACTCCAAGTAGCAAATCAAGTCAAAAAGCTGGTCAGATTACAACATAGAAATGAAGGGCAAAACCTATTAATTTAATTCATGTTACTTTATGCCGACCATTGCTCTATATCAAACCCTTACGAGACAAAGTAATTTTAGGATCCGGTCTATTGTTGTAAATATAAACAAAGTTTTTAATTGGATGTTTGTTGTTTGCTGGTTTAGTTATCCACACAAATTTAGAAGTGTCGGAGGGATGAGGAATGATTGGTAAACTTTTGTATGTTCAAAATTTTTATTTTATTAAAAAAAATTGTTGTTGTTTAGTGATGTATTGTTTGTGGTGTGACATTGCTGATGCCTGTTGTCGTTGTTGTTGATATTGTTCAGTGTGCGTGATGAATGCCGATAATAAACTGCATACAAGTACAAAATTGCTTAAAAAATATATAAAATATACTTATGAATAGCATGAGAAGTTAAATTTAGAAAACACTTTGGTAACAGCCAACTAGAAGTATGCGCTATTTTCTAAACAAACAGAAAAACTCAATAAAGTAAAATAAAATTATGAACAATTCTAAAATATTATTCAGTGCTGTTGCAACAAGTTGCCAGGATAAATTCTGTGGATTGCAAATGATTTACAACTAAGTAAACTATTAAAAATATGTGTTAATACCTAAAATCAACTCAATTGAAAATGTTGCTGCAACATGTTGCTTCGAATATTCTCAAACTCACAATATGCAAGGTAAAAATTGATTTGAGGAAGCAAAATATGGAAACAAGCAATTGACATATTGACAAGTGATATTATTGTAAATATAATTGAGTGTCCCCATAGACTAGGCGATAGAGTGCCGGACTGTCAGTCAAAGGGTTGCGGGTTTGATTCCCGCCAAAGACTCTGGGTGTTTTCTGAGATAAGCCAAAAGCTTCGCAGTTATTTAAAAAAAAATGAAAATGGTAAAAAAAAATGTAGAATAACATTTATTAAAACCTAAATACTGAATGAATGAAAATGTTGCTGCAACATGCGGCCAAGGAAAATGTTTACTTAAAAGTTATTTAGCATTATATAAAGTTGCAGCAATATGAAAAAGTATTATAAATCCAAATGTTGCAGCAACATGTTACTAATAAAAAATTTCTGCAACATTTTTAATATTGCAAATAATAAGATGTAGTAATATCATGTTGCTGCAACATGTTGTTATGAATTTAATATCATTAATAAAATTTATAGATTGGGAAAAAATATTTTTCATAAAAACTCAACTTATAACCAAGTGAAATGTTAAAAAAATTTAAAACCTAAAATGTAAAAAACAAAAATATTTAAGCAACATGTTGATAAGAAAAAATTCCGTAACTACCTCCTGCAAAGAAATAGGAGAAAAAAATCTAACAATTAAAAAAAATCCTAAAAAGTGTAAATGTTACAGAAACATATTGCTAAAGAATTATTTGCAACCAAACTGAAATGTAATAAAATGTGTATAAACACACTGCTAAAAAAATAACTTTGTTCTTGTAAATCAATTTTGAAAATTAAGAACGGATGGACATACATTTCGAGACTAAAAGACTAGAATTGGAGAAAAAAGGGAGAACTGAGAATGAATGCGACATATAACAGCTTCCATGTCATAGTTATAGAAAGATAAAATGCATCTCTTTTATCTTTGAATTCTATGTAGGAGTATTACTTTTAAAATTATACCCTCTATCAAACCCCAATCTACCTACAGTTGAGCTATACAACACTAAAACCACATACTCCTACAGCAACATTGCGATACATATTTCTTCTTCCATGTATACGAATTTTTATAATAAAGCATTGAACTACAGGATACGGATGTGGATTTTGGTTAATACAATCAAACATTCTCACACACAGATGCCTGTCTGCCTGCATGCATTTCTAAACATTTGTTGTCTGCAGCTTAACGTTAAAGCTAAAGCTGAATGTGGCCTAGTGGAAATTGGCATTGGAATAAAGAGTAAAGACACAAAAAATTTGCGGGTTTTAGAAGGGATGTGGTTTTATTTGATTCATTTGATTTGTTAGTTTACTTGTGCGTGTGAGTTGGCATAACTAGAAATATCTATGCATTTTTAAATTGCAAATAAAAGGAACTGAAAAAACGACAAATAGTCGTCGGTAGTTGATTTAGTTCGTATGTATACGAAAAAAAAATCCGAAAATATTCAGGCGTTTTTTTTTTTTATTTATGAGACTATCAGGATGTTTGAGTATTTTTTTTTTTCATTAGTCCAGTGTTTTAGTGTTTTAACTTACAGAGGCTTTTGCCATGTAAGCGAAAAATGTTTTGCAGAACTACATTATGCATTTGTGTGTATTTTTAGCTTGACAAAATCTAGCGTAATTATTTCAACAGATATTGTTGTAATCCTACTTTAACTCATACTTTCATACGTTTCCTTAATAAGCAAATATTGAACAATGTTGAACAATGTCCAATATTTGTTATTAAACAAACATATATATTATTTCCAATAGAGATTTAGAGAGAAAAGTGCAGAAAGACATTTCAGGCACTCAAAAAAAAAAAAGAAACAGATATAAAAATGTCACATAGAAAACCAAAATAAACGGAAACGGATGTTGCTTACTGTGAAAAAAATGATAAACTTACACATTTTCATCGAAAACTATATTCGAATTCAAATAATACACTTATCCACATCTATATTCATAAATACATATATACAAAAGAGTGCAGGCAAAAAATTACTTTAACTTCAGTTCTAGTTCAGTTCTACTTCAGTTCTAGTTCCGTTCTAGTTCCGTTCTAGTTCAGTTCTAGTTCAGTTCTAGTTCCGTTCTAGTTCAGTTCTAGTTCAGTTCTAGTTCAGTTCTAGTTCAGTTCTAGTTCAGTTCTAGTTCAGTTCTAGTTCCGTTCTAGTTCAGTTCTAGTTCAGTTCTAGTTCAGTTCTAGTTCAGTTCTGGTTCAGTTCTAGTTCAGTTCTAGTTCAGTTCTAGTTCAGTTCTGGTTCAGTTCTAGTTCAGTTCTAGTTCAGTTCTAGTTCAGTTCTAGTTCAGTTCTAGTTCAGTTCTAGTTCAGTTTTATTTCAGTTCTAGGTCCGTTCTAGTTCAGTTCTAGTTCAGTTGTAGTTCAGTTCATAGCCATTATTTACATATTTATTTTTACTTCGGCAGCCTTTTCATGTTATAGTGCTGAAGGATGGGATGCTGATGGAACGTAATAATTGTCAGAAATTGATTTTATTGGTTGGTAGGGGCTGAAAATCGCACCCGAACAAATATCAACAGCAGCCTCTTTGTTAGCAAATTTTTGTTTTGGTAAATGTTGCCAAAAAAAATTTGTTTTGTAAAAAATCGTTTATATGTCGAATATATTATTAATACATAAATATTATTGAGTTGTAACGATTTCTTAGATTGCTCTCTTATAATTTCAAATATACATGAAAAACAAGAAAATTTATTTCATTTGTTCTGTATGACTTCTGTTATGGATTTTTAAATTGAATATTGTGTATTTTTGTACTGGTATATATATACATAAATATGTATGTGTTTATATTTATACCTCTGCATATTTGTTATTTCAGTATGAGTATCAACATTGAGTATTTCTTATTTTAAGGATATGATATAAGGAAGTTTTGCCAATGCATATGTATGCGTTTTTTATATTGTTAAAAATTCCTGTTGGTATGTATTTATATCTCAAAGATATACACATATTTCTGTTTTTATGTTTACAAATATAAGTGCTATGTGTTTATTTGAAATTTGTGTAATTTTTTTAAATTTCTCCAATGATTTGTAACACAGAATTTATAACAAATTTATGACTGGTCAAATTTATGATATTTGGTTAAGGTAAATTTTCGAGGGTTGTGGATGAAACAAGTACATACTTGTATAAGTATTATTATTTAAAGAAAAGAGGAATTCTAGTCTGCTTTAATTGTTCACTGTAGTGTTTTTATTATCTTCACATTTTTCATTTAATCCTTTGTGTTTAGGGCTGTAGTGGTGCATGAAATTGTCGTTGTCATATTTTCTTTTTAGATTTAGATTTTTTGCTGGCTCATACTTCAAATGTTCTATTTTTCAGTTTTTCTTAGTACAGACTTGTTCATTGTCAACACAAGTTGATTTCTTTACTCTACACTTGAGTAGAAGTTTCAAGTAGAGGAAGGAGTATAAAAAAAAGACATAAAGAATTTTTCAATTTGTTTGTGATTTGGAAAAGAATTTCATACAGGATCATAAAGTTTTCTGCTGATTTGTATGTTATTTTTATGAATTATTTTAAGATTAATTTAAAAAGCGACTACCTTTGCTGTTTTGAGTGAGTTGCTAGACCATAAAAGTAGAAATATAAAAAAAATATTTGATAAAGAATGTTTTTAGACTGGCTTTTGTGAGAGATAATTTATAGAATTATACATTCCCATACAAATACATATTACTCATATCATTTTATTAAATTTCTTTAGGTTTTTTTCGTACATACAAGAACGATTATTATGAAAATAATGAAAATACTAACAAAATTTCTTCCCCAACTCCAATTACAATTATTAGTCTTTGTATTTGTTGTTACATTTTGTGGTCTTATTTTTTTTTTGTTCTATTTTCTAACTCAAACCTTAGGCAAATACAAAAATTGTTTAAAATCTCAGATTAAAAACTTAATAATTAAATAACCTAAAGTTGCTTGTTATTGTTGCTGTTACAGGCATTAAATTGCATTCTAAATTGCATTTGTGTAAACACTTGTACATGGGTGTGTGTGTTTTTTTTTCAACAATGCACAATATGCTTTTATGCCTTTACAATGTTGTGGTCTTTATTTTGTTGTTGTCTCTATGTACAGATAATTGAAGTTTCTAAAGATTTAATTAAAAAAAAAATTTTAAAATCAGCTTCTTATGGTTTAATGCATCTACTGTAGTTTGTTCATTTTGTTGATATTATAATTAAATTTTATAACCATAAAGAGCAGGCTTTGGGCTAACACAATTTACAACTGTGTAAATAGAAACTTTAGTTTTATAAATGGGAAATGTAGCAAGTCAATGGAACTTTTGAGAGATTTTTTTGCATGACAATATACAGTTCATTGACTTTATATTGGTAGAAAAAAATATTTGTGTATACGAGTATTTAAGAATTTAAAACGTAAGCTAAAAACTCAGTAAAACAGACGAAATAAAACTCAGTTTTTAAACAAATTATTGTTTTCAATAATTTCAAGGTTGTCTACCATTACCGCCAAGTAATTTGAATCGATAGAACGTCCTATATAATTCAATTTTAAAAATAATCTAAATGCTTTAAATCGCCCGAGCTAGACGGTCAATTGACCGCCTTTAAACGTAAAATAAACTGTTCACGGTGCTCGTCCTTCAATTGGGCCATCGTTTCAATGACTGTGTAGCATATGGCACCGTCTTGTTGAAACCACATACACGGTAGCACTCGTCACTGACAATAACGTGCCTGCCTTTGTCGTCTTTGAAAAAGTACGGTCCAACAATGTCCCCATAGTCCATACCAGACAGTACATATGTCGGTATGCATTGGTAGTTTTGCCATGATTCTGGCTGCTCTTCACATCAAATACAACAATTTAGCTTCGTACCTGAACACAGTTTTCCAATAAAAAAAGTGCACGAGCATGCACTTTGATAATAAAATTCAACAATTTGCAATGTGTGTGAAGATAAATATGCCGAGTTAACTCAAAAGTTAAGTATATTATGACGTAACGAAATATTTAACTATATATTTAAATATGAAAACATATTCAAACAGCATTTGATAAAAATAAAATTTATTTTAAATTAATTAATGAACTAGCTATTATAAATTTATAGATTGTAATAAAAATTATGTACCATTTTGGAAATTAGTTTTTTTCTTTTCTGTTTTAAACAATTTTTAAAAATTCAACTTCAAGAAAATCACTGATTCTCTGAAGGATTTTGGGCATATTTAGACAAACCCTGCTTTGTCGCTCATATGGACCATATGGAAAATGAAGCCCATAGACTACACTATAAGACCCTATAACCCGTTTTTCTGAATTGTATTTGTGAGTTTTTTAAAAAAAATTTGAAAATTCTACTTCAAGAAAATCACTGATTTTTCTTCTATTAATTTGCAAGGGTTGGTCGTTTGTAAGTCGACTCATGGTGAAACTATAAACCAAACTGACCGTGTTACATGTTTCACGAAATCAGCTGAGCTGCCAAAAACAGTCTTGCCAAAAAGAAAGTTTCTAAACAAATCACCCTTTATTACATATTTTCAAAGATCGGGGACAATTGTTTTGTTTAGATAAAGTAATTATTGATATCGAAAAAAATTTTCGAGACAATATCTCGTTTAGATTTAAAGATTTAAAAGTAATGTACATTTTTAAATTGTTGCACAGAATGTGACATTTAATCTTATGCTTGGTTTTCACTATGTCAGTTTTGTTGTCAAATTGTCTAAATTGTTATGAAATTACCAACAATTTGGACAATTTGACAACAAAACTGACATAGTGAAAACCAAGCATTAGAATTTTGGTTGCATAAAATTACTAAAATACGATTGTGTACGTATCAGAACTTTTTAACTTTGGCTCTCCGAAGTGGAAAGTTGTATAATTTTAGATGTTACAACAACAACATAGATCATAGGCCATGATATGACGCAATTTTTCAATTCACAGCTGATGTTGTAGCATCGTATTTGTTGTAAGTCGTCTACGATATACAACATATAACAGCAGATGTAAAATAAAAAAATGTATTGTATAGGTAGTTTAACATATGGTAATTGGGATACGTTAAATTTTATATGAAAAAGTTGGGACATTGGAGAAAATTATAGAGAAGCACTGCTTTATACTTACAATGTTTCATTTGTAGGATTTTTTTTAAAAATACGAATGAATATTCAAACTTTGTTTATACAATTTCTCTTTTTGCTTATTTAAATCAGTGGTCCTCAAAAAGAGAGGACTTGGTAATTACATATGTATGGGTGACACTACACAGAAAGAAATAACATGTAATGTTTAAATAAACCTCAATTACAAAAATGTATACATTTATGTGATCGCTGCTTCTCAGTGTACTGAAAACAACAACAAAAATTAGCTGAATAAAGAACAAACATGCGGCATAGACCTGCTTTGTTGAATGTTGACTAACAACTGAATGAAATATTAGTATTTTTACGCTCTTGTTGTGAGTATTGTTTGCGATCGTGTTGTGTACATGTAAATAGCCGAAAATCTTCGTATTCTGAACAATACTAGTGAGGACCAGGGTTGTCAGATTTTTTTAAGCTTCGTCGCCAAAACGGATGTAAAAAATCGCCAAAATTCGCCAAAATCCGATTTTGTTCAGTTTTTAATTTTTTTATTATTTAAAAGATATAAATTTTGTTTACACAAAAAAACCTAGTTCAATTTTTAAGTCAAAAATTAATTTATTAATATCAATGTTTAGATGTTAAAATTGTTATAAAAAAGAACTCATACAATGTAGAGTATATAATATACGTTGTCTATTTTAAAAGACAAACAATTACAATGAAAGAACTTCGACAAAAATATTCTATAATTGAATATTTAAAGGTAAAATGGGAATTCCAAAAACAAAAACGGAACCAAATAACGCAATGTTACAACTGCCAAATGTTTGGTCACGGTTCTAACCACTGCAGAGTTAAAATGTTTTGTTCAAATTGCGCTGGTCAGCATAAAACATCTGATTGCAAAGAATCTACCATTAAGTGTGCAAATTGTAGTGGCGCCCATAAATCAACATTCGATCAGTGCCCGAGTAAGATAAATTATCTAAATATAAAGCAACGTGCTCATCCAGCCCCAAGACGTCTAGTCCGTGCTAATGCAGAAGTTCCCTCTTCTGGAAATTATAGCAACAATTTCCCTAACACATTGCGCCAAAGTCCTCCAATTGCTACTGGTAACTGGCAAACTCAAAGGGATATCACCAACAGTTTCAACACCAACAACTCTGATAACAACAACCATTCAAATGATTTATTCTCTCTTGAAGAAATAAAAAACTTAACTTTAGAGTTAATCACAAACCTCAGAAAATGTAAAAATAAGGCGGATCAGTTCGAGGTCATCACCAACCTTGCATGTAAATTTTTATCATAATGGAACAAAATGGAATCAATATAATAACTTGGAATGCAAGAGGCATTCGCAATAAATATTTAGAATTATTTCAATTTTTAACTAGCCGTAGTATTCATATTTGTTTAGTAACCGAAACCGGTCTTAATTCTAACTTATCCATAAGCAACAATGAATTTAAAGTTTATAGAAATGATAGGATAAATGCTCGAGGTGGTGGTGTAGCAATTATTATAAGAAAAAATATTTCGCATGAATTATTACCTATTGTTAACACATCTGTTATTGAGAATATTGGCATTAAGTTATTTACTACCTTAGGTCTAATTAATGTTTACTCATGCTACTACCCTGGTGGTTCAGCGGGTCCTGATGGCGTGAGGAAACAACAATTCGCAGCTGATATTCGTAGACTCAGTAGTAACGATAGGTATATCTTAGGTGGCGATTTTAATAGTAGACACCGGCATTGGGGGTGTTTAAGGTCAAATTGTTGGGGAAATATTTTGTATGAAAAATTAGAATCCTACAATATTGATATTTTATTCCCTTGTGATAATACTCACATACCTTCAAGCGCTAATAGACAAGGTTCTACACTGGATTTTTTCCTGACTAATGATCCACTTATAATGTCCCCAGCGGAAGTTATAAACGACCTGAGTTCGGACCATTTACCCGTTAAAATTTCACTAAATGGAAATTATAATGTCAAACATTTTTTCAGATATGATTTCCAAAATGCTAATTGGAATCATTTCTCCAGGTTTTTAAATAGAAACTTAAATTTACCTGATATTAACAACATTTTGAATTATGAACACATCGATCAGATTATTATGAATTTCGAAAATGTTTTAAATGATGCAATCGCTTGTAGTGTTCCCAAGATATATCCTTCGTTAAGAGAAAAATCTCTCCCCTACTATATTAAGAATATGATACAACGAAGAAATGTTTACCGACGGGATTGGCAAAGATACAGAGATCTGAACGACTTTTATCACATGAAGATAATTAACCTAAGAATTCGTAAGGAAATTGAATTATTTAGAAATAAATCTTGGGATTCTTTACTGTCAACGCTAGATAAAGGGTCTCGGCCTTTTTGGAATTTGACCAAAATTTTAAGGAAAAAGTCCAATAGTATTCCTATTTTAAAACAAAATGATTCTCGATACACAACCAATCAAGAAAAGTGTGAAATTTTAGCGCAGACATTTGCTTCGAATTTTTCCATCTCATCTCATCTAGATGACCCAGTCACGACTTCTTTAGTTAATAATGCTCTAGAATCGTACAGATCATTGAGAGTTAATCCAATGGATGTATATTCAATACATAGTTCACAGATTGCTGGTATAGTGAAAACTTTAAAAAATAAAAAGTCCCCTGGCATCGACGGTATAAATAATAGATGCCTTAAAGCACTTCCTAATAAAGGAATTAAATTTTTAACAATCGTTATTAATTCCTGTTTTAAGCTCTGTTATTTTCCTCAAAAATTTAAAGTGGCTAAAGTTATCCCAATTAAAAAACCAGGTAAACAACCTGACTGCCCATCTTCTTATCGTCCCATCAGCTTATTGTCGAGTGTAGGCAAAATCTTGGAAAAAATCATTAAAATTAAATTGGTCGATTTTATGGAAGCAAATAATATAATTCCATCTCATCAGTTTGGGTTTCGTAAAGAACATAACACAATCCATCCTTTAATGAGAATTAGAAATTTAGTTAAAACAAACTTTAACCAGCAGAAATCAACTGGCATGGTTTTATTGGATGTTAAAGCTGCCTTTGATACAGTCTGGCACGAGGGACTAGTTTACAAAATGATTAATTTAAATTTGCCAATAGCATTGACGAAAATAATTCACAGTTTTCTCACTTCCCGTTCCTTTCAAGTCCACATTGGCTCTCACCACTCTGAAAGCCATTCTATTACGGCAGGCTGTCCTCAAGGGTCATGCTTATCCCCTATTCTTTATAATTTATACACATCTGATTTACCTCAAGTGGACTACTGCACTTTGTCAATTTTCGCAGATGACACTGCAATTCTCAGCTCTGAAATTCTGGCCGCTGATATTATAGCCAATCTGCAAAGAGCATTATCTGATATTGTATCTTATTTCGATAAGTGGAAAATCAGGTTAAACTATGATAAAACACAGGCGATATATTTTACAAGGAAGCGAAAAGAATGTTACATACCACAAACCAATATTATTATGAATAATACTCCTATACAATGGGAACAAAAAGTTAAATATCTTGGCATTATTCTTGATCCGAAAATGAAGTTTAAAGATCACATACCTTATATAGTAAATAAAGTTAACTTATTAACCCGTATACTATACCCCTTCATAAATCGGAATTCTAACCTTAACATCCATAATAAAAAACTAATTCTAAAATCCATTTTTCATGCTATAATATTCTATGCAGTCCCCGTTTGGTCTACTAGCGCATGTTGTCATATAAAAAAATTGCAAATAGCTCAAAATAAATTATTAAAACTTATGTACAATCTTCCTTATGATTTCTCTACCACACGTCTTCATAATATTACGGGCTTGGAATTAGTTTCAGACAAAATCAATAGGCTTACACAAAATTTTAATATCAGATGTCAAAACTCCGATTTTGCTCATATTAATGAACTAGTATCATCATAGGTCTTCTTTTTTATCTAGTCTGTAGTGAAGTAGTATAATTAGTAATAAGTAGTATAAGTTATAAGTAGTTTAAAATAAAAATTAAATAGGTTTTTGCCAATTTTCTCCTCCAAATAAATATTGTATATATGTATATAGAAATTTTGTTAAATATATATCTATAATTAAGCTGAAAAAGAAAAATCTTGAACACTTAAATACTTAATTAATAATTTAAATGAAGTTGTAAATATTATGGATAAATAAAAATGAAAATCGCCAAAAATAATTTTTTTTAGTTTTTGTTACATTTTTTTTATTTAGTTCATTAATTGTTACTTATTAAACAATATTTTAGTAAAACATATACAAATTTATATCCGTTTTTGTATTTTTTACTATTTAAAAAATTTTAAAACTTTGTTAAAAGAGAGTTTTAAATTACATAAAAATGGAGATCATATTTAAAAAAAAAGTAAAATTAAGTAGATAAGTCTAAAGTTCGTAAACTTCATCCTCAGCGATTTCATTACTAGAGTCTTGACTTTCATACATAGTTGAGTTGAATTTTTTTATCATTTCATTAGTCGGTTTAAACGAATTGCAGCATAATTTGTTTACGTTCATATGATTAATTAATCTAAATAGAGCGTCTAAAAGCTCATATTGAATTTTATTACTTAGTCGAGTTTTTGTACAATTCATTATTGAAAAGACCCTTTCAACGCAGACATTACTAGTTGGAACTATCAATATAGTAAGAACGGCCTAAGATATTTCCTTAAAATGGTACGTACCTGCTGTGTCGTGATAATCAAAAACTTTTGGCCAAAATTTGTTGGAATTTCGTTATTAAAATAATTATTCCAATTTATGAACGGAAGTTTTCCCCATTGAGTTTCATACACGCCTATTGCTACATTTGGATCCATAAATGGTCTTAATGTTTCTTGAACAACTCCAAATTTAGCAATCTTTGAAATAGAAAATTGTCCAAAAGCTTTAAAAAAAGTTCATATTTTCTGGTAATCTGCTTATCATCTCCTTTAAAAGTTTTTTTAAATACACAAAACAGTTTTCTTTAAGTACGATTATTTCTACTTCGCTCAATTTCGCATTTCTTAATTTTGTTTCAAACTCTGCTCCAAAATCAATTGCATTTAGAGGCAAAAATGAATTTGAAGAATCAATAGCTGCATGTAAATCATTGAAAAATTGTTCATTGTTTTCAGTATTATATAAAACAGAAGGTTTGAAAACTTTTGTTGAAAACATAAGAAGTGTACAATACATTTTTTCATTCATGCTTCCTGCATCCATGCTGTCCGATTGAAATTCCAAATTCAGATGATGCATTTCGTTGACAATTGGATTTATAAAAACCAAAAAAAGACGATTTTTTTCATCACATAATTTATTATAAATGTTTTGGTGAAAATCGCCAAGAAAATCGCCAGTGATATCAAAAATCGCCAAAAAATCGCCATGTCGCCAAACGGAAAATCTCGACGCCAAACACGTTTCAAAATCGCCACGTTTGGCGAGAAATCGCCATATCTGACAGCCCTGGTGAGGACCACTGATTTAAATACCTTGATTTTCCCGCGACAACAAATAGCATCGACTTTTCACGTGTTTGAATAAATTACACTGTGATACTTTACAATTTAAATATTGCTAAGTATATGTCGCATTCTTGTTATTATTTGCAATAATCGCAATCGCACTAAAAATCTTATTTTGAAGTGTGTCTTCATCGGTATCGCTTTTTCAAAACGAAATGTTTGTATTTTAACAAATCTACACATTCGGATGAGCAAAACTTGTGTTGAAAGAAGAAGGTAAGCAACAATGTATTAAAATTTACAAAAAGTTAACAGAGATCTACTGAATTTTGCGGTAAAAAATTTAAAAAACGCCTGGAATATCTATCGACATTGCCAAAAACAAATCGCAGGTTATTAAAAAATAGATAATTATCGTACAAGGCAGAAAAAGTTGAGTTCTATAAAAAATAAGAGTTTTATTCTCATAACCAAACATTGGGGAAAACAGCGAAAGCTTATTTAAAAGTTTAAGTTAATATTATTGTAGATCTATTTGAAAGGTAAGACGATAAAATAAATAACGAGAACGAAGCTTTTTGTGAAATTACTAAAATTAATTTTTATTGCAAACATGAGCTAAATCGTACTAAACAATTTTAAAAATCATGTGCAAACATTGCAATATGTCAACTATTCACAGAATACCACATTTATATACTTCAGTTTAAAAAGTCGCTTAAATTAAATTTTTCTATTTTTTTTCGCGTTTTTGAAACTATGTTTATTGTTAATATATTAGTAACAATTAAACAACAAACCCTACAATCTGCACTAAACATAGTAATATATATTAAAATGCTATTGAAACATAAATAAAAATGTTGCAGATTGCATTTTTCCACTTCAAAGGCTTATAAATGTCGCGTTCTTCATGATGAAAATTTTGACCAGTAAACTTCAAAAAAATCGTATTGCACCATTTTTGATTTACTGTGGAACCAAAACTGATGATTTGATTATTAATTGCCACCAAAGTTAAATATTTTAGAAAAATTAACAATTTAACAAATATCATTAAAAAATCAGCACTTGATTAAGTTTTTTATTTAAATATTACAACAAATAGTAATTCAATAACAGAGTGTACTAATTGCTATGTAGCCCAGTGTTATTATTGCCTATTTTCGCTATATCTTGCCGTCTTCTGTCAATGGCCCTGTTAACGAATCAATTTATATAGTAACACCAACAGAAAAAAAACTAAGCCATGAAATCTCTTTATAGCTTTTCTATCTTCTAATCTATTTAGTATTTTTTTTACAATAAAATGACGTGATAGAGAACTTCAAAACAAAAACAAAAAAAAGTGGCATAAAGTTGCAAAGTATACTTCGTTTTATTTTTCTGTGGCAATTGGAAAAAAATGAACAGCATACAACATTTATGCCACTAGGCAAAAATTCAATTTGGCTAAAACATGAATGCAGTTTGTTAAAGTAAAAAATGTGTAAGAAGAGAGCGAAAAACACAAATAGTGCCCTTTTGACTTTAACTGCATCAAGGTGTATAGTTAGATTACTAACACTAGGCGTTGCACACCAACACAAAAACACGTAGATTTCAAAAACCTTGTAATACTTTTATTTCAATTCATATGCATATACATACGTACGAATGTATGTATGTATGTAACTTGTAAATTTGAGTGAGTGGGTGTAAGTAAGTTTTTCAGTGTATTTTAAATCTGAAAAGTTAAAAAATACACATGTGTATTTAAAATGCAGGCACATGTTTATAAATATTATGGCAGAAAGTTAAAGGAATTAGTTATTTTATTTATTGTAATTTGTAATCATTGTTGTTTCATATAATGAGAACTATACTTTAAAGTTTTTAACGTTTACCGGCCTGTGATCTAATAAATAAAGATTTAAGGACTTTTAAGTTTTCAATATTTGATTCATATTTTTGATACTTTTGCATTGTATAATCTCAACATAATCCCAAATTATGTGTAAATCCTTTTGCATTCTGCTCTTCCATACATGCACACACACTAAATCACTCGTACACACCCACACATTTATACATTCATATTCACCTTTCTACAAATTGATAGAAATAAGAGCCCGAGCTTGTAAACTAATTAAGATGATTAGAATCTGTGTGAGATGAATACAAATGTAGACCATGCTGCAGACGCCTGCATACAAAAACTCATACATGCCACACACTTATGTTGTACATAGAACTTACATCTCCGGCAGTGTTAGCATGCCAAATGGCAAAAAGAAATCCAAGGTATTAAATAAAAACTTTGCCTTTTAGAAAACCAACAACAGAAAAATTTAGAACTTTTTGTTTTGAATGTTATTTAAATTGAATAGTTTTTCACAGAAAAATTTCTTAAATTTCCCTAAATATTTGTGTTGAGTTTTAAACAGAGAAAAATATTGCTAACGAAATTACAAAATATTGAAGTGCAAACAATTGAGCAATTTAATACGATTTCGATATTTTTCACATGGCTTTTAATTTACTCTCTTTACCTTTTTGGGAAACAAAAGCAATGAACAATAATTACTCATTGATTTACATCAACTTCCTTTCAACAATTTGTTGTTTTTATAATTTAAATTTATTCTATAAGTTGTGCGAAAGATCCAGAGAAGCATAATTGGTCTTATCTGCTTTTATGGCATACAAAAATCAAAACATCTTCACTTAATAGATCTAATATGGATCTAATGACAGATTCCACATTGAATCACTAATTGAAATGTTCAGAAACATTTAAAAACTATTTACAAAGTTACAAATTTTACAATAGTATTTTGAAAAAGTCGAAATGAAAGAATAAAAATTAATTTTGGATTACCAAACTTGAACGTACTATAAAAAGCTTTAATTAATTTTATATCCCAACAGATAACAGATGTAACACTGCTGATGTTGCACTTTTATTTAAGCTCAAAAATTTATCAAAAAGTGATTGCGTACTAAGCGATGAACTGGTAAAACCAGAAATCAAGAATTTAAGAAATAGAAATATTTGTTATTAAAAATTAAGTGAAAACGTTGATTGCGAAACGAATAAAATAATGAATGTAATTGAAATATGTAAAGCCCCCCACAATAACTTATAATGTCTGTAATGATATGTAATCTAATATTTAATATGAAATTGTATGTATAATTATTTCTTTCGGAGGGTGATATATGCAATCAGCATGCAATAATTTGCTAACAATTTTGCGCACAATCGTTGATTGTGAACGATGTGTTTCGTTAGCTTCATATATTGGTAAGAAAGTTAAATCAAGATTTATTTTAAAAGGTTTTTTTAAGATCGAACGATAATTAATATATATTAAATTAATATATATAGGAAAGAAATATAGCAAAGATTTGCTTAGAGCTTTGCAAAATTCGTACACCTACATGACGAAAACTGCTAAAAATAATATTTTTCATTAATCATAATAAAATATTTTGTATAATTTGATTTAAAAATATGAATTTTAAATTACAGAAAATTTTTCATTACCAACAAGTAATAACAAACTGCATTATTTCCAATATTAAATTAAACCAAAAACTTTACAACCAGTGTTTGTTAAGTTAAAATCACATGATTGCCGCAATGTAAAAATTATTGATGTGATTTATGCACCAATCGTGTCTACTCACAATTTATTGGTTCATACGGCAACCTTTTTATTTTATATATTTTTTTTATTTTTCCCAATCAAATACAAGTGGGGTACGGCAGTCGTGTGACTACTCAAAATTGTGGCCATCAACATTTTGTAATTGCGCCAATATTTATTGGTTTCTTGAGCGGCAATAAAAGTGGGCAATAAGCGCCAAAATGAATTTTTTAATTGTTCTTTTTCGTTAAACTGAACATCTGTAATAAAATTAGTTTTGGTTTTAATTGTTGTATATATACTAATTATTATTGATGACAGCATTGTAGAAATACTTAATCCTCTGGACACGGAATTTGTTTACTCTCCCGACCAGCAATCACAAACTCCTTTGCCCAAAGAGAATAAAAAAACAAGTGTAAGTTCATCTAGGACCTACAGTGCAATAAATGATTTATCCAAACGAAATACCCGGGATATACGGTAGATAATTCTAAGATTAAATGGTTAAATTTAAAAACTGCTTTTAAAAACTGATATATTTACATACATTGTAAGTAAATAAATAAACAAAACAAAATTTGTAATTAAAGACAACAGCTGTTTCGCAGTCCTGACGTACTATATTGTAACAATCGTGTAACTGGTAAACAGCAATTATTATCCCTTTATCGTTGTGTGTCAATTTGCGGCAATCAAATTTATTAAATTTTAGGCAATCGTATGACTGCAAAGAATTTGATTGGAACAATCATTTGATTGTCTTCGAAATTGACGTTTTGCGGCACTTATGTGATCTTACCTTAAAACTTTTCAATGTTGGTCACAGGTTTTTTAATAGTGATATTTAATCGGGCAAATTCAAATTTTTCAAAACTGAAAGTATATAAAAAAATTTAAAGCGTTAATTTTGTCACTATTTTCTTAAAGCATAAATTTTATTGGAACTTGTAATGTAAGGCCCCTCAACAACCGAATGTTCCTGTTTCTATGGACGAAAAATCTATTTGAATCGCACTTGTTGGGGAAGAATTCAGGCATTTCTTAACGGCTGGTTTACAATCGGAAGACATCGATTTTAAAAATTGGGTCTCTTGACGTGAAATTGTCCATATATAATTGATGTTTTTTAATTTATATGTAATCTGTTAGAAATTCGAATAATATAAGGGTCTCTACTAGAATACTACTGCCGTATAATATTTTAAATGTAGAGTCACTTAAATGTAGGGTCACTTAGTAGCAAGAGACATATCTATAAAAAACATATTTTAACTCAAAAAACAAAGTTTTTGAATTTTACCATATGTGACCACAAAGCTCTTAAAGGCAATGGTCTAAAGTTTCTTTTGAGGAAAAATAAAACAAAACTCCATTATGAACAAAAAAAAAAAATAAAAAAATGGCGGAAAATGAAAATGATACATGTGCCAAATATTGAAAAATCCTGTTCTTGAGTTAAAAAATAATTTTTTTGATAGATATCCCATTCGCATCCCATTAAGCGATTATAAAGGCCTTAAAGCAAATTGTATACGATTTCTTTTGAGGGGGAAAAGGGGCCAAATTGAAAAAAAAATTAAAAAAAAATTTTTAAAAATTAAAAAAAAATATTTTTGGAATGACTAAAGAAATAGCTATCTAAAGTCCTTCAGACAATTTGTGCTAGGACCAATAAATGAAAAGTTACACTCATTTAAAAAAAACCCTGTATGACCAAAATGTCAAACTTTGACCCCCTCTAACTCCGGCAGTTCTTGAATGATAGAGCTGAAAATTTGGGTCGGGCATACTATCCAATAGTACTAATCTTGGTGCAAATTTCATCCAAATCGGAAGACATCGATTTTAAAAATTGGGTCACTTGACGTGAAATTGCCCATGTGTAAAAACCTGTAGTAGAACCTCTACTAATTAAAACAAGTATTTTACCGATTGAGTGCCAAATTAAAGGTGGCTGTAATGCAATCTTTAATTTATTACTAGACTCTGGGAATGGTAATGCCCTCTTCCAATGTTAATATGACACTAGTTTGATTTAATAAATTTAGACCTTAATAACTAAACATAATAATCCTAAAACTTAACTAGAACACATGTGTGTTAGCAATATCCAATCTATTGTTCTTATTAATGCGTGTGGTAAACAAGCACACGAGTCACAAGAATATCTAACTTAAACGCTTGTCTGAAGTGAAATTTATCTCACACCTTATCTACCCAATGTACACATGCGTCAAGAAAGTCAACAAATTTTCCATAAAGCCTAGTACTCTGTTCAAATTTGGGAAAAATGTTGAGCAACATTAATTATTTCATGCGGAAAATTTGGCGTGTAGCTAATGTACTTTTGTAAACAAAACACATATGTATGTTTTGCTTTTTTGGGAATTTAAATCGAAAATAAATAAAAGTTAAAATATCTAAAAATCTGTGTTGAATCGAAATCGGTAAATAAAAATGAATAAACAAATATTACTGACCGCTTGTGCAGCAGCACAATAAGTAATAGATATTGTTGTTGCGAAAGAAGAGCTTTTGGATGAAAATGTCAGGTGAAACAATTGTTACTTTAATTATTTCGCTGTGAAAAAATAACATTTCATATGTTTTTTCACAAAATGAACAGAGTACTACTTCTGCAACATTTTTGCATGAAAATTTCATGTAATTTTTTTCAACATGTATTTTGACAGCATTCCACTTGAAATTTTGAACAAAGTACTAGTCTTAAAGATTAAATAATATGTTCACATATGTTTGAACATATTTATACAGTTAAACCTTGACCTTGTTTTTCAATCAAAGTTCTACTATTGCGTTATTTAGCGTGCGTTTACCTTTTGTTATTTTCATTGATTTCATTTAAAATGGCTTGTTTAAATATTTAATTCGCCGACAATATACTTTGAATTATTCATAAGAAATTTAGCAAAAAGCAAAATATACATGTGTGTTTAAAAGTACTAAAAAGTGATTAATTATGTAATGTACATTCCTGTTAAAATGACTAGACGGTAAAGTCGTGAAAATTGTGATACAGTGGGTATGAAAGTTGTAATTAACTACAGCCAGAGATACAAGCAGCCTTAGCCAAGGTATTATATTTGTAATTTCTTAAGTTAATTTAACAATATTAACAAGGATATAACTATGTCGCTCCCTTTGTCGATCGAAATTAACTTTCTGAAGTTCCTAATTAGCCAACGTCTCTATTTGATGCATCTTGCGAAATTTTGTTTTAAAAGCCTTTCTAATTCATGAAAAGTATTTTGAATAAATTTAACAATTCCACTGTCCTTTGGTTAGACAAACTTTTTCCGAATAAGACATAGAACAAGATCCATCTATGGTTAATGGAGCATAGCTGTGGTTTTAAAGCCTCAGTTAGAATGTAGGTAATGACGTAAAAATGTAAGGAAATTCTATTTCTTACAGATTCATACATTACGGTGTTGCGTTACTTTACATCTCCATAACCATTTGCATTACTTTGCACATAACAATATCCATCAGCTGTTTCTTACTGTTGCAGTTACATTCCATTACAGTCGACTAACTGAGGCTTAAGTTATATAAATATTTCTCTTGTCCTACTGTAACTTGCCACTCATTAGTATTCATAACCTTTCTAACAAGTTGTTATCAGTGTTTAAGTTATTTTCTAAATTAGAAAAAAAAACAAAAAGAGTTATGCTCATTAAAGTTGAAAGAAGAAAAAACTTTTGACATAAAACAATAAGACAATTTAATACCAACAAATAGAGACAACAACAACGATTTCTTTCTTACTTTTAATACATAGTAGCAGTGAATTTGTTATACCTTTTGTCACCATAATTAACTTATCTATTTCTATTTTTAACACATATACAGGTATTTACCCGCAAAAATTAAATGTCTTGAAACAAAATCCCTACACACTCTCTCCTCTATAAGCAGGTTAACTGTCACATATGCAAACATAACTCTTAGTTAATCTATATGCCATATTATCATGCGGCAGTGGGACACACATTCCAAAAAATACCATCCATTAATACAGACATTAAATGTCAGGTATCATGCTGATTGTAGCGTGGGACATTAAAGCATTACATAACTTTCAAGTGGTTGGTTCATTCGTTCGTTTGTTAAAAAAAAAAAGAAACCAAGCCAGAAAGACTTGCATGTATAATTTAATTCTTATCTCTGGTTAAACATAAATTTAACAGAGAAAAAATTATATATTTTTTATTACCATCCTCAAAACAAATCTTTATGAAGTTGTAAATTGTAGCAAAAACAAAATATTAAGGAGAAATGAAAAAAAAAACAATGATTTGTATGAAGATTTAATGAGCATTTTTTAAAACACAGCTGGGAAACAGTTTTATTACACGTCTATGTATCATGCTAAATAGACTGCTGTTGCACACATTTATAAATTCATATTTGAAATTAAAGAGCAAAATTATTTAAATATTTATAATTTTTAAGTCTTAGCAATATATTCAATTCAACGAATGTTGCTTGATGTTGTCTCTTTCTACGAAAAATATAAATCTCTTAACATTTCATTTAGCAAACCCACAGGGCGTCTAAGTGTTAAGCAATATTCGTGTGCCTTTAGTAGACTTTTCACTGAAACAACTTTCTTTTTACAATAATCTCATCATCTTTAATATGTTTTATGATTATTTTATATAAATAGATTACCTATTTTCTTAATTTTCTATTTTATATTATTAAATATATTGAAATTTTATTGGGTTTTTATGTAACATAATGTTTGAAATATGTAGTATTTAGTATTGTCTTTCATATAAGTATTTTGTCTTGGTTGTGCATATTTTTATTAATAAACATATTTAGATAAATACCATAAATTAAAGACAACAGTTTAACCTTAAACTACGCAGCTGATATATTTAACAACATAAACAGTTTTTTATAAAACACCTTTTTATATAACAATTTCTTTGTTAAAAAATAAGACGCAACAATTTTAATTTTAGTAGAGTCAAAAAGTTTTTTTTGTGATATAAGGCGAATTTTTCTTCCATTTATCGTGTATTGCCTTTAGGTTATCCTTGGAAAATCAAGTTCTGCGCTAGTTTTAATTTGTTCTTTAAACTATCGAGATCATCTTTTTTCATTGCAGATTTTATAAATCTAAGATTATCGACCCCTAATGCCAGCATACAACTCCAGACCATTACTGACTCGCCGCCATGTTTTACCGTCTTGGTAACATATTTATTACTAAAGGCTTCGTTCTTGGTTCGCCATATTTTTTGGGGGGATTTTTTTCGACTCCAAATACAGGGTGGCGCAAAAGTAATCCTCCTATCAGAAAATGCTATAAATTTTGCGAGGCCTCTAATGTCAGTTCTGTTTTGACATTTGTCTAGTAAACACATGCGAAATACACGTTAATAAACAATGTTACGCTACACTGCTCCAGAACGCGGAATATTGCAGAACTGACATTAGGGGCCTCGCAAAATTTATAGCATTTTCCTGATAGGAGGATTACTTTTGCGCCACCCTGTATATCAAACTTACTTTTATCAGAGAAAAGAAAATTCTTTTTTTTTGTTTGAAGAAATTTAAACGTTTGGTTTGGTTTGGTTGTTCTTTGATATAAATGACTTCTTACGTGACACTCCACCATGTAGGCCCCTTTAAGGCAAATCGTGCTTATAAATTTTTTTAGGAGTTTAAGTAATATTTAAAAATGAAGAAAACTTAATTATTTACTGAAATTTTCTTGCGTTTTAATAAAATATACTTTCTATAAATTATGTAAGCAATGCATTTTCTATGGAACTTTAAAACAAACAGTAAAAATATTTTTAATTATTTGAAAATTTTAAATGTTTAATATAGAGCTACGTAAAACTAAGTAAGGAAACGTTACTAACATGTGAGCTGGAAGCAAATGATACGAAAGGTTCTCAAAATTCGTCTTGATTTAGTCACTTTAACTCTTACTCCTAGAAAATAACTCCTTATTGTGTCATTTTAATATTATTTAGAAATCTGTTATTCATACTTTCAAATAAGACATCCCACAAATTTTATAAAAAAAGAAAATAATTATTTAATAATAAATCAATATTTTGTTGCAAACTTATTGTTGTCGATAACACCTTGATATCTGCGAGACTTTAAGTTCACCAAATTGTTACATACGCAACTTGAAATGACTTCCCAAGCTTTCTTTGTTTTGGCAAAATATCATTGAAATTGCTTATTTTTATATAGCTTACTTTGGTTTTTACAACTTGCTATAATTTCTCAATCAAGTTGAAATCAGGACTTAAAGTACCGAATTGTTAAAAACCCATTGCTTGAAGTGATGAACTGTATGCTTCGGTGCGTTATCTTGTTGAAATGTAACTGGCTTGTTCTCATCAGCATCATTGTATCGCTTAGAATTCTTGCATACTGAAACTTACCATATTTCCGAATATTTTATGCAGCAACCCAACACCTCGTGACGACATAGCATCCCAAAGCATTATAGAACCTTATCCATACTTCAAAGTAACACGGGTGAAATTTTTTTTTAACTTTCCGATTCTACATCCATTCTATGGAGGTACTTCTTTGCGAATTTAAGTCTCTTCTTTCGGGTACGTTCAGACAATAATGGCTTCTTTTGTCAAATACCTCCAAACAGTCCAACTTCTCGCCGTCGACGTTTTACTGTATCTACACACAGAGAAAAAATATAGTTGTGCATGTTTATCATGTTCCAACATTTTTACAATTTTTTTTTATATATTATGGTCACAGTAATTATTTATATGATACCGACAACCGTAATATGGTTATGACTCACATGATTATATCTATCATGCATATGATTATAGTAATAATGTAATGTTTGTAGTGATCAGTTTTGTGATGGAAGATTATACCATATTATGTTGTTTTCTATCACAATCAAAGAACAACATATTATGATAAATCAATTCATCATAAATATGATTGCCATTAATATATACATTATTACTACAATCGTGTATATGATTGTACTAATCATCTGAATCGTAAGATAACCATATTATTATTACCGCAATCATAAAAAAAATTACAGTAATCAAAACATGGATAAAAAAACTTGCAAAAATTTTGACATTGTTGTGGAAAACATGTACAACTATATTTTTTCTCTGTGTGTACAGACTGCAATAAGAATCTCATTTGCTGATTTATGCGGACTTTTTCGACTCGCGCACAATCATTGTATTTACAAAAGCTGTCATAATATGGCTTCTTTTTTTACGGGCTACTTTTCTGTATTCGAATTCTTTCTGAAATATTTCACTGCTTGAAAAAACATTGTTTCTGAAACATTCATAATCTTTCGAGTACTGACATCACAGGACTTGTTAAGCAAATATTAATAACTTTTCATAAAACTTTTCAAAATTACCTGAATTTGAAAATGTTAATCACCACTATCGTGAATAAAAATTCCACATGAAATTTGTTTCGTTTTATTTTTTTAACATTGAATTTTAATAGGAAAATTGTGAAAGGGGAAAAAATTTCATGTGGAATTTTTATTCACGATAGAGGTGAATAACTTTATCACTGTCCTATATTTAGTGCACGTTTAATTTATTTTACAAATTATCAGCCCAATTATGAATAAAAATTCCGCGGGAGTTTTTTACTTTTTTCCTATTCAAATTCAATGTTAAAGAAATAAAAAGGGTTGAATGGGCTGATAAAAAACACCACAAAGAAAAAAATCAAAATTTTAGCGTTTTAATTAGTAAATGTTACTGTCCTTAATAAGTTACACGCAGCTGTAGATTAAATAATGAATTATTTTGCAAATAATATGAAATAAGCGAAAAACTGAAAGAATTTTCTATCTTGTCAAATAGTTAAGCTTATCACAGTTAAGTATTTACGATAATACGTTTTTGCCATTTCAAGTCACACTTCAACAGCAACAATCACACACACCACGATTTATACAGGTACATAGACAAGTGTTGGCAAACAATAACAAGTCAAAAAAGGTAGAGAAGGATTTTCTGCTATAGCCAACCACATGTCTGACGTAAATGTTGATGGCAGTGTTATTTATTGTTAAATAAGGCAAAATAACATTTAAACACATTAAATACACATACTTACACACAATTACCGCCGTTTAGATTGTTGTGACACCAATATCAAACGGTTGCTAAACTTATATTTACATTAAAGAAAAAATGTTGCACACAAAAACACTAGAGTAACGTTATCATATCAATAGCACTTGACATCATCGTTATCCTTGAGCAATATTTTTTTGATCATAAAGCAACAGTTCAAAAAACTGTAATATAAGGCAGCCATCTAAAAAATATTATTAAATATGTTGCTTAAAATATAGGTACATACTGATAATATGGCATATCAGTAACAACAACAGTAGCAGCAGTTAGAGCTGCAGGAGTTACGGTAACAGCAGCCAACATAAATATTAAATTTAAATATTCCATGCTTTATGAAAAAAGCTTAATAACTCAAGAATGTATTGGCTGACTGGCTCTATGGCTGGTTGTTTAAAATGTCTTTGCATGTATACGTGGTCATATGGTTGGTTGTTTGGTAAACAAAAGATTAAATAGTCTGGCATTTTACAAAAGCACAACACACAAATCCGTTATATACAAAAGCACAAACCGTTTAAAGTATAAAATGTTGCAGCAAGGTCTCATGTAAGTGGGGTGTCTGATGTAGGTATTTATGTTTTTATTGACTGACAAAGAATAGCTGCTACAATTTTTAGAAATGTAAAAAAATTTCAATTATTGACAGTATGTCAATAATAAATTTCTAGGGTGTTTAAAAGAAAATTCATTAATTTGTGCTAAGTTTGAATTGTTGACATGATGTAATTAATGTAAATCGAGGCAAATAATATTACAAAAATCAATAAGAATTTTTAGAATTTTCTTAAATGTTACTAAAATAAAAATTTAAGATAAATTCCAAGAATTAAACGAAAATTCTTTAGTATAGTAGAAATCCTAATAATTGACATCATGTAAATAATGTGTAATTGTGTAGAAAACCTGGATACGCGCTTCACTTCTTCGTCGTCGAACGTTCACTTTCGACATTTTATCTTCGACATATTCTAAAATACGAGTGAAGAATTATCGTTTGCGGTAATCGATTTTTTGTTATCTCTTATGAAAAACATAAACATTGAAAACATCTGTCTAATTAATACACAGAAAATTTTAAAAACAAAAATATAATTTAAAAATAAAAATTGAAAAATTGAGATGTATTCGATTACATTTTTAATTAATGCACAATCTGAATATCTTAGCGGAGTAAATAAAAATTTAAGAAATAACACGCCGGATATATTTAAATTGAATGATGCCAGGTAGGTATGTTTATTAAAAATTTAAAATCACCTCTTCTAATACCAAAAGAAGTATTAGGAAAAGATTTTAGAATCAACAAAGAGGCATTTAAATATATTTTATCTGAATTGGAAGACAAAATCTAACAGCTATCACGGCTTGGATGCTTAAGACCTGTTGACTAGCTGACAGCAGCCCTTCGTTTCTTCGCTGATGGAAATTACCAGCATGGAGTTGGCAAGGATTGGCATCTTAATATTTCCCAGTCAACTTTTTAAAAACTTCTGTCTGAAGTATTAGTTGCAATTGAAGAGAAATTATGCCATAAATGGATAAGTATCAAAATGGATGAGCAGACAAAAGAAGAAGCCTTCTTTCGAAAATCGTCGATACCAGGCGTAACCATGGCTATTGATGAGCACCATGGCTCTGAACTGTTGCGGTGATGTTTGTTTTTTAGACCTGGACAAAGACACAGAATTAACTTTCATTGTATGTTTTTTATACATGTACATACATATATTTACTTATATTTGAAGCATAAGCTTGTTATTTATTTTTCAGTTAAGTAGGTATTTTATTTTTACGCGCTAAATCAAGCGTCGAACGAAAATTATGTAGATGTGTGGTGAATTTTAGAATGCATACAAAGTGAACAAAAACATATGATTTCTGTTTGCACATCTTTTGTTTAGTGGTACTCACATCGCTAGCGTATTTTAGAATAACAAAAAGTGAATGAAACGCGTATTTGTGGTGAAAGTGACTTCCCGAATAGACCTGAACATAAAGTATGTGAGAAATTTAATAATCGTATAAAGAGTGATTTGTTAAAAGCTTTTGGATTTGAGAAATGTATTTAAGTCGATAGAACGATTTATATAATTCTATATTTAAAAATGATTTCATGCAAATGTTGAGGGCGGCTTTGTCCCAAATGGTATAACCGGTATCTCACGAAGAAATGAACAAATAATGAGAAAAACTCATATAATTGATATATTTTCATCTAATTTACTACATTTTTAAATTATTTCAAATACATAAAAAATGTACTTTAAGCAGTATTGTATATAAAGCAGTTTGCTTAAAAATTCTGTTCAAATATATTTGAAAGTGGCTTTTTAAACAGGTGCCAAATTACCGTATTCGATATCGAGTAAAATTGATCGTAATTTTCTTATTTGAGATTATGACATTCGATATCGAGCAAGAAATTTAGTACATTTTATCATAATTTCGATATCGAAATCATTTTTCGAAACGATAGCTCTTTCGATCACGAATGCGGTAATTTGGCCCCTGATCGGATAAAAAAATGTATGAAATCAATGACTTCAACAAATTTCTTAAATTTAATGAAAATACCAGTTATTAACATCATTTAAACCAGGAGTGCCCAAAAGTTGCTTATGTAAGAGCAAACACCAATACATTTAAATAAAAACTAATTTTTATTCAGCATTTTTTGTTGTAAAAGCCAATACATACAAAGAAACAACACACTTTTTAAACGTGATCCATTTTAGATGAAATGGACTACTTACAACATGGTCCAATGTAATGCAGTCATGGACCATGTCATAGTTAAACAAGAGTTTGTAGTTAAACGACATGGTTTCGCGTTAACACGATTGCATATTGAGTTGTTGTTGTTGTTTAAAACTAACCCTCGTGAGTTAACCTCCGATGGGTTATATGGTCCAATCCTAGGACATCGCAATGTTAAATGCACCACCTTTTTTTCATATATTTGGAGTAGTTTTGGAGTACACCTACTCCTCTTTGGACTAGTATTTACATGCATGTATGGACTAGTCGCGTTATTTGCAGGGATACGTTAAACAAAAACAAAATCTACATTGACGATCGCAGTCACCAATATTTACCAGTAGTGCATACGAAAGTGTTGTTGCTTTGCGCTTGCGTGTATAGAGTGAAGTAAATACGACAAAATAAAAACAAATAAGGCAAAGTTGTTTGTGTATTTCGTATTGCTAGTGCTGAGTGCTGTAATGAGTATACAAAACACACAGCCTATAGCTAAGAGTTTTTACAAATACACAAGAGCACCAAAAGTATAGGGCTTGGGCACTCCTGATTTAAACAATCATTAATTTACATTTTTTTAAGTTTTCTAACCGTACCATTAGTTTTATACTTTATTTTTAAACGGTAATCAATACACTTTGTCACTCTGTTAAATATATACGTACAATA
This sequence comes from Bellardia pandia, assembly GCA_916048285.2. Classification (NCBI taxonomy): domain Eukaryota; kingdom Metazoa; phylum Arthropoda; class Insecta; order Diptera; family Calliphoridae; genus Bellardia; species Bellardia pandia. The sequence continues at coordinate 13,519,313 of OU696530.1, read as the reverse complement.
CATAGTACGCTAAGTATTATGAGCCTGTATTTACTCTTACTCCTGCTAGCATTCGCTAAAATCCAGCTGTGTCATGTGGCGCAAGGCGTATATAAAATTAAAATGATTAATATTTCCCCAGTGGATCTCAACTCATAAATTTAATACTCGTTCTCAATGTAAACATATTAATTTAACTCATAAAAACCAAATGTAGCAGGCAACTATAACAGCCAATGTTTAAAATGTTTTTCTCTTCAAACCATACATTCAGGGCATTCATTTGTTCCCTCATTCATCCCAGCAACAAGCCAGCCAAGCCAGCCAGTTATTTATTCATTCATAGCATTCGTGCCTTTGGTAGGGTAAAAGGTATGGCTAACATGCTTACTGCTACTACAATTACAAAAACTCACTAGTACAACTACTAACAATTTGCATTGAATATACTGTGATTTCTTTCATCTTTATGAAGGAGAAGGAATGAGTTAATCTGTTTGTCTATATATGAGTATGTCAATTATTGGTACCGTTGGTATCGTTGGTACCATTTGAACCCGTTATGCACCAACAACTGTTGGTATATAAATGTTGGGATTAGAGTTCTTGGTACTTATTAGTGCATTCAAAGGAAATGTGGAAATTAAATGTTATATGCTAGGCTTTGTTTACACATTAAATCCGTTGGCACAAATGTATTAATTTTTATATTGCAAATAAAAAAGCTGTTGAATACCTTTAAAACACAAATTGCTACTCAGTTATTAATTTCTAAGTAAAGCTAAACTCAAGAGAATTTTTTTTTATAAAAAATAGTGTTTTTTGATGGATTTTGGAGTTTGATTTTGTTAAGACTTTGCAACACCAATCCGCTGTTCACTGCGATGGATATTTAATTGCATTATAGATTTGTAAACCAACATCCATATGAATTCTTCTTGCAGAACTTAAAGTGAAGTTGTATTTTAATTTTGATATTTCTTTTAGTTAGGCTTTGAGTTCATTAAATTTAATTTTCATTAAATTATTTTTACTGAAGTAGGAATTGTTTTACAACTTGAAAAATTTTATTTTTGATAATTTTTCTTGACTTGCTCATTGTCGCAGAGTTCTAAACAGGACTGCCAGATGAATTTCGGAAAAAATCGACAAAATCCCGATAGAAACCAAAAAAACTCGTCATTTCGAATTTTAAAAATCATCCAAAAAATCGGAAAAATAAAAAGTCAATATTTCTAATAGTTTTATTTAAACGAAAACATAAAAATTCAGGTTTATATAGTATATTGTACAATACATATCAAATTTCATAAATTTTAATTAAAAAAAAAAAAATTACAAAAAATTTAATGTTAAACAAAACTTGTGTAATACTTTTATAATCACCCCTATCGTAAATAAAAATTTCCATGAAATTTGTTCCCTTTTCACATTTCTCCTATTAAAATTCAATTTAAAAAAAATAAAAGGTAGCAAATTTCATGTTGAATTTTTATTCACGATAGGGGTGAATATCTTAGTCTGCTTTCACACTTTTCAATTCTGACTCGTCAAGTTAAGTATTTTTTGATGAGAAAGGAAAAGAGAGCAAAGTGGGTACAAACTTGACGGTACTAGTCAATTTTCTTATTTCCTTTTGTTTTTTTTTTGCATTAAAATTTTAATTGACGGGCGTAAACAAAATGGCAAGTTCAAAAGAGAATTGAACAAAAACTGGTCAGCTAAAACTGAAGAGTGTCAAACCAGACTAACAGTATTTTATAAATCAATATCTGAATTTAACATATTTTATTAATTCAGTTTAAATAACAATGTCAAAACAATTTAGTTTATTAAGTTTTAAATAACATTTTGAGTATAGAATCCAACTAAATCATCATATACTCGTACAGGTACTTATTTTCAAAGAATTCCATATTTTTGTTATTTAAAATTATTTGGCTGAATATTTTTTCGACGTGTTTTTAAAATATATGGGGTATTTAAAATTTTTTGAGCACCTGCTGAAAACGACATACTATGGCTCTTATTCCGCTAAGTTTTATGAATTGAAAAAACCCTTGTACAGGGTTTGGATGACTATACTTGAAGGATATGACGTGCAAAGTTTTACGTTGAAAAGTCTTCACCTTAAGAATTGGTGGTCATCTAAAATTCGAAAAATTATAAAAACGACTTGAAACTTGCAAGAGTTTTTTCATCCATTCCGTTTTCTTTGTAATAGTTTTTAGCTTTCAGATCCAAACTAATACAAAATATAGTCAGTAGATTTGGAGGATATATCCACAGAAAACAAAAATTTTATATCGCTGCTGGGTGAAAAGTTGCATGTGTTTTACAAGTGAAACGAAAATTTTCCGAATTTTGAACTTTTTGAAGATTTTACATAGGGTTTTTGCGCCGTTTAATAAAAATGAGTTTTAAGCGCAGAATTAAAAAAACTGCGTACTTTTATAACGTTTGAGGTATATCAAGTTGATGTCAGCGCACCAATAACGTATCGCGGAGATAACAAACTTAAAAGAAATTAGCGTAAATTTTGTAAAAATTTATCATTTTTGCGTCTGACAATCTGAATTGTCTTTTAAGTCGGATAGTGTATTGCGTGATGTGAGTAACTTCATAAAGGGTACCTCCGAGGCGAAAACGCACTCTAAAGTTTTTCCCAAACACATTTCACTTTGGGACAACTAAAGCGCTGTATCAATTGCACTGAAACGTACATCGAATAGAAGACTTTACTGAGCTTGATACTAAAATTGAAAACGCACGAACAAATTTTAAAGATTTAAAATTTTATGCAGGAAAAAAAATGTTTCTAACCTCAAAAACATCCTTGTATGAAATAATTTTTATATTTTTTTAATTTTTAACTTAAAACCGCAGTAAAAATGATTCACGCGAACGGATTTCACATGCTCAAATATCGGTTTATACACACGCAAATTGACATTGATGCCAGACAAAAAAAAAAATAAAAAAAAAAATTCTAACTGCCGTAAATTTTAGAAGTTGCCCATATATATTTAGAGATAAATAAGTAATTTCTAACTCAATATTATTTGGAATTATTATACTTGAACTTAACAATTGTCAACAATTAAGAAAACTTTGCTATTACTTAGTTTTGAATTATACGTCATGTTCTTCTTAATACATATTTATGATATTAAATAAGAAAAATATTTGTTGTCTCAAAAAAATTTTAAAAATTCAGAAAATCGATAATTTGCTATTTTTTAAAAAAGAAATCGTTAAAATGACGATATATCGTCAAATTTGGCAGCTATGGTTCTAAATTTTACTTTATTGTAAGTTCCTGGTTTCTTTTAATAACGTTTTTGCACGGTTTGTTTGCATTGTTTTATAACGTAATCTACAGTAGAATTTGAAAGTTTTAGCATTTTTGCAATCATTGAACTCATATTTTCTATATTTTTCTTATTTGTAGGATAATTCCAGATGAAAATATCTAAAGTTTATTTGAGGGATTTATAACGAAACAAATACTTTATTTGAATCAAATAGTTAATTATTTTAAAAACAATGTAATAACATGTAATTAATTAATTACAAACTCGTACGCTTTTAATAATATATCTAAAAATAAAAAATTACCATAAGACCTAGCCAAGGTCTGCTGGTTTTTCTTAAAGAAAAATTTAATGTTAAATTTAAACCGTTGAAGATATCAGAACAAAATTAAAAACTTATATAGATCTAAATATCCTTATCAACAACAGTATAATTTTTGCCATTTTTTATTTCCAAATAGCATATTTCCTAAAACGGGGAAAATGTGTTCCAAAATTTGATTTTTTATTATAAAAGAGACTACTGTGATGTTATTTACTATGTGATAGTAAAAATACTTTCCGCATGTTAAAGCAATATGCAGGGCTATACAAATATGCAGCTTTTTAGAGGATCGGGGTTTTGCGTTTTTAGAATTGTTTGCTCAAACCTAATTTTTTTTATTCAAAATTGGTATAGTTTGGATAGGGCTGGGGAGGTCTATGTCCGCATAAATGAGTGACATTTTATTGCACTTATAAATTAAGTTTTTGTTTTTGAATCATATAAAAATTATTCATCTATTGTGCCGCAGAAAAATTTGTTTCTATAAAAGAAAAAAATATAGGCACTTTTTCGGGAAAACGTAAGAAATTTGTACCTTTTTATATGTTCCAATTTTGGATGCTTACAAAGGAAAGGGAAAAGACAATTCTTTTAATTTATAACTGAAGTTTTAAAAACACTTTTCGACCCTCAGTAGGCCCGCCATTTAAAAAAAACACAAAAAAAATCGAGCAAAATTAAAAAAATAATAACAAACCTCTTGAACTAAAAGTGATAACATACACATGTAAACGTATTTTTTATAGATCTTCTCAAGGGAGATGGATTTTTTGTTAAATAGATTTTTAACAATTATTTAAAAAAATGTGAGATCTTAGGTGACAAACTTTGAGGGGCCACTAACTGCATCCCTTCCGCCTACGATATCAAAAAAGTCGATGTCAATAAATCAACTCGAAATTACTTCTACTACCACCATGTGAAATTTCGTTATGATATCAGCTACTGAGACACAGAATTCTTTCCAAAATAAATCCTCTCTAAACCACTGTGCATTCCTGATACGATATTAAGCCATATTATGTACCACAAACAGTCGCATTCTAGAAAACGTAATATATTTCTTAACAATCTTTATCATACATAAAATAAGTTTTCAAAAATATACTTGGCGATTAATAATGTAATATTTAAACAAATATTATCAGTAATATTTTATAATTACATTCCCCAAAACACGATTAAAAATTGCAAGTAATAACAGGAATATCCCTGTAAAGTTTTATAATAGTTTGTATGTATGTAGTTAAAGCAATATATACATTTACATATGTATGCATAAGTAATATACAAGAACAAACTGTTATTTAATTTAAAGTGCATAAAAAACAAAAAAAAAAAACAAATAAACGTACTTCAACAAACTATAATCAGCAAATTTTCATTATATATAAATAAATTGTTTAATTGCCTTGTGCAGGCAGGCAGGGCGAGCTAACCGTGATGAATGTGAAAATGATTGTTAAACTTATGAATGCATTCAATTTTTCTGCATGCATACGTACAAGTACATATGTCTATGTAATAGCAGCTAAATGGATGTAGAGATGGACAAATAACTGGCTAGTAGGTTGGTCGGACGGATGGATGGATGAATGAATGAAAAGCTGAATGGCTAGATGAATGAATGTATAATAAGTCGTTGATTGCTATAAAATAATTAAAGTTTGTTGACTGAATAATAATAATGCAAAAAAAAAAATAAAAACAAAAGAGTATTAAATAAATTGGTTATTTTTAAATATACAATTTATGTGTGAACAATAATAACCAACGATGATGAGTATAACGACGACAATGAGTTAAAGAAATGCACTTTATGGTCAATAAAATTTATTTATATATCAAATGTTAATGTGCAGCCATTTACGATTAAATGAATGGCAAGGATAAACTGATTTTTACAGATGAAGATTATCTCTTAAGCTAGATTTACACGATTGAAGGTATTTTAAAGTCTTATCAAAATTTTGAATATATATTTTGATGTTCTATTTACACGCTTCAAAAATTTGATCAAAATATTCTTTCAATATATTTCAAAATCTTTTGATAAAAATTTGAACAAAATTTTTTGAAGCTAATTTACACTATTGGTAAACTTTTCATATTGAAAATATTGACTTTGATCAGCTGTTTTGCTTCTTTTGTGAAATAATTTATTATTATAAAAAAAAAACAATTAATAAGTAGGGACGACGACACAATCATCATAGCATAAACATTTTTACTATTGAAGGAAGAAGTAGCTATAATACAAAAAAAAAAGAAGAAACAAAAGGAACATAGAATTCGACCTTTTCTTTGGAAGGTATATCTCTTTTAGGGAGCGATTGATAAGGAATGATCCTGACTTATACAAAAACTTTGTGCGAATGTCACCAGACGATTTTGATAATTTGCTTAATCTCGTCACCCCATCAATAGAAAAGGCTAATACTAATATGCGGGAATCTTTATGCCCCGGAAAACGCCTGGCAATTACTTTGAGATTTTTAGCGACTGGGGACAGTTACCCAAGTCTGATGTTCTTGTTTAAAAGATCAAGATCATCGATATGCAATATTGTGCCTGAAGTCTGCGCTGCATTTTAAAAGGTAAAACTTAATTTATTAAATAAAAAAAATATATCAAAAATAATATCTTTTGGTACAGATGCCAGCAACAGAAGTGGAATGGGAGAGTATTTCCCAAAGTATAAATAAAATGTGGAATTTTCCCAATTCAATCGTGGCATTAGATGGAAAACCCATCAATATTATAGCACCAGCACATGTATATGTATTGATATGGTTTTGAATCAAAAGAATGAACATGCTGTCAAATTATTTATTGTTATCATAATTGCCAGATGCGATTTTGATGCTCATTTACACGCCAGCAATAAAATCTTCAAAAGTTTTGTTCAATAAATTTTGATCAATAAATTTTGAAAAAATTTTGCTGTTTACACGAGTTTAAGGCATTTTGAAGAGAAATTTTGAAGGCAATTTCAATCGTGTAAATCTAGCTTAACAGCATAAAATATGAAAATATCAATTATACAAAATAACTTTAGGCTTCTTATGCCAGACTCCGGGTACTACTAAAAAAAACTCTAAAGGATTAGTTTATAAAATCAAGATGATGCTACATGCCACAAGTACCACTTGTTTCTGTTTCTATTGTAACGTACTAGATTGTGAGGTTTAACAAATGTGGCTTTATTTTTATGTTTATATTTGCTGCTACTGAACAAAATAAGACCCATCCATATCAAACGTATTTTATAAGTGCAGTTTTAATGTGTATACAAAATTGTGCATGATTCATTGAAATATATTCGCATACATGAAAGTGTATTTTTTTTATAATTAACAAACACAACTGCTAAGCTTTTTGGCTTATCTGCAGAAAACACCCAGAGTCTTTGGCGGGAATCGATCCCGCAACCCTCTGACTGATAGTCTGGCACACTAACGCCCAGTTTATCGGGGCACCCGTATATGAGTGACTACTGAACATTTTAATAGTACAGCTCAGTGGACTTCGGAGAGGATCTGTAAAAATTTTTATAGGGGCCATTAAGCTTGTGCAACTTTCAATGTCAACACACGACTCAAGATAGTGTAAATGAATTGAAAATTAAAAATCTATTTAAATTAATACACTTTAATAACTTTTAAAAGAAAAAAAATATGCCATTTTAGTTCAGCTCAGATTGAACTAAATACTTTTTAATTCACTTGTATACCATCAGTTCATACAATGTATGAGTCCATTATGGCACAAATACACAAAATGCTTTTGATGAGACAAATGCAAGCCCCTGCTAAATACGCTACAAAATTTGTATTCTACTCCTTGTATCTATGGAATCACATACACACATACATACTTGCATGCCAACAAGAAGAAGTGCACAAGTTTGTGTGTGCGAGAATTTGGCTCTACATATGTGGCATAAACACTACAGGCACTTTGACCACCGGCAGTTTTTTTGTTTTAAGGCATTTTCTTCTTAATTTATATGAGAGGGTTTGAGTAAATTTTAAATAGGTCTGCCAATGTATGTACTTATGCAAGGACTTTTAAACTGACTGAGTATCACATAATATGAGTTGAGGTTTTATTTTTTTTGGGTATTTGTGTGTTAGATCAACTTCAATAGTGTTTTTAAATGGCTTACTGTAATTGAAGCCTCACTGTTCTACACTGTACTACAATAAACGAGTACAACAACGAGGACTACTCATCATTATTTCTTATGAATTATCATTTTTACTTGTCTCACATATACAAAAACACAAACAAGCTAACATCACATGTTGCAACAACATATCGTACATGCATCAACATCATTGTTATCATCGTTATACAACATTTGTATGTATGGGTATAGTAACAGCAAATCTGAGATGAAAAGTTTGTTGTACTGGCGAACCACTGCACAAAAAAAAACAAAAAGAGAAACAAAAATCAAAGAATGTTACAGAACTGGATAATAAAACAGGAGACAATACAAAAACAAATGAACAAAAAATGTGTTGAAAAGTGATATTCTGTTATGTAAGTTTTATTTTCTTTTATTAAAAAAGAAAATGTTATTACTGCTGCCTCAGCCACATATAATGAGATTGTTTGCTTCAGTAATGATGAAAGTGTTGGCTGTGTGTATAACTTTATGTTGTTTTTGTGTTATTTTACAATTAAGTTTTACTTTCTTGCCTTTACCTCATGTCTGTTTGCTTTATTCTTTGTTTGTTGACTTGCTCATTATATGAAGTCTATTATAATTTTTTTTATTTAATAAGAAACACAATGTGAATTTTTCAATTTGAAATGTAACAAGACCAACTTGTTGTAGAATCTTATTTACATGTTATATGTCAAAAAATTTAAAATTAACAGTTCGACTAAAAATAATAATTGTACTTAAAATAGCTAGGGCACAAGCTTATAATGTTTGCATTTGTACTTTAAGTCAGGGAAAGGCAACCTATACTATTACATTTTGCAATTGTATTAGTAATATACTCTCTTCGCTCTCAACACAAATCGCTGTTGCCAGAAAACTTTCGTCACTTATCCCCAATTAAAAATTTAAAATCTCCAAAAGTCTCTCTTTTATTATTTGCGAAAAATTAGAAAATCAGTCAGGAAATTACATTACATCTTCAACATTTATTTCATATGGGCAACATTTTATGCGTATTAAATTTTCAAATGTCCAGCAAAACCTTCTTTTACCCAACATTACAATAATTAGCTGAGATATATCGTTCAGATCAGTGCATTCATCTAGGCATATGGAAAAAAATTGGCAATTAAGCATTATTTCTTAATGTTTGAATTTTTAGCAAGAGACGCAGCAACAACAAAAGATGCCTTTCTTTTAAAAAAAACTTTTCAGTTTCTTGTGGTTTTTGTTCAGAGTATAATTTACTCGAATCAGCAATCATTTTTTCATAAAAATTTTTCTTAAGATTAATAATGAGGGCTTCTCTTGCATCACCAGTAATACTTTCGTATTCCTTGTGATATGCAAGAAAATGCCTTTGCATGTCAAGTTTTTTAGTGCGTAATAACGCACGTTGGCAAACCAAGCATTCTGGTTTGTCATAATAATTTAAAGAAAATAAAAAATTCATTTCATATTGATCACACATTTTTAAAAAAGTTGGGAAAAATTTTTTTTCTGGCAACGCTGATTTTTAAATTAAACTTTGTTTATTTCTCTACAATGCGTGTGCACACGTACGTAAGAGAAGAGTAAATGAAAAACGCGGCGCCCATGTTTTGCCTTTCCCTGCTTTAAGTGGTACACATGAAAAATGTCGACGAAAGTGGACAAAAAAACATAATAAAAAGAAATGTATTCATGTATTCAAGACAAGGTCTTGACAGAAAGAATACGAAAAAACTGAAGAAAAAAGGAAAGCAACGTGTAAATAAAATTGAAAAATGATAATTACAGCAAATTTCGAACCATCAGTACCACTGGTTAAAGGTTTGATGTTTGTCTGTTGGCTAGCAGGCACCGCAGTGGTGCAGAGGTTAGAACGCAAAGAATTCTGATGAGAGAATGTGGTGATTCTCGAAACATGTAAATTCAACCCAGGTTCAATCCCAGCTCAGCCAAGAAAAATTATCAAAAAATTTTTAATAAGATTTCATGTTGTAAAAACAATTCCTACCTTTAGTAAAAATAATAATTTAATGAAAATTAAATTTAATGAACTCGAGCCTGACTAAAGAAATATATCAAAAAAAAAACTATATTAAATTATTACGAACTAATGATGAAAAATTAATGAGTTCTTCACATAATAAATTAAATTTTTGGTAGAAAATAAAGGGGGTTGGAACTTTTTATTTCCAAAAAAATGTATATGAATCATTAAAATTGTTATCGTATTGGAACGAGTAAGTTTTGGTAATTATAAATAAATAATTATAAATAAAAAAAATGTTTTGTAATGAAACGTTTTTAATGTAGATAACGTTCTTATTGTAAACACGTTTTTAGTGTAAAAAAAAACGTTTTTAATATAAAAAAGTTTTTAGTGAAAAAAAAACGTTTTTAATGTAAAAAACGAATACGTTTTTATTTTGAAAAACGTTTTTGGTGTAAAAACGCTTTTACTGCAAATAACTCTTTTAGTGTAAAAAATTTGTTAGCGTAAAAAAGTTTTTAGTGTAAAAAACGTTTTTAGTGTAAATAAAGTTTTAGTGTAAAACCGGTTTTAGTGTAAAAAAGTGTTTAGTGTAAAAAACGTTTTTTGGGTAAATAAAGTTTTTAGTGTTTTACACGTTTTTACACGGTTTTAGTGTAAAAAACGGTTTTGGTATAAAAAAGTTTTTTGTGTAAATAAAGTTTTTACTGTAAAAAAAGTTTTTAGTGTAAGAAAAGTTTTAGTGAAAAAAAAGTTTTTAGTGTAAGAAAAGTTTTAGTGAAAAAAAAGTTTTTAGTGTAAAAAACGTTTTTTGGGTAAATAAAGTTTTTAATGTAAAACCGGTTTTAGTGTAAATAAAGTTTTAGTGTAAAAAAGTTTTAATGTAAAAAACATTTTTTGTGTAAAAAAGTTATTAGTGTAAGAAAACCTTTTTAGTAAAAAAACAAAGTTGTTGATGTAAAAAACAGTTATAACTTAAACATTTTTTTAGTGTAAAAAAAGTTTTTAGAGCAAAAAACGTTTTTATAAACAATTCTACTACTGTTAGTTCAACAAGTAAAATGTCAAAACTTTCATGTTATTCCAATATCATCCTGTTAAAAAATGATTGTGATTGATAGCTTTTACTCTAAAAGTTGTTAACAGTTATGGAGATTTTAAAATATTTCAACTTTTTTTTTACATTTAAAAACGATTCTTGGTCAAAATTATGAGTCATCAAATGTTATTTTCACAGTTGCTTATTTAACTGTACAATATTATAGACGCTTTAGGATTTTTCAATACTTTTCTATTACAGATTGATTTACTTTATTTAGCCAATTAAACGTTTTATAACAAAATTATGGGCGGTTTAAGATATTTTTGATTTTTACCTAAGACTCAGCTTATTTTGCCAATTGAAAGCTTATTTATAAAGTTATATACGATATTTTTATATGTACATATATAAATTTATATTTTTCAGATCTTTTGACTTTTTCATATTGAAAATCGATTTGTAATGAAAAATATTGGTAATCACAGATTTTGTTACTTTTCCCGATTAGACGCCTGTTTAGCATGTTATTGACGTTTGGGGTTTTTACAAAATATATTATAAAATGTTGGTTATATTATTGGTTTGGTAACACAATTTAGTAACATAAATTTTCTTACACTAGCAGGAAAAACAAACTGTAAACACTTTTGTCCTTCTTTTAAGCCCAGTTAATATGTTGTGTACATATTTATCAGCGTGTTTTTGGTTACTAGAGATTTATATTTGCAGACAAAATTATTTAACACATACATACACAGTTATTAATGTAATTATATGCATACGTGTACATTTCATACACATTTATGTATTTAAACTCAAGTATAAGTATTTATGTATGTATAAGTATTTTTAATGGCATAAAGTTTGTCTTCTTAACATTCAAAGTTGCTCCACAAAGTTATGAAGAATTAAATAAAAATACTATATTTACAAAATAAATATATTTTTACAAACTGTTTGTTTGTTTATTTTATTTCGTTTTTCTTGGTTTATTTTGTTTTTTGTATGGCAATGTATGATATTTATCATGTCAAAATACACACAGTCGTCTGAGCCCAAGCAAAAAAAAAAAAAAACAAAAAAAGAAGTTAATATGTAAATATGTTGTTTATTATATGGCCAAGCTGAACCAAAGCCAAGCGCAGTGAGTGTTTTAACATTGATATGCAAATTAAAAAGAAATGTGTTGTAGTTTTTTGCTTTTCATTTTATTATGTTTTTGCAGTTTTTATTCATTTACTATCATTAAAAATGATTTTTATATCAAACATGCCTTTCGAAGAAATTACAATCCATTTACAAAATGCTGCAAACAATTTCATGCAAATATGTCTGTGAATTTTTAAATTGTCAACAAGGTAGTAACTGTGCGAGTGTAAGTATGTAGCAATCATGTGTTGTTGGTAACTACCATGTTAGCCGAAGAATTATAAAATTTTTATAAATTATATTCGCCAGTACATATGAGTTAAATAAATAAAAATGGCTTAAAATTTATTATATTAGTTAAAAAAAAAGGAAAATTAATGTTATAAAACTGAGAATATTTATTTAAACAATTTTTTAATAAAAAAATGTGTAAATTTAAGATCATAAGATTTATGGTGTTTATCATGTCGACGTTAGATTTGAGTTCAGGAATTCACCATAGATTTGGATTATTTGCGCATTTATTAATTATTTTCAAATTTATTACAATAACAATTGCTTTTTCCCAATTTGATGTTAATTTACAAGTTATTGATGACTTATGGTTTTCATGTGGAAATAGATTTTTTTATCAGAAATGTGAGAGATCAATTGCAATATGGGGAAAGAAGAGCTCCTTTTCTCGATTCCAAAATTGTTGCCGATTTTAAATATTAAGACTTTTTCATATAGAAAATAGAATTTATTGAAAAAATTGTTGAGTTTTTTGAGTTTATTTTACCAATTAAAGCCTTACTTATAAAGTTATAAGAGATTTAAGGTTTGATGAGATTTTTATATTGAATATCTATATTTATTATATTTATTAGATGATTTAAGATATTGTTAAAATCGATTGGAAACCAAAGACATGAGTGATCACATATTGACCTTATTTTGACGCTTTTACAAATAAAGACTTGCAATTCTCAGTCGTTAATATGAGTTATAAATAAAGTTAACCGATATTTAAAATCGATTTTAGTTCAAAACAAAACAAATTTTGTGAGGAATTTTTGTGGATAAAACTAAATACGTATATCTAAATATTGTCAATAATTAATTTTGATTTAAACAGACAATTGTGCCTTGTAAAACGCACTGAAAGTATGTTGTATTTGATTTTCAATCAAATTACTCTTAAGACAAGAATTGTTTTAAATAAAACCATTTAACAACCAATTAAAATAGTAAGAATATAATATAATAGATTATTTCTCTAGAAATTTAATTCTTAACATAGTGCTAATATTATGCACAGTGGTTTGATGAAAGAACAAAATTTCATAAAAATTAAATGTCAAATTTTACTTAGAGTTTTACTCACTTTAAGGAGCCAAATATATCTGTCAATAAAAGTCTTATTCTTAAATGGTTAATGTAAGTCGCTAAAACAATTTGCCGAATTATTATATTTGTGTATTTATTAATGTCGTTTTATTAAACAATTAAGCTTAGTTCCAACATAATGTGGCTTATCAGTAGAATTTGATTTTTTCGTCTAAGCCAAATATTAAATCTTACAATTACATAAAATGACTCTAGTTCACATGACACACACACTATCAAAACATGTTTGAACCTGAACAGAGAATTCGAAAATTAAATCACCATATCACCTCATGTCTTGACAAGGCACCGTTTTGTATGCACAAAACAGAATTATGACACAAATTTATTCAAGATTTTGGGTGTGGGGAAAACGTGTTTATATTAATATTCATATTTGTCTTTGTATTTTTTAAAATTGGGTTCTTTTTGTTTGAAAATTAAAGGGTGTCCCAAACAGAACGCAATTGTGTCAATGGTGTTCGGTATCGTGAAATGATAACCAGTTTTTTCATGCCTAGAATTGAAGAAATGAATGTGGAGGGCATGTGGTTTCAATAAGACGGCGCCACATGTCATACAGCCAGAGAAACAATTCAATTGCTGCATCAGTCATTTCCCGGTCATGTTATTTCGCGTTTTAGAGACCAGAATTGACCGGCTAGATCGTGCGATTTAACACCTTTAGATTTTTTTCTTTGGGGTTTTTTGAAGTCGATGTTTTACGCGAATAAGCCGACGACGACTCAAGCCTTGAAAGAGAAAATTGGACACTGCATTAATGAAATACCGCAGCATTTATGCAAAAAGGTCATTGAAAATTTCATTAAAAGATCGCGTGTGTGCCAGCAAAGCCGCGGCGGCCATCTGCACGATATCTTATTTCGTACATAACCTCATTCTGTCTACTTTACGATATAATAAAGCTCCACGATTGCTTTTTAAATATCTGTACTTTATTTAAAATTTAAAAATTGCGTTCTAGGTGGAACACCCTTTATATACGAGTATGACAAACAAATGTGCTAGCAACTGTTCTATCAATGTTGGTCGAACAATAACATAACATCGCTAAGAGTTGTCCACATGTTCATATGCGGACAAGAAATTAAGTTTTTTTTTTTTTTTTTTTTTTTTTTTTTTATTTTGCAGAAATTATATACATATATACATTTCATTTCATTACACCTAGTCTTAGACTAACAAGTAATATTTTTCTGTTTAATAAAATTCATGCTAAACCAGCCACCAGGTCTTGTGGCTTAGTTCTCTTCAGTCTCCTTGAGTAGATTTCATCATTACACAATATGGCTGCTTCTGGATTTACATGACTCTGAAGTTTATATGCGTGATTAGCTGCAAATTTCTGTATAACATCTGAGATTTTCATAACTCCAAGATCTCTGTGTAGATCATTAATTCTAATATAGTAGGGTGCGTTAACAATATTCTTAAGTACCTTATTTTGAAATCGTTGAATAACATTAATTTGGTTTTCTGCGGCACAGCCCCATATTTGAATTCCGTAAGTCCATACTGGCTTTAGCATTTGACTGTAGATAAGCAGTTTATTTTGAATTGAAACTGGAGAATTTCTTCCAATAATCCATTTAAGTTTGTTGAATTTTATATTCAGTTCTGTCTCTTTTGTTTTTATATGTTCTTTCCATTTTAGTTTTGCATCAAGCGTCATTCCAAGATACTTAGCATGGTTAGCATATGGGACTATAGAGTTCGATATTTTTATGGGTTGGTATCTTATTGATTTGTATGTAAAATCGACATGGACTGATTTACTCTCATTTAATTTAATTTTCCATTTTTCCGTCCATTTTAACAATATATTTATAGAGGATTGTAGCTTAGTGGAAGACTCCACTTCGTTATCACCAACTGACAGGATACAAGTGTCATCCGCAAAAGTTGCTATTATGTTGTCGTTTATAGGAGTAGGAATATCTGACGTATATAATAGATACAAAAGAGGGCCGAGTATACTACCTTGTGGTACACCTGCTCCAATTTCTTTAAATTCTGAGTATTCTTTCCTCTGTTTAACTCTAAAAAGACGATCTTCCATGTAGGATTTTATTAAGTTAGTATATTGGGCAGGTAATTTTGTTCTCAGTTTGTATTGTAAACCTTTGTGCCATACCTTGTCGAAGGCCTGTGCAACATCCAAGAATAAAGCTGAACATACTTTCTTTTTTTCCAGAGCTTCTTCTATTGTGTGGGTAATTCGATGCACTTGGTCTATCGTAGAATGCCTTTTTCTAAAGCCGAATTGATGGGAAGGTATTAATTGCTTAGTTGAAATTATTTGTTTTAGTCTATTAGAAAAGAGTTTTTCGAACAGTTTTCCCATTACAGGTAGCAAAGAAATCGGCCGATAGGACGAAACTTCATTTGCATTTTTACCAGGTTTACTTATCATTATTACGTCAGAAACTTTCCAAGCTAACGGAAAATATCTGTAGCTTAAACATGCATTCATAATGGCGGTAATACTAAGCAGGGCTTTATGTGGCAAATTTTTAAGGACTTCAGCAGTAATAAGGTCGAAACCAGGACTTTTTCTTGACTTCAATTTTGCTATCTCTTGAATCGTTTCTGTTATTGAAATTGGTTGAATATCCTCAGACTCTTGGATTATAGTGGGCATATTAAAATCTCTCATATCATAGGGCTGGAAGGTATTAAATAAGTGCTGTGCAAATTCCTCAGCCTTTTCAGCGTCGCTCTTAGCCCATGAGTTATTTTGTTTTTTAATTGGGGGGTTATGAAGAGTGGGACGTTTTATACAGGCTGTCGCTTTCCATAATGAGTAATCGCTTACTTTCTCTGACGATAAGTTTTGCAATTTTATGTTAAAGTTTTGGTTTTTATATTCTCGTATTTTTTCTTGCAGAAACTTAGTTAAACTATTCAATTCAATTAAGTGATCAAAGATTTAGCCTTTTTTGTCAATTGAACACATTTCAGATGTGCCTCAAGTAAAGGCTTATTTAGAAAGTTATAAACGGTTTAAGATATTTTAACTTTTTCATATTGAAATCTGTGACAGCAAAAACATCATTCACGACTATTCGAGAACGAGATCAAAACTGATTAATTAACAGTCCTAGTTGGGGGTTGTGTTATTTTAAAATTTCTGTGCAATTACTTCATGCAAATATTATCGAATATTATTCTTTTTTTTAATAAAACTCTGTATTTTCACGAACATTCCTTTTTGCGAGTACTTACAACATTTTTATTTGAGAGCGATAAAACAAAAAAAAAAAAAAAAACACTATTATAAAAAATAAGCTTAAATGGCGCATATTCAGAAATCGTAACTAAAGTCGAAACTTATTAAACAGAAACTAAAAAATAGTTCACATATAGTTAAAGATCTTATTCACAAATCATAACTAACTTAGCAACTGCTTTCAGCTGTTAAAAGAAATACAACACTGCAATTAGTAGATTTTTGTTGACGAAAAACACATCTCTAGTTTGTTTTTTTTTTTTGTGATTTTTTTGGTCAAAATGAACACAATTAGCAAAGAAAATAAGGTAAGTTTATTAGTATTGTTAGAAAAAAATATGTATTTATTGCTTTGTGTATTTTAGAGAGACTCAAATTGGTCACCAGATGAAAAAACTACATATCGTTGGTCTCATGTAGAAAGGCCCTCGCTATTTTTTCGAAATTTGTTTTTTTGCGATTCCAATGCATTTAACGCAAATACACCTCCTCACAAAAATTTATTGCAATAGTGTAAAAAATAACGCTTTTATAAGCAGTTGTACAAAAAAAGTTACATGTTGAATATTACAGTTTCTATTATGTTTTTACCTTCTCCTGTAAAGTTTCAAATATGCGAGTTAGGGCCTTTCTACATGAGACCATCGATATAAAGAATTGGTGGGCAAATATGTTAACATCATCGACGACAAGAAATAAAATCAATCAGCTGTTCTTTAAATGTATTTGTTAGTTGACATTTACTCCCTGGCCCACGATGTCGAACGATAACGTTCGCTTAGATAAGACTTAAGAAACAAACTTGATTGTGGAATAAACAAACTTGATTGAGTAAAAAATAGATACGATAAAAAGTTTGTGTCTTAAGTCTAATCTAAGCGAACGTTATCGTTCGACATCGTGGGCCAGGGGATTAGTTACAGCTTTACCCATAATTAACTTGTAACTTTTCGTGCTGAAAGTAATCAACTAAGAATAACTTAAGTTGGTACTTAATAAAGTTTAAACTTAGATATCATTTCTGAATATGCGCCAATAATTTTGTTGGAAATTGTTTTGCTGAAGTACTTAAAATTTGTCTTGCTTGTTTTGGCCTAAAATTTGTTTTCTGGGAAACATATATTTCCAATTTTTAATACCAAACTGCCTAGGACAATGATAAATATTTTTGTAAGCAACTCATTAAGTTCGTTTATTAATTTTGAAATTGAGCATGTTTTACACTTACACATAAGTTCATAGCTAAATCAAAAAAGTTTTAAATTTAAATTTTTAATATCTCCATAGTGCATGTTAGTTTATTTTGCATACCAATTTCCTTCTATTGTTTATTTATTTCACATAGTTTTAACTGGAATTTGATAAATCAAAATTAAATAAAATTAAAATAAAATATTCCTTTAACACACCCACACTGCCAAGAAATGTTGTGTTGTATGTGTGTGTGTGTGTGTGTAAAAAGCATTATGTCATTTTATATAAAAATGAAAATACAACTGAATAATTCAATTCAACAAACTTAACTGATAAGTTAAAAAATAGTTTGACTTTACTCTTGCACACTTTCTTGTTCCTATTTTTTCTGTTGATTTTAAATAAAACTAAAATCTTCTCTGCTATGTACTGTCCGACAAAGACATGGCAATAGAAATGTAATAAAGTTTATACTTCATTTTGTAAAATACAATTCAAAATAAATACAAAAAGTTGAAAAAAAACTAAAAGCAAAATAAAACAAAACTAAATGCAATAATTCAATTTGAAGTTTAACTACTGCATTATGTGCAATACACTCAAAAAGTAAGAGAGAGATTTTAAATAAAATCAAATGCACCCACTACCATCTACTCCCTTTTATAACTAAAATAGAAAAAAAAAACAAATGAAATGTAACCGTTTGTTAAGGAAGGAAATGGTCATACTCAAATACGAGTAGTAGAACTATGTACATGAAACTTCTACTATGACAACTACAGCAATAGTATGAACAGCAGTAGCAGGAAAACCAAACAACAAATAACAAATACTATTTAAAAGTTACCAATATAACAAATCCAAAGCTTTTAACCAAGTGGTTAGGAGATAATGGTACCAACTAACAAATTGTCTACAGAAACCAAATTGAAAATCATGATCAATTTGGTGGCTTTAACTCAACATTTTCTACAGATATTTTTCACTTCAAGCTATCACAAGATTTCCTATATGCAATTCTCTGCCTGTCCCTAGTTACTACAAGATTTCCTACATGGAAATCTCTGGCCCTTGCTAGCTACCGCAAGATTTCCTGTTGAACGATCTATCTCTATATAATATACATATTGTAAAATTTCATTGGACACATTTCCTTAAACACTTCATCTTATTACATATTTCAGATAAATATCTCTCAATGTATTTGACGCAGTTAAATATTTGTTTCTTTTTTTACTTTGTTGCGTTTGCAGTTTTTGTTTCAACTATGTATTTTTACCCAATTTGTTTAGTGTTGCTCTATATACTACAAGTACTGGTAAATATAAACATTTTCCAAATCATCCAACTTAACCAATGCTAGGGAGGTTGTACTCGTAAAACAGCAAGCGAAACTTCAAAAAAAAAAAAATAAAATAAAGAAATATTCTAATGCTGTTGCAACTTTTCATCCCAATGCCAGATTTATGCTTTAAGTTTTTCTTTTGATAGAGGGTATTTTAAATAGTTTACTTACTTGTGGCATACAATATTACAGCTTTACTTCTGACATACATATAAATTCATACGCATTTACTTCCGTTGTAATGCATACTGACTTCCTTGCTCGTACATATTTACCCTGCAGTTTTAAAAGCTGCAATTGCCAATTAAACACTAATTAGAAAGATTTTGAGTCGTTTAGTTTCCTGTGAAAATTCTCTGTTAATTTCTCAAGTAAAGTATGTGTTAATTGATATTTTCTTAATTACTAAATTCACCAGTTAAATGACTAGCAAATAGTTTGTTGGCAAACTTAAGTGCTCAATGCTTCGCACATTATTCAATGCTTTTCTAGCTCTATGGACTGCCGAGCACTTATCAGAATCTTATTTCATACAACACACATGCCTGTATCAACATGTATATTCTGTGAGTACCGGAAATTCTCACTCTAATGCCAACAGCATTATTTCAGTCGAATACACATGAATATTTTGTTATTTTAGCAGTGTTTTTAGGTAACATAGAAATATATTTAAATATGTATGTATGTGTATGAATATGTTCCAGGATATATTTACTTCCTATGAGTTTGTATGTTTCTGTGCTTTCTTATAGCTCAAATATAACTTGTGTTTAGATTGTCTTTGCCATGTAAAGTTTGTAGTAAAAATGGATATACATTTTTCTACTATGTTTGAAAACCCAGGGAGAAAGTTTTCAGGGGCCTTTTAAGACTATTATAATACGCATATAGCAGCAAATAGATATATTCTGTTATGAATGTAGAATTTCACTTGCTTCTCTTGATTTTTCTTTCATTCAAAATGAAACACAAAATCTTCAATCCACGTTATAATAAATTACACGGTGCTACAGTTAGTTACCTAGTGTCAGTTGTAGGCCTTATTGAGTAGATCATAAATCAATTTTTAAAAGTTCGGTAAAACCCTCAAATTTCGGAGTTATTCCGAAAAAACTGTTTTCGGGTAGGTTCGAGTACTTATGAACACGTAACTCAGTTCATTTTAATCCGCTTTTCAATTTGTAAACAGTTTCAGAAAGAAGAAATATGTGCCTTTTTAAATATGTACACATTTTTGTATATATATTAAACTTATGCAGTGTTATTTTTAATTATATCTGATTTTAATTTTATTTTCTCTAAATTTTAAAGCAGACACAGAACATATAGCTAATAATTATAGAAATTTAGTTATTAAGAGATAGAAGTTTAGATATAATAATATAAATATACATATCGTGACTTTGGAACAGGAAGGTTAAATTTGCAAATTAAATTACATAAAAATTAAGATTTTCTTGTTCTTAGGTCACGATATGTATGTTAGAATAAAATAAGTTTAATTAGAAATGTATTTATTTATAAGTATGTAAGATATATAGGTATTATTACTAGGTTAAAAAAAATTTTATGACAAATAGTTTTTTGAATTTAATTTATGACAAAAAAGAAAAATATTTTTTCATAAATTTGTTATCGTTTTGTTATTTTTAATAAAATTTGTTAATTAATTTCCTGAAGATGCTAACCAAAGGTTAGCGAAATAACGAAAATAATAAATATAATATTTTATAAATATAAAGACCTCAAGCTTAAATAATTAAAAAAGTCATTATAAAAATAAAGGTCAAATAAGAATAAAATAACATTTTTAAATTAGATTGTTTAGAAACATACCCTAATGTATATATTTCGTTAAAGATAATTTAGTTCTGAGTTAAACAAGAATGCAGTAAATAAAATCGAGTAAAAATAAGAAAGTTATTTAGGTTTTTCAAAAGTTAGATATTTTGCTTTTACAAATATTGATCAAGATACTAAATTTTCTTTATTTTTTTAATTTTAAAATAACAGTATTCAAATTATTTTATACATAAGGTGTTAAATCGCACGATCTAAGCGGCCAATCCTGGTCTCCAAAACGCGAAATAACACGACCGGGAAATGACTGATGCCGCAATTAAATTGTTTCTCTGGTTGTATGACATGTGGCGCCGTCTTGTTGAAACCGCATGCCCTCCACATTCATTTCTTCAATTCTAGGCAAGAAAAAACTGGTTATCATTTCACGATACCGAACACCATTGACTGTTTGCGCTTGACCTGCCTCATTTTCATAAAAAAAGGTCCAATGATTCCTCCAGCCTAAAAACCACACCACACAGTGACGCGCTGAGGATGCATTTGCTTCTCGTGAATCACTCGATTCAGGATTTTCCTCACACCAAATGCGCCAATTCTGCCTTTTGACGAAGCCATCAAGATGGAAATGGGTCTCGTCACTGAAGATGACTTTATCAGCAAAATCAGCATTTTCATGTTGTCTCTCCAATTCCCAATTAATGAACTCCCTTCGCTGTCTATGGTCAGGTGGCTTTAGTTCCTGAGTCAATTGAACTTTGTATGCATGAAGATGCAAATCTTTCGTCAAAATTCACTGCATAGTGGATTTGGAGACACCAATTTGTTGAGGTCGGTGTCGAATTGAGGTGGATGGAGTTAGAGCGACATCATCACGTACAGCTGCGACATTTTTGGTCGATCGACCTGGTTGAAGGCGCGTTGTTGTCTTTACATCACTAACAGACCCAGTTTCGGCAAATGTATCCATTAATCTCTTTACAGTTGACTCAATTTGTAACCCCAAATTGATTTGCGAACTGTAGCCGCAAAACTTTCACCATTTTGGTAAAACAATTTCACAATGAGAATGCGTTGTTCATTCGGGTAGCGCTCCATTGTTACTAACCTCGTACCTTCTACTAGCAAACAATAACAATTGTTCAAATGTCAAACAATGATACTTCGAATGGCGCCAAATTTAAAAATTGCGTTCTAGTTGGGACACTCTTTAATTATCAGACCTTAAGCTAGATTTACACGATTGAAATTTTCTTCCAAATTGCTCTTCAAAATACTTCAAACACGTGTAAACAGCAAAATTTTTTCAAAATTTATTTATTTAATAACTATTAAATAAATAATAACTTTAATAACTAAAAAATTTTGAAGAATTTTTGCTGTTTACACGAGTTTGAAGTATTTTGAAGAGCAATTTTGAAGAAAATTTCAATCGTGTAAATCTAGCTTTACTCTTTAAAATAAATTTCATATAAATTCTTTGTGTTATTTCGCTTTCGAAAAACAAAGTTCGTATTGAAAAATAAAATAGTTATCCATATATACAGTACTTTGCAGATGATGACATCAATATTTGCCATTCACAATTCTTATATTATAGGCTGAGCAACTGAGTCAGTATAAAGCAAACCATAAATGATTCTCTTAATTATACTCATGGATCGTGTGAATAGAGTCGATTTCGATGCTCTCAAGACTTTAGTATTTGTTGTGTTTTCTTCAACACAAATAATGTAGCTCTAACTTTAGATCATAAAATATATTAAATATAGCTTTAAGTTTGTAAGGCCTTTTACATTCAAATCTTAAAAGATTTGCCCTAAGCAAGCAACCCGAAATTCGTTTCACATTCATTTGCCTGATGCCAACCATAACTAAACATAGATTTAAGCGACATATCACAACAATAAACTATTTTTTCTGCATACATAGTTCCAAAAAATAACTAAAGAAATACTATCTAACTGGTAGTCACTGCTTTTTTTTAAATACACGCAGTCATAGCTCTTGTCTACATTTTATAAAACTATGCAAGTCATTCGCAACTAACCTCAGAAAAACCAAAAAAAAAAAAAAAAAATACCAACTACCACAATGTAGAAAATATTTTTGTAACACTGCTAAAAACAATTGTAAGTATTTGCAACTTTCGGTTAAGGAAATTAGTACTATTATAGCAACTTTAACACTATTTTATACAGTGTACTATATTTGTAAATATATATCTAAATAGTTGTATGTATGGAACATGTTAGTCTTCAATTTATTGAGTATATGTATGTCTCTATCTTTTATTATCAACTTTATGGTTTTTATTTTTTAGAAATTTAGATGTCTGTACTGAGTTTTTTAAGCTTTTTAGCTGGCATACAATTTTATCCAATGCATTGAATATTATGTATTAGATTATTCGATTTTTCTTTTGTTCGAATAAAACGAATAATTCGAATTAATCGAATTATTCGAATAATTTCAAATCTTTAAATAAAGTAATAGGAATATGTCTTTCCTTGATTGAGTCGTACATAAAATAATATCATATAAAGTCATCTTTCATATCACTTATATACGTTTTAGTAATTATGTTTTTTGTCTATTTCAACGTCATCATTACCAATGTTATCCGCAATATCACTATCTTTAACATATTCAACATCTCTTTTGCTACCATTTTAGTTTAGATTATAAGGATGTCACGGGTTTAATTAAGAATTAGTAAGTACAAGGTGGCGCAAAAGTAATCCTCCTATCAGGAAAATGCTATAAATTTTGCGAGGCCCCTAATGTCAGTTATGTCAGCAATATTCCGTGTTCTGGAGCAGTGTAGCGTAACATTGTTTATTAACGTGTATTTCGCATGTGTTTACTACACAAATGTCAAAACAGAACTGGCATTAAGTATTTTGTTTGAAATCACTTTCAATACTTTCATTTAAACGATCAATAATTGCCCCTTATTATAGCGAAGTACATATACATACATAATTTCGATGTTTCTAATATTTTGCCACCATATGTGGACTCCACAATTTCCAAACCCGTTCAATATTTTTTATTAAATATCAAATACTTAATTTAATAATTATAAATTACTGCAATACGTAACCGAAAGAAGAGAGTCGTATTCGCGAAGAAGTACCTACATTGAACGAATGTAGTATGAAAAAGAGTATTATTTTCAGGCGAAATAAAAAAAAATATGTTCGCCGGCAAAAGTTAAAAGAATTTGATCCCAAGGAAACCCGCGGCATTTTCAAGCATGCAGGAGGTTCTATTAAAATTTGTGGTGCTCTTGGTGCTACACTGCACAAAGTTGAGTAAAATATGGATAAGTTTTAGTATGCAAGAATTCTGAGCTGAGAATAAGCCAGTAAAATGGATATTTCAACACGATAACGTTCCGAAGCATACGGCTCATCACGTCAAGCAATGTTTTTTTTTTAAATTCAGTTATTGTTCTTGATCTCAAGCCGATTGAGTACTTATGGCAAGTTGTAAACAGCAAATTAAGCTTTGTAGAAATAAAACCTTGTACAGACCGTTGTCAGATCTTACAACGTTGCCCGAAAAATGTTCAGAAAATGTCTAACAAACGTGTGAACTTACAATTTTTGTCTTCCAACGTTGTAAGAAATAGCATTTTCATTACATTATAAGACAAACATATTGTTAGACATCTAACAATATTGTAAGCATTTTTTTTTTTTCATTGTAAGATTGTTTTCAGACAATTGTCAGACACTTTTAATTGTCATATGTGCAAAGTTTATGCAGTATTCCCTTCTAATTTTAATATAGGAAAATTCAAACCAAATGTTCACAAACTCTGCTCCCTCTATCCACTCTCCTATTACCTATTTGCATTGCATGAGTAGGGGCATGAGTACGGGTCGTGCCCTGAGTGCTGGCCCAAGTAAAAAAAAAATTTGTCAATGGCAGCATTGTCAGAGAAAGTATTTCCACATATATGTATATTGATGAATCCTGTTTCAAAGAGTGCAGCTATGAGCCAATTGAATTAAATTGTCCTATTTAGACGCCAACAGGGTCTGACGACAACTAAAAATAAAAACTAAAGGAAAAATACTTCCACAAAAATCCATTTTGTCACATGAGTATTATCAAACTTATCGAGAAAGTTGAGGCACGGCGAAGTTTATGGAATGCTGGGTGCGTTGAATATAAACTTTCCAAAAATATTTTATGACAAGACATCAAAGATTCCATACAGTTAAATGTAAACGATTGCAAAGGAAAATGGACATTCAAGCTGTCGCTGTAGCACCCAAACTTCGCGGCGTTTTTTTTTTTTTTTTTTGTTATTTTGTCTTCATCCTCGCTACTTTTTAGGACATTGTTTTAATTGCTGTTTTTTCTTCCATGACAATATTTAAAATTTTTAAACACACACACGAATTTAACAATCTGTGCCACACAAAAATCCGACAACCGTGGGAACTGACAATTTCGGTTGACAGATAAATTCATTGTGTGACAATTGTATGCCAATGAAATTGTAAGGTTTTCTTACAGTCGTCTAAACTGACAATTTATTGTTTGCTAACAATTTTTCAATGTCAGTACACTGCTAGCACACTGCTAGATCTGACAACATTGTATGATCTGACAACCGTCTATACATATATTAAGCAATTTTAATGATCTTGTTGCCGAAAAAAATATAGCTTGTGAAGACATTCCCGTTGGAACAATACCGAGTAACCATTTAGACGAGCTTTAGCAGTGGGTTCTGCGCTAATGGCAGAGTATTCCAAATGAATTATTTGCAAAATTGTTGGAAAGTATGCCAAAACATGTAACAAATGTTTTACATATCAAATGGCTTTTGACTAAATGTTAAGGCCAATACTGACTATCCTATTTAGTCGTACGGTATGTCAAAAAATCGTGTGTGTTCATAAAGTATGATAGTGTGGCCTAAAAATTTAACTAAATGACAGGTTTTTTGACAAGTCTGTCCGACAAAAAGTTTTTAAAAGTTTTTATAATATGATCGTTTCTATGCGATCAGAGTTGTATTTTCTAATACAGCTGATAAGAAAAGAACAGTGACGGCTTCATTGATTTAAAGCACAAATTATAATTTATTTATTTTTATTAACACATCACAATCAATAACGATTCTCCTGCTTAGAGAGAAACATTTTGCTTTTCTTTTACTTTTTTTTTTGAATGCAAAATAAATAATTGAACACAACTATTAATGTAAATGGCGGAAAACTGCGTTTGTTTACATTAGCATAAACATATGGTTTTGCATCTTTTTTGTGTAATAGGGTGGCACCTATGATAGACTTTGTTGTGATTTTTTTTTGAGTGTGATAGAAATCGGTCAGATTTTCCAGTGAATGAATCGCACGTTTGTGTAGGGTAGTGTATCACGATATTATATATAATATTCTTTTTTACTTTTATTTGCACAAAATACTAACATGTACTCTTTTGTGCTCCCGACTGTAAGTGATACGCACACATAAACTGAAACACGAGTACGAGGGCAGTACAAAGTTTTCAATAATAATTAAAGTGCAAATCTACAAATCTAAAAACTTGAGCTATAGCTACCACTAGCTGTTAAGTGTTAAAAATGTAAAAACTTTTAAGTTTCCATTGTTAGCAACTAGATATGTTATCTTGTACTCTCATGTATCATACATACATGCACACATTCTTTTATTCAAATTGTAAACTAGACGAATATATTCGTCTTTAGAATTTTTTGTTAAACTCTAGTATGTGGCTTATGGTCAGTTTGTTACATTATCTTGAAATTGCCAGCAAAAATAAAGGACCTTAAAACAAATTTTTATTACTTGTCTTTATGTCATTTCACTACAGCACAAAAAACCCAAAATAAACGAACGAAATTCCACAATACCAAATTTATGTTTTAAGATTTTTTAGAGAGTGGTATTGCTGCTATTATTGTGGTGATTTTTATTGTTGTTGGAGCCGAAATAGTTTTGTTTATTTCCAGTCACACTATAACGCATGGCTGTGTTTGTTTGTCAGTAGTTACATGTGCTTGTATGAGTGAGAGTAATAAATTGTGGCAATTGAATTTAAACTTTATTACTTTAGCTCAACCACAAAAAACTATTTTTTTAAATATTATTCTTTTGTTTTGTTTTACAGAGTCTAATAAAATGTCTAAATGATTGCAAGGGGTAAGTGAATATTATTGTATCTGTATTTTATCATTGATATACTGTTGCTGTAATTTGATATAATTGTTTATCATAACTCCTGTTAAAGTATTTATACTTGGAAAAAATAACTAGGTTCAGTTGTATTTCCCTTTTTTAATGCAGGTTATAATACTATTACTATTAATATAATGCATATATAAGTATTTCTAAGCATCTTCTGTAACAGTGTACATCCCCTGTTAAAACTTTTCCCTTGAAACTCATCAAAATATTTCTACACAATGAAAGATAATGTAAAAATATGTAAACCTCACTATTAAACTAGTCTTCTACAAGATTATTAACACTGGTCAAAACTTGGTAATCACAAAGCAAAACTATTAAGCATTTGTTCAGCATTGAATTTGAGTGTGGTCCAGAGTGTGGTTTGCAACTTACCAATAAAGGGCATATTGAAAAGCACATAGAAAACACTTCCATAAAACATGACAAAATCCTTGTAAATAGATTAAACAAAAAAAACACACACACAAATTTAGTAATCACAAGAAAAGGATCCCAAACTCTAAGAAAGGAAAAATTATTTGTTTTCAAAGTATTTTCACAAATACTTGTGAAAACATAGGAAAGAAAGAAAACAAAAAAAACTATTCCTAGAAGAGGGTGTCTATACTGGGCTGGCTTGGCTGGTGGAAATTTGTAACACCAACATGTTACAAACAGATAACAATTGTCTTAAATTGTTGTAATTAAATTTGGAATTTGTAATTACAAACATTTTATAATACTTTCCTAATCCTTTGCACAATGTAGCAGCACTTGGTTTTGTGTGTTCTGCCGGTTTAGGAAAAAAGGGGTAGATGCTGATGATGTGATAGTGTTAGTTGCAGAAAGAAGATGTTAAGATTTTACAAAAACTATACATTCATTTTAATGTTATTGTCAGGAAAATTATTTTTATTGCCAAGATAATAAAATCGTTGTTCCTTTTTCAATTAATGTTAGAGAGATATGTAAGTAGTAAGAGATACAATTTTTGGCAGCGAAATTAGAATTCAAATTATACGAGTATTATTTGTTTAGATAAATTATGTAAATTATGATTATTGTTACAAGAGACTTTCTTTTAAATTAATACACAAAAAATTAAGCATCTCGATAATTATGATAAAACCTGATCATGAATATATTGTTGTCAAATGACTTGTCAGTGTGTTAGCTGATTTACCTAAATACATAAAGTTATTTTTTTAACGATTTTACGGCCATTTTTAACAAAATTAATAGTATTATGAGTTTAACTGAAAAGTTTACTAACTAATTTTCATTTTGACTAATGAACACTTGTTAACCAGCAGTTAAAGGTTTGCTTTTCATTATCATTTATTAGTTAAATAACTTTAAAATAATAACATAATGTTTATTACAGTTAGCTACTTATAGGCAGTCCTATGTATTTTGAAAATAAAACGTCAAATAATTGCAATTGGAATAATAATTCCCCAATAAGCATTTTGGCTGGAATTCAAGTGGAATTACATTTGAAATCCAGTCACAATTTCCAATTTCCAGTGTTGAATTACAGTTGAAACACAGTTGAATTCAATAGCGAATCCAGCAAAATTAACCATTGAATTAACAGTACATTTATAGTGTAATTCCAGCCTTAAATAACAGTTAAACCGAACCTGTTCTCTGAAAATTTAATTATAAAATCATCATCATCAACCACAATGGACCACAAGGTCTCCGGGTGGAAGAGCACTTTATGCACACCCTTCTATTCAATCATCATCATCACCGCCGCCATTGATTTGCATCAACTCTGTGCCATTATTAACATATGCTTAAAACAAATTTGATGTGGTTTTTTACAAACTTCAAACAGACTGGAAAGAGGATCGATTTCAAATGTAATTCAGGCTTGGATTCACACTGGAATTCCAACATTGGAATTCACAAAAAATTTGTGCTTATTGGGTCATAGTAACATTTACAGACATGTATGTGTACATATGTACAGAAGCAAAAAAATACGGTAAAAGGTTTCATGTGGAAGACTAATTCCTAATTACTGGTTACATTGGAAAATCAACTAGAATCACACTGCAGGGAATGCGGAGGTACCCAGCGGGGGAAAAAGCAAGTCCTTCCATTTGTAGGCCATATAAAAAACCTATTTACAAATTCTAAAAGATTCGATACTTATTTCACTATGCCTTTTCTTAGAAGGTTTTCTAGAAGGCATTCAAATTTTAATTTCAAAAGAATGTCAACAAATGATGATTACAACAGCAAACATGAATGGTTTTGCAATTATTTCTGTATATCGTCACTACAACAAACATTATTTTACTCACTTTGTTATACGAGTAATAAGAATGAATAAAGAGAGTGTCTATAAATACATGTGATTTTTTTTAAATTAATGTAAACCCCCTCTTTTATTTAAAACCCCTTCTTTTATTTGCCTCGATAAAATTATAAATTTATAATAAATTGTTTTTTATTTGCTATGTAGACCTTTTATGTTTTTAAAAATCTTCTTATTTTATTAATTCGGCTTGAGGTCTCTTTTATTAAAAATATAAAAACTCTTGTTCGTTTTTAATTTTTATTATATTTTATTCGTTTTTATTTCGTTTATATTTCTTCCCTGAAGATGATCAACAAAGTTGGTCGAAATATTGGAAACGAATAAAATATAATAAAAATTAAAAACGAACAAGAGTTTTTATATTTTTAATAAAAGAGACCTCAAGCCAAATTAATAAAATAAAAAGATTTTTAATTTATAATATATTTTATTATGCCTTCTTGCTAGACCTTCAAATTGCCCTTTTAAAGTAGGCCTTCTATCAGGCATCTAACCAATATCGCGTCGACAAGGCCTTGACACAGCCTGTAAAATTGAAACGATTTTGCAAGAATCCTTAAAGTCATTGTGACTGCAAAATAAGGCTTCTTCATCAATGCAAAATGTTAGTGATATTTTGGACTTAATAGCTATGACGTAGACAAAAGTTTTACTTGATCTCTTGAATGTGAATGGAAACCTCTTGCAGTTTGTTTAGTTCACCCAAACTAATATTTATGAAAAGACGATAATTTATCCATATTTAAAAACAATTCATCTATAGATGTTACTTAAGTATACTTCATTTTAATGATTTTTGCTTTATTGCCAACCTGAAAAGTTTCTCGATATGTCTTTTCATATTTATCCCAAGCCGAATAATATTGTTTATTCTAAACAGCATCAAATAAAATAAAACTATATATTTGTTGTGTCTTCTCCTTAATAAACGAAGTTATTTTAAGTAAATAAACGAATTCAAATGTATTTTATTTAGTGGTTAGGACTTTTTCGTCAAATATTTGCTAAGTGTGACCGTACCTTAAGTTTAGTGATTTCGATTGTTCAATTGATAATTTTTTATAATTATGCAAATCTTTGACGCATTCATTTTATAATTATTATTATTTGCGCCAGTTGAGAAATTAACTAAAACAATTTTTGTATCCTACACCACCATAGTCCAATACCTAACACCTTAAATTATACTGATTGTGCTGATTGACTCAGAATCACTTCCTGAGCCGATTTAATGATGACCGAACATCTGTCCGACTGGCTGGTTGTCCATGTAAAGCTTGTGCGCAGTGTTTAGGTCGCCATTTTGAAGATATTTTCATAAAATTTGGCACATGATATGTTTTCGGCCCAAGGACGATTGGGATTGAAATTGTTTGAAATCGGTTTATTAACTTACCAAGCCCCCCTACAATTCTCCTCCTGAAATAGGGGTTTATCGGTCATACATGCTTGATTTCTGCATGTAACCAAACAAGCAATTATACCTAGAAATTGTGTGGATATCCGTCCATAATTGCCCACAATTGGCCCAATTTTGTAATGATCGGTCCAAATTTGTCACAGCTTCCATATAAGAAGCACTTCGAAAAGCGCGTTAAAATGTAAATAAAATTAACGACAAAATACATACTCGTATAGAAGTCATGCCACTACATTTTTGGATCGGTCCATAATAGGTCATAGCTCACATATAGATCCCATTTCTGAAAAACTGTTTTTGCCCACTTACTGGGTGTAGGTTATTTTATGGTCGGGTTTGACTTTCTTACATATTTTGGTTAAATTTAACTCCAACTTTGTACTTTGCTTAGCGAAAAAGGAAATATGCTAATTTACAGTTAAAGTAATAGTTATTTCATAACTAAAATTGGTAGAAATGGACACTAGAATTTACATATTAATAAATTAAATACTTAAAGTTAATACAATTTTAATACCAAATCATTTATTTTATAACTATAATAATAATATTCTCTAATTACAATTTCAAGTAAACTAGTCATCATAGCAAATAACTTTTTAATCACAACATTATTAATTAAGTTAAAACTATTTTTTTGTTGTTTGTGACAACTAAATTTTCATTATTTCTATATAATTTCATGTTTGGCTTTAAACTGCCAACAGTGATGACATTTATTATCTTGACCCTTTCGGTGTTATTTTTCTATGTCTCGAGCAAAAACATTATCTATAAGTTAATTAAAAATTATGACAAAATGTGGACAACAAAAAATAACATTTTTGAAATATTCAAAATATTGTCAACAAAATGCTGTAAACATCTCGAAGACAGGTATGGCAGTTGGTATGGAAAATATAAAGTATTTAAAGAAGGCAAGACATAGAGACGTCTACAGACAATAAGTGCTGACAACAAGATTTTAAGATTTTTGTTAAATACTTACAAATAAAAAATTTGGGTTAGGGGAAAACACAAGACTTTTTTAAGACTGAAAATGTCCAAAATGAAGGTAGAATTATGTATAATTTACATGCAAATACAAAACTTGAATTGTTATGATAAATAACTAAAATAAATGTTTATTATTATAAAATAAACAAATGCAAACATAATACAGTGGGCTAATTTTGTTGTTTCTATTATCTAATTCTATTGTTTTTATTAAGAAAGTTATTTCAAACAATATTTTTTAATTACTTGTTGCAGAATTAAAAAAAGATTTTTAAGACAAAGATATCATTAGTTAAATCCACTTCAATAGTTTAATAGTGATTTAATATTTATGTAATAAAAAAAATTTATTGAATACTTTTTAAACGCAAATTGAGGAAACAAACAAGAGGAAACAAAAATTTTGTTTTTTACCGTTTTTATTGTGCTGCATTTTTATTGCAAATTGTTTGTCAAAAGCTGCAGTATCGCTCTGCTTTAACTTTCCCGTCGTAATATTCCAACACTGTTCTATTGGCCGTAACTAGAGACAACTGAGTTGATTCATAATTGTTTACGTCTACCTGATTTTACTGTCTACTGGTGACGTTTAGTAAAAAGGCAGCAATTGTTTCTGCAGTCATTATTTTACATGAATATCATTTGTTAAAATTAAATCCTTAAACTGAAAATTAATTGGTTTGAAAAACTTGAAGTTATAGAAAAGAAACAATTGACTTTTTACCATATTCAGTTTTGTTGATGTCAATGTAAAGTAAAAATATCTAAATTAATATTGGAATATGAAAAATTGCCAACCTCTAGCACGTTCGCAGTACTTCAATATATTCCCAATTTTGAAACAAATTTTGCAAAAACTCTTCATATATCACGCGTCTGGAGAAGCCATAAATATATTTTTCACACAATTAATTGTCTCTTGTGGACAACATTTGTTCACAACATTTGTTCGCACAACTGTGTCTGCCATCAAATGCAATTTAACTTCGAATGTATACATATATAGTTATATTAATAAATTACAAAGAAATCTATGAACATGAACATCGACTCGTTTGTCTTACACTGAAGAACATGAAGACATTTGTGTCCGTACATTTGCGAACAATTTGTTCTTGTTCACACAAAACGATGGCTCTTCAAAACGTTAATGCAGCATCGAATTTAATATTTCAAAACATCAATTGTTTGTGATTTATTAGCGCAAACCCGCAAATTAGCTCACCTTTGATAATGTTTTTTATCATGCAGAAACAAACGCATACTAACTCGACGATATAATGTCAATGTTAGCGAAAACATGCAACTAGAAGACGTTTAGACTGATCTTGTTAATTTCAATGGTCAACGACGCCTCAAGATTTAATTTTGGGATTCTAGCAACATGAGGTATTTACATTTAATCATTTGACATTTATAAGTTTTTTCTAAGCCAGATTTTGAACCATTAACGTACATTGGGATTGCATCAGCACACATGTTAGAGTTAGAGTTGTGCCCGGTCGTTCATTTCAGTGACCCGCTCATTTTCATTAATTTATCCAAGACTGATTCGTTCAATCGTTCACTTTGAACGAATGAATACAACCCTTATTGAATGTGCTTTTCTTCTTGTCTTTGATAAACAGCAGCTCAACGAAATTGATCCGTACACTATTGAAAGAAAAGCGTTCAGTTAAATGACCGACTCATTCCGTTCAATGAAGTGGTCCGTTCATTTTAACCCGTTCGTTCATGAACGACACAGCTCTAGTTAGAGTTATATTTTCTTATACTAAGGATCCTTTCAAAGTTCATTGTATGTATAATATAAAAATTCCGCTGTCCCTGTTTGTACTGCTTACTGTTTGTATGATCCTATCATGCTTCAATCCCCCAGATTATTTGGTTCTTAGAGCCGACATAGCAGATATGGATCTGATGTAAATAGCGTGGTGTATGTCCGGAATGGTCTCCAACTGGACAGAGGACTGCAATCAATAGAGCCAGCAATAGAATTTGTCTTTTCTCAAAAATTCTAGAACGTTAACATCCAAACATGTGGCTCTAAATTCTGGGATACAATTTAAAATGCTTATGTTATTACTTTTCACTGCTTATACATTGGCTATTTAATTCATTATTTAAACAGGGTATTTTCTTTCAAGCAAATACTTTTAAATACGCCTACAGATAGGGAGTTAAAAAAATCATTGCTAGGGTACGCTTACAACTAGGGACTTAAATAAGTTAGTACTATTAAAAATATTACAAATTGTCTTAAAAAATTTATTCTTTATTTATTTTCTATGATATTCAAAACCAAATTGAAAAAAAACATATTTGAAATTACTTTGGATTCGCTTTAAATTAAATTTTATAAACAAGAACATAAAATATATCAAAATATATGTCAGCCATTACCAACATACTTCAAAGTAAGATGTCAAGTAGTCATTGAAATGATAGCTATTCAGTAATTGCAAGTCATTACCAAAGTTCTTAGAATACAACAATACTATTCTGTCTTTGTTGTTTTATTTTTCCAGATTTATTATAATAGCAAATTAAGGCCTAACTCCATGAGAAAGAAGCCTTTTAAAAAATCATTATTATACAAAACAATCTTGGTACCGTTCTACTAAGCCTGATCCTTTCTTAATTAAATTGAGTTTCCACAAAGCCTTCTTAGTATTTCCCTACATAAACTGAAATTAATGGCCCTGCTCTTCAGCATTTTCCATTGCCATTTGGTTAGTCTTTGGTGAACACTCAAATAACTTAAATGAAAATATATTCTCATTGCTGAGATCGCGCTCTACATGGATAGCACAAGACAGGCTTAAATTTAAAAATGTTTAACAAAACATTTTCCAACATGCAGACAAAAAATATAGAGGTACATGTTTACTACAACAATGTCAACAGCTTTACAAGTTTTTTTTAACCATGTTATGTTCTCTGTAATTATATATATGATTGTGGTAACCATAGTATAGTTATGTTTATGTATATAACACAGGATAGAGAACACAATAAAATAGTATAATCTTACCGTAAATAAATACAGTAACCAAAATATTTAAAAAAATTTTTTTAAATGTTGAAATAGTTGTGGTAGAGACAACGGATTGATTGGTTAATTTTAGATTTTGAATACAATCACAAAAAACGAACCTCATGTTGACAACATAAATCAATTCCGTAAAGCAATACATGTCATTATTCACAAAACGGAGTGTAACGAAAAATGATGCTTGCATTGCATGTCTTGTACAAATGTAAACGTATACTCCCAAAAGCAACGAATACTTAACGATTGGTACGAATGGTTAACGATTGGTATGAATGGTTTCAATGCTGATTGTATAAGTTGTACATACTAACAAAATTATCAAACTTTACTACTTTACTGTCAACAAATCGCACATAAAGCAACAACCAAAAAATATTTATTTTCTCATTAGGTTTTGTATTGTTTTTGCTCTTTCTTTATGTTTTCATTCACTAAAAGCAACGAATACTGGACGAATAGTGTGAATGTTTTTAGTTTTTTTCATGTGGCATTGAATTATTTCGTTGCTTGATGTATAACCGCATAACAAAAAAGGAAAGTAAAATAGCAAACAGTAATAAGGAATAAGTTAACAAACAGCAATGCACATTTTTATTATTGTCGAGTAAAAGCAATGCAAAAGCAATGAATTTACGAATGGTTAGCAAATGTGAATGGTCTCTTTCTGTTCTCTGTTGTGGTAAATATGCACAACCATATTTTTCTCTGCGTGTATTTAAGACCGTTTACTTTT
Source organism: Bellardia pandia (assembly GCA_916048285.2). Taxonomy (NCBI): domain Eukaryota; kingdom Metazoa; phylum Arthropoda; class Insecta; order Diptera; family Calliphoridae; genus Bellardia; species Bellardia pandia. Next base: position 13,483,638 of record OU696530.1, on the reverse strand, counting down.
CCATATTCCCTGGTCCACTGTTTAATATTAGATTTCACATTTCGTTACAATTGTTTTTTTTTTGTTTTAATATCTGTCACTTTGTAAAGCTACCTTTTACTTACATATATAAATGAATATTGTGGAAACATTTTAATTTCAAAAACTTTACAGGACGATACGAGCACGAGTTGAAAATCTTTGAAATTTGAATTTCTTATTAGCAGTCTTAAAAAGTTATTTCATTTGATAACACTTTTATATTTATGTATTTATGTCAAGTCAATGTCACAAAAAAGTGAGATAAAAGTATGAGTTATTTGCATAAATTAAATGAAATTATTATGAATTTCTTTGTAAGTTTATTTATGTGTGTTCTCCTCCGGTTGTGTGATAAGTCTAAAAATAAATTAAGTCCTAACAATAGTCTGTAATGGTGTTGTAGTTGTTTTATGTCATTACTATGCATTTTATGCATATTATTAAGTTATCTTTAAGCTAAATTAAAGTTAAATTGAATTTATAATTTTATTTGAAATTGCCAAGTGTCTTAACTGATTTAGTTTGTTAATTTCGTAAGAGAAATATTAAAAAAATACATTTAACTGCTCTTGCTTAAGGTGGATAGAAAAAGTTTTATATGTTGTAAGAGGTAGGTGGGGGTTTTTAATTGGTTATTTCTATGGTGGGGTTGGGTTAAAATTTTTTTTCAAAAACTACATAGCTAATGGTCATCACTTTGTGTACAATTATACAATATATTTTAAAGTCTTTAAAATAGTTCATCAATTATAAACTATAAAACGACAAACTACACACAGATTAATAGAAATGTGATTGGGTTACTTATAAATCTCTTTTTGATTAATTTTAATTATTATTTACAAAATTTATTTATTTATTTGCTTTCAAAATTTACTTGTGTCTTAATAAACTGTTCATTTAAAATTAATTTTTTAATAAACACACTAAATTCCTGAATTATTTCACAAAAATATATGTATAAAAACAAAAAAAAATAAGTTTCTTAACAATATAAAAATCCCCTAAATTACATTTAAAACAATTCAAAGAGAAGCAAACAAGACTAATGAAAACAAAGCCATAGGATTTTAATTAAAATACAATAATTTTATTAAAATCAAAACTTTTGGACAATAATACCAGTTTAAAACAATAATAAAAAACTTGCAGTAAATTAAATATTAAAATGTCATATTTTTGTTGCTATTTACTTCTACTGTTGTTGTGTCACATTTTCCCAGCTAAATAAAACAATATTATTGTTAAAAGTTTTTAGAGTACAGAAAAAAATAAGAATAAAAAACCAACAAAACAATAAAGAGAAATAATACATACATAAATACATTTTATAGAATATGTATATATGTATGTAAAGGGTTGTGTACTACTACATACATATATGATGCCACCAGTACTAACCGGGAAATAGAACTTTATTTCACGTTTTTATAGTTTTCCTGTGTGTCACCGCAAAACGATTAACAACAACGGGTTTGTTTACACACATATATATGTACATACGCCACAATACATACCCAGCATACCATTCTAGGAGCGCTCCGCAAAAGGAGTAAGAAAAGAGTCCAACAAAAGAATATTTTCGGAGCGAAAGAAAAAATTTGCTTGTTACTGTCCTGAGTAGGCACGCAGTATGACTCAGAATTTCCAGTTAATTATGTGTGCACCAAAGCATTGCTGTCCTGTTATTTGTGCTTTAAACAAAAAAAAAAAACATAGCTGTACCACACAAGAATGATAAAAACAAGATTACACAGAGCCCAAAAAAACCCTCATAAAAGACTCTTTTCTGACATTGTCTAAGAGCTTTTTCAGAGCCCAAAAACCCCTCATAAAAGACTCTTTTCTGACATTATCTAAGAGCTCTTTCTGACGGACCATCTTCGAATGTAATGACCCTCTTTTCTGAAGGTTTTCCGAGCAATTATGGTTATTTTTTAGGCTCATAAAGAGCGTTAACAGTCCGAACAAGGTGTCAGAAAAGACTCTTTTCGAACTCATATGGCTTGCTGGGTACAAACATATGTCGCAGCTAAAGTGTGTATTTGTGGATGGAAGTGTGTGTAAGAAACAAAGACAGTACCAGGAAGCGTGAGAGCTGTTATGTACAGATATTAGGAGACACCAAAAAAAAACAGTTATCAATGCTGTCAAAATCAAGTTAAATTTCGTTCAGTGTAAAATTTTGTTTGACGCCCACTAATCCTAAACGGCAAAAGCTACAGACAAGTCTATCAACTAAAACATGCGAATCTTGTAATCTGTATGTTTGTGAAAATTATTCATAATGGCAACAGCGTAACCTTTGCATCTACTTTAAGATTTTAATAAAATTTAGAACATATCCTTAAATTTTCCAAACAAAACTTAAATAGTGTTTGGTACTTTTTGGAAATTTGACGGGAATTTTGTTTTGACATTGCATGTTTCGGATTTTTTAAATTTGTTTTTGACTTTTATTTTGAAACATTTGTATAATATACATACATACATTCATTCTGGGTCGTGGTCATTGTTAGAAATGACCTTTTCCCATCTTTCGGACAACATATGGATTCGGCGTTAAAAGAACCTATCGCCTATCTTTAAGGCCAAGAACAAGTCGAACCAAGTTCGGATATTAAAGAGCATTTCTTATCGATCGGCCTCGCGGCACACGGAGCAAGGTGTGCACTTTAAGGCGTTTGTGGCAAAACTTTTCTCTAAATAGTTTTTAACAGGTAGTAGTATTGCAACATTGGGCGAACGTTGTCATTATGCAATAATATGCTTTCATGTCTGGCCGCATATTCTGAGTGTTCAATGCTCGCTTCAAATTAATTGTTTACTTGCGATGCAGGTTCCCTGTCATGTTCTGGCCAGACTTCAGTAGCTCATAATAGATAGAATCCTTTTGGACCCACCAAAAACACAGCATCACCTTTACGCCATGGACATTTGGCATTGGTGTTAATTCGGCTGGTTGGCCGTGCTTCACATACGATTTCTTACGCTTCAGCTTGTAGTAATGGATGCATTTTCCATCACAAGTTATGATTCGATGCAAAAATTATTTCCTTTTATAGCGTTTAAACTGAATCTTGAACATGAAAAATTGTCTTTCAAGGTCTCTCGGCTTCAATTCATATTGTACCCAATTTCCCTGCTTTTGAATGAACCCTACTGCTGGCAAACTTTTTGAAATTTCTGCTCCCTTTGATTCTGCAAGCTCTTATAGAGTTCGACAACAATTTGCATGAAGTAATGTCTACAATTCTTGGACTTTCAACTTTTTTGGCTAGCTTGGGTGATCTTTGTATCCGTGTCAAAATCATCACTTCTGAGCTGCGCAAACTATTTCTTGCGCACATTAAAACCGATGGAACACATTCACCATAAGCTAGCTTAAGGATTTTTTTTTTTAATTAAACTAGTAAAACAAAACGCGTATAACGCTTAGTTGTTACAAAATAAAAAATTTTCGAAACAAAAAAAAAAAATCTTTGATATTTACACTAAAATGTTCAACAAGTAAGTGAGAATAAATGGCAGATATTTACCATTCAAAATGACATACAAGTAACTAAAAATAAAAACCTCGTTTGAGTCCCGCATATAAATATTTAGTATTGAGCTTTTGTTGAAATTAATTGAACTAATATATATAAATAAAAATGAAATGCTATTATAGCGTGTTCAGATATGAACCTGAATTGCGATAATCGCAATTAACACCATTATTGAGCACAATATTCCATATAAAATCTTAATTAATTATTGCGCAATAAGTACGAAATTGTTATAATATTGAGTAAGATTTCGAATGCAACACTGTTCACAACTGTGTTTAGTGAACAAAATTTATAAAATGGCAAATGTCAACAAAAGAAAACAAAAGAAATCATTAAAAAATCAATGTGAAGGTAAGTTTGTTTACATAGAAACACAACAACCATATAGAGTATTTTTTGTATTGTTTTCCAACTGTCAAATGATTATTGAGTAAGCTGAAAATTGCGTATGCCTAAACACTTAAAATAATATTGTCAATTAACCGAATATTGACTCAATTAAGTTTCATATCTGACCATAGTATTAGTTGCTAAGAACGGAGAACGGCTTGACCGTTTTTTTTTTATAAATGTGTGTATTAGTCCAAAAAAGGTTTTTATGGAAAGACAAACTTTTACGCCTACTTTTTTCCATTTGACTACATTTTTTTTTTAATTGTTCGTGATAATCCAATTTTAAGTTTGTAGGGAAAAAATTTAGCTCTATGACAAGTTTTAATGTCCACGCCAAATAAGGTAAGAAAAATAAAAGTGTTTAAAAGGCAGTTCCAAATTTAAAAAGTTTGTAAAAATATGAACTTTTGTATGCGCTCTCCACGATAACTAACAATAGAACCTGCATATTTTTTTTGAAATGTTTAATTTTTATCGACATTTTTATATTTTGATTTCGTTAAATTTTTTTATTAGAATTTTCTAAATTGGGCTTTCAAGGTCAGGTATTTTTTTTATTATAAAATAAATAAAATACTAGTTTATTTCATTTTCTCCAATCCTACGTTTCGTCGGTATTTTTCCGACCTCCACATTTTTTTGTTGTCTTGAAAATGCTGGCTTCTCCCACAGTGATGCCAACTTTTCAGAAGCAAAACGCGCAAAACAGTGTCTCAAAAAGAGCTAAAAAGCGCTAAATTTTAATTAAGCGAAAAGCGCTAAGATAAATTTTAATAAAATGGGTTTTAAATTCAATATTTATATAAAAATTTGTTTTATTTGTACATTTTGAGATCATATAATATATTATATTAATTTTAAAGTGTATATCAGCACAAAAAAATATTTTAGCGAATTCAGTTAAAACTGTTCATTTTCTTAATATAAAATTTTGACTTCTTGTAAGTTTCAATTGAATTAATTTTTGCAGAAACTGAAACATCAGTTCCTGAAATAAAATACATTGTATTATAAAGTTAGAGATATTCAGTTTTAATATTCCACCTTCATCTAAAAAAGGCCTAAAGCTTGAATCTTTTAAATCGTCCAAAAGAACAAAATGAGGTGATAAAATATTTGTAATGATGTTGGCACATTTTGCCCGATGAAGACTAAAATTTGCAGCTTTACTATCTGTAAATGCTGAACAACACAATTCACCAAGATGATCCACAGTTGAAAATGGACTATGAACAGCAGTATAAAGAGCAATAATTGCCTGACTTTTTTGCTTTTCATTTGGATTTTGTAAAGCTTCAAATGAAATTTCACTTTGAATAAGTTCAACATTATTAAATGGGTTCATGTTTTAATGTCTGGCAGTGTCGAATTAGATCAGAACGTTTTACTGCAATTTGACAATTACAATAAATACATAAAGGTTTTGTATTATCTTTCGATGGTCTTATTAATTTTTTAAGCAAAGGATCAGATTCCCACATTTTTCTATATTTTTGTACATAACGCTCCATCTAAAAATATGTATAAATCATTATTTCATTGTTTAACAATATAGATTTGTATTTACCTTTGCAAAAAAAAACACATTCAATTACGAAGAAAAATATAAAGTTCATTAACACTTCTTTTTTATATGCTTCTAAATATTAGTTGCAAAAATAGAGTATGTATGAAAAAAAAATATCAAATGTAAAATGTACCTTTTTGTCAAAGTGATTAGTTGTATGAAAAAGCCGCTAAAAGCTAAAAGTGAAAAACGAAAACGCGCCAATTTAGCGCTTTTTTGAAAAACGCGCTAGATTTAAAAAATGCGCTTTTTAGGTGGTCAAATAGCGCTAAATCTAGCGCGAAACGCGCTAAGTTGGCACCGCTGTTCTCCCATGATCAATTGTATGTCGCCTGTTTCCGCGTCGCAACAGCATCAGCATTATTTGTTTACGCTCCAGACAACAAAACAACAAATGTCAAAAGCATTGCAATGAACAATGTTATGATATCAGAGCAAAACCATATAAAAGAAGTATTTATGTATTTATTTCAATTATTTACCTAAATATCCATTTATCAAAATGTAACAAAAACATCTAAAACAACATTCATTTAAATTGCAGATTTAAATAAAGCATAACCCAAACCTGATGGCACAGCAACGTTTATCGAATCAGCTAATACTTAATAGCAAATAAAATCTTAATAATTTTATTATTCCACAAAATGACTTATCAAAAAAATACGTTTCAAATTGTTAATTTTTTAAATTTTTCATTAAAGAATCAAAAACTATGTACTTATATTTTTGTAACGTTCACGATCTTATGTATATTGCTAATATATTAGAAATAATTAATCGATAAAACTAAAACTAAATATAGTGCTACAAAAAATTTAACTAAGAAAAAAAAATAATTCTTTATTGCTCTTCAACGAAGTGAATGTCGCGTTCGGGACTGTGTGAATATCCATATGTTATCTGTTTACTGCATTGCAGTAAAATAAAGTCAAAACTAGCAAAATAAGTATTTTATTTTAAAATGCATTAAAGTTAACTTAACTGTGATTTCGTTAAGAATATCTGTATTATTTTTGAGCTCGATACAAATGGTGCCTTCCCAATAAACAAGTGTATAAGTAAATAGTTAACATTCATTCACTTGAAACCAAAATAATATAAAATGTATAAAATATACATATACATACATATGTGTATTATGTATATACACATAAACATGTATTTCCATACAACATGTTAACTTTAAACTACTTTTACCTTTTTAGTGTAGTGTTTTGCATTTATAGAGAAAACGCCACACAATTCTCTTCTAACACCATGTGTTGTCAGCCATTTTTGCCACATTTCAACTACTTTTTCTTCATCTCTACAAACTCACTCCTTTTTGAAAAAAAAAAAAACAAAACATTAGCTGTTTACATCATATGCGCTTTATGCGCATTTTGCGTTCGTTAACTTGTCTCCATAAGTGAGTTTGAATACAAGCAACACAACTACTCACATCTGTGGTATTTTACAGTTTAAAGTTTTGTATGTGTGTATGCATGTGTGCATTAGTATTTGTGTGCGGTTAAAACAACATTATTTTAACTCATAAAAATCACATTTCACACAAAATTACTTTTAACAAGCTGTCATTTTGTTCCGAAAGTATACAAAAAGAGGAGTATGTTCGGGTATATGGTGTATGTGAAAAAATACTTTTAAAGAAAACTTGGCTAAACTGCTGTTGAGATTTTTAAAAAATAAAAATATCAACTGTGACCAATATTCAGGGGATTTATTATATAATTTCTGTTAATAAAAGCTAATTTTATTACGGAATTTTAAGTAAGTTACTAAGGAAATTTGATACATACGTATGTATGTATAACTAATATACTAAAAGGAGCACAAAATTTCATATAATCATATGAAAATAAGGTTTACAGGCGATTGGTAACCAATTGCGATATTTATGGAGCTATTAAATGATCTTGTTGTTGGTCAGCTATTTTTGCATATAGTCCTGGAAGTAACAGGTTGTAGTTTGAGAATTATATACATACTTTTAGGAATTTAGAGTGATATTCTGTTGTGTTAATTTCATTAATGACTCCCACAAGTAGCAGGCTAAAAAGGTTTTTCAAATAAAATAAAAAAAATTTCTATGAATAGTGTTGAAAAGTGTAAAATTTGATAATTATAAATGAAAAATTATTTCGGACCGTTGTCCGGCACGAGCACACACACAGTTGTGGATTCTTTTATCATAATATTCAATTACGAATTTCATTGTAATAGTTGCCAAAGCGTCTTCTACTGATACGCTGACGCGTCAACAAGTAATTAATCAAAATGTTCATGTTATTCCAATTTGCTGCTGTTAAAAAACCTTTTAATTGGCAAATTATCTACCTACTTGGATTTGTTTAAAGTGTCATCGGTATGAGTGTATATTTCATGTTCTAATTGGGGTAATTTCAATCATGCTAAATGATCATCATTGTGGTAAAACTTAGATTTATGTCCTGTTGTTATGGTTTTACCAACTGCTTGTTTTAGGACATATTAGTTGAATAGACCGCTTTAGCTGATTCTAGTTTTTCAGCAGCCATTGGACTCCTAAAGTCCGTTTCTAAGAGCGACATGATGAACAATTGGTACAGAGAACAGAACAACTTGGTAAACTCCAAACTGAAAACGATTGTTTTTATCCACAGTTGAATAACGGTTAGTAAACTACTGAGAATGAAAACAATTTCCTTAAATTCGTCACACAGATTACAACATTTTGGTGAATTTTTGGAACAAAACAGACATTAGCAAATTCAAATTCACATATCATTTTGTTACTGTTAAAAACGTTTTACCCGCAATCTACTAGATATTGTTAATCTTGAGTGATAGACTTAGACGAAATGTATATTAATCAAAAAGCCAATCGTACAAGCAAACTAAATAACTTTATTTACCAAGGGTACATGTTGTTAGGCCGTCTACTTTCAATTTCTACCACCATTGCACCAAATAAAGCAGCACTTAGATGAAAAACCATGTAAACTTGTTATTTAATGAAAAAGTGCACCCTCATGCGTATGAACGGTATTGTTTTATAAAATGTTACTTATACTGTGAGCGTCAATATAAAGTAGTATATATACTACAATAAAAATATATTTTATAATTCATAAGCAACTTAAGCTAAACATAATTCATATACTCTCTATCGCATACAACGCCGGATATGGCTTTTAACTTTTATTGCATTGTTTATTTATAAAAAGGGGTTTTCCCTAAAAGAAAAAACTACTGGTTGTTTTACTCAAGAATGATAAAATAAAGATTACGCCAACACAAGTAAAATTTTAAAATGTTCTGCGCATTTTGGCCCTGTGACGTCACACATTCTGTGTTTCTATTGGCTAATTTTTTCTCACTTCTTTTTTTTACTCATGTATTGCTTGCATTTGCTCACTGCACTCTTCATGTTTATATTTTTTGTTTTTTTTTTGTTTGTTTTTCTTTTCTAATTAGATTTTATTTTAGAACTCTCAGAGATTTCAATTGCAAGGTTGCCAACTATCACATAAAACATAAATTTTCCGCAAGAAATTTTAATTCTAACACATGAAACATTCTTGGTAACCCTTAGAATGGACCTTCTACGTCACATAACGGGAAATCATGCGCATGGCGTAGTCTTTATTTTATCATTCTTGGTTTTACTGATTTTGTTTTCTACTGAAATGTAAAGCTAAATAATATCATAGTGGTTTTGTGGGTAATGTTGATATTAGTTTTTCATAAGTGGTTCAAGTATAAGAACAAAAGTAAATTTATTACTAATGGTCATTAAAGTAATGATGACTAATATATGGATGTATCTGAGATGGACGAAGAATATTTTGAAAGTTAACCATCATGTAAGGAACATATTCTGCAAAATGCAAAACCTGCTAAAAAATAAAGAGCTCCACGGTTTTGAGAAAGTTCTAATAATTAATTTTTTGGATTCTGTGGCGCTGGAAATCGAAACAATATATGGCAAGCTTACAATAGCTGAACATCTTTGCAAGGTTGGTAAATTAAAAAAACGAGTACGGCCGCTATCCACGCCATCAAGGTCTCCTTCTACAAGTTTTTCTAAAAAAAAAAAAACAAGTAAGAAAGTATAGTCGGTCAAGCCCGACCATATAATACCCTACACCCAGTATATGTATAAAACAGATTTTCAGAAATGAACGTTATATGGGAGATATAACCTACTGAGGACCGATCATCCAAAAATTTAGTGTCATGATGTCTGTGAATATAAATATTATATGTGTTAAACTTTATCTCGATATAAATACTTTTAAAAGATTTATGGAGCTTAAATTGAATAACGGAGAGGGTCTTATACTTGAGTTTCCACTAATTATGGACCGACCATTATAAAATTAGGTGTCTTTATTTCTGTATATAAGAAACTTATTAGTGTCCAATTTTATTTGAATACCAACATTTTTAAGAAATTTATGAATGTTAAAGTGAATTTCGAAAGTGGGCCTTATATGGGAGCTACGACTAATTATGGACCGATCATAATAAAATTGTACCATATTATTTAAATACATATGAAATATATTCGGGTTCAATATTATTTGCATACCAAAATTTTTGAGAGAGTTATGCTCTTTAAAGTGATTTTCGGAAGTGGGCTTTATATAGGAGCTAGGAGTAATTATGGACCGATTTGCACAAAATTCATAGATGTGATTTGGCTTTATTTACCACTCATTTGTGATTAAATTTGTTTGGATACTTGCATAATTGAAAGATTTATAATCGGTGAACCCCAATTTCGGGAGGACATTTGTATGGGGCCCAGGTGAAATAATGGACCGATGTCCACCAGTTTTAATCCCATCCATCCTTGGGCCGAAAAAATATCACGTACCAAATTTTGTAAAAATATCTTCAAAATTGCGACCTGTACAAGCTTTACATGGACAGCCAGCCAGCCAGTCAGCCAGACGGACGGCCGGACGGACATTGTTAAATGGAATCAGGAAGTGATTATTAGTCGATCGGTATACTTAAGGGTAGGGTATAAAAAGAACTAAAAAAAAAGAAACTACTTGAACTCTTTACGATTTGACGTAATAGAACACGTTCCGAAATGGATGAAAAATCGTCAATTATGTCAAAATGACTGCTCTTTTCGTTCATACATGTTTTGCAAAAAAAGCAACGTATTCTTGTAACATAAACAAATAATTAAATTTTAAGGGAAGAGTAAAAGACTATTCGCGTCAAAATAAAATAAACAGGTATATTTAAATTATGTAAAACATTGTATTTAATACTTTGCTTGTAGTTCTTCTGCCTTTATCTTAGCTGACAATCTTCTAGACATAAAATCAAAGGGTTTTTTTTTGTGAAATCAGGCGAAATTTTGTTCAAGTCATTCTGCTTTATACTGAATTTAAGTTATCCTTCCAAGAAATACTTCTTTGCCTAATTTTTTTAGCCAGCTATTTCCAAACGTACTCAATTTGATTGAGGTCTTTCCTTTTCATTGCAGATTCTATAAATGTAAGACTACCGACCCCAGCTGCCGCAATTGCTGAGACGCCACCAGGTTCTACCATCTTGGTAAAACATTTACCACTACAGGCTTCGTTTTTGGCTCAGCATATTATGGGGGGTTTTGACTCCAAATATCTCAAACTTACTTCCACCGGTAAACAAAATATTAGTCCAAATAATTTTAGGCTGGCTTATGTATTTCTTTTTTAATGCAAACGCTTGGCTTGGTTGTTTTTTATAAAGGGAGTTTTAAGTGGCCCTCTAACATTAAGGCAATTTTGGCGCAAAGATGTTTTAACCGTTCTGGCGCTTATAGGTTTTCAGACGTTTTCGTAATATTTTCAGCTATTTTTAAAACACTTCCTTGTTTTACTGTACGTCTTACTTCAGTTTTTGTACGGCATTGTGTTTGGTATCCTTTTCAAATTTTTTTTTTTTATTTTATAGGGATGCCATTCAAAGAATTTTGATTTTTTATTTCACGTCTGTATTTACCTTTTTTATGTAAGTCTATTATGATTGGGCAAGTCTCAATTGTTAATTGTTTTCCCAATGTAAATTTTTCACAACATAGCGTCACATCTTAATCTTTTTTAATGACAAATTATGAAACTTGCAAAATTTGCCACTACTTTTGGCATGACAGGGATGGTGTCACTGTTTACTATATTTTTTTATTTTTTTTTAACAATAAATCAATTAAATTTATATATGCTTTTGTTTTTGTTTATTTTTTTTCTGAATTAAATTCGACTTAAATGACTAACTAAAAATGCATCATAATTTTCTAATATAATATTATTTATTCCATTTGGTTTTGATCAATATTTTTTTATTTTATATTATTATTGAGGTTTTTGTTTTACCTTACGGGCTATTTTTGATCAACAATTTCTCTCCTCCTTTTCTTTAACAAATGAAAATAAAAAACATTACTGGTTTTTTTATATATTTATTCTACCCAACGTTTCGTTCACTTTTTCTCGAACTTTATCAGGGGTATTTTTTATATTAATATATATATATTAATATAATTAAGCTTTTTTTTTAATATTATGCGGTATTGACTTTATTATGACGCTCGAGTTACGTCACCCTAAACCACGTCACCCTAAACCATTAAGAAACAATTAAAATATAAGCTATTAACCCAACAATAAACAACTAAAATATAAGTACACTACACATTCACACATATTAACCCAACAATAAACAACTAAACATACAAACATACACACACATTAAATGTTAAGCTATTAAATACTACAAGCATATCAAAATGCAACGTTAGCATTAAGATATATTATTTACAAGTGCATTGGCACAATTAATTTCCTATTAAATTTATTTCTTTTTTTAATTATTCCATAAGTATAATTCTTGGTATTTTTATCACAGTACTTGAGTAGTTGAGTACTTTCAACTAAATATTGGCCCACTTGAAAACCCATAAAGACTTCTTTGATTTCCATTTGAATAAGGAAATGAAAACGTTGAGTCAACATTGTTGCAACATCCAAGCTTCTCTTGTATGTTGCACAACATTGTTATAATCAGCAGTATTGATTGGTTTCAATCAATATTGGATTATAATATAAATGGTCTGCTCTGAAGAACAGAGCTCAGAGTGGAAATATTGCTGAAAGTGTGAAGTGAAAAAGTTGAAAATTCTAAAAAAGTAAAAACCCTAAGATTATAAAAAATTTATAAAATTGTTATCTAAGTAATTCAAAAATAAAAATAAGAAAATAAAGAGTATAAAGCAAAAATAAAATAGCTTTTAAACTTGCCAACCTACTTACATAAGTTGATAAGTTGAGCTATAATAATATGGCTTGAAATTTTGGTAAACTTTAAAATGAAAAATATTTATCTAATTTTCTTCCTGCTTTCAGCTTGTCGAACATAAAATTTAAAGCAAACAATTGCTCCCCTTAGCACAAAAATCTTAGCCCTCTAAATTATACAGCACATTAAAAACACTTTGTTAAATCTCTAAAAAAGAAAAATCAACTAACCAAAGAAAGAAAAAAAAAGAAAAAAATTAAATAAAAAACAGAAGAGTCAAACAATTCAAAATGTAAATCTCTTTTTTATGAGCAAATGACTTTTAACTTATCAACTCGCACAATAACAATAACAAAAAACAACGTCTACCACAGCTCAAAGTATAAAACTGCCACTAACACTTTACAACTGGAATTTTTTGTTAAACAAAACAAAAAACGACAAAAAAAAAACACAACGACAACCAGCAAATACTTGTGTCAGTACGAACTTGTGTCAGTACGAGTATATTGAATATTTCAACGGTATTAAAGCTGGTAACAGCATCCTGTAACTGTGTGTAAGTAAGCGTATGTTTATGAGTATTTGTGTGTGAGTACTTAAAGCAAGTGGCATTTTGCTGTCTAAACAGGCTGATTACAATAGGAACTGCTGACTTCATGCTTTAGCAAATGAAAGGACGACTTGTTTGCCATACAAAGTGGTTGTCGCTCTAATTGTAATCAGGTTATGCAGTTTGCTTTGAGAAATTTGTCTTGCTTTTTCCCATTTTATGTTTCCTGTGAAAACTTTGTTTTCCATAACAGCAACAAAATCCTTGTACAATTTTCCACTTGCATTCTTTCATTTAATACTTTACTCACTCTTTTTTTTCGTATTTGTTCTCTTGTTATTATTTGTTGGAAAAAAAAAATGAAAAGCAAAGAAGTGGTAAGAGGAAATAAATAAAATAATAAAAAAAACGTATTTGTTATTCATTCGTTTTTGAGTTTATTTCTTTCATCTACCTCGTTTATTGAATGAGCCACTCACTACAAATACTCTTTGACACATACAAACATCTACTACGCGCATACGGTTCTTTAAAAACAGGGGTTCACTTTCTTTCATACACTTTATTTATTATGGTAGGGATTTAAATATTGAGATTTTTTCTCAATAGTTTTATTTTTCATTTATAAACAAGTAAGAAAGTATAGTCGGTCAAGCCCGACCATATAATATCCTACACCTAGTATACAAATAAAACAGTTTTTCAGATATGGGCGCTATATGCGAGATATTACCTATTATGGACCGATCATCCAAAAATTTAGTGCCATGACTTCCGTGAATATAAATATTATGTGTGTTAAACTTTATCTCGATATAAATACGTTTAAAAGATTTATGGAGGTTAAAGGGAATTACGTAGAGGGTCTTATATGGAAGTTTCGAGTAATTATGGACCGATCATTATAAAATTGTACCGTATTATTTTTAGACATATGAAATATATTTTCGTTCAATATACTTTGGATACCAACATTTTTGAGATTTATGCTCTTTAAAGTGATTTTCGGAAGTGGTCCTTATATGGGAGCTACGACTAATTATGAACCGATCTGCACAAAATTCGTAGATGTGATTTGGCTTTATTTACCACTCATTTGTAATGAAATTTGTTTGGATACTTGCATAACTGAAAGATTTATGATCGGTGAACCCCAATTTCGGGAAGAAATTTGTATGAGGGACAGGTGAAATAATGAACCGATTTCCACCAGTTTCAATCCCAGCAATCCTTGGGCCGAAAAAATATCACGTACTAAATTTTATCAAAATATCTTCAAAATTGCGAGCTGTACTCTGCGCATAAGCTTTACATGGACAGCCAGCCAGACGGACGGACGCCGTTAAATCGACTCAGAAAGTGATTCTGAGTCGTTCGGTATACTTTAAGGTGGGTGTTGGACCAATATTTCTGGGCGTTACAAACATCAGCACAAATCCAATATAACCTCCCCACTATGGTGGTGTGGGGTCAATATACACTGTTAGTGAGTATATTTAAAAATTTGAGTTTAACTTTTTTCAATATTTTTAAACATTTCACGGTAATTCTGAACCGCACGTTGAAACATTTCCCATAATCTTCGGTGCACAAGCGATGTACTTAAGCGGCACTTTTCTTCAAATGATTGAAGCAAAACTTTACGCATATGACATATTGTTGGCACAACATTTGACATTTTGAAGCAAAAAACAAAGTCAAACGTTGTTGTTTACACTATAATGTTAAATAACTAAAGCTAGATTTACACAAATCTAGCTTAAGTCGCAATTTGCACGAAGCAATTCAGCAATTCTAAGCTGATTACCTTTCACACATCGGGGTAAGGGTAAGATAAGACAAGCACAAACTTGATTGTACTAGCAATTCGTGTTACTCTCTTATTCGCATTGCATATGTGTATACAAATGTGTGTATAAAAATACGAGCGATTTAATCAATTTCAAGGAACAAATTATATCAATCTTTTCAATAAAAATTGCTTCGTGTAAATTGGGACGAAGTGAGAATAACTGACAGATAGGTAGCGTTTACTAAAGACCAAAGCCGTGTTGTAAAGATACGCCAACTGTTATAAATCTCGCACAAACAACAACAGCACCAGCCAGAGTGGCAGCAACAGTTATTCTAGTTGCTTTCATTTTTCTTGTTACTGCTCTTGCACGTATTGTACTTGTTTTTATTTAATCTGCCTGAATCGTTAATGTTTCAATGCTAAATTAAAATTGATATAAAGAAGAAATCAAATAAGTGAAACGGAAATATAACCTCTTACAAACACACACACACTCACACATGTAAAATAGCAACAAACAAAGGGCGAAGTTCAACATCGAATTTTCTATATATTTTTGTGTGTAATAAGGTGACACTTAAACATAGAAGACAGTTTTCGGTGATGATATTGGTCTTGGGCATTTACAAAACCAATATTTAGAAGCTAAAGCTAGATTTACACGATTGAAATTTTCTTCAAAATTGCTCTTCAAAATGCTTCAAACTCGTGTAAACAGTAAAAATTCTTCAAATTTATTTATTTAATAGTTATTAATAGTTATTAAATAAACAAATTTTGTAGAAATTTTGCTGTTTACACGAGTTTGAAGAATTTTGAAGAAAATTTCAATCGTGTAAATCTAGCTTTAGAAGAGATCTCTTTTTTTAAATGAAATTTCAAATTTCGGGTCTATTTAATTTTAGGAAATACTTGAAACTTGAAATAGATTGTTATATGAAGAAAAATAATTTCAGACCTTGGAAAAGTCCAATAAAAAAGCACCCTATTGTGTTTGCGTACGTATTTGTTTGTTTAGAAAAAAATATTGAATATGAAAGAAAGTACAAAATTAAATAATGAAATTGCGAGTAAAATCAATGTAATTGATTTAAAAGCTTCAGCAAACTTTGACTGGATATAAATCGAACGAAATCGAAAAAAATTTGATTTAATGAGATACATGTATAAAAATTTTAAATGAATTGTGAATGAAAAGTATTTGCTTGATTTAATATTTATTGTATATGTATTAAAGTTATTTTTATGCGATATAAAAGAGAATTTGTTGCTGGTAATAATAAAGTTTCTTTTGTTTTAAGGATGCATTTAAGTGCTTAAAAGATTATATGGTGAATATAAAAAATCACTTTCACACAATGTGTCATTTGGAATAAAATTATAGAGGAAGTACTCGAAATGAAGTTAATGGGTTTACGATTTCAAAATAAGTAATAAAATTTCAAATGTTGTAATAAATATTTTAGTGTATGATTTCAAGCAAATCACCCAATTGATATGCAAGAATCAGAAAAGCTGTAAAATAGCTTTTTAAAATCTCTACATTTTTTGGTTGTATAAAAAATAATTACTTTTAATTGGTGTTACTTTATATGCAGCTTTTTCCACTTTACATCTTTACTTTTTTCTAAATTTAACAAATATTTGCTTAGAAGCAAGCAAAAAAGCAAAAAGAAAACAACAATCTCTCGTTACCACCGATTGTAGCACTTAAATACACAAAACTTGACAATAATAGTATTAATAGTGGTGCTGGCACTTTGCGCCGGAAACTTGTAACTGTTGCATACAGGAACACAAAATAAGAAGTTATATACAACAGCAGCAGCAACTTTAAGTGCATACAGCAAGAAGTGACAAAAATATTTGTGTCTCCTAGTTAAGTTAATTCAATTTGTGTAAATGCAGTATCCTACATTTGCAACAACTTTTTTTTAAAGGACAAAAGGACGACTTGAAAGAAATTAGCATTGAGAAGAATTCAAAAGTTTTTTTATGCGAGCATAAATGTAAAATTACTTTTGAAGAAGTCTGACAGTATATATCGGTATTATACACCCCATTACACAAACTCTTATATTTACTAAAAAATAAGCGACCAGAACGGCCATCATTATTCCACACCAAAAAGTTCCTATTAAAAGATATTGGATAACTATATGTTAAATTGTTGCTATTATTTTCACTAACTTTTCAATTTACTCACCTATCTAAAAAGAAATAGAACATCACTTTTGTATGCCATAGTTTCTTTTTTGACATTTCTTGCATGAAATAACCACTTTACAGTTGCTCTTCTTGCTTTTGTTGACAAACAATATTCGTAAATATGTAAAAACATTTAAAAGTGTCGCTCGTCTCTCTTTGAAGACGAGACAAACATTTAACACCTCAATGTTAAAAGTTTCACAAAGACATAAATAGGCAAAAAAAAAGGACACAAATGAATGTTTATTTTTTTTCGTTGCAAGTTAGTCACTTATAATAACCTCGGAAAAATGTTGTGATATATTCTTGTATTAAGAGTTTATTTTTTCTGTTTCTTCTGTGTTCATGTACAAAGTGCACTTGAGACTAATGAAAACGGTGCATAAAGAAAGGATGTCAGTGGCTGGTGGCTTTTATATTAAAACTAAAGTTACAAATATTTAGCGAAATAAGTCTTAATGCTAAAAAAATTGCTATTTTAGTATATGGTGAATTTCACGCCAAGTGACCCAATGTTAAAAATCGATTCGGATGAAATTTGCACCAAGGTTAGTACTATTGGATAGTAGGCCAAAGTTTCAGCTCTATCAGTCCAGAAGTGCCAGAGTTCGAGGGGGTCAAATTTGGACAATTTGGTCATACAGGGTTTTTTTAAATGAGTGTAACTTTTCACCTATTGGTCCTAGCAAAAATTGTCCAAAGAACTTTAGATAGCTATTTCTTCAATCATTTCAAAAATATTTTTTTTAATTTTTTTTCAATTTGTGCCTTTTTTTCTAAAAGGCCTTTATAAACGCTTAATGGGATGGGAGTGGGATATCTATCAAAAAAAAAATATTTTTAACCTCAAGAATAGGATTTGTCAATATTTGGCACATGTATCATGAGTGGGGTGTAAAGCATGAATAGAGAGCGAAGCAAGTACCGTGGAAACATAGTATAATAAGCTTTTGAATATTACATATTGAACTAACATATTTCAAGCGCGTTGGCATACCTCAACTTTGACTTGGTCTACATCAAAAAGTAATGAAGTCATGAGGCTGAAATTTCAGGGAATTGTTACTCATATATCTGTTAATATACTGTGAAAATTTTATCCAAATTGGACGACACGCCAAAAACAATTTTTTGCCGCGGTTACTATAGGGCTGTTTCACTGTGAGCCGTATCCATAAAAAACTCTATAAAAATAAGTTGCATACAAAGTGAAATCTCAAAACGATATTTTGTTTGCATAGATCCATAGCATAAATCAATTATACAAATCACAATTAAGTAGATATAAGTCGATTTCCGAAAAGCACTTAAACCTTAAGCAAACACCAAATTGTGAACCCCAGGGCCTAGCTGGAACTTTTTATAATTTGTATGGCTTTAAATTAAAAATCTTTAATTTCATTATCAATTTCTAACTCGTTTCCAATATCAGAAGCATTGTCTTCATTTCCATCAACCTCATTCTGAATTTCGTTTACTATATCATTGGCAATTGCCTCTGCCAATCTGTCATAATTAGGGTGAGATGTTGTCTAATTTAGTACTCATTGTAACACTATTAACACTTGTTAACTGCCAACACAATAATAAAAAAAACTATTTTCTGAAACGTTCAAGCACATTGATTCTGCTTTTTATCGGTTTAATCTCTTTCTCTATTGGTGTGATTTTACTTGCTGCATTTTCTAAATAATAGGGCCTGGCTGGGCCCTAGTGTTACAAACATGTTGAGAGTAATTAACACGCCTAGAGATACAAAATTTTAAGTTTTTTTTTTAATTTTTTTGTACAAAACACCTTTATTGAGGAATTCATAAAAAGTTGAGTGGCTCCGCCTAAATTATCTAAGAAAAAAACTATAAAAATGTTCAAAAATGCCTGGCGAGGCCCTGGTGTTCGCTTAAGGGTTAAATGTCCATAAATCTCTTATAAACATCACTATTAAGTTATCTATTAATGATAACGAAAACATCAATTTGCCGACTTTGTTTTTCAACAATAAAAATTTTATCTTACTGTATCTTGTAGGTGATAGGTCATATCACGTCACGCCACGTAATAAGTCATACTTGGGGGTAGCATAAATTTCCATACCATACTTTGCAGAAATTTATATGAATATTATGAAAATTTTTATTTTATTGGGAAGAGTAAGGTGTGGCAATTATAAATGTCACTCTTGAAAAACAAAGTCCCAATAAAGGCATTTGAATAAATCTGACTATATTTAATCTTGTGCCTAATTAAATATTAAATTATGTTTCTATATTTCTGTGGCATCAAATAATAATATTATTAACTAAGATATAAATATTATGTATGCAATACATAAAAACAACTTCCTTAGAAGTCCAAAATAACAAAATCTACTGTTACATGTTTATTTTACGCCATTGACATATAAAGTATTAAGTTTTATTCATAAATTTACAAAACAAAATAAATACAGCACATTTTTTTTATGTAGATTTCTGTGACTTTAAAAAGATATCGTTAGAAGTTATAGTAATACAAAAATTTATACCCACAAACTCCAGCTAAACTCAATTAAGTTCGCTGATAGTGTAAGATAGTGTAAATGTTGAATGCCTGTTGATAGTATTGTTGATTCTAAATGATGCTGCCTGCGAAAAATGATGCTTCAAGTAAAACTCTTTCCACAAGTGATTATCATCATTAACAGCAATATGAAATAAAAAAGAAAAAAAAAACTGAAAATTTATTCATTCATTTCTTCAGTCATTCATTCATTCCATTCCTCATTTATTCATTTCATTTATATTGAAGTGTATAATTTTTCTTCTGACATGGATGGTGCTGTTTCTGGCTTTCTTTGTTTCTTTCTTTAAACTGCTGTTGCAGGGTTTGGAGGCAATGAATTTGAAGGTAGGTGCTTCCACTCCTGCTGCTACTGCTGCCACTTCTACTGTTGAGTGAATGGCATTGACTGGTGCGTCATGTTGTACACTTCATTTAAAAAGTTTACTCCATAACTGTGAAAGAGTTGCTGCTGATGTTTGTGTAAGGTTTCCCATTTTTTTTTCTATTCATCTACTGCTGTAGCTGTATAAAAAACTTTTCTCATTAAACTTAATTATTGTCATGCATTAAAAAGTGCGTGAAAATTTATGCCACCAAAGACTTGTCACATTTGCATTTCGAACAAATTTTCCAACAGCCATTATCAACAGCACAATGATGAAGGCGAGGTACGAGCACACCAGCCAGGCTTTTGCACAAAAATAAAATTCGAATAATTTAGAATTATTTTTGTAATAAATCAAAGGCGACTGTTGAATGACTTACATGCTTGTTGATGTGGGTCAGATATAATTTAAATTATTTCAAAATGCATTCAAGTAAAACAAATTCTTTTATTGGGAAATGTTTAAAATTTATGGAAGCCTACAAAAAATTTTTCTAGATAAATTTTAATTAAAATTGAAGAACATATCTTTAGTAGAGGCATACTTGTAACTGACAATAAAAATTTTATATTTAAATATTTTATATTTCATTTCTTCTAAATATATATTTAGGTTATAGCGTTATCTCAAAGTATTTACCAATTAACTTTTATATACAATTATTCAAATATGCAGACGACGATTTTGTGCTCTTTTTTTTTTGGTTTTGGAACTTAATCAAAGTTCAAGAACTTTCATAAATGGGTTTCTGTAGCATTAACATAAATAATGCTACCTTTTCTTTCTTATGAGAAAAACTTATTATCAACATAAACTCTTTCATGTTACCAAACTAAACCCCTTCCTCTATTGCCTACTCAAAACTTTAGTTTCTAATAGAGTATAAAAATTCATGAGAATTTTATTAAACTTTGCTTTAGATGTCAACTATGAAATGAAATGAGTTGATTTAGTTTATGAAAATTGTTTATGAGCTGGTCATAAAAAAAGAACTGAAAATATTAAAATTTATACGAAATGATGACAGGCAATCATGTTATAAATTACTAAACTGGGAGTTAGACAAGTTTTTAATAAAATTAAATATTTGACTTTTAAAATTAAGTGCAGATAATGGAAGCGGATTTATGTGTACATATGTATGTATGCACAGTGGGAAGGAAAACTGTCCAGATGTTTTGCTTTAAGAATGGTGCTTTTGGATGCGCTCATGCGGCCTATGCCAATAGTATTCTTTTTCATCAGATTGTTATCAGTTGACTTTCGTTTCGTCGCTCCAAATAACCCGTTCCCAGTCATCTACTTGTCAGTTTTACAAAAATGAAGGCGTTTTTTCACACTTCTATCGGAAAGTGCTGGCTTTTTTTTTTTTTACACTGGCAACTAAACGAACCGTCCAGGAACTGACATCTTTACCAATACTTCTTGCAGCATTTTATGGAGTCTTGATGTCCTTATTATGTAGCAAATGTTCAATCTGCCGGGCATCACCATCAGAAAGCAGTCTTGCTTGTTAGTTATTATTACAAGCCAAATGTGCCAAATATTGAAAAATCTTATTCTTGAGTTAAAAAATATTTTTGATATATACACTCAAAATATTTCATAGGTAAAATAAACGAAAATCGTGGTTTATTTTACTAAATTTTTCGTTATTTTGACAAAACGAAATATTTCGTATAATATACAAATGTTTTTCGTTCTTGTTGGAACTTTTTATTTTCCGCATTTCACGAAATATTTGTGTATTTACCAAGATTATTTTGTTAAATTACAAAATAAATGGTTATCTAACGAAAATTTTTCGTAAACAAAGCTTTTAAATTTGGTCTGGTTTACAAAATTAAATAAAAATAAGAAATATATTTCGTAAAAATAATGATAAATTTCGTAAAAATACAAAATTATTTTGTTAATTTTAAAAATATTGCCTCCTGTTATACGAAAATTTCTAAACTTACGAAAAATATTTTGTAGGTATAAGAAAAATTTCATATTTTTTTCGTTTATTTTGAAAAATTTTGTAAAATCACGAAAATATTTCCTAAATACATGAAAAGTTTCGTTAATATAAGAAAAGTTTCGTAAAATTTCTGCTAAAAATTGGTAAATTTACAAAATTTTCTAAAATATTTCGTAAAGTTACTAAAAATTGTGTAAAAATAAAAAAAAAATTTTGTTTATTTTAGAAAAAGTTTCGTTAATTTCTCAAGAAATATTTTTTTATTAAACGAAAAGTTTTGTTTATTTTATAAATAATAGTAAAGGAAAAAATAATAGCATTTCTGCATTAAATTAAGTTTGATTTTGTCGATTGCTTTGGATTTCTACAAAGAAAATTTATATATTAGTAACTTTTAAACTAAGTTTATATAAAACACACTAACCTTGTATATTTTTGTACAACATATGCGTAATTGGATTAACATGATGTCCATCTATTTTATAGAACTATATATTTAAAAAATCCCACATATGGCTGGAAGCTTCAGAATATTTACGCTTTAAAGCATATGTCTATAGCTTTAGTGATACTGAAAACTTTGTATTTAATGTTGTCAAAGTCACAGAAAAATGATAGGGGCTTATATATGTCCCCTATAACAGTAATGTAAGGGGCAACTGAACCCTCTGCCACAATTTTTATATCCAACTTCTCTTTATATGACTCTTCAGTTCGTGAAAATGTTATAAAAGACCATTTTGATTCCATAATATATACTAAAAAAGTTGTTTCCTTTATTAGAACTTTTTGATTTAATGCTTGATATTGGAAGTAAGGAATGTAAGAGTGTTAAGACTATGATAAATTTGGTATCTAAAAAGTTAAAAAAAAATTGCATAACCATTATCCATCAGTAAATAAAATTTAAACATTTTGTTATATTTGTTTATAAAACCTTTCTACTTACTACAGTCAATGCAATTATTTTTTTGTACAAAATCCCAAAGCTTTTTGTCATCTTCACCTTTAAATTTCGATTCGTTTTCTGGAAATATTTTTTGAGTCATTGCTAGTTTCTTTTTTATTGTGCATTAGTCTAAAATTCTTAGATATGAATGTTTCATTAGGTAAATATATTTTACACAAATAACAATTCATTTTCCTACACTTATTTAAATTTATTTTAATAAATCAAACTATTTTTAACTATTTTTAACAAGGCATTTTAACAACGCTTCTATCTCTTTAATTGTCAGTAAAAGCATGACTTGTTTTGTTATTTTTAAGTTGCATTTAAAACGGTATATTTCATTTTACGAAATTATATGTGTGAAATGAACGAAATTTCTAAATTTACGAAATTTGTCTCCGTATTTACTACGAAAGTTTCGTATTTTTTGAGAAATTTTTGTAAAATAAACAAAAAAAAATTAACGAAATTTAATTTGTAAAATTCAAAAAATTTCTAAATTTACAAAATTTTCTACAAGATCTAAACACTAAAGTTTTGTATTATAAACGAAATTTTTGTACAATATACAAGAATAATTCTACGAAAAAAATTTTGTAAATTAATGAATTTTGTAAATTTACGAAATAAAAAAATTACTAAAATATCGTATTATGTACAAAACTTTAGTAAAATGTACGAAAATAATTTTACGAAAAACCATTTCGTATTTTTATGCATGAAATATTTTGAGTGTATCCCACTCCCATCCCATTAAGCGATTATAAAGGCCTTAAAGTAAATTGTATAAGCTTTCTTTTGAGAAAAAAGGGCCCAAATTGAAAAAATTAAAAAAAAATATTAAAAAAAAAAATTAAAAAAAAATATTTTTGAAATGATTGAAGAAATAGCTATCTACAGTCCTTTGGACCATTTGTGCTAGAACCAATAGGTAAAAAGTTACACTCATTTAAAAAAAAAACCTGTATGACAAAAATTTACCAAAATGTCCAACTTTGGCCCCTCTAACTCCGGCACTTCTGGTCTGATAGAGTTGAAAATTTTTCACTGGCCTACTATCCAATAGTACTAACCTTGGTGCAAATTTCATCCAAATCGGAAGACATCATTTTTTAAAATTGGGTCACTTGACGTGTAATTCACCATATATATGTGATTATATACCTATATTTGTATTATTTTCATTATCTTACTCCCTTAATGCAAAACAGACGGACAGTTTTGCTTCTCACTGTGTGTATGTAATTGAAAATTTCATTTAAAATATGTTTGCATAAATTTATAAATAGTAAAATAGCTAAAGCTTTTAATGCTTTATCGTATTTCATATTAAAACTAGTGCTAATTTATTAGACCTGTGGCTGTATAGGTATGTAGTATAGTTAGTTTTATTACAGTTGACTGGAAGTCTAAATTACGTCATCATATGCCTATAACAAAATATTAATTTATACATTTTTAAATGCTTAAAATACAATACATAATTTTTCATAACTCATTTCGATAACTCGGCATCACTTGCGTATAAATAATTTAATAGTATTTCTTTCCATTAATGCTTTTGAAACAACCACAAAATACACAAGATTTCAATAAAACTTACTAATCAAATCTTAACTATATTTCAATTATTATCATTGTCAACGACAAAAACAAATTCAGAACTTATTTTTGTGTATCGAACTATTTATAACCACATTAACTACTTACCTACTCGTATACAATAGGGATTCCCATCCCAATGCCGATAATGAAAATCGGGATTTAATAAACCTAATTCTGGGATTATTCCGGATAAATAAATGCCGAAAATTAGTATTTGTGTCCAAGATCCAGAGATGTATAATTCTTTTTATCTGCTTTTTTTACATACACAAATACCAAACATCTTCACTTAACATAAATCAATGTTCTTTTTTAGCATTTTTAATAGAAGAAAATTAGATAGATCTACTGACATATTGCACATGAAATCACTAATTAAAAATATCAGAAAAATTTCAAAATTATTTAGAAAGTCACCAAAAAAAAATTAAAATTTTACAAAAGTATTTTAAAGAAATAAAGCTCAAGGAATAAACATTAATTTTCGATTGCGCAACCCCGACGCACTATTTGATGTGTCTACGGTTTTTGGAATTAGAAATTCCTATAAAAAAAACAGCTTTAACTGATTTAAAAGCTCCACAGATGACAGATGAAGAATTTGTTTTACTTAAGCAAATAGTTTTTATTTTATATCCGGTTAAAGTAACAGATTAAGCCCTGTGTAGCAGTGATCTGAATCTCTACCGATATTGTACTTTTATTTAAGCTCAAAGAGATATCAAAATATCTCTCTTCCAAAAAAAAAACAAAAAAGAGAGGTGATTTACTCAAATCGTTTAAATATTTACAATCGAGAAAGAATATGTTTGGAAACTTTCATATTAAGAGGAAAGAATTTAGTAATAGATTGGTAACAGAAACCAACAGCTTCAGGAAGAACAATTAATTTTTAATCTAAACATAGTAAACAAATTATTGATATTATTGAAATAATATTAACTATAAGTGACAAGGAATTTCTAAGAAGACCAAGGAAAATATAAATAATATATTAAAAGACAATAATTGCCAGTTCAGCTAATTTATAAATTAATAAGACAATATAAGAATACAAATAAAAACAATACAAGAACGCAAATTTACAAATCAATAACTTAAGCTAGATTTACACGATTGAAATTTTCTTTAAAATTGCTCTTCAAAATGCTTCAAACTCGTGTAAACAGCAAAAATTCATCAAATATTGTATAATTAGTAATATTTTCTACTTGTTATAAATTGTTTAAATATTTAGCTTATGTTAAAAATTTTGTTATGACTTTCCTATGACATATAATTTGAAATTTATAAAATTAAAAAAATTTTCCTGACGACGAAATATTGAAAATAAAAATTAAAAATTAAAAAAAAGACCTTAAGCTTGAATAATTACAATAAAATTGATAATAAAATAGGTCAAATAAACTATAATAAGAAATATTTTAAAAAAAGAATCCAAAATTGAAGTGATTTTGATAATGAAAGAAAGAAATATGTGTTATTGGAAATGCATTAAAAACGTTGATTGCGAAACGAATGAAATAATGAATGTAATTGAAATGTGTAAAAGCCACCCACAATACCTTATAATGTCTTTAATGATATAGAATGGAATATTGAAAAAGAAATAGGCTGAGTGTGACCATACCTTAACATTCAATATTAATAGTTTATAAAATACAAAATTTGCTTTATAAACTTTTAGTAAATTTAAAAACTATTGCTATGAGGACAGCAAATGTTGGTTTTCAAACATATTTATAATAATTATAAATTAGTTTTTTTTTTAAATAAATAATTAGTTTTTAATATTAATAAAACAATTTGTTTTAATAAGAAACAAAAATTCCGAAATCCGGGCATTTACATTTTTAAAATCCCGTATCTCGAGATTTGCAAATCTAGTCCCGTTTGGCATCCCTAGTATACAAACAAATACATTTTATTCTCTCCCTCTCACACTCTCTATCACACTATATGTTATTTTCGACTATTTACTCATATACTGAGTGTATGTAAAACCAATATCGGAAACTGAACAGTGACATTATTCATTGAAAAAATGTGTCATTATCAATTTAGTAAAACAGCATGAAATGGTGGAATTTGATAGTCAATGGCAGGAATATACATATAAATTATTATTGCTTAAAATTTATATAGATACATATATGTGTACATGAATACGTATAACTGTATCAGTGTATGCATACACACATGCTTATATATGTTCTCATATACAATTGGGTATACACATGTTTACATCAAATAGTTATGGATATACTATATAAGTGCTTAACAGTACGATGGCATGCCGAAAAATGTAATATTCAGTCTTACAACACCATACTATACTTTTTTAACATAATAAAATAAACACCTAATACCCTACACCTAACACCAAGTATATATTTAAAACAAAATAAATTTTATAATTTTAAAGTAACGTAAGCAAAATATAGATCATTAACAAAAACTAGAAAAATAAGGAACATAAAAAAATAATTCAATTTTAATAGAAAAGTGAAGAGGTATATTCAAATTATGTAAAATATTGTATTTAAAATTTTGTTTGTAACTCTTTGCCTTTATCACAGCTGACAATCTTCTAATCATAGAATAAACTACATAGTTTTTTTTAGTGAATCCTGGCGAAATTTTGTCCTTGCTTAATTTTTTGCAAATATTCCAGCAGGTGCTTGGATTGAGGTCTGGGAACTGCGGAGGATGATTTAAAGTTTTTAGACAATAATTGAGCAACCTATCTTTCAAAATTTTTGAGGTATGCCTTGCATTATTGTCCTGTTGGAAAATCCAACAAATCTTCTCTAGTTGTAATTTCTCTTTATTAGAGGCTACATTGCTTTTTTAAAATGTCAAGACAGTCTTACTTTTTCACTGTAGATTCTAAAAACCATTACTGAATCGCCGCCATGTTTTACCGTCTTGGTAACATATTTATTACTAAAGTATTTGTTCTTGGTTCGCCATATTTACACCACCACAGTGGGGAGGTTATATTGGATTTGTGCTGATGTTTGTAACGCCCAGAAATATTGGTCCAACACCCACCTTAACCTATACTGATCGACTCCGAATCACTTTCTGAATCGATTTAACGATGTCCGTCCGTCCATCCGTCTGGCTGGCTGTCCATGTAAACTTTGTGCGCAGAGTACAGGTGGCAATTTTGAAGATATTTTGATAAAATTTGGTACGTGACATTTTTTCGGCGCAAGAATGGATGGCATTGAAACTTTTGTAAATCGGTCCATTATTTCACTTGGCCTCCATACAAATGTCCTCCCAAAATTGGGGTTTACTGATCATAAATGTTTGAATTATGCAAGTATCCAAACAAATTTCATCACAAATGAGTGGCAAATAAAGCAAAATCACATCTACGAATTTTGTGCAGATCGGTCCATAATTAGTCGTAGCTCCCATATAAGCCCCACTTCCGAAAATCACTTTAAAGAGCATAACTCTCTCAAAAATATTGGTATCCAAATAATATTGAACGGAAATATATTTCATATGTCTAAAAATAATAATAATCGGTCCATAATTAGTCGAAACTCCCATATAAGACCCTCTACGTAATTCACTTTAACTTCCATAAATCTTTTAAAAGTATTTATATCGAGATAAAGTTTAACACATATTTATATTCACAGACATCATGACACTAAATTTTTTGGATGGTCGGTCCACAATAGGTTATATCTCCCATATAACGCCCATTTCTGAAAAACTGTGTTATACATATACTGGGTGTAGGGTATTATTCTTACTTGTTTTTGGAAGTTTTTATCTCCAAATATCTCATGCTTACTTTTATCAGTAAAGAGAATATTATTCCAACAAATTTGAGGTTGGCCTATATATTTTTTTGTGAAATTCAAACGTTTGGTTTGGTTGTTCTTTGCTATAAAGGGCTTCTTATACTGTGTTCAGATATGAAACATAATTGAGTCAATATTCGGTTAATTGACAATATTATTTTAAGTGTTCAGGCATACGCAATTTTCAGTTTACTCAATAATCATTTGACAGTTGGAAAACAATACAAAAAATACTCTATATGGTTGTTGTGTTTCTATATAAACAAACTTACCTTCACATTGATTTTTTAATGATTTCTTTTGTTGACATTTGCCATTTTATACAATTTTGTTCACTAAACACAGTTGTGAACAGTGCTGCATTCGAAATCTTACTCAATATTATAACAATTTCGTACTTATTGCGCAATAATTAATTGAGATTTTATATGGAATATTGAGGTCAATAATGGCGTTAATTGACATTATCGCAATTGAAGTACATAACTGAACACGCTAATAAGGATGGATATTGCCACTGTTTACTTTATGTTGACGCTTAAAAATTGGTCTATTAATAATAAATCAATTAAATGTGTATGCTTTTGTTTATATTTTCTGAATTCTATTCTAAATACTTAAATAAATTATAAAAATGCAGTATCATTTTCTAATATTATATTTTGACGCTCACAGTATCGTGAGGTCAGTTCCCCGAAAGTTCAAAAATATTTTGGTACTTTGGTAGTATAAATGTACTTATATTGAAAACCATTAATACTTCACTTCTTCGATTATCGCCTATTACATTTTGAAAGAACTTTTTAGATTACCCCCTGCTATTTGTGCGTTGTAGAGCATTGCAACTATTTAACATATTTTGTCGTTTATTTTCCCGCTAGTAACATGATGACACAAATTTTGCAAACATCAATGACGGTATTTAAATACAACATTATGCAATACAATTAGGCTGCAATGAAAACGGGAAAACACAAATTTTAAAGTAATAAAATGTAAATGATATTATTCTTGAAGAATCAGAATGAAGAGATAAAACTAAACAGAAACTTAGAAAAAAATGTTTTATAATTTTAACATTTAGGGACCTAAACATTTATTTTTAAGTAGCTATAAACTGATACTTTTAGATATATAGTTTTTACAGCCACATTATATTTCGCTAGATATCTTTATTTATCTCCCTTTTATGACTAACTTCTATTACTAACTGCATTTTATCTATCGAGCATAAATGTAATTTTGTATCATTTCTGTCATTCATGCTCT
The DNA here is from genome assembly GCA_916048285.2 of Bellardia pandia. Lineage (NCBI taxonomy): Eukaryota > Metazoa > Arthropoda > Insecta > Diptera > Calliphoridae > Bellardia > Bellardia pandia. The sequence continues at coordinate 13,453,723 of OU696530.1, read as the reverse complement.
AAGTGACATATTTATGAACCGCATTCTATTTACTTCTTGTCACATGGTTTATTGATGTAGCACAACTAGCACACAACAACTATTGCAATCAGCAATATGAGTACTTGATGTATGTAAATATACTGTTGACAGTTTTATATGATTCCGTTAAATGATGTATGGTTTTTTATTTTGCAAAAAAAAATTACAAAATAAATTATTTTGTATGCAGAAAATTGTTTTTACATCATTTAAGTTGGTTGGGAAATTCAAAGTTTTAAACTGATTGAAATTGATTTTATTAATAAAAATATTACAAAATATCCTTGATGTGTTTATGAGAGCATGATTGAAAATGGTATTAATTTGACCCAACTAGAACTGAACTAGAACTGAACTAGAACTGAACTAGAACTGAACTAGAACTGAACTAGAACTGAACTAGAACTGAACTAGAACTGAACTAGAACTGAACTAGAACTGAACTAGAACTGAACTAGAACTGAACTAGAACTGAACTAGAACTGAACTAGAACTGAACTAGAACTGAACTAGAACTGAACTAGAACTGAACTAGAACTGAACTAGAACTGAACTAGAACTGAACTAGAACTGAACTAGAACTGAACTAGAACTGAACTAGAACTGAACTAGAACTGAACTAGAACTGAACTAGAACTGAACTAGAACTGAACTAGAACTGAACTAGAACTGAACTAGAACTGAACTAGAATTGAACTAGAACTGAACTAGAGCTGAACTAGAATTGAACTAGAACTGAACTAGAGCTGAACTAGAACTGATCTACAAGTGAAATACAACTGAACTAGAACTGAACTAGAACTGAACCAGAACTGAACTAGATCTGAACTAGAACTGAACTAGAACTGAACTAGAACTGAACTAGAACTGAACTAGAACTGAACTAGAACTGAACTAGAACTGAACTAGAACTGAACTAGAACTGAACTAGAACTGAACTAGAACTGAACTAGAACTGAACTAGATCTGAACTAGAACTGAACTAGAACTGAACTAGAACTGAACTAGAACTGAACTAGAACTGAACTAGAACTGAACTAGAACTGAACTAGAACTGAACTAGAACTGAACTAGAACTGAACTAGAACTGAACTAGAACTGAACTAGAATTGAACTAGAACTGAACTAGAGCTGAACTAGAACTGATCTACAAGTGAACTAGAACTGAACTAGAACTGAACTAGAACTGAACTAGAACTGAACTAGAACTGAACTAGAATTGAACTAGAACTGAACTAGAGCTGAACTAGAACTGATCTACAAGTGAAATACAACTGAACTAGAACTGAACTAGAACTGAACTAGAACTGAACTAGAACTGAACTAGAACTGAACTAGAACTGAACTAGAACTGAACTAGAACTGAACTAGAACTGAACTAGAACTGAACTAGAACTGAACTAGAACTGAACTAGAACTGAACTAGAACTGAACTAGAACTGAACTAGAACTGAACTAGAACTGAACTAGAACTGAACTAGAACTGAACTAGAACTGAACTAGAACTGAACTAGAACTGAACTAGAACTGAACCAGAACTGAATTAGAACTGAACTAGAACTGAACTAGAACTGAACTAGAACTGAACTAGAACTGAACCAGAACTGAATTAGAACTGAACTAGACCTGAACTAGAACTGAACTAGAACTGAACTAGAGCTGAACTAGAACTGATCTACAAGTGAAATACAACTGAACTAGAACTGAACTAGAACTGAACTAGAACTGAACTAGAACTGAACTAGAACTGAACTAGAACTGAACTAGAACTGAACTAGAACTGAACTAGAACTGAACTAGAACTGAACTAGAACTGAACTAGAACTGAACTAGAACTAAACTAGAACTGAACTAGAACTGAACTAGAACTGAATTAGAACTGAACTAGAACTGAACTAGAACTGAACTAGAACTGAACTAGATCTGAACTAGAACTGAACTAGAACTGAACTAGATCTGAACTAGAACTGAACTAGAACTAAACTAGAACTGAACTAGAACTGAACTAGAACTGAACTAGAACTGAACTAGAACTGAACTAGAACTGAACTAGAATTAAACTAGAACTGATCTAGAACTGAACTAGAACTGAACTAGAACTGAACTAGAACTGAACTAGAACTGAACTAGAACTGAACTAGAACTGAACTAGAATTGAGCTAGAACTGATCTACAAGTGAAATACAACTGAACTGAACTTATCATTCTAGTTATAGTATTAATAAAAATCTAACAAATCGTTACTTATTAAATTTAATTACATACATAATTCAGTATCAAAAGTCAGCATGAAAAGATTATTTCTATTAAAATAAGTGGTTCCTTTAGAAGCTATAATTTTATGTTTTTACAACTTGATTTTATTACACCTTTAAATGATAACATTGAATGACTAGAACATAAACATAAAACCGATTATAGCAGAGATTAAAAAAATTTATATTTTCTTATAATTTTGCTTAAGAATTATTACTTTCATTTTTTGTTGCTGCTCCTTTAAAAAACCCGGGAGAGGGAGAGGAGAAAAAACTAATTATTTTCTTAAAGTTGTAGAAGATGCTTGTTGTAAAACGAAACCAAGCCAACCCTTTTATTCAACACAATATAAAATAAAAGTGTTTGTATGAGAGGGTAAATGTGTATACACATACATATATGAAACATTAATATTTTCCTTAGTTTTCTGTGGATGTGTGTGTGAGAAATTGTAGTATTTTTGCATTCACCACAGTCATCGTTCAAATGTGTTGCAACCACAACATAAATAAGCTTAATACCATGAGCCAGCAACTTGGTTTGTTTTTGTGTTCCTCTACTACACTGATACTCTGTGTTTAAGGCTAAATGTAAATTTTCTTTTGGTTTTTGTTGCTGTTGTCTTTTGATATTTTCCCAGATATTTTCCTCGCTTGTTATTATACCAACCACAAAATTTACATAAAATGTAATGTAATGAAATGACATAAAGCCATCAACATCATCATTGTTGTTGTACGTTCATAATCATCAACATAATGAAGAAGAGCCAGTAGATGATGAAGAATACGAACATAAACATGTAGCCGGGATTGATGAAGAGTGGCTGAAAGGATAAACGAATGACTGACACAGGGGCAGTCAAACAGACGAAAGGAATTTATTAGTCGTGCTTTTAAGCTAAATTAGTAGAGGGATGAGTTTTACCAAAAGAAGGAAGAAAACAACAGCAACATACATTTTACAATAATCATGATAATGACGTTGGCGATGACGAAGACGGCAAAGAAGATGTACATGATGATGGCGAAAATGTAGACTAAATATTATTTGTTCTAAATGTATTAGACGTGTGTGTCGACTAGATATCCTTTGTGAAGTATTGGAAACTAATGGCTGACAGCTAAAATTATTTGTTTTTGAAAATCACTTTCTTATTTAAAAGTACCTTTTACATTAAAAGCACTTTCTTATTTAAAAGCACCTTTTAGGTTAAAAGTAACTTCATGCTTAATATGTAATACCTTTTTGATTAACAATACCTTTTTGATTAAAAGTACCTGTTTGATTAAAAGTACCTTTTTATTTAAAAGTACCTTTTTGATTAACAATACCTTTTTGATTAAAAGTACCTTTTTGATTAAAAGTACCTTTTTGATTAAAAGTACCTTTTTGATTAAAAGTACCTTTTTGATTAAAAGTACCTTTTTGATTAAAAGTACCTTTTTGATTAAAAGTACCTTTTTGATTAATAATACCTTTTTGATTAAAAGTACTTCTTTGATTAAAAGCACCTTTTTGATTTAAAGTACCTTTTTGATTAACAATACCTTTTTGATTAAAAGTAACTTTTTGATTAAACGTACCTTTTTAATTAAAAGTACTTCTTTGATTAAAAGTACCTTTTTGATTAAAAGTAAATTTTTGATTAAAAGTACCTTTTTGATTAATAATACCTTTTTGATTAAAAGTACTTCTTTGATTAAAAGCACCTTTTTGATTTAAAGTACCTTTTTGATTAAAAGTACCTTTTTGATTAAAAGTACCTTTTTGATTAAAAGTACCTTTTTGATTAAAAGTCCTTTTTGATTAAAGTACTTTTTTGCTTAAAAGTACCTTTTTGATTAATAATACCTTTTTGATTAAAAGTACTTTGATTAAAAGCACCTTTTTGATTAAAAGTACCTTTTTGATTAACAATACCTTTTTGATTAAAAGTAACTTTTTGATTAAACGTACCTTTTTAATTAAAAGTACTTCTTTGATTAAAAGTACCTTTTTGATTTAAAGTAAATTTTTGATTAAAAGTACCTTTTTGATTAAATGTATATTTTTGATTATAAATAATAGTACCATTTATCTTAAGCTCATCTAGTCAGCTTTTCTTTTCGTTTTTCTGGTTGACTTTTCACGACTAGCTATTTGGTTTCGTGACTATTTGGCTGTCTAATTTCATAGATGACAGACAGGCTGATAAGCTGCTCAGTTTATCATTAGCAAACTCCCTTTAAGAACATGATTATCTAACACATAATGAATACTTTTGTTGTCCCTCAACTCTCATATACAGGTTTTTGGTCTCCGATAAAATAACTATACACAAGAGAATGAATGTTTATCCACCACGAAATGCCTACATACATATGTGTGCATATATTTGTGTATTTAGTGCACATACAAGTATGTTAATATATGTAAGTGACTGTATGTTCGTGTCTGTGACATATGATAAACGTTAATTTATTTAAGTTGATTACACTGTATGTTTATATTTATCATCATAATCATTGTAAAGACATCGTAATTTCAAGCATCATATTCGTTCTCAGGTTTGTTATTATTAATTAGACCAAATGCTAGGCAATAGCGCACTTTAAAGTCAAATTACAATAGAATGTTGTTACAGTTGGTGGCATGGAAATGTATTTAATTATTTTCCTTTTGTCACACACTCAGCAGGATAGCCTGCTTTTACATAAATTTAAAAAAAGTTAAATTAAAAGAAACATTTTTTTATTCTGAAACAAGTTAGGCTATTGTAACAAGTTTAAGGATGATGTTACTAATACTATATAACAATATATTACAAAATTAAAAAATTACAAAAAACTTTTAAATTGAATATGAGCGTTTGCACACAATGGTCCAACGAAATTGATTATTTGAAACTATATTAAAATGTTTAAATTGTAATAGTAGAAACTGATGTGCAGTTCTTGTACCTTAATCATTTTCTTCAGTACTTGTAATCCACAGCACCATTTTTTAATTGTTTTAACTAAATAAAGTTACTGCGTATAATAATGTACCTACAAATTTTATTTGGATTTACAAATTATGTCGTGTTCGCTATCATAAATGCAATTTTTATCATAAACATAAGTTTTGATAATTTTAATATGAATAGCCTAATATTTATGCAAATGGGTAAAGTATGTGCCAAAACAAAAATGGAATTAATAATGCAATATTTATGAAAATAAAAATTAAAAAGTTCCATTTAACTATAACAAACATTTCAATACAGCTGCTAAAGATCTATTGAAATAGACAAACAATATCTTATAAAGAAGCAATAATGACCCTATAAAAAAATAATACAATTTCAACCCAATTTCAAAAACGAAAAGCAATAAAGAAGTCAAATGGGGTACAAATGCGGCATAGTTAAAGAGTTAAGGTATGTGACCCACATGGCAAAAAGTTGACGAAAAAGACAAAGTAAATTTAAATTCATTTATTTATTTCAAATAATTATTTTATTTAGGGCAAGTCACAAAAAAAATTAGTTTTGTTTTATTTAATACTGTGTCAAAGAAATGTGTGCTAAACCAAGTGGTTACGCTTCTTTGAGTAAATTTTTGGCATGTGTGACCATACCTTTCTTTAAAGAGTTATTGAAGCATGTATGTAAAAAGCGTGTTGCACAATAACGTGTCGCGTTCTAAATCATGCTTAAGGTTGTAAGGCTGTATTCTTCTTTAAACAAAACAAATCGGTTAAAAAATTATGTTCCAATTCACAATTTTTTTTAACATTTATCTAAATCCAGTCCAACATGAGTCCTTAAATTTGTTGTCTCGTTCGCGTTCCCATGTTCACTGCTATATACTCGTATTGCAAAAAGTAATATTTGACATAGTTTAAGGTTAATAATCACATTGGACTCAAAGCTCTCAAGCACAAAATTCAGTAATAAATATATGAGGAGTATAGAAACAAAGGCTGCTGCATTCTGCATTATTTTTATTTACTGTAATAAGTAACTGGTTCTGTAAAGATGTTTATATTTATGTTTTAATACTTAGTACTTTACAATCAAATGGAACTAAAGCTTCCAAAACGTACTATAAATTGTAATTGGAGACTTTCAAATATGACTTCCGATATTTGTATAAAATTTTATTTTCCTAATATATTATTCAGAAGCTGGCATAGTCGACCGATCTGATCGACATAATAGAAAAAATATGAATGTCCCAATATTGTGCTTTTGTCAAAGCAAAGTTTAAGTAGAGTTGTACTGTAATTTTTGGCAATAAATTTTTTTTAGCAATTTGTGGATATTATACGCTTTTCAAAAAGCTTTCAGATGACATCTAAATATCATACGTTTTCTTTGCTAGAAATATGCAGCAAAAAAAAACTCACACACATTGTAAACGTATGGAAATTTCGTTATCATAACTCATAACATGTAATAAGAAATATGTTTAATTCTATTCTCAATAATGGTGAATTAAATAGATGATGTTTACAAGTAGTTCTTGGACAACAAACATTGCTGATGTCGCCCTTCGCAAAGTAGAAAATGCATTCCAATTTGCAAATTGTCTAAAAATATTACTTTACAATGATATTCTTTAAATTATTAAAATTAATGAACTCAAGCCGAAATAATAAATTTTCTTTAATAATAAATACAAAAAGTTCAACAATTTTTTATTAAGAAAAAACAGAAATCTCAAAAAATTTAAAAAGAAAACTATAAAACCTCTTTTTATTCCAGCTCATCAATAATTAAAGCCAGGAAAAACATTTTGTGAAATTTTCTATTAAAAAAAATTAAACTTTAATTTTAGTTGGAAACATTGACAAATTATTTTTCGCTTCACACAAACGTTACGACCCTAATGTATATATTTTAAAGTAACTACTTGATAAATATAAAGAAAACAAATTTGCCTAAATACTGAATAACATTTTGTAGACCAGCCTGTATCAGCCTGCCAGAGCAAGGGTTGCATTAAGTTTAAGTTTTACAAAATAATCTTTTAGATATTCAAAACTTATCCATCCATCAATAAAAACGTATTTCATACCACTCAGCCTTTACTTAGACATATAAAATATGTATGTTTGTATTTTTAAGCTTTTTTATTTATTTATATTATTAATGACTTAAGTTATTGTTAGTAATAGTTGGCTTTTTATATACGAGGGTGGTTCGGAAACTTCTTAGCCTGGTACAGAAATAGAATAGTAAGTTTTTCAAAAACATTTTTATTTTTCAATATAATCTCCTGAAACTTCAATACACTTCAACACAACGCTTATCTAGCAATTCTATCCCTTGACTAAAATAGTTCTCCTCAAGGCCTTCAAAATAGTGGTTTACAACTGTAATTGTATCTTCATTTGAGCTAAAGCTCTTGCCAGCTAAGAATTTTTTTATGTTTGGGAACAGGTAAAAGTCACTGGGACCTAAATCAGGAGAATAAGGTGGGTGCGCAAGCAATTTGTATTTTAATTCGTTGACTTTAGCCATTCTTAAAACACACTTGTTGGTCCATAGTCTTGATGAAAAATTATTTTTTTTTGTGTTGTAAGCCAGGAGATTTTTCTCGAATTCTTACATTTAATTGATCCAGAATGTTGCAATTGTACTCTTGATTTTTTGTTTTACCCTTTTTCAGATATCAAATGAATCAATAAAATACCCTTAAAGTCCCAAAAAACCGTTGTCATAACCTTACCAGCCGATTGAATTGTTTTTTCCGTCTTAGGGGCACTTCCTACAGTTTCAGTCCATTGCTTGGATTGTTCTTTTGTCTCTGGAGTAGTAGTGAATCCATGTCTCATCAGCAGTTATGAAAAGACGCTTAAAATCCATTTTATTTCTTTTTTAAACGATCCAAACAAGCTTGAGAAATTTTCATTCTTATGCGATTTTGGTCGACTTTAACAGATGCGGCACCCATCTTGGAGGAAGCTTTTTTATCTGCAGTTCTTCATGAAAAATTAAATCGACTCGATCATTTGAGATGCCCATGATATTAGCTATTTCACGCACTTTTATTCGTCGATCATTTAATACCATATCATGCACTTTTATTTTTATGTTGTTGTTGCTGTTTTTGGTTTATCCTCTTTCCGCACTTTCACTTAACACATTCACCATATCGTTATGAATTTCTTGTCACGATAAACCTTTTTTATTTAAATATTTAATGACACCACAAATTTCTAATTTTTCCACTGTAAAAAAATCGCGGATTCGTCTTTTTTGAACACATGTTTCTATATGAAAGAAGTGCCAGATCGCAAGGAAATTTAACATGTTTTCATAGCACAGATGGCAGTTGCCAAAACACTTAACTTTTTCCTGTTTATATGACGCTTTCTTTTCTAGGGTAAGAATTTTCCGAACTGCCCTCGTAGAGCATGGTTTATAAATATAAAATCCGGTAACATGCATGTTTTGATATTTTCACAAATCGATATTGACTTACTAAAATTCAGGATAAATGAAATTATAATAATCGGTGCTTTTGTTTTTAGGGTTTGCACAACATTTCAATCACATGCGCTGCATGCTTATCCCAAAGCGCAAACTCCTTAAACTTTCTTCTCACAATGGACCAATATTGTGCAATTGGCTAAAGCCAGTTCATATACATATATTTTCTATTAGATCGTCATGATTTATTCAATACCAATTCATCACAGCTTTTCGGTCCAAACTTTACTGAAGAGTGTTGGAATTTAGTTATAGAAAGCAAATGTTTCAGCAGGCATTAATTTTTATATAAATAACCAAAGTCATAGTTGTAGAGGGTTTCAAAGTGGTGGTCTTTAGATTACAACTGCAAATTGCTTGCCAAAACATTGCCTTTTCACCAAATCTATAAATTTTTTAGCTTTACACTTGACAAATATTTTTCGAAAGAGAAGTTACCACTAAATAAAATATTATTGAACTCATTTATTTATTAAAAAAAAACTTGTTTTCTTTAGGACAGGACCAGGATAGGGCACAATAAATATTTACCCCCTGGCCCGCGATGTCGAACGATAACGTTCGCTTACATAAGACTTAAGACACAAACTTGATTGTGGAATAAACAAACTTGATTGAGTAAAAAATAGATACGATAAAAAGTTTATGTCTTAAGTCTTATCTAAGCGAACGTTATCGTTCGACATCGTGGGCCAGGGGGTTAGTTTTATTTTATTTGTTGCTGTTTGATCTTTCAAAATTCTTGTAGGAGTAAACAACGGCCAATAAATTTATGCTAACACAAGTAAGAAAATATAGTCGGTCAAGCCCGATCATATAACACCGTAAACCCAGTATATGAATAAAACAGTTTTTCAGATATGGGCGTTATATGGCAGATAAAACCTATTTTAGACCGATTATCCAAAAATTTAGTGTCATGATGTCTGTGAATATAAATATTATATGTGTTAAACTTTATCTCGATATAAATAATTTTAAAAGATTTATGGAGCTTAAATTGAATTACGTAGAGGGTCTTATATGGCAGTTTCGAATAATTATGGAGCGACCATTATAAAGTTAGGTGTCATTATTTTTGTATATAAGAAACTTATTTGTGTCAAATTTTATTTGATCACCAACATTTTTTACAAATTTATGATCGTTAAAGTGAATTTTGAAAGTGTGTCTTATATGGGAGCTACGACTAATTATGGACCGATTTGCACAAAATTCATAGATGTGATTTGGCTTTAATTACCACTCATTCATGATGACATTTTTTTGAATACTTCCATAATTCAAATAATTATGATCGGTAAACCACAATTTCGGGAGGACATTTGTATGGGGGCCAGGTGAAATAATGGACCGATTTCCACCAGTTTCAATTCCATCCATCCTTGGGCCGAAAAAATATCACGTACCAAATTGTATTGAAATATCTTGAAAATTGTGCTTTCGGCACAAGGTTTACATGGACAGCCAGCCAGACGGACGGGCGGACATCGTTAAATCGACTCAGAAAGTGATTCTGAATCGTTCGGTATACTTTAAGCTGGGTGTTGGACCAATATTTCTGGGCGTTACAAACATCATCACAAATCCAATATACCCTCCCCACTATGGTGGTGTAGAGTATAACAAGTATTTACGCTTTTTTGCGTAAATGTTTGCTATGTGTGATCATACCTTTCGATGTAATATATTCTTTATAAGTTCCTGGTTTCTTTTGATAATACTTTTAGTTGCGTTTTGTTAACGATATTTGCTCAAGTTTTACCTGTATCGGGTCATAACTTCATTTACAGTATTTTTTAAGCTTTAGCTTTTTGCCATCATTTAAATCGGCAGTATCAGATTTTCTAGAAATTTGTGCATTTGTTTCTTTCTTTCTATGTTATACTTTAAATATATTATTGCTGATGAAACTTTTTGTTTAAGAAACTGTTGCAATCATGCTTTTAAACAAAGGCTACTGCAGTATGGCCTGATTTTATATGAACATTGCCTTATATGTTAAATATTTTACTTTATTCTTGTTGCTGTTGTTTGCATTTAAAGTGAAGCTTTATGTGACAGCCTCAGTTGTTCATCTCCTACATGTTGTTGCTGTTGTTTTCTTAACTTTAACCAACAGCCATAAATTTGGTTAAAAGGCAAAGAATTTAGTTTAACATTTTCGTAGCAACAGCACTCTCTCGCTCTATCTCTCTATATAGAAATCCTGACAATATTGTATCCTTCCTGTCTGTATGTGGAACATTTCTCTGCTACATATGTCAGCTGTTTAACATCCCTTTGGTGATTTATTACAATAAATCTTAATAAAGTGTGATTTATCTTATTTATTGTCATTTTTTATTTATTTATTTCTTTTTTTTTTTTATTTTCATTTTGTATTCTATAATATAGAGTTTATAATACGTAAATATGCTTGTTTATAGTAATTTTTCTTTATAAAATATTATTTTTTATAATTTTGTGTACAGTTTAACTTTTATTTGGTTAAATGAAAAATGCTTGTGTTGGGAAAAAAAAAAAAAAAAACAAAAATATAAAGTTTTAAATAAAATTTATGTCATTTATATATTGATGTTTTTTAAAAGTTTTTTTCCATACATATGTGACAGTTTTATACAATTGTAGGTGTATGTAATGGCAGATTCCCATATTTAAGCTGTCATTTCTTATAAATATAAATTATTAAATATAATTTATTTCGAATTTTTCTTCTGACAACGTAAGTTGCAATCTCTAGCAGATATTTTTTTAAGATTAAAGGTAAATAACCTTTAATATACATATGTGCATACTCAGCATTTGTTTCAATTGTTTTTTATACTTGTAATTTGTATTATTTTCTAGCCTTTAACAAATTTTCAGGTATTTTTGAGTTTGTGATTGAATATTAGCATAAAATAACCAACCACTTTCTCATATAATTTTATTACTTTTGCAGTGAAAATATAAAACTCTTTTTTCAATACAAAACTTTTGCTTTTACAACAAACTAAAGAAGTAACTTAAAAAATAAAAATATATATTCACAATATGTTTGCATTTATTTATACAAATATTAAATGCCTTTAAGCATTTCTTTTTTTTTATTTTTTATTTCTTGTTGAATGCCTTCATTCACAAACACATTAAATATGCAATATGTATTTGCACTTCTTAGATTAAAAAGTGCAAACTAATGTAAAGTATAAAGGCATAAAGTCCACCATAAATTTGAAAATTTATTTAATTTTTCAAAACTTTCAACAAAACATCAACTCAAACTCATCTGAAAATGGAACAAAAAATCAAACAGTTTTTTATGTAGTTTTTATTTTCCTTTTATTTTTTATTATTTTTTTTTTTGCAACAATTCAAGCCAATTTACTTTACAAGTAGCTACTTGGCTCTTCTGGGTAAAAGCTTCTTTTTATTTTGTAAGTTGTATACATGAGTGTTTTCAGTAGGGTAAAAACTTAAGCTGTGGGGAAAATTTATTAATAATAAATATGTCTTAAAGAACATGAAATTCTGTTTACAGAAAATTTTATCTTCTAAAAAAAGAAGCACACATTATGTAGATATATAAAATATTGTCTTCTGTTGGCAAAACCAAACATTTTCTATAGAAGAAAATGTTGTCTTCAGTTTCTCTAGAAGAAAATGTTATCTTCAGTTTCTTTAGAAAAAAATATTGTCTTCAGTTTCTTAAAAACATTGTGGTTTAGGTTCTTTAGAAATATTGTGTCTTCAGTTTTTCTTTAGAAACATTGTGTCATCAGTTCTTCTTTAGAAAAATTGTGTATTCAGTTTTTCTTTCGAAACATTGTGTCCTCAGTTTCTTTGGAAATATTGTGTCATCAGTTCTTCTTTAGAAGCATTGTGTCTTCAGTTTTTCTTTAGAGACATTGTGTCCCCAGTTTCTTTGGAAACATTGTGTCCTCAGTTTCTTTGGAAATATTGTGTCATCAGTTCTTCTTTAGAAGCATTGTGTCTTCAGTTTTTTTAGAAACATTGTGTCCTCAGTTTTTTTAGAAACATTGTGTCCTCAGTTTCTTTAGTAACATTGTGTCTTCAGTTTTTCTTTAGAAACATTGTGTCCTCAGTTTCTTTAGTAACATTGTGTCTTCAGTTTTTCTTTAGAAACATTGTGTCCTCAGTTTCTTTATAAAGATTTTGTCTGCAGTTTTTCTTTAGAAACATTGTGTCTTCAATTTCTTTATAAAGATTGTGTCTTCAGTTTCTTTGGAAACATTGTGTCTTCAGGTTTTTCTTTAGAAATATTGTGTCTTCAGTTTATTTATAAAGATTGTGTGTTCAGTTTCTTTAGAAACATTGTGTCATCAGTTCTTCTTTAGAAAAATTGTGTATTCAGTTTTTCTTTAGAAACATTGTGTCCTCAGTTTCTTTGGAAATATTGTGTCATCAGTTCTTCTTTAGAAGCATTGTGTCTGCAGTTTTTCTTTAGAAACATTGTGTCTTCAATTTCTTTATAAAGATTGTGTCTTCAGTTTCTTTGGAAACATTGTGTCTTCAGGTTTTTCTTTAGAAATATTGTGTCTTCAGTTTCTTTATAAAGATTGTGTGTTCTGTTTCTTTAGAAACATTGTGTCTTTAGTTTTTCTTTAGAAATATTGTGTCTTCAGTTTCTTTAGAAACTTTGTGTTTTAAGTTTCTTTAGTATTGTCACCCTGTGTTGAAATACAACTATGTATTGGTGTTAACTCTTTTTTATCATTATTAATCGTAGAAGTAGAAAAGACACGTGGGATACGAATATTCGAGAAGCGTCATATTCAGTAGTTTTTGTTCTGTTCTTATTATTATTCAATCCACTTAAATGAATTAAATAAAGTATTTTCCTTTTGTTAAAATTAAATAAAAAGTACGATTGTTATTATTTCCAACATTTGATGTCCACGTTAGTGACAGTATCTTGAGTTTCTTTAAAAGCATTGTGTCTTAATTTTATATTGAATTCTACAAAAAAATATGTTTTCATCTGTTGTCAAAACCAAATCTGCAATGTGTTTTTACCTTTCCAACAACCCTAATTTCTCTTCGTATATGTGTTTAAAAATTATAAAACAGACGTATAAAAGAAACTTTCTTAGACCAACAACTACACTAAACATACCTGTATCGTAATATTTTATATTAGTGGGTGTATGCTTGAGATTTTTATTTCCTTTTAGCAGGAAAACAGCGATTTTTTTCCTGGCAACACTAGGAACAGCAGAAAATGATGTAGGTGTGTGTAATATTTTGTAATACAGTATTTTTCTTTTCTATATTCGCTGCACTATTATTTTCTATTTTTCTATTTTTTTTTTTTTGTATTCCTCTAACAAAACTTTTAAAACATTTTTTTATAATATATTTTACTTGTTAGAAATTGTAACTGGTTGGTTGATTTTTACTCTAGTTTTGTACTCAGTTTAAAATGGTTTGGAAAATAGAAAAATGTTAAAATGGAATACGAATGCGGTAGCAGCAGAAAGAATCACAGAAATTCAGACAGAGGAGTTCGGCAGTTGTAACAACTTCTAAATATTTTGCCTGAATTTTATAGATATTTAATATTTCCAATTTGAAGTATCAGTATTTCTTTCCTTTCATGGCTATAGTAACACAATTTTGATTACTAAACAATAATTCTCAAGGATAATCTTCTGCCAAATGAAAAAATTATTTGTTTGTTTTCAAACCAAATATTTTCTATTGAATTCAAATCTTTTGTACTTTACTTTCTAAAATCATGTTTCATGTGAAATTATTATATCTTTTCAAGAACATAGAGCAAACAAAAAAAAAGAGACAAGCTCATGTGACAACCTTGACCATTAGATATCTGTGCTTCAATGGAATGCGGTCATAAGTGTGCAAACAACCAAAAAAAAAAACACATAAATATGTAGACAGACATTGTAATATATTCATATTTATCAAATAGTAGTATATTCCTTTGGTCTCTTAAAACCGGTATAATGTTTCTTTGAAATTGTTTTTGTTTATTTTTTTATAAAAATCTAAAGAAATGTTTTTTTTGTGCAAGAAAAGAATAAGACAAGAAAAAAAGAAAATTATTCCTAACTTTGTCTTTTATAAATATTTTATGACATTTCAAAGGATATCAACATACACATACATACATTCCCACACAGCCTTCTGCAAACATGCATGTATATTTTGAAAGCAGTACAACCTACTAAAACCATATAGATACATATTTATTCTACAAATACATAATGTATGTGTTTGAATTTCTTATAAGTTCTTATTTTGAATTTTTATTCTCTTCTAATACCAACCGCAAATCTAAAGCCAAGTAAGTGTTGGGACTTTTATAAGTATTGTAATTGAATGTGTTGGGGTGTATGTGTATGGATATGTATATGCGTGAATATTTAATTTAGACATTTGTGCAGTAGCAAATTATATGTATGTTTATAAAATAAAAGCTGATTTTGTACACCACATTTTTATGTGCAACTCCTGAAAGAAAAGAAAATAAAATATTTATGTTTGAAAAATATTTTTACAGTGTGAGAGAAAATGTTAAATGCACTTTCTGATACAAACTGATATAAAATACAAATGAAAACGGTTAATACAGATTGGGCTTTCTGTATTACCCCAAACTGCATCACAATTTACCATTTATACAGTACGCACTATGATAATGCAAATAATGAAATCCAAGACTTTTGCAAAATCTGCAGTTGTGGGTTATATTGCGTAGATATGCCGAAAGTAATTACAGAATTTTAAATCTTTTAATTTTGTTTTTAAAAAAGAGAATATTGGTGTAACATGAAAGTTTTTAAATTTTACTTGTTGATATCTCAGTAGTTTTGGCAATTTTTGCTATGAATCAATTTCGACCGAAATTTTTTTAACCAGAACTTTGTCTTTCAAAAGAAGCATATTGGTGTCACATGGAAGTTTTTAAATTGTTGACATATCAGTAGTTTTGAAAATCTTTGCCATGAAACAATTTTGATCGAAAATTCATACAGTTTTTTACAATTCGCGATAATTTTGGTCGATTATAATCGTTCTTCTGAGAACGCTATGCCGCAATTAGTTCCCTGAAAATTCAAGAGACAATATTGCATGCTGAACAACATGTCACTGTATAATATGCTGCATGGTTTGGAGACTAGAAATATGTTAACAGCCTTAAAAACTTAAAATATTCCTGACGTATTTAACGAAACATATCCACCATTATGACAAAATGTGAACAATTTTCTTTATAATGGTCAAATCTTTCTCTACAAAACAATAAACATTTGAATAATTTTTCGTATAAGAAATCAGTTTTATTTTGTTTTGAAAAAAAAAAAAATTAAAACAAAAACTCCGGTTTATCTATCCCTTGACAATAGCCCAATATAGTGAAAACGATTAGATCGGTTCATATATTATTATATTACAGCTACCAATCAGCTGATAAATGACAGAGTGCTGATGTTTCATAAGATATAGGAAATATTTCCGCAGACATTCTTCACAAGTCAAAGTGGAAGAGGTGACAAAAGGGGTGGATGCTTTTATACCAAATTTATAATTTTTTGTTTATTAATATTTTGGGTGATTGGTTTTTCCCCTTTTTATTTTTTTAACATGAATTTGAATAGAAAAAATGGGAAAAGGGAAAAAACTTCCGCGGAAATTTTATTCATTATTGGGCTGAATATTATCTTTGGAAGAATTGCACTACGACAAGGTTTTTAAAATACCTTGGCCACATAGTTAGTTTTTTACACTACCTTGGAAAAGCTACACACAATGGCTGGTAATTCGTAAACTGCTCCCCTCATTTGTTGAAACTCCAGCTCACCTTTCAAATTCTGTTACTAAACATATGGGCATTTTCAAAGTCAAGAACGCGACATTCGTCAGCTTTTGAAGGGAAGAAAAAACTTTTAAAAACATTTGTATGTTTCCATTTAGCGTTACGATTTTAGAGTACTTTGATAGATTAAAAATAAACATATAATCAAGAATGCGACAAAATATAACTTGCAGAAAAAAAGAAAAATCTTTAAAAATCTAAATAAAATGTTAAGTGAGATTATTATATTAGGCAACTTATTTATTTCATATGTACATATATATTTCATCTAAAGCATTTCAAGTATTTAATTTCATTTATATACTTTATCTAAAAGTAAAAAATTTTGCTTTAAATAAAAATATTCTGCCATTGAATTAAAACGATCGCGAACTATAGATTACAAACGACAAGTTTTTAAGTACGAAGACGGGACAAAAGAACCCGAACAAAACCAAATAACAAATCCACATTTAAACTAGCTTGGCACTCTTCTCTCTTTTTCTATTAATCAATGATTGTAGAAAGATCTAAAAAGTTTAAATACATAAACAATATTAAAAAAGAAAATATCATTAAAAATAAATAAGAGCAAGAAAATATATACATATTAAAATTTTTCAGAACAATTTACTCATGATAACAACTAAAATTTAAAATTTTAAAGTTTTTTTATTAATATGATGTTAGAAAATATTTCATTATTTCTTAACATTGCAACTTGTTTTAAGTCACACTGTAAATGTTTCCAAAATTTATAACTTACATGCATGAAAAATAATAAATATGTGTAAGTAAGTGCATGTCTACATTTTGTTGAAATATACAGCTCTCTTTCTCTGTGAATGTTTTTTTCTCTCCTTTCATTTAAATCTTTTGCTAGTGAATATTTAATATTTTAAGAGCATTTCACATTGCCAACATACTATTCTATTCTGAAAGTATAAAAGAAATAAATATTAGACCGAATATCATGGGTTTTTTTTCAAACTGCACGTTAAGAAAATAAAGCATGCTTACAACTACACTCTCTGTAAAAAATAATAACAATTATGTTTAAAGTTCAAATGTTAATTCAATAAGGAATTGTAAAATTGTTTATTTGTATAATTTTTTTTTACTTTTTCAATTATCTTAGAGTGTAGATCTAAGTATACAATATGTTACTAGCAGCTTATTTCTATTTCTATAGTTTAATACATATTATTATCAATGTTCTCATGTATGAAAATAAGAACCTTTCTTTTTGGTGTTTCTATGTATGTATGTGTATAATTTAGCTTTTCTTTTGCGGTGTACGACAGTGAATATTTTCTGTGAATTATTAAGTAATTCCCCCATGATTGGAACTTGTCGTGCAGTTTCATGAAATTTATGAGAATTTTACTTTATCTCCATTCTGTGCACCGCAAAAAGAAGACAAATTATTTTATACTGAATATTCGAAGATAAAAGATTTAAATATTAAATTTAGTTTTTATACCCAACACCACCATATTGGGGAGGGTATATTGGATGTTTGTAACGCCCAAAAATATTAGTCCAACATCCACCTTATAGATTGGCTCAGAATCATTTTCTGAGTCAATTTAACAATGTCTGTCCGTCCGTACGTTATTCCGTCTGGCTGGCATGCTGGCTGTCCATGTGAACTTTGTGCGCAGAGTACAAGTCGCAATTTTGAAGGTATTTCGATAAAATTTGGTACATGATATATTTAGGTTTAAGGATGCTTGGGATTGCAATTGGTTGAAATCGGTCCAATATTTCACCTAGCACCCATAAAAATGTCCTCCCGAAATAGGAGTTTATCGGTCATAAATGTTTGATTTATGCACGTATACCAACAAATATCTCCAGGAATAAGTTGTACATGAAGCCTAATCTAATTATCTAATATATCTAATTAAGTCTGTTTTAAATTCAATCACAAAATCCAAACCCATTCCAGTTACTTTCAGAATAATTTCTTCCGAAACTGCAGTTTTTCATAGCTTAAGAACGAAAGGTCTAGTATCTTGCCTAGTTCTGTGTTCTTTACCAACCATCTAAGTATTCAAGACACTGAGCAACTTACACACTTGCGATCTCTTAACATTTAGAAAAGTTTTATTGATGTAAAGAAACTTGATGTAAACATGTTTAATGCTAAAACTTTAAATTATAATTTAAATTTGAATTTCCTAAATATTATTTGCAAACCATTAAAAATTTCTAGTCTTCAAACAGATTTTAATACTTTAGTCTGCAATTAATGTAGCCAAATGCTGCAATTACACGCATATTTATGTGCAAACAAACTATCTATTCTGCTACCAAAACAGCAGTTATTTATTGTATCACATTTCCTGGCCTAGCATCATTTATAATGTAACAAAACCAATAATAAATTATGATTTTGTGCCATTAACTTTAATTTTATTCATGCCCCATACAAACAATCTCTTAAACACTCTCCCACTAAATATAAAACAAATAAGTATTAACATAATTATTTTTTAACAAAACATTTTCTAGGGGTCCCTTACTAATTACGCAGTTCATCTTTATTTGCCGGGACGCACTCGTACATACATATATTTTGGACAGGTTGAATTGCTAAGAAATTTAGTTAGAATAGAAACAAGAAAAATGAAGCAAAACAAAATAAAACCAAGCATAAGAACAGAAAAGCATGCGGTTACAAGTATTTTGCTAAAGCAGTAAATATTCAACAGTTCTTAAGACAAAACAACAACTAAATACAAGTAATTGTAGTAAGTAACAGTTTTTATGCGTAACGACGCAAAACGCCAATATCCTTAAATTTGCCTTAATTAGGTTACAAATTTGAACGTTATTTCATTGGCAACAGCAAGTGTAATCAATTACACAGGCATGCATATATACATTCTGTATTCATAGAGACTCGTACATACATACATACATATGTAATGTAGAATAACCCAGCAGTTTTACAAGGCGTCAATGTATCCCATATAGACAGAAATTTTCACTATTAGCTGACTTTTTCTTTGAATCAAATTTAGATACTTTAAGGTCATTTGTCAGTTGCTCTTTGTAGAAGAAAGGAAAGTTAATTGATTACATTACATATTCTAGGTAATCTAGACTGAAGTCAATTGTCTCTAATTGTCTCTAAGTAATAAAAAATCACGCCATTTGAAAATTTTATTTGCACTGTAGTTTAGAAAGTAGTTGTTTTACCCATCAAAATTTATTAGAGAACAGTCAGTTAGTGTCCCTTTCTACTCTAGATTGCAATTCAACGAGAACTTTGTTTATCAAAACAAATAATTTATTTGAAAATCATTAGAGTAAAGTGTGACAATTATAAATGAAAAAGAATAGCGTTCCTTGTCATTTTCGTCTCTTTTATTAAATTCTCATTCACATTTATGACATTCTGGCAAAATGGGGGCCCTATTTTGTTAATCGCATCACGGATTTTGTGTTTTAAGGCTATAATTGATTTAATTGGTTCTGTAGACTCTAGTCGTATCTTTAAAATAGCATGATCGAGGCGGCCAATTAACAGCTCTATTGCGATGCGAAAGCAAATTCGATGCGTAAGAGTATCAATTTGTACGCTTATCGCATCGAATTTGCTTTCGCATCGCAATAAAGAGTAACCCCCTTGATTTTTGTGAAATTATGCGGACGAGAAATTTTGTTTGCAATAAACTCATTATTTTTATATTAAATATTTCAATGCGAGCAAAAATGAATGTATTATTATAATGCAACAACTAATAAAGCTTCTACATACAATGCAACAATTAAAATATCAAAACGTTCGCATTATTGCAATATCCATATGTTGCAAAAGAAAGTTCTTATTGAAAAACCAAATATATTTGATAATTAATGAAATTACTATAATTCGTGGTAAAGTTACACTTTGATGTCTTTTGGTGACCTGTGAAACCACTGCTGATTGTAGGCGATAGGTAAAATTATGTATTCGGGACAACCAGTTCACCCAGAACTCCTGGGAAATACAAAACTTTCAAACAACTATATAGTTGTACTTGGAAATATGTAGCCTACGTATATTCTTACAATCACGTTCACTACATCTCGCTCCCTCATTCTTTCTTAATGATACTAAAACCCAAAAAGCCATAAAAACCAAAAGCACAACAACTAATACCGCTAACAACTACCGCAGGTCCTCATACACTTACACTGTACTGTGTACAGTTAAGTACACACATTTGCACACAGATACATTTTCATTTCTAGACAAATACATGAATAGCTTTAATGTTATTCTTGTTGTGTTTTCATTTTTGTTATTGTAAGTAAGTTGTATTATAATGAGTTGTTATTGCTGTTGTTGGAACAAGTTCATTAGCGTTCTCTCGGTGGCCTCGTAGTTAAGTGTATAATGTCAATATGTATGTGTGTGTGTGTGATGTGGAAATGTAATTGTTAAAAGATCTTTTAGACAAAACGACCACACAAACACTTACACTAATAAGCGAAGGGAAGGACTCCATTTATAATTATATAATTAGTCATTAGCAGAAACAAAAAACTCGAACTGAAATAATATTTATATTTTTACTTAGTCCAGATGCCTCTTTTTAACTCAATAAATCTTAAGTTAATATAAAAGAGTTTTCAGTGAAAACTTTGTGTTTCAAAATAAAATGTACAGACCTACGAGAAAGGGCCCAGTGCAATTGATTCAATATGGTGTGTATAAATTAGATATCAAGATAATTTATATGGTTTTGTTTTAGTATCCTAATATTAAAATGAAAATAATCCAACTCATTGATATGAGACTGAACATGTTCCAATATATTTACCCCCTTATTCATAAAACTTGTCAAAGGTTTATAACAGGCTTATAAATCAAATTTTGTATGGATATTTGCTTTATAAGCCTGTTATAAACCCTTTTTTTTTTTTTTTTTTTTTTTTTTTTGCATATTCTTTTTTATTGTATCTTCATTTTAAATGAACTAACAATAGGTATTCAAATCTTAAAACTAAAGTTAAATAAGATAAGTCCAGCCAATGCTAGGCAAAATCTAGTTTTCAAATTCGATAGGATATAATGAGCAACTTGTATTTATTCATCTGAGAGCGGTGGTGTCCCTCCTTCTCAAACGGCTATGACCGGGATGTTGTAAGATGTCTCGAGCGAGGGGATTTGGATGAGTCTCCAGCTTACCCAAATAAAGGGCCACGTGTTTAGTTATTTCCCATTTGACAAGTGGAACATCAAGATCGTTGTGTATGTTGTTGTTTTTAATATACCAAGGAGCGGTAGTTATCATTCGTAGAATTTTGTTTTGACGGCGTTGAATTTTCTCAATATTGGAGTTGGAGGCAGTGCCCCATAACTGGATACCATAGCACCAAATTGGCTTTAAGATTGAGTTGTAGAGTAGAAGCTTACAATCGAGCCGAAGGACGGAGTTTCTGCCGATGAGCCAATGAATTTGGGCTGCTTTCAGTTTCATTTGAGTCAGCTTAGCATCTATATGTGGTTTCCATGTGAGGCGACGGTCCAGATGAATACCAAGATATTTCACGTGTGAGTTTTGAGGCACTATATGGTCATTAATACGAATAGGGGGACATGATTCCCTACGTAGAGTAAAAGTTACGTGGGTGCATTTCTGTTCATTTATTTTTATTCCCCATTGTCTTGCCCATTTCTCCACTTGCGTTACGTGGTGCTGTAATTGAATCGAGGCATCTTTTGGATCTTTGTGAGTACTGAGAAATGCCGTATCATCAGCAAATGTTGACGTGTGAATTTCATTGTTTGTTGGCATGTCTGCTGTGTACAGCAAGTATAGAATTGGTCCTAAGATACTACCTTGAGGGACGCCAGCACCTATAGGTTGAGGACGGCTTAAATAATCACCTTCTTTAATCATAAACTGACGGTCGATTAAGTATTTCCATAGTAGGTGTTGAAGATTCACCGGCAAGTTCTGCTTTAATTTAGATATCAGGCCTTCATGCCATACTTTGTCGAAAGCTTGAGAGACGTCAATAAAGAGTGCCGAACAGTATCTCTTTTCCTCAAAGGTTTTTCTTATGACTTGTACCAATCTATGTGTTTGTTCTATTGTACTGTGTTGACGTCTGAAGCCAAACTGGTGATTGGGAATGCAGTTGTTTTCATTCAAAATCGGAGTCAGCTTGGTTATAAGCAATTTCTCGAATAATTTGGACATAGTTGGTAATAGACTTATTGGCCTATACGACTCAACTTTGCAAGGATCTTTTCCCGGCTTAGGAATCATCTTTACTAGTGCAATTTTCCAAACCGGAGGGTAGTACTCAAGCCGTAAGATGGCATTAAAAAGAAAGAGGATTAATCTTTTTGCAATGCGAGGCAGCTCAAAAATCATTTTATTGCTGATTTTATCAAACCCAGGTGCTTTTTTAACATTTAAATTATCAATAGCCTCAACAACCTCCAGATATTGAAATCTTATTTGTACAGGTGGTCTGGCAACAACAGGCGGTAGTTCGCTAATGTCAGTATCCGTATTGGGAGTGAATACATTTTTTAAATGACTTACGAAAAGGTTGCCTTTTTCTTCGTTATTTCGTGCCCAAGATCCGTTCAAAGTACGCAGTGGAGGTTTTGCGATTACGGGTTTTCTCAGATTTCGGACTGCACGCCATAATGAATAATTTGACTGGGAAGTTGCGTCTAGACCTTCCAGATGTTGTTTGAGAGACACTGCTTTTTGCGCTTCTAGCAAGATCCTAAGGTTTTTGGTACATTCTCTCAACCTAGTTTTAAGTTGGGGCGATCTGTGTTGTTGCCACTCTCTTCGGACTCTCCTTTTTTCAGACAATAGTTGCTCAACATCTGCAGAAAAAACTCTGTTGTACCTATTCGGGCGGTAAGTGGAAGAAGCATGTTCTGCGGCTTTCTCGACATGTTCATTAAGACTTTTTATACAGGCATCGATGTCTTCAGCAGTTTTTAACGGGAGTTTCTCTGTGCAGTGAGTGCTGATGTATTTTTTGTATTTTAACCAATTCAGACGTTTGACAAGAAGTGAGGCATCAGTTACGATTTGCTGAGGACTTCTGATGGTGATTACAGTGGGTGAGTGATCTGAAGAAAGATCCAGTGAAGCCTCGACTTCAATGAGTTCCGGGGATACCCCTTTCGCCACGCCGAAATCGATAACGTCAGGAATTTTTTGCTGGTCAGTTGGCCAATAAGTTGGTTGACCAGTTGAAATCACATTCAGTCCCATTTCAGACAGGGAGTCGTACAAGATACGACCTTTAGGGCTAACGAGTCGTGATCCCCAGAATGTATGCTTAGCATTGTAGTCGCCAGCCGCTATGAAACGGCTACCTAGTGATTTGTAAAAATCTCTATACTGATCTTTTGTTATTGAAAATCTGGGCGGACAGTAAACTGACGAAATCACGAGGTTTTGACAAAAGTTCTCAATACAGATGTTTGTTGCTTGAAGATAACACTCTGAAAGACCACCCAATGAATGGTGTTTGATTCGCGATTTGACCAATATTGCCGAGCCACCACATGATCTATCTCTGGGGTCCTTGATGTCGTAGAATGTATAACCACTTATTTTAAAAATGCTTCTCGACGTCATATGAGTCTCGGAAATCAGCATTACATCAATTTTCTTATTAAAAAGAAAATATTCAAGTTCATTTTTGTGTTGGCGTATGCCGTTTGCGTTCCAGAAACATATTTTGAGACAGTTCATGGTCTATTAAGTATGACCTGCAGTAGCGTGGACTGCATTTTTTGCATCTCCTGCATCATACTTGTCATGCTTGTCATGAAATGGTTCATAGATTGCGCCAGATTCTCCATTATACCTTCAAGACGGCTAAAATTGTGGCTGTTTGTATCATTTATTGGTGATTCATTTTGCACTGTTGGTTGGTTAGATCTTAGCACGTTGGCATATGAAAATTGGCTAGTGGATGCTTGTGCTACGGGGGGAATAATTGTAATAGGTACTTTTGTCGTCTGAGTAGGGGTAGAAGCGGGTTTGTTGATCAAGGAGCGTTTAACAACCCCGAAAACAGGGCAACCCCTGTAGTTGGCAGTGTGGTTTCCACCGCAATTGCTGCATCTTTTTACCCTGGAATCATCCTTAGGTTTATCGCACTTTGAGGTGTCATGAAGATCCCCACAAACAACACAAACAGTAGGCAACTTACAATAAGATTTAGTGTGACTATATTCTTGGCAGTTCGAACACTGTACTGGGCCAGATCGCTTATGAGGTTCTTCCACTGTAACTCTTCGGTGCATTATGAATTTCAAGTCATATATAGGATGTGTTTCATTTTTCTTCAGCTTAACATCACCAGGTTCTAACTCCACTCTAAATAATGGTTGAGGGATCCTATCTCTGTTTCTTATATTTGATACGGCCTTGATTTTAAAGCCTTTGTCGGCCAAACTGCTCTTAATCTCCTCAGGATCAACAAAAGAATCAATTCCCTTAATTACGACTTGTAGACCTTTTGCGCTTTTAAGTTGATACGTGTAAAAATTCTTTTTGCGTTTTTCAAATTCCGAAACTATTCTTCGATAGTCGTTTTCATTATTAACCTGAATCTTTGTTTCATTAATATTGCCACGCTTAATTGGAGTCACATAAAAAGAATTTTCACCAATTAATGAAACTAATAATTTTATAAGTTCGTTTGAGTTTTTTTCTCTTAAATATATTGGAGGTGGTTTTACTGGCTTATTCACAGCGTTAGGGACATCATTTTTCTCTTGGAGGATGGCAAAACGATTTTGCGAGCGTGGCTCTTCAGCATTCTTTGATAATTTTGCGGCTGGTGTAATTTCGGCAGATTTTGGGCTTCTGCCTCTCTTCGATACTGTTATATAACGGTCCATTCCTACCTGTGTTTTTTGTTTTTCTTCAACAGCAACTATATTTGTAGGACTTAATGTGCCTTTTGCAGCTGTTGACGTCTCTCCAATATTTGATAACGAGGACCGTGAAGAAGACGGTCCTTCAGTGATTTTTTTATTTAAATTAAATATGCTTTGGGCTAAGTTTGTGCCCTGTTCAACACATTTATTCAAGTTTGGTGCACTTGCACTTAAATTCAGATTTGTGCTTATTTTTGGTTTCACAGTTAAGTAGTTTTTATTAAATTCGGGATTTTTAATGTTCTCATTACTAACACTTGCCGAGCTCAACACGAAATAAGCATTTCGGCTCTGGGGCCCACTCGCACTGTTAGAATTGTTACTCATTCACTGTCTCACTGTATTTAATTTTGTAGTTTTCAAGTAATTAAAAATAAATTATTACAATTTATTAATTTTTTATTGCACCTAGTGCAATTATTTGACTTTGTAAAGTTTTTCACCTATTACGAGTTTTTTTTCCACTTTTTTATTTAATTTAACTTTTTATACTTTTTCACCTATTACGATTTTTCACCGAAAATTCAGCCGCACTAAAAGTAACACGTCCGAACTGTTCGATGTATCAAGCAGTTATAAACCCTTGATAAGTTTTTATGAATTAGACTGTTAATGTTTTTTATGAATTTTTTATAAAAATTAAATTTTTATTCACATTTTAATATTCGGTACCAGTAGACCTTTCTATGGTAATGCCCATTTTCAAAGTGTTTTTGAATTAAAATATCTCAGGAAATTCCTGCAGCTCTTTGAATGGTCTTAAGGAGACATCCTAAAAGCTCACTTTATGTTAATTGCATAGTTCCTCTTACACATCTCTTTCTAAAACTTCTGGCTCCTTTACCTTTTTCAAAACTAACACGACTACATGTTCCATTTTATTTATAAATTAACACAACTTTTACATGTATTTGATTTTAGTTTCCTTTTTCTCCCAGCATTGGCCAACATGTGTATGAACTACATTTTATGACCAACACATCTCTTTGTGTCTGTCTGTGCCTGTGTTTGCCTCAGTGTGGTGTGGCATAAAACTTATACATATATTATTGTTTTAATGTTTTTCTAAATATTCTTAAATAACTTACCAACAAAAACAAAAAACTATAGCAGATTTTGTTGCCACAAAACCACAGGATTTTTGTGCAAGTGAGTGTGTGTGGGTGTTTGTTTGTATTAACATTAAATGCATGTGGCAAAGAAGTACATCATATTGATTTTGTTGTAAGTGAATTGTAATGTAGGTGATAGCATTACTGTTTTTATCATACCGCATCTACATTGTAAATGTTAAGTAATACCAAAAAATATATTTAATTACTTATTGGGCTTTAATGTTAGTAAGATTTTATTGGCCTATATTTAAACTTTTTGAAAACAACACTCTTTGTTTTGTATAACACTTAAGATTTCTTAATTGTTTGCTTTTACAATTTAACAGCATAATTTACAGGCTTTCAATACTAGTTTAATAGGCTGCAAGTGACTTCCAGCATCACTTAATTATTCAACAAGTAAGAAAGCAATTTAACTCTTTTTAAATATTTAGTGTACTTAGTAAAATCAATTTAATATTATAAATTATTTTCTGCTATAATGTGTTGTTCTTTGACTAAAAGAAAATCTACGTGCGGCTTATAATTGTGGCCATAACTTAACATCATTACATTTATACACACTTACCAAATACACAAGTACACAAAACACTCATACTAACACGACACTTACATTTGTTATCCTTTATTATTTTCAAACATTTCTACTCTTCCGTTAATGGCAGTTGGCTGTATTTGTTAAGTAAATTTTTGGGTTTTATTAGTTTGTTTGCACTATAATATAGCAAGCACACACACACATAAACGATTACAAGAATAGCAACAAAAACAAGTGCAAATAAAACAACAAATACAAGTGTTTTTAGAATTTATTTGTTTGTTTGTGATTTGTTGATCAATTTTCTTTGAGAGCCTTCAGAGATTGATTGCATTGCTTGTTTAGTATGTTTAATGTTTATGACTATTAGGAGGGTACTTATTAAGCTTATTATTATCAATTTTCGATGCTGCCAAAATCTTAAATAATTGTTTATCATCTAAAAAAGGAATGTTGAATATTTGAGCAAAATCGAATAACATTTATATTTTTACACTTTACCAAAAAAAATTTTTAGTTTGAAATATGTGTGTTCACAGATTGATGTTGATTCCTCATTCGAGTTGTATTTATGAAATTACAGGGTTTTTCGCTTTTTAACCCTGCATCACTATCGCCTGGGTGGATTCCACCCAAAAGCCTGAATTTTTAAATAAACTATATAATTTTTCATGAAAATTTCCCTTTTATTGTAATGTAATCTACCTTTAAATAGTTTTTAATGTTTAGAAGTGCATTTTACTATATAAATCCGAGATTATGTTTACATAAAATTTATTTTAAAAAGAGCTTGGGTGGTTTACACCCACGATAGTAATAGCGTTTAACTTTTTTTGGTGTTTTATACCCATCGATAGTAACCTTGTACATTAAATTTTTTGTGATCGCTAGTATAAATAAAAGCACTTGTTTTTCACGACAAAAGCAAATATCACAGACAAGGATGAAATATATGCTTTACTTAGTTTATTGTTTATCGCTGCTTTGCATAAGTCATCTCATGAAATATTCGGTTCCAATTTTTATTGAGATGCATTCGTTTTGACAATGTGGATACCTGTCAGGAGCGTCGAAAATTCGACAAACTTGCTCCAATACGTGAACTTTTTGAAACTTTCAATAAAAATTGTAAAAAAAAAATTGTTTGTGCACAGAGCACGGTTGACGAAAAGTTGGAAAGCTTTCGCGGACGATGGAGTTTTCGGCAGTATATTCCCAACAAGCCAGCAAAGTCTTACCACCCTCGTTCAATCATGCTAAAAATCGTTTAATTTATTCGACGGTTTTTGGTTTTAGAAAGAAAAATGCGATTTTATCGTACATTCCAAAAAAAAAAAATAAGTGTGTTTTGTTGATCTCTACCATGCATAGAGATGGTAAGCTGCTAGAGCTCCAAAGTGTTTACCAGAAATAATTGGGTTTTATAACAAAACCAAAGGAAAAACAAAAGGAGTCGATACAACTGACCAGTTAGGTGCTACATATAACGTAGCCAGAAATTGTAATCGCTGGCCTCTGGTAATATTCTATTTCTTGCTGAATGTGGCTGATATAATAAATATGCGTATTTTTTAGTTGTGCACTCAAAATCCACCACTAAAATACAAAAAGCGTTCACTTTTCATCAAAGATTTTGCTTTAAGGCTTATTGCACCACATATGGGAAAACGTGGCAAAATTAAGACGTTGCCAAATAATATCAAAATAAGCTGTCAAAAATTTACTAAACTACTTTGAGAAAACCAGAATGATTCATAAAACAATTCACCACCAGCCAAAAGACCTAAACAGAGTCGTTGTCAGATATGCGGTAATAAAAAGGATCGAAAAACAAAAACACTGCAAAATGCAAAATTTTTGTTTCCCAAAGTCACAGCAACCCACTACATACTAATTGCTATCAATCCACAAACTAAGAATTGGAAACAAATTAGGAAACTCATGATGATATATTTGATGGATATAATGAGTAACCGAAATTTTCTTGGTATTTAGCTCAATTTTTATGCAAAATTTTACTTTGTTCAAAAAAATATTATTAAATAACTTTTTTTTCTACATCTTTTCTGCTTTCCAAATCAGTTTGCCGTAGAGGATTGGCTTAAAAATTTTCTTAATTATCACTAGTTTTACATAATACATTTAATATAATTTTTTATTTACTTTTTTTAATTGAATGTAAATGAACAACATATAATTTGAAATAAATAATAGATATACGTATGAATAAAGCCAAATTTGTTCGGTATTTTAGTGCTCATTATTTTAAAAAATTACATTATCTGTATTTTTGAATTTTACAGTTAGAAAATGCAGGCACTTAACTTGGGTGGATTACACCCAACGATAGTAACAAAGTAAGTTAAATATACGATAGTAACGGAGGGTTAAATTCCCCACTGTGCAATGTTTATAATTCCCTCTTTCTCATTCAGTACTTCTATTTCACATTAAAACTGATGTCGTTTATAACTCGGTAAAGTCTGCACAATCTTCGCAAAATCTTCGGATTTCATTAAGCTTGTTTCAAGATTTATTTTTTTTTATTTTGTGCAAAATATTTGATATTTTGATCCACAACTCGAAACTTCAAATAAAATGTGCAATAACGTGACAGGATAACATGTCACGTTAGAAATGTCGTCTGGTAATAAATTTTGTAAGGGAAACATAAACAAAATATTAAAATTGTTCTTATTATTAAATTTCAAAGTTGAGTTCATGTCGCGTTCTTGACCGTGAAAATTACCATATGACTGCAGTTCTGGCAAAAAAACTCTCTGGTTTAAAGATAACAGAAACAATTTTAGATCTTAGAAACAACGAACATCTAAAACCTGCAAAATAAGTGCCACCCTAGTATTTATGTATGTCTGTTAGTAAAAGGTTCTGTGAAACATTTTCATTCATACAGTATTCAACAAGGAATTCAACTTTGAATTCATACGTACTCACTCAAATACACATTTATACGAGTAACTTGGATGTGAAGTGGTGATTAATAAATACTAAATGTAGATTTGCTGTAGTTATTTCCACAAGCCTTTATAATATTCTTATAAGTAAATATGAGTGTGTCTAAACAATTCCACTGTTTTAAGTCTAGTGGCTGAATTGTTGTTTATAATTCACATACCTTACGCTCCTTCAGAAATAATGTGCTAATAAATTAATAATTAATATTCGCTACGCTTCGAGTATCACTTTGTCTATCAGACACAATAAAGAAAGTGGCAGACAGTGAAATAGTATTGCAGTACATACTTAAATAAACTTTAATAAATATTTTATGTTACAACAAACAATTTATTATTTATGACAAACAACTTAAAATGTAAACGTTTAGTTAGAACACTAGTATATTCAAAATTGCTCTTCAAAATGCTTCAAACTCGTGTAAACAGTAAAAATTCTTCAAAACTATTAATAACTATTAAATAAATAAATTTTGAAAAATGTTTACTGTTTACACGAAGGATTTTGAAGAGCAATTTTGAAGAAAATTTCAATCGTGTAAATCTAGGTTAAGAAAATTTTTGAAAATTAGAATATGCTTTAGTCTTGTTTCACACTCTTCAGTTTTGGCTGACCAGTTTTTCTTCAATTTTCTTTTAAACTTGCGATTTCATTCACGCACGTCAATTCAATTTTCGTATTTTTTAATGCAAATCAACATACATGAAAGAAAAAACAAAAGGATATCAGAAAATTTACTAGTACCGTCAAGTTTGTACCCCTTTTATTCTCTTTTCCCTTCTCAACCAAAAATACGTTCCTGGACGAGTCAAAGTTTAAGAGTATGAAAGCGGACTTAAAAATAAAACCATTTTCAATACAAAATGTTGCAAACTTATTAAACAATTGTGCTATAAACCTTTGGCTCTATAGAGTGCTAGCTCTTCACTTTACCTATGAATTATATTTTCTAACCAATCCTTTAATGATTTTGAAATACTACAATAACAACAATCGCAATGATAACAACAAAAACAACACGTTTGTTTCTGTCAAAAATATTTTGGTCTTTCGTAAAAGGGTTGTTTGGCGCAAAATTAGTTTTTTCTTAAAGTCATTATTTATCTTTGAGATTGTGTTGAATTAGCAAAACAATTTGTAATTATCTCCTCAAGGGTCGCAATAAAGTTATTTGCTGTGAATATTGATTTTTTGGTATCTTATTAAATATTTGTTAATCATTATGAAGATTAAAATTAATAAGTTTTAATTTTTTTCATTGTGTACACAAAATTTCGATTTGCACAAAGAGAAAGAACATTGTGTGGTATTATTTATTAATTGCTTTAAACGACTTGTAAAAATAAGTTTGTTAAAATTTGTTCGTGGAGTAAAAAATATTTATTCTAAAGGGGGTTAAAAATAGAGCCACCAGAAGCAGAGCTTGCTTGGGTTAGTACAACCTTTTATACTATATTTCTTAGCCGCCTTTATTCTTTTCTTTTTGCAGTTATTTTAGATCAGTAACATTATATGAAAGTTATGTGGTGCTTAGAATTACAAATTTACGTTTCTATTTGAGATACAATGTCAATAAACCTTTTTCCTAAACTAACCCTAACAACTTTGAAGGGGAAAAATTTCGTGTTAAAAATGTCGCGTTCTTAATAAAAAAAAACGTAAAACGATTGCAAATAGTTCATTACGACAATTATCAACATAAATTATATTAGCCTACTTTACAAAATAACGCTCCAATTTGCATAAGCAAACGAAAAGGATTTATATTTTGTCGCGTTTTTGAAACCAGCTTTCATATTAATATAATGGAAACACGAAAACTGACAAAACCTATCATTTAAACTGTACTTTATAATATTAAATAAATAAATATTGAAAAATTCGTTTCTTTATATTAAATTCAAAGGCAGACGAATGTCACGTTCTTCACTATTATGAACAAAATCTTTGGTGATAAAAAAATTTACAGATTTTTATATCCTAACGTAGCTCCAATGCTATTTGGGAGAAACTTTAATAACAATAGATACTTTATGTCAAAGAACAAGTTTATAAAATAGAAAATAAAATATGCTAAAAATTTTACTTTTTTTAAAACTTTCACACCTTATAAAGGGTGTCCCAACTAGAACGCAATGGTGTCAATGGTGTTCGGTATCGTGAAATGATAACCAGTTTTTTCTTGCCTAGAATTGAAGAAATGAATGTGGAGGGCATGTGGTTTCAACAATATGGCGCCACATGTCATACAGCCAGAGAAAATGCCTCAGTCATTTCCCGGTCGTGTTATTACGCGTTTTGGACACCAGAATTGGCCGCCTAGATTATGCGATTTAACACCTTTAGATTTCTTTCTTTGGGGTTTTTTGAAGTCGATGGTTTACGCGAATAAGCCGACGACGACTCAAGACTTAAAACAGGAAATTGGGCGCTGCATTAATGAAATACCGCAGCATTTATGCAAAAACATCATTGAAAATTTCATTAAAAGATAGCGTGTGTGCCAGCAAAACCGCGGCGGTCATCGGCACGATATCTTGCTCCATACATAACCTCATTCTGTTTACTTTACGATATAATAAAGTTTCACGATTTTTTTTTTAAATATCTGTGTTTTATTTAAAATTTAAAAATTGCGTTCTAGTTGGGATACCCTTTATCATAAACACGCTCCAAAAAAAACAGCAAAATTATTTTCAACTTCAATAATTCTTTAAATTTCACAGTAAAGACAAAAAAACTTAACGCTAATATACTCGTATTTTAAAACATAAATAAAATCAAATGAGAAACTTTGCATAAGACTTGATATACAGCAAATCTAATTTTATAATTTTCTTAGAATAATACCAACAGCAGCACATCAGCACAACAACAAATACACCAAGAAACAACACTTGAGTCACTTAACGCTTAATCACCATTTAAATGGGTTGTAAAATATTAGATAAGAATATTTACTCTTGCTGTATGTACTGTTTCTAATTCCAGAGAAGCTATAAGCGTTATGCTGATAATAGGCGGGAGGGGGAATGGGTAGAGTGAAGCAATGCTGTCTAAACTGTTAAATGTAATGGAATTAATCGGACACTTTTTTCCTAGTTACGAGTATTTTGGCGTTTTTGTAAGAAGAATTTCATTACTTTTTGATGTTGGTTGGTTGGTTGTTGTGCTGCTGTTGTTAAGTTTTACAGTTTGTTAGATAATATTGTTAGAAAACCAACAGCGCTTTATATTACGCGTAGAATCTTGCAAATTTAATATCAAGTTTCAATGAATGCAAGTTTTTTTTTTGTTTCTGTTTTTAAGTGTAATAATATATGATATTTAGCCTGCATAAGAAAAGGGTATTGTTTTAAAATATGTATTATTTAAATAATGTAGTACGAGAGATAATATACTTTTGTCGAACAGACTCATGACCATTTTGCATAAATGAGTCTAAATTTCATTCAAATAGCACCATAAAAAGAAATGCAATAATGTTAATATTAACTATGCTATACATATTTGCTATATGGTTGCAGCAAATATACTATGTTCAAAGTAATCATAAATGTTTGTCTCCAACACATTTATTGTTAAATATATTTTTATAATGATAAACAATAAAAAGATATTTTATAATTATATGAAAGTGTCTTTTCAAAACGAACTTTGTTTTCCAACTGTTTAAAACACAGTCCCTAAAGAGTCAATCAAATCGATTACAATCTTAGAACTCAAAATCCGTAACGTAATTAACGAAATAGACGCGTCATTTTGACAAAATGTGATTTGAAAATTTTGGTGTGTGTGGTCGTGATTGACATCTCTTCGAGATTTATATTTGTCAAACCATACTTTTTTCAATACAATACATTTTTGAATGTTTTTCATATAAATTTTTTGTTTTGAAAAACAAAGTTCTCGCTCAAGTAATATGATATGTTCACAAATGGTTTTTAAAATAATCGTATCTAACATATTACCACCTACATATTCCTACATAGCCATAATATGGTTTAGGTAAAATCATAATATGGTTGCTCACAACAATATTACGATTGTGCTACTATATAATATGATTACACATGATTATATTGTGCTTATCAGTATACTATAAATTATAACAAGATTTTTATTTACCCTGAAAATGAAAGAGTAAATGTCACATATGTTAAGTAGGATCATATTATAATATTTTATGATGCTTTACAATAGTAATTTTTTGATCATATTCGAACCATAATATTATTTAATAGCATTCATAAAATTCAATCATTACTTAACGCTGTTTGATTATGATCAGCACAACTATATTTTGTCTTTTGTGTAGGTGAAATTTTGTTACTTATCGAAACGACAGTATACACAAACAGAAAATGTTTTATGTAACTATTGAATTGGTTGGTTGTTAAAATTACATGTTGTCCATATCAGTATCATTCAATTCAGGTAGAAATAACTCTGTTACCATGTCGCGACAGCGTGTAATAGTCATTGCTTGACCAACTTGATTTTTGAAGCAGTATGTTTCAATGTATTTTACTTTGTTTGCAAAGCTTTTCTCTCTTTTCACCGCATATTCTTCTCTAAACTATTGCCTTTTCAAAGAAAATAACACAATTTAAATATGCTTAGGCACAAAGAATTAGCATACGCTTGTTGATGTTCAATAATCTATTGAACAAAGTCTCTTCACTGAGCATGAGCACTAGATTTCAGTACTTTAACATCAAATTAATAGCAAAATTTTGTGAAATTATGCAATTGGGAAATTTGGTTTGCTATCAATTCATTGTTTCCAAGGCTGTGGCACCGTCCTGTTGAAATCACATGACTCTGCTATCCATGTTATCAATAATAAGCCAACATTATGTAAAATTGCTGGTTCCTAAATATATTTAGAAAAAATTTATTTGAAATTAACAGCCTTAAGGTAAATATTTACTCAAAAAAGCGTCTCAACTTGTTTTAGCACAAATTACAAGAGTTTTGCAAGATCAAACAGCATCAAATAAATTAAAACTAAATATTTGTTGTGCTTTAGCCAAAATTAGGAAAGTTTTTCTTAAATAAATAAACGAGTTCAAATATACGTTATTTAGTGGTAAAGTCCTTTTCGGCAAATATTTGACCGTACCTTTAGAAACGAAATACATCTATAAAACGTAATGAAATATGAACTGAAATCATGCGATAAAATTTCACCACTGGTTAAATGTCGAAATACTGTTTTGAGTGAAAATAATTTTCAAATTAAGCAATTAAACCAATATTTAAGCATCGTTAAAAAAGCGAAATTTGCGACATTGTGTTTCCTTTTTCTTTTAACCTTATTGGCAGTGAACAAAATTCATAGTTACACAACCATTTAAACATGAAAACGTATACAAAATTATTATTCCAATACATCTAGGAATAAAGGTGGATTCACCCATTCGTTTTAAACTAAAAATTTGTTGGGAATATGGTTAAAAATGAGAGTATGCAGAAAATACACGAAGAATATGAAAAACACAAAGACAGCCAGTCCAGATTTCAGTCATCCTTGAATGAAGCCAATTAGTTTTTGATAATGACGAGAATAGTAAATTACGTGATCATAATATTCAGATGACCAAAAATTTTAACACAAAACTTAAACTCTTGCCGAACAAATACTAGCACTAATTTAGGCAATATTCTATGAATCCAAAAAGGTTTAAATTCTTCTCTTTGTATCATAATTAGTTCTGTGTATTAATTCAAACGATTTCCAATTGTTTTTTCACTTTTTGTTCAAAATTTTATTAAATTTTTTTTTGAAACGTTCTTGTTTATTTTTGTGTAAATACAAACAACAAAAATTCACATAACGAACGTGAGTAATAAAAAAAAACAGCTGGCTTTTCAAGAACACCTTGTAAAGTAATTTCACCATGGTTGGGATAAAGTTTTTTTCATGGGTTAGTTTAGGTTGGCAGGCGTCCGTATAGTACGGCCCACTTAGGTGCATATTGCTGGTCCCATTGTGTTACCTGATTGGATATAAAAGAAGTATGAAGTTTGAAGTTTTTTAAAGAGAGAAAATAGTTTGTATGAACAACTCTCAGCTTGAATTGGTTTAATTTTATATTTTGTCTGGATAAAAATTAACTGAGTTGCCAATAGATTACATTCCTATACGTGGTGTTTTTAAAATTAAATTATTCATTTAATTTTTTCATTCAAAATTTTGTAAATTGTTTTTAAAAAATCTACACAATATTTTAAAATAATTTAATATTTGTTTTTTGACACTTAAAAGCCAAAGCAAATAAAACAGTGGCCGCAGTATAACCACTTGTAAAACTAATATATTTTGTTTGTATATGGCAGCTTTGATTTTCCAGACAAATCGTTCCAAATGGGTGAAAACATTTTTATTTTTCAATATAATCTCTTGAAACCTCAATACACTTAGTCCAATGCTTTCTTCGTTGATTAAAATAGTTTTTCTCAAGGCCTTCAAAATAGTGATTTACAACTGTAATTGCATCTTCATTTGAGGTAAAACGCCTGCTAGCTAGGATTTTTTTTAGATTTGAAAACAGGTCAAATCAGGAGAATAAGGTGGGTTGTCAAGCAACTTGTATTTTAATACGTTGATTTTAGCCATTCTTAATACACTCTTGTGCGCTGGTACGTTGTTTGGATGAAAAATTATTTTTACATTTAATTGATCCAAAATGTTGCAATAGTTTTCTGGATCAATAAAATCCCTTTGAAGTTTCAAAAAACCGTTGCCATAATCTTACCAGCCGATTGACTTGTTTTTGCCTTCTTTGGGGCACTTCCTCCAGCTTCAGTCCATTGCTTGGATTGTTCTTTTGTCTCCGGAGTATTGTGCTGGATCCATGTCTTATCAACAGTTATTGAACGACGCTTAGAATCCATTTTATTTTTTTAAAACGATTCAAACAAGCTTCAAAAGTTTTCATTATTATGCGTTTTTGGTCGATTGTTAACAAATGCGGCAGCCATCTTCCAGAAAGCTTTTTCATCTGTAGTTCTTCATGCAAAATTAAATGGACTGGATCATTTGTGATGCCCGTAATAGTGGCTATTTCACTCGCTTTTATTCGTCCATCACTTAGTACCATATCATGCACTTTGGCTACAATATCTGGTTCATCCTCAATGCTTGTAAATTCAACTAGCCAATTTGCATATAAAGGAGCACTTTCACTTAACACATTCACCATATCATTATGAATTTCTTGTCCCGATAAACCCTTTTTATTTAAATATTTAATGCGCCTTTTGGAATACAAAGTTCTCGTTTAAAAACAAATCACTGACAAAACCGAAGTTGTTGCGCACTTTAGTTTCTATCAACATTAAACTGTCTGCTATCCAAGTTTTATTTTGAATAAATGGCGATAAATTAAAATATTGTCTGAATCTTAAAGAGAATAAAGCTTCAGTTAGAAGATATATTAAACAATTTTCAACCTTGATATGATCAATTTTCACATCCTTTAACTAAGTCAGTATAAAAACAGTCTGATTATGGATCAGAAACTTTCTGAAAGCCTTCATCTTCGTCTATGATGCAGCACTTTTGCAATTACCCTATCTAGGCGGCATTTGTACATAAATATTCCTCTAAATTAAGTATGTATAAAGACGTTCAGAGTGTATGCCTGATATTTAATATATTTATACATATAAACAATTGTGAGTATATCTATGTATTTGTGATGTTTGCTTGCTGATACAAAATGTTGTTGGTTGGTTATTTAAATATAAATTATTTGAAGAATATTTAAAAGATAGAAATAACAAACCACTCATACAGTAACAAGTTAATCCCTTCACTTTATCAAGACCTTAAAACTCAGTTTGTTCTAGAAGACGATGAAGAGCAGCCGAAACAACAGAAACCAATACCCCTGTACACTAAAAACAACTTATCTCTAAACATAGTAGTATTCAACTAAAATATGCTTCTGTTCTTACAACAAGAATAATAATAACAAGGAACAAGCAAGGAAGGGCAATGTGTTGGTATAAAGTTTTCAAGCTCTACATTAAATGTTGTTTTCTTAACCACACAATAATTTATGCCAACCGCAAGTTTTTGTTTTTCTATATATATATGTGTGTGTATATACTATATGTATGTATATTTTCTTCATTTACATAAACAAGAAAATAAAATTAAAAGCAAAATAAAACAGTTTAACATTAAAAAAAAGAAGTAGTATTAAAATATTTGACTGAGGGACTTAAATGAGAACTTAAATGAGGGCTGTATAAGCGAATATACATATAAATTAAAAAAAAATCTAACCAAACATCATTTGATACTTGTTCTTTTTTAATTTTTGGAGGATTATGTTGGTGGTAAATAAATGCAGTTACACAGAAACTCCTACTAAATACCCTTGCCTCCTTTAATTCTTTTCTTTTTTTAATTTCTACTTCCTCCTGCCTTTACAAAACGTCTGCCAGTATATTGTAAGTATTTAAAGTGTTTTGAAAAGGTTTAATTTTTGTTAAATTAACTCATTTGTATACGAGCAACAAACACTTTAAGACCAAGATTTGTGTTACTTACTTGCTTGGAAAGAGGCTGAGACAACTTAAAAACGTCTATGGCAAGCAGCATTTGGTTCATTATTACTGCTCTTCTAGAGGATGTATGGAAATTTTGCTATAATTTAACTATGATTATTCACATTTTTTTTTTTTGCTTGTAAAAAGCTTGATTTAATTTTTATGTTCTCGCTGCCAGTATAAAGATAAATTTTAATACCCTACAGTAGACTATAATAATGTCATATATTGTATATAAATCTATAAACATCATATGAGTTCTTTTTACGATTAAAAATCAAGAACACAAAGAGCAGGAAATTTGATGAGATACTAAAACAAAACATCAGTTAATAATGTAAATCTATAAATTGCATGCCAAAGTTTGACAATTTTGTAGTTTAAACTTTGTAAAATTTTTCTGAAGACTTGAAGAAGTATTATTATATTACAAATAAAAACATGTTTGGACATGGTTACGACAACTAAACTATGTGTTTGGTAATAATACCTACATGCGAATAAATACAATTTAGCATAATTTCATAAACATTGCTATCAGTTAAAAAAATTTTACAAAAGCAATTAAAAATTTATATTTGAATTTTCTTGCTCATGTAACTTGAGAGTTTAGCAATAATTTTTTTAATTTTTCAAGTTTTTTATAAAAGCAAACAGCATCAACTAATATAAAACTAAACTTCTATTGCGATTTGTGCTTAGTAAAAAAAAATTGTCTAAATAAACGCAAGAATTAAAACAATTTTATTTAGTGGTTGCATAATTTCACCGACATTGCACAAGAGCTCAAATGTTCAGAGATTATAATCTAAAGTATCAATTTTGATATTTTAGGAATAATTTCATTAATGAGGAGAGAGAACAACACGTTTTGTACCCTACACCACCATAGTGTGGAGCCTATATGGGAATTGTGCTGATGTTTGTTACGCCCATAAATATTGGTCCAACATCCATCTTAAAGTATACCGATTGACTAAGAATCACTTATTGAGTCAATTTAACGATATTCGTTCATCTGGCTGGATGTTCATGCAAATTTGTGAACAAAGTACAGGTGTTTTTTATTAAATAATTTTTTGTTTCACTTTTTGTTTTTTATAAAAGACTAGCTAAACCCGGTGTGCTTTGCTACCCCCCCCCCCCTCGTCATTAAATAAAATAAAACGTATTTATATATTTACAAACATTTATTTATTTAATTTTAATGTATTTATTGCAATGCTTTAGGCGAGACCATGCCCCTTTGTCCACTTACATAGTCAAGAATTTATTATTTCGTAAAAATATCCTATTGTGAAAATTTAATGACGATCGGTCCAGTAGTTAAGACTATATTACGATTTTTAATTTTCCTAAAAAGGGGCGTGGTCCCACCCACTTTTCTCCTGGTACGTATTCCTAATTATGCCGATACCATATGTACCACACATCATTGACATAGGTCAAAAACTGCCCAAAATATGGCGATTTAAATTTGTGGGTTATATGGACGGTGCCACCCCCGTTTGTACAATCAAAACTTCATATAGCCTATTATTCCTTTCAGAGTCACAGTAACATGCTGTGAAAATTTCATCAAAATCGGTTCAGCCGTTTTGGAGTCCATACGTTACATACATACATACATACATTGAATTTTATATATATAGATATATATATAGATTAAAAGCAATATAATTTAAGGTGAAATGGGGGAAAAATTTGGATTTGGTAATAAGAAAATGTATGTAGTTAAAAAGTATATAAAACTTTAGGTAAATACATATTACAAAAAAGTGTTTTGTATAG
Organism: Bellardia pandia; assembly: GCA_916048285.2. Taxonomy (NCBI): domain Eukaryota; kingdom Metazoa; phylum Arthropoda; class Insecta; order Diptera; family Calliphoridae; genus Bellardia; species Bellardia pandia. The sequence goes on along the minus strand of OU696530.1, from coordinate 13,413,250 downwards.
CAAACATTGTTAGTGGTATAAGTAAGTATCTGAATTAAAAAAAGGGGGCGATGAAGTAGGCGTGGTTCATAGTTATATGGCGACGTTAACAGTATTAAGAGCAATATACTACCAAATAAAAAAAATACGTTGGAATGAACAAATTTGTATAGAAAACAAAAAGTATAAAACTTTCAAAAATTTGGCGTGAAAAGGGGCGTGAAAGAGGCGTGGCTTAAGAAATCTTTATTTTTACCTCGCCTGGAGTATATAATGTGTATACAAATTGAAGTAAATCTGTTAAAAACTATATGGGAGCAATTACATAATTTTTAAAAAGTGAGCGTAAAAATGGGCGTGGTCAAAAAAAGTACCCTATTAAACATACCAGAGTCCCAGTTAAATGCTGTGAAAGTTTCAAAAATATCGGTCCAGAGGTTTGGTCTCCAATTACAATAATTTAAAAAAGTAGGCGTAAAAGTGGGCGTGGTAAAAAAAAGTACCCTATTATTCCTTCCAGAGTCACAGTAACATGCTGTGAAAATTTCATCAAAATCGGTTCAGCCGTTTTGGAGTCCATACGTTACATACATACATACATACATTGAATTTTATATATATAGATGTTTTCTTTTTATATATAACTAGCTAAACCCGGTGTGCTTTGCTACCCCTCCCCCTCGTCTTAAAATAAAACGTATTTATATATTTACAAACATTTATTTATTTAATTTTAATGTATTTATTGCAATGCTTTAGGCGACACCATGCCCTTTTGTCCACTTACATAGTCAAGAATTTATTATTTCGTAAGAATATCCTACTGTGAAAATTAAATAAAGTATAAAACTTTCAAAAATTTGGCGTGAAAAAGGGCGTGGCTTAAGAAATCTTTATTTTTACCTCGCCTGGAGTATATAATGTGTATACAATTTGAAGTAAATCTGTTAAAAACTATATGGGAGCAATTACATAATTTTTAAAAAGTGGGCGTAAAAATGGGCGGGGTCAAAAAAAGTAAATTATTAATCATACCAGAGTCCCAGTTAAATGCTGTGAAAATTTCAAGAATATCGGTCCAGAGGTTTGTCTCCAATTACAATATTTTAAAAAAGTGGGCGTAAAAGTGGGCGTGGTAAAAAAAGTACCCTATTTTTCCTTCCAGAGTCACAGTAACATGCTGTGAAAATTTCAAAAATATCGGTCCAGAGGTTTGTCTCTAATTACAATATTTTAAAAAAGTGGGCGTAAAAGTGGGCGTGGTAAAAAAAAGTACCCTATTATTCCTTCCAGAGTCACAGTAACATGCTGTGAAAATTTCATCAAAATCGGCTCAGCCGTTTTGGAGTCTATACGTTACATACATACATACATACATTGAATTTTATATATATAGATTAACTCGATATTTCGATTTCCTTTGGAAATCTTCTTCAGGAGTTATTTTAATATTTAAAAAATAACAAATTTTCTATGTGAAAATAAATATTTTGATATAAGTTTGAAAGTGTTGACAAAAATTGAAAAGTATGTTTTACAGAAAAAATAATTTAAAATTTTCAATACACAATAATTAAACTTTTTTATATGTACGTGTTTTTCTTTTTTTTAATTTTTTAATTTTTTAATTTTTTAATTTTTTAATTTTTTAATTTTTCAGCTATTATGTCTTCATATTTTATTTTGCCCAGTGTTTTTTTTTTTCATCTAAAATCTGGTTTAAATTGTATGTTACCCTCACATTTTTTGAAATCTTGATAATTCATTGTGCTTAGCCTCTCTTTGTAAATAAATTTATTCTATTTTCTTCGACCTTTTTGTATGATTTTTATTAAATAATTTTTAAGCTACAAACACAAACACAAACTGCGAATCTTTTTGGCTTGTCTGCAGAAAACACCCAGAGTCTTTGGCGGGAATCGAACCGGCAACCCTCTGACTGATAGTCCGGCACACTATCGCCTACTCCATCGGGCACCCAACTATACACGCTTCACTACTTCACTCTATACACGCAAGCGCAAAGCAACAAACTTTCGTGTGCTCTACTGGTAAACATTGGTAACTGCGATCGTCAATGTATATTTTGTTTTTGTTTAACGTATGATACCGTTTAAAAATGTCCCTGCAAATAACGCGACTAGTCCATACATGCATGTAAAGACTAGTCTACAGAGGAGTAGGAGTACTCCAAAACTACTCCAAATATATGAAAAAAAGGTGGTCCATTTAACATTGCGATGTCCTAGGATTGGACCATATAACCCATCGGAGTAGTCCCAAAACTACTCCATGGAGTACTTACGAGGGTTAGTTTTAAACAACAACAACAACTCAATATGCAATCGTGTTAACACGAAACCATGTCGTTTAACTACAAACTCTTGTTTAACTATGACATGGTCCATGACCGAACATTGGACCATGTTGTAAGTAGTCCATTTCATCTAAAATGGATCATTTAGTCCAATATTATTTGCAGGGATGATACCGTTTAAAAAAGTGTGTTGTTTATTTGTATGTATTGGCTTTTACAACAAAAAATATTGAATAAAAATTAGTTTTTATTTAAATGTATTGGTGTTTGCTCTTCCATAAGCAACTTTTGGGCACTCCTGCTTTAAAACATATGAAAATTGTGCGTGATTGAACTTGCTCGGCACTTTTATCCAAAAGACTGAAAAAATATTATCTTAAAATTTAATAAGCTTTTTTTTAATTTTGAACATACGTAATTTTCTATGGTCATCTACTTTTAGTTAAACCTTTTTCATGCAACAGTATTTAATGTTATATTTTTATAATAAAAAATCTGTTGTATTTTTTGTTTATTTAAATGTCATTTACAATTCTCTAAACAAGTGACGAACGGCAACCAAAAATGTTTGTATCATATTAAAAACGTACAACTCTATTTGGACATATCCGTGCAACCAATAAAATTGAGGAAATTTCTCAACAAATATTTGCACACATAGATACACAACATGGAAATGAAGACGTCGTTATAGCAAAGAAAAGAAGCCTGCATATTATTTAATATAAATAATATTTGTATATTAGAAATGAACATAAAATAAAATAAAGATAAATAGAAAAAGCAGTGAAAAGCAGCAATACTTGAACATTCGCATCCATAAGTATGCGCTAAAAGTGTTTACTTTTTACTTAAGAAATTACACTTGAGCAAACAGTTTATTCGCAAATAATATGTATGTAAAGTAAAGTATGTGTGAGAGTTAGTAGGAAAATGTATAAACAAGCAGAGTGTTGCTGTATTTGAAATGTTTCTTTCTGTTGGCCACTATTATTGATGCTGCTGCTTCTGCTGCTGCTGTTGTTGCTACAGTAAATACAACAAATATTTTGAAATAAAATGTTATTGCTGCTGATATTGCTTTTGGCTGAAGCTAAACAAATTCTTAAAAGCTTTTACTTAAGAGTTTTAATACCAAATTTTTATAACCAGCCATAGTATATTTTACAAGCCAACATACACATGTATTATAACTTGGTCATATTGCTACGTATTGGATGTGTTGGTAAACAGTAAGTAAAATCTCTGTTCTACTGCTGCATGAGGATAGCAACATAATGAAAAAAAACACAGAATGTTAAAGAAGTTTGCAGAAGTACAAAAAAAAAACTACCTACACAAATGGAAAAGTTTTTTTTCCCTGCCATGTACTTTTTCATTTCCAATTGCGTTTTATTTGCTCAGTGATGTTGCTACTTTTTTATATCTGTAGGTATTTGTTAGAGCATTTGTGATCTTATTTGTATTTTTTTGCATTCATACTACACACATGCATGTTTATACAGTTCTATGGATATGAGTGTGTTGCTTACATATACATATGCAGGAGTTTTCATTTTATTTTTCCTTTTACTTCTCCTTCCACTTTTATTTATTTGCAACTTTTCTATATGTGAGTTTTGCTAGTTTATTTACAAAGGATCTTTCTCAAACTTCTTCTGCCTCTGATTAAATTTGCATTAATTTTCAAAAAGTAGAAGAAAAAAAGAAGAAAAGTTTTTTATTTTGTTTTTTTTTTTTAATTTCATTCCATTTAGTTTGGTTTGTTTGTTGGTATTTGTACTCTAATGGATTTTTGCAGCGGAAATATCTCGTTTTAATATATATTTATTTTTGCTTCACCATCTTGTTTACATATCTATTACATTTGTTAATAATTCAAAACGTACATAATCGCATGAGTTTTTGTTAGTTCTTCTCTTTTGAGTGCAAATAGAGAGGGATGTGCTAAATTGTAAAGTTTATTAAATAAACAAGTATGGGCTAAATTTGGAGAGTAGTTAATAGTATAAATAGTTTTTCTTAGATAGCGGATAATACAAATAGTTGTAAATAAATTATAGTAAAATGTTAGATGTGTTACTTAGCTTCATAAGTATTACTCATCTTGAAAAGTTTTCAACAGCATAGTTTACACCGAAATATAACAAATATGTAAATAAAAAAGTTGCTAATTTTGCAAAATCATAAGTTCTTTAATGTTTTGTTAAAGTAAACATGTTTTTGCTAAATATTTTTTTTGGAAGAGATGTTAAAATGCTGTAGCAGTAATTTTTATTAAATGTTTAATAAATTTTGCCTCCAAATTTATTCTGCATACATTTTTCTGCAGCAATTATTCTCTAAACAGGTTGCCCCAGGTTGTTTCTGTAACCATATTTTCTATAAACAATGTTCCCGCAACATATTTTCTATAAATACATTGCTGCAACATATTTTCTTTAAACAATGTTGCTTTTACTTTTTTCAATTTTCTATAGACATTGTCGCTTCAACATAGACATTGTTGCCGAAACATACTTTCTATAGACATTATTGCTGCTACATATTTTATGTAGACATTGTGGCTGCAACATATTATGTATAAACATTGTTGCTGATGCATATTTCTATAGATATTGTCGCTTCTTTAAACATTTTTGTTGCAAAATTTTTCCTATAAACATTTTTTGCAACATGGCTTCTATATATTTGAAACATTTTTCTTAATGGCATGTGTATTTTGTAAACTAATCATTTCTTCTTTAAAAATATTGCTGAAACTTTTAATTCTGTTTAGAAGCCGTTCGCACCTTCTTAAAGGTTACAAGGTATAATTTACTCTTTCAGGGTCTCCGAATTATTTCTGTGATTATATTATTCTTGCTACTCAGTGGTCATAGTGTCATTCTCATTGATCTCGTTAAGAACGGAGATTTGGTCAAGCAAGTCCCAAAGAGTGTCTGCTCTATCCTGTCTAGATAAAAATCTGTAAAAATCCAGCTACTCTAATAATAATAGAATAAATATGCTTTCTTGGTATGCAAGGATGTGATTTTTATTACATGGAACAAATGACATCGCAATTACTTCTGAAAACCATTCTGTGAAACCAATATTGAAATTTGAAAATCTTTTAATATGTAAATTAATTTTATAGACAATTTTCTAAGCAAAGTTAATATGTTTGGTGATCTTTTTAAGCTTGTGTTTTTTTTTTTTTTAATGTATTTTCAATAGAGTGTTTTTGAATTAGTCTTCTATGCTAGTAGTGTATTGTGATTAGTAAATGGTATGAGAAATTGATGTTTCCATCAATTTATTTAATATTTAATTTAATCTTTAAAGTCAATTAATTGAACTCAATAACCGATCTGTTTTCTTTAGGGTCCACTTCCAAATACATATTCACATTTTTTTTTAATAATTAACAAACACAAACTGCGAAGCTTTTGGCTTATCTGCAGAAAACACCCAGAGTCTTTGGCGGGAATCGAACCCGCAACCCTTTGACTGATAGTCCGGCACTCTATCGCCTTGTCTATCGGGGCACTGAACAGTAATCTGACAACCCTTACGTATGATTGCTAAATAAATATAAATATTACGTATCCGCATCGTTAAGGCAAAAAATTAACATTATGATAAACATTAAAATTCAACTTTTATAATTCCGTGTTCACACGTGCAAGTCTTATTGATAAGATTTTTACATTTTAGCTGAGTAAGACAAGGGGAGATGAAACAAGTACACACTTGCACGTACTCGTGCAAAGCGTTTTGCTTTCTTATACGCCTGTCTACATACATTCATACATAAAAACACTGCATTGTATAAACGCCAAATATATTTCAATGAAATCAGCGTGTGAACAGAGACTAAATATATAATTGTAAATATTATGTACCCTCACAATTGTAGCAAAAGTATAGAGGAAACTTATTGCTTTTTTAAATAGCCTTAATTGTTTAAAGGCTTTATAATTGCATAAGACAATCTTTGGCTATTAGAACACATACCTTTAATACTAATTTTAGTTATAACAATCTTTCAAAAACTACTACTACTTTACTTGTTAGGAGAATATAGCTTAAATACGAAATTTCTCAAAGATTTCTTCTTAGCATTTCCAAAAGACAAATAACAGTTTAATTGTTGCCATTTCAAGTTAATTTTTTTAATAACAACTGTCTAAAATTAACATTATTATAGGCCTACAAAAGTAAATATTCAATTAAAATTTTACCCCAAAAAAATACACTTACACACGAATCAACACATATGGGTATTTTCATACAGCCGTACGTGATATTCGTACGCATATGGAGTAATATAAATCTCACAAAAATAGATGTTAATGAAAAACAATATTACAGTTATGTTGCAATCAAAAGCTTCTATGTTCGAGAAAAAAATGGGCAACCTAGAAACTTTGGTGTCGAAAATGTCCGATCAAAATAAAGTGATAACGTACATGACAAAAACGGAAGTGGTTTTAAGGCATATTTACGTACATGCGAAAGTCTGCGAATCATGGGAGTTTTTCTTTTCTTTAAAAATTCCTAAAAAAAAAAAAAGCTAAATAATGTACCTTTACAATCCTTTAATATTTAAAGAGAAATCATCTCTGGTTAGTTTTATATAAAAGAAATATATAATAACGTACGTGACAAATTTTCTCGTATATAAATAATGAAATTTATTTTGTAGATAATTTTAGACTTAAATTTGGGGAAAGAAAATGAAAGCATTTACTAATTCAAAAAACGGTCTGATAATAAAAATAATATCAAATTCATAAAATGTTTATTAATATTAATTCAGCCTCTTTTTTTGGTGCTCTTTTAGTTTTGCTTCGCCTTTTTTTAACTCATCCCGCCACCGTTTCATGGTTTTATGATTACTTAAAATAATCTAAATAAAAAATTTGCATTTAACATTGATTTTGATGCATTTAATTTAAATTATCGTACTTACAATAACGTATGCGACAAACTTTAAAAGATAATAATTTTTTTTTATTTCGGTTGAAAAGGAAATTTTAGTTAATATCTTTAATTGGACGAATTCTTATTTTAGAATTGTAATCTTCTTTACCTGCGATTGCCTGTACACAAATGACATAGTTAAACAATGTTTTTGCATAACGTACGTGACACTAGAATGCCATCAAAAACAAATAAAAAAAAATACCGTTATTCTAGATCTTACTTCGCGTTTTTCTCATTATTATAGTTACTTGTTATTGCAAATTTATGTTTCAAATCTATGTATTTAGTTAATAGAAATGAGAAAATAATTTATTTTTCTTTTGCAAAAACTGAGTCGAAGAGACATTCCGATTTTCTCTTCTATTTTTGAGTTTTAAAGTTCCAATAACCTGTAAATTATGAAAAATCGAATATTTTTCTTTTATTAAATCATATTAGAAACATTTTTCAAGTACTCTTATTTTCTTGGTCGTTGTTAACATTGTCATGGAACTACCCATATGTATGTATGTTTCCAAGTATGTTTGTATGTATGTATGTATGTGTAAGGTATGAAATCAAACATATAAAAATACATGTGTGGAAACACACTTCAATCTAGACATACGAGTACACATGTGAAAATCTCATTAAAATTTTGTTATAATTAAATGTCAACATATGCAAATACAGTTTTAAACAATTAGAGAATGAGTATAGACACATGCATATACAAATATTTATATATCTCTAGTTGGTATATATTTAACAACACATTCAATCTTATATATATATGTATGTATATAAAACACACTTTTTGATATAAATGTTTCATTTACTGACATTTAATTTTCATGTTGAAGTTTTTTGCTCTGCTAACAAATCATTTTCACTAACATGTATGTATATAAACACACACTTTATATAAATCAAAATGTTTAACTCCCAAACAAACCAAAAATAAACTTTTAAAATTTTATCATTTAAAATGGTTTTTCGTAAAATAGGTTTCTTGTCAAAATATTTAAAATCATACAAATACACAGACAGACACCTTCAAATGTTTGCAAATATTTATAGTTTTAATGGGTTGGCAAGAGAGTAACTTGAAAAATTTATGGTTAAAAAAATGTTGAATATAGAAAGTTTGTACGATTTTGTTGATTTTTTAAACAAAATTCTAGGCAGCATATTTAAGGAAATGGTTTATGTGCCCTTATACATATCCATGCTGTAAATATTGAACCATAAGAAACAAGAATACGGCAATAGGAATCTGCAGATAGCCTTTATTGGATATAAAACATAACTGTTTTTAATATGCTATGTTATTGTTTGGTTGTGTTTAACTAAGATAATTGTCTATTAAATGCTTGTTAGATGAATTCAAACACTAAAATTTACTCTCCCTCTCTTTTATATTTATCTAGCTCTTACAATTATGCAAATGACGATAGCAGATAATGACATTATCTTTTCGGGTTTTCTGATTTTTTTAACAAATGGTTCATGCGCCCTTTTACACAATCGTGCTTTAAATATTAAACTATAAGCCTAAAGTGAAATTGAAATACAACGTTACACGGTAGATTTATCTCAACTATTAAAAGGATTCAGAATAAACTAAGAATCATTCTCCACTTGCCCCTTTATAATTTTCAACAAAATTCCATATCTAGGTCCTATAGATTCCATAACGACATCAATTTTTCAACCAGCCAACATATACAGAGTAAATACTTTAATATTTAGTTACTCATACAAATATCATAGATGCACATTTTAGATGATAAGACTGTGTGAGAAGAAAATGCAGAAAAGAAACAAATAAGAGAATGAAAAAATGAATAATATTCTGCCAAGATTTTAAGTGCTATTTTATGTATTAATCTTTATAATATTTAAATGAAAACTTGTGCACGCATACAAATACATACTTATACACACGCACACACACTTACATACACACATAAAGAAATACCAACAATTGTCTTTAGACAAGGCAATCATACAATAAAACATTTCAAAAGATTTGTGAAGATTAAGTTTTAATTTTAAATTGCTTAGCTCCAATTGAATGTTGTATTTAAGTAGAGTATCACAAGAGTATTGTGCAGTTTAGTTTTTTCTTTTTTTTTTAATTAAATTGTTTCTATATAATCTCTAAGTTGCTAATATAAATAAAATCCAGAGATTTAATTTTATAATTTATGTTTTAAGAATTAATTTGATTTTTTTTTTCTTTATGGCTGATATTCAATAAGGTTTATGTGAAAAATTTTAATTTTTCTGAAGAGCAAAAATCAACACATATTTCTATTAGGGCTTTACACATCTGGTCTTTTGCAATATACTAACATAATTTTAAAAACCAAAAACTTAATTTTTAAAACCATTTGATCGCCATTTTATATCTAATGGCGTTTTTTGTTTTCCACATGAGTAGGGTACGACTCCTACTCATGCAATGCATTGTGTTGGAACTAGGAAAATAGGTTATGAGAGGAAGGATGGAGTGAGTAGTGGTTGTGAACATTTGTTTTGAATTTTTCTATATTGAAAGTAGCAGGGAATACTTCTGCTGATAGTTTATTCCACATACGGACAGTACGGCTAAAGAACGAAGTAGTGTGTTGTGCGATCTACTGTCCAGTCGACCATGATTGGATGGGCCCTGACTGAAGAACGTGTATTACGTAAAAATCTACGTGTTTCGCGAACAAGTTCCCTAATTTCAGCAGAACACATTCCATTATAAAGCGTGATCAATTTGAGGTTTCGTACTTTTTTAAAGAAAAAAACTCAGAAAATTCAAATTTAATTTTTCTGAAGAGCAAAAATCAACACCTATTTCTCTTTTTGCAACATATTAACGTACTTTAAAAACCAAAAACTTAATTTTTAAAACTCTTTGATAGTCATTTTATATCTAGCGCTTTTTGTTTTTAAATCGTGTTCGGAGAGCTGTTTTAGTTTGATAAATTAAGAGTATTTTTACTAATTACTTTTAAAATTTGTGTATGCAATCAATATTAATAGACCAATAGCCATTACTATGGTCAAGAACGCGACATATGTACATTTAAAAAATTAAATTTTGGCAATTTTGTTTTTATATTTTTAATATATTTTATCAGCTATATAATATGGACGTTTCCATGATCACGAACGCGACATTTTGGCACCTTTAAATTTAAATTTTAGCATTTTGTCATATTTTAAAAGTATTTTAGTAGCACCGCGGTTAGTGCAAAAAGTAAGTTTTTATTATCGTGAATAAATTAGCAATAAACATGAGTTTAAAAGCGCGACAAAACAAAAAACTTCTTTTCGACTGCAACTAGATATTTATTAGTTTGTGTTTGCATAATTGTTGAATAATTTAAATTTTAACAATTTAGCAAAGCTCGACGGTAATACATATTCTTTACAGTTTTTCCCAATTTGTTTTTTTTTTTTAATAAATACACTTACAATAGCAAACGCGACAGACATTGAAAATAAATATAAAATAATAAGTGTGAAATAATATTTGGATTGAAATAAAATTGTCAAACAATTGGTTAGAGAGATCGCTGTTTTCATAAGACACATTCACCCCACACGTTTACGACAAATTGATACAAATTTGGAACAAATTAATTATTGAGGTTACTGAAAAAAAAAATAATATTAAGAAATTGGGCAGATTATTTAAAAATTACCGTGAAGCTTGTAAGAGACAAACAAAAAATGATGCCAAATTCAGAGAATTTGTTGACAGCACAACGAAAATATTTCACATCGGAAAATGTAAATGCCAGCTCAAAACAGCTGGATGTAATTGTGGCAAAATTCAAGTGAACAATAGAAGAATTAAAAATAAGAAATAAAATACATAAATAGAATAAAATAGAATAAAACACAAATATAAAATAAAAATAAGAAATAGAAAATTTTTATGATTTTGCGCTATGAACAACTGAAAATGGTAACTTATCAATATTTTCACGAAAAATTTGCACTTTCACAAGACCAAAACCACATGAAGGAGCGTTGCGATGTACCAGAGAGTTCTGAAATATTGTCTTGGCTACAATTTTTGTCAAAGTATTGGATCGAAAATCCTAATGGTTTGGCTGTTATAGGCCAAAATATTAAAAAAAAACATGACAAAAGTCTGACAAAAAAAAACTTCAAGTCAAAATCGGGAGGCTCGATTTTCACTATTTTGCTCAATACAATCCCAAGAATCAGAAACTTGAAGCGCCCATTAAGATTTTTTTTCTTCCATACTAATCGCCCCACCCTATTGTCCACACTTACATACATGGACAACTATTGAAATATAAACACGGTAAAAAATACTTGCATTTGGATGATTTAGAACGCGACATAGTTTTTCTTTATATTTCTAATTGTTGCATTAACTATCAAAAGCTTCGCAGATATTTTTATTTATTGGTTCATGAAAAGCTTCAACAATTTTTTACCCAAACATTCTTCCAATATTTGCTTGCTGATATCAAGGTTATTTTTCTTTAGTTTTATACGATATTTTTTGTTTTCTTTTCTCTTTGAGCAGTTTCCTATTTAAATTTTCTAAATTCTATAACCTTCCCTGCATATTCTCTACTGCTTTATTGCAATATTCTTTATACTTTAGTGGTTTCGTTTTAACTTTTTCCAAGTATCGCATTTTTACTTCCCTCGTTTAAAAAACATTTCTTTGTGGAAGTTAGAAACATGAACGCGACACAATTTGAAAATCAAAATAAAATGTTTAGTAACGTTTTTATATGCAGAAACTGTTTTAGTTAACGTAACTTAATTTGGATATGAATTAATATTATCAGGCACTTGAATAGAACGACTCTACAATAGAAATCTGCTGATAACCCTTATTGTAAATTAAACTTTACTTTGTTGTATTTACTTAGTCATGTTATTGTGTAGTTGTCTTTAACTAAGATAATTTTCAGTAAATTGTCTTTTAAGTTTTTAATTATGTAAGATGATTTTAAACACTAACACTTACTCTCCCTTTCATATATTTCTTGTTTAAACCTTGCAATTTATCACAGTGACGATAGCAAATAAATGATAACTTCTTCATTTTGTTTGGTTTTTCCAATTTTGTTTTCTATTATTTTTTTCAGTTAATCTTCGCTTAATATGTTTTAAATGTATTCTTGTGTTAAATGGTTTGTTGTCAGAGATTTTTCTGTCGCTAACCCTTTTACTTGTTTCTTTTTTATTATCACAAGACTATTAAAAAGTCATGGGTGACCAAATGGTAAAAGTCAGTGCAAAAAACAACATTTATAAAATTGACTGTTAAATACAGACCACCACCCTTGGGAAAGAATGGTGTTGTTGCTGTTCTCTGCCAGATTTGGAAAACTAAGCCTACATTAAAAAAAAATACTAAAGAAGTTTATAAATAAAGGCAGAGTTACATTTTATTATTAAATATATATCAACGATGCCGCAAAAAAATTAATCCCAGTATTATTAAACAACTTTCCAGGCCATGTTAAAGTATGCACAGCGTATCTATCATTTGTACTTTCTGTACAATTACAAAATTCCGAAAATTTATAGAAATCTTTTTAAAATGGCAATATTATATATTTTAATGTATTTATTATTGCTTTTATTCACTTAAATAAATTCCTGTTCATTTTTTAATTAAGAACATCCCCGCCCATAAAATAAAACAATCTCTTAATTCCTAATGAAAAATTATACAAATAAAAAAAAGACAACAACAAAAATTATTATCAGTTTAAGCTCATTTTTCTGAATTAAAATTATGCCAAAGATAAACTATTGAATATTTATTTGTATAATTACTTTTCGTTGTTGCTTGTGTCTATTATTAATCAAGTTGAAATAATTATAATTGTAAATTAATCCTTTTTAAGCCACCAATAAATAGTCAATGACAGTATAATGACACTTTTTGTTAAAAAAAATTGCATTATAGTTGTTGGCTTTTTTTTATAGAGTTACGAAAAAAAGTAAAGGAATTTTACAGAGAAATTTTAAAGGAAGTGTTATATTAACAAATACAAATGTTTTGTATGTATTTCTAAATAAATATCCGCAAATATCATTGATATTTCTTTTATTTCGGCTCGAGTTCATTAAATTTAATTTTTCGTTAAATTATTTTTACTGAAGGTAGGAATTGTTACATGAAAATTATTATTAAAATTTATTGATAATTATTCTTGGCTTAGGATTCGAACTTAACTCGATATATTTTACACATTGCTTTAAGTTAAGTTTAAGTCTCGATCAATATTTTTGTTTAAAATAAGTGTAAAATATGAAGCATTCTCTAAATAAGCTTTAATAAATAACCCAATAATTATTAAATTGATTAATGAATTGATATTTTTTACTTAAAAATATCAACACAAATGACGAACATTAAAAACTTTTTGAACCAATAATATTGTGTTTGGTTTTTTGTTTTAATGTTTATTTTTAATACTTAACCCGATAAAGATTAATTTAAACAAAAAAACTACAACAGCACATAAACAATTAAATAAGGTCATTTTATATCAACACTTGAGATCATAATAATAGGTTAACTTAAATCGTAAAGCTGAAATTAGCAAAAAAAAATGTATAAAATATTATTGGAAATATTTTATAATTTTTGAATTCGAAAGCTCTACAATTGCTCTACCATATGTTAACCCCCTTATTCAAAAACGATTATTAAATTTAACAAACGTTTATTAAGACCGATTTCCATATAAAATTTGCTTTAATAAACGTTTGTTAAATTTAATAATCGTTTATGAATAAGGAGGTAAATCTTTAACCGAAGCTAGAAAACGTATAAAGATTTCTCACTTTATTTAAAGCATTGAGTATTGTGTCGAAGTTTAACTATTACGAAAATTCATAAATATAATAAATTTCACAATTAAAATTAAAAATATTTAGATTACCACGGTCAGGAATGCGACATAGAAATAAATGAAATGAAATAAAATAAAACAAAACAACTATTTAAACAAAGGATTTCCTACCTGTAGGAGAGAAAGTAGTTTACAAGTGTACGGTTAAACTGTATCTAGCCGAAAATAAGTATTTACGACCGTTTTTGAATTTTTATTTAGCGCTTTTTGACCAGAGGAAGTAAACTGCAATACATTTATATACAGTAGGAAACAAAACTGTCTGGCTGTTTTGCTTTTGGATGCGCTCATGCCGCCCATCAGACTGGTATCGGTCAACTTTCGTTTCGTCGCCGTTCCCAGTGATCTACTGTCCAATTTTTGTGGGTTTCACAGAAATGAAGGCGTTTTTTTCACATTTTTATTGGAAAGTGCTAGCTTTTGCTTTTTTAACACTGGCTAATAAATCAATTCTATTTAATGCGCGTCTAACCGTCTAGGAACTGACATCTTTACCAATACTTTTTGCAGCATTTTTCGCGGTCTTGCTGTCCTTATTATGTAGCAAATGTTCAATCTGCCGGGCATCACCATCAGAAAGCAGTCTTGGTCAACCCCCTTAGTTATTATTACAAGCTACATTACACCGTTTTTTTATATCATTTACCGTGGATTTACTTAATTTAAAGTTTTCAGCAATTTTACGGCTTGAATAATTATTTTGCAACAAGTTTATCACATTGTTTTCAGTATCAGTTGGCGTTTTTTCTCATTTTTAAAAATCTTTTATTTTTTTATTTAAAAATCAAGTTAATCACTTCACACGTCAAACAATAATGCACAAATAAAGCAATAAAAGCTTGTTAACGAGATTGCAACAAACAAAAAAAAAACCAACGGGTCAAATACTGTTCGAACTTTTAATGGACTGTATATAAATAAAACGCTGATTTTCAATTTATTTCATTTATTTAATTGTTGCTTTTAAAATGTCTTCACTCAACTTTCTATAATGTTCTTCTATGTGTGTATATGTGCTAGAACTCCTATCGAACTCTATGTTTTCTTTAGTGTTGCCATAGTATATAAATTCATTACAGTGTTGTATAGAAATAGTATGAATGTTAAATAATAGAATAAAAATAGTGTGAATATTAAATAATTATAAGATATATGTAGATTACTAGAAAAATACTGCAGTCGTCATCAACAAATACCATTTTAATAGAGCAATGTCGTGATAATGTTTATTTCTTGTACTCTGCAAAAGTAGTGAATGTTTTCTTTTTTGAAGTCCTTTATTTTTTTTTTAACAATTTATGTGAGTTTTTGTGCCTTATAATTTAGAATAAGGTTTAATTAAATAAGAAAAAATACATGTATATGATAATATACCTATATTTGTATTAATTTCATTACCTTACTTTCTGCATGCAAAGCATCTCGACAGTTGTGCTTTCCACTGTACATTAAAGAAAATTGGACTTGTGAAAAAAATAAGGTGAATCGTTAAGTGTTGTTTTGGCGCGCAAACAATGTGGTTTTAATCATTTAATATAAAATTTTCTTTATTGGTAATTTCTTTATATATTTATAAGTACTTTTGTTATGAGCTAGTAAAGTTTCTGTTCATAACTACTTTTAGGTCGGTTTTGCACAAATGTTTAGCACAGAAATAACAAATTAATGATATAATACAAAATGAAGAGCAAAAATAACACTATAACTACAATAATATAACTTATATTATTATATACTTGATATCATATTACAAACCCAAATGGATTACACACAATAATCAGCCAGTATTTCATTGTTAACAAATGAATCTCCTGTTGGGGCGTACAACTATAAAAATAATCTTAGTAGCCATTATTTTTAAAATAATGTCTAAGTGAGTGAGGGATATTTAAATAGGCCCATGTAAGATAATGTACCTTAAGGATAATGTAAACCATAAAGGTTTTTAGATAATTGCTAATAAAATATTGTCTTGTTAGATTAAAAAATTTAATTTGTTGCTGTTTTTTTTTTCGAACAATACATATGGTAGCTTGAAAACAAGTGATATATGACTAAAAATAAGAGCTACATAAACTCAATTAAAACTTAAGTAGCATATTAACCCTTTTTTGGAGCTTCCACTTTTAAATTGTATTATCTCAAACCCTTCATAATAAAGCTTAAATACTATTTAAAAGTATTTGCTTAACAAAATGCCATGTTTCTTTTTATATACAGCAAACTGTTTTTGTATATTTTGGTTTCATATTTGTTTCAAAATTTATGGTGCCTTATTGTTTCCACTTAGAATCAAAACAACGGCAGCAAAAAAATTAAATTTTTTTTTGTATCGCTTAAAGGCTTAGGAGAAAAAAAAAACAAACATTCTGATTGTATTCCCTATTTGCCTCATTTTAACATTAAATTAGAAACAAAAAGTATTAGGCATGAAAAAAACGAACTGGGTTTGTAACCTCACCACAAAATAATAATTGTTTTTTAGACCCCAAACCATTAACACAGCCAACAAGCAGCCTTAAATGCCAAACACCACAACAGAACAAAAAGATGTGCAGAAAGTCGCAGTTGAGGAAAACAACTTTAAATACCAGCAGTGTAACATAAATAAACCCTACTTATTTTCAAATAAAATGTAATTTTTATCAAATTACTTGAAAATAAAATCTTGCCAAACAAGTAAGAAAGTATAATCGGTCAAGCCCGACCATATAAGACCCTACACCCAGTATATGTATAAAACGAATTTCAGAAATGGGACCTCTATGGGAGATTGACCATTCAAAAAATTAAGTGTCATGACTTCTGTGAATAAAAATATAATTTATGTTATACATTCCTCGAAATTAATACTTTTAAAAGATTTATGGAGGTTAAAGTGAATTACGGAGAGGGTCTTATATGAGAATTTCGACTAATTATGGACCGACCATTATAAAATTAGGTGTCATTATTTCTGTATATATGAAACTTATTTGTGTGAATTTTATTTTGATACCAACATTTTTAAAAGATTAATGGTTGTTAAATTGATTTTCGGAAGAGGGCCTTATGTAGGAGCTACTCTAAATATGGACAGATCATCACTAAATTGTACAAAATGATTTTTATGTATGGTGAATTTCACGTCAAGTGACCCAATTTTAAAAATCGATGTCATCCGATTTCAGCTTTATCTGTCCAGAAGTGCCGGAGTTAGAGCAGGTCAAAGTTGGACATTTTGGTAAATTTTGGTCATACAGGGTTTTTTTTTAAATGAGTGTAACTTTTTACCTATTGGTCCTAGCAAAAATTGTCCAAAGGACTGTAGATAGCTATTTCCTCAATGATTTAAAAAAAAATTTTTAAATTTTTTTTTAAAAAATATTTTTTTTTTTCAATTTGGGCCCTTTTTTTCTCAAAAGAAAGCCATACAATTTACTTTAAGGCCTTTATAATCGCTTAATGGGATGCGAGTGGGATATCTATCAAAAAAATTCTTTTTTAACTCAAGAATAGGATTTTTCAATATTTGGCACATCTATCATTTTCATTTTCCCCCATTTTATTATTTTTTTTTATTTTTCCTCAAAAGAAACTTTAGACCATTTCCTTTAAGAGCTTTGTGGTCACTTAATGGGATTTGAGTGGGGTATCTATAAGAAAAATTTGCAACTTAAAGAAGCAAGTGTTTCAATTTTTACCATATGCACTATTTTAATTTTTTTTCCAATTTATTACTTATAATACTAAATAAGAATAATAATAAAAAATAATTTAACAAAACTAATATATATATGAAAATGATACATGTGCCAAATATTGAAAAATCCTATTCTTGAGTTAAAAAATTAATTCAACGAAAAATGTGAGAAATTCATAGGTGTCTTTAGGGGTCGAATTACTGCATTCGTGATCAACTAAACCTTTTCGTTTTATTTGTATTTAGTTACTTTTTTTAATAATATCGCTAATTAAATTATTTACAGCTATATTGTACAACTTTTATATTGCAAGATTTAGCACGCGACATTTGTAACGTTTTAGTCATTTCCATCAAAGTTTTTAAAAATATTGTTTTTTTTTTGTTACAATATTCTAACATTTGCAAACGTTTTGCTTTAGAATAGTAGGTTATAGCTGCTTAAATATATTCACAATCTACTCTTACCACAAACTCATGTAATTCTTCCATAATTTGAAATTTGAACAGCAAAACTCAAAAGTCAAATATCTTGCTTTTTAATAAGACAAACCAAACTGAAAACAAAAATCCCCTGATGGTGATTATTGTCTTTTTTTACAAAATATATAAATCCAAAAAAAAACAACAAACAAACAAATTGTAAAACGAATAAGAATACAATAACAAAGAGTAGAAACTGTAAAATAAATAAATGTTAAACACCAAGATTAGTGCAAAAGCTTTTGACTAAATCCTCATTGTATTTTATTACACAAAAGTCACTTAATGCTTGTTCAATTTTTAACCTTTTTTAATGGCATTTTAAATTGTTGTTGTTGAGCTGGTTCTTGTTTTTTTTTAATTTTTTATAAATGACCGTCCTTAGAACAAAAAAAGTCCTTTTTAAATATTGTTGTTGATATTGCAGAGGTTTGGCTGCTTAATTTTTGCTATTGTTTGTTAATAATATTGTTTTTTATCTCTCCTTTTTTTTTTGTATTTTTGGTCATTAAGTTGTTTGTTTACTGAATATTGTTGTGTTTCTTTAGCAAAAGTTACAAATTAACAATTGATAAATATTTGAAAATATCTCAAAGCTAAATTTAATGGAATGCACAGAAAAAAACCTTAAATTACTTTGAATGAGAAAATCATGTTTTTAATTGATTTTTTGTTTGTTAATTGTTATTTATTGGATGAAATTAAAATGGCAAAAAAAATTTCAAAAGGAATTTAATTGTTGGCAAAGAAAATAAATAGGAAATAAGGAAATTAAAAGTACATTTTAATTTTGATTAATGTAGTCTTAATTTAAAAAATATTGAATTGAAAATACTGCCATGTTTTTTATTATTTGTAAATAAAAATTGTTTAGGCTTAGATTTTATAAAGTAAAAATTTATAACATCATATATAGTATATATATGTATATATATGGTGAATTTCACGTCAAGTGACCCTATTTTAAAAATCGATGTCTTCCGATTTGAATTAAATTTGCACCAGGGTTAGTAGTATTGGATAGTAGGCCAGAGGCAAATTTTTAGCTCTATCAGTTAAGAACTGCCGTAGTTAGAGGGGGTCAAAGTTGGACATTTTGGTCCATTTTGGTCATACAGGGTTTTTTTAAAATGAGTGTAACTTTTCACCTATTGGTCCTAGCAAAAATTGTGCACAGGACTTTAGATAGCCATTTCTTCAGTGATTTCAAAAATATTTTTTTTTAATTTTAACATTTTAATTGTGACTTTTCAAGGCAAGTATTGTTAAGTGAGAAGAGAAAATAAAATGTATGCATCCTTGATAGTACTAGTCGATTTTCTGATTTCCTTTTGTTTCTTCTTTTATTTTCTCCGACTTATTCTGCGCAAAGTTGTTTGCATGAAAAAGTAAAAACTTGATGGTAAAGGCTACGAAAATTGAAGATACGCGTACGCGTGTAAACGAAATGGCAGGTTCAAAACAGAATTGAACAAAAACCGGTCCGCTAAAACTGAAACGTGTGAAACACCACCTATTGTATAATTATAAATCTGTAATAATATCATTTTGCAATAAGTTTCCGTCATATTTCTTAAGTTCGCTTATTTATTTTATAACATTTTCTTTTAATCCGCCTACAACAACTACATATTTTATAAAACTTTTAAGTATAAAAATAAGTAATAAATTTTTTTGATTAAAAATGGCAAAATTATAACGGATTAGTTTTGGGACATTGCGAACAATAATAACTACTTTTTCTAGTAGATTTGTAAGTAGTCTGTGGGCTAATTCTGACAGTCGTGATCGAATTTGTTTTCGAATCGAAATTTATTTCGACAGTGCAAAATTTTCTAATGATGGTACTCGATACGAATCCAATCGATTCATTGCTTCAGTGTTGTAAAAAACTTAAACAAGTACGTATTACAACACTGAATAAAATAAAAGAAAATGTGAACAAAAAACATATGTGTCTGAAAAAAATTACTCAAGTAAAAGCCAAATTTGTTAAAGAAATTATGTTAAATTAAATATTGATCCAGTTATGTTTTTTTACTCATCGTCTTCTGATTCTGATGAGATTGAAAACATTAATGACATAAGGAAACAAATAAGAAACACCTCCGACCGAGGCTTACAAAGCAAGCATAGGTAAATTTTATTTTTGATATTTTTGATCTAAAAGTAATAAAATTATTAATATTATGATATTTTTTAAAGTAAGTAACAAATTTTTTACTAACATTTTCTTTTTTTCTTCTGTTTGCTAAAAAAAAACGTTATTTCGAATGCTTCTTTGCTTACGAGTAAAAACTCGCAAGGTTGCGTTCGAATAATCATTCGTTATCGAATGCCATCATTAGAAATTTCGATACATTTTATTCGCTATCGAATGAAAGAATCCCAAATGTTAAAAAATTGGAATGTTCGAATGAAAATTTACTCGCATACGAATGCGAGAATTAGCCCCCTGGCCGACAATTTCCTATTACATACTTTTTAACTCAATTTGTAAGTGAAGTTTTTACTGGGTAGTTAAACAAAAAAACTCAGAAAAAGAATAACAACTCAAAAATTAGTTTTTTTGGAAATCACTTAAACAATAAAAAGAAATAAAACGTTTATAATATTTTTGAATGGTATTTTCTTACAATAACATCATTTTTTGCTGTAATATATCGTTAGAATCAACAGAAACAATTTTTGGCCTCTTCTGAAAATTCATGAATTTTGAGTTGTTGTGCTTTTGAAGAACAAGTGCGATATGTGTATACAAATGTGTGTATACTCTCAAATAAAAATACGAATGATTTAAGCAATTATAATATTATGCGGTTTCAATTATATTTTAGAATAAAATTTATATTTTAACACAAAATTGTTTAGTATTATGTACTGACAAGAACGTGACATTCGTGCGTCTTTAAAGTGACACAAGAAAGAAATGTTAATATTTATTTAAAATGATTTACCCCCTGGCTCATGATGTTGAACGATAACTCTCGCTTAGATAAGACTTAAGACACAAACTTGATTGTGGAATAAACAAACTTGATTGAGTAAAAAATAGATACGATAAAAAGAGTCTGTCTTAAGTCTTATCTAAGCGAACGTTATCGTTCGACATCGTGGGCCAGGGGGTTAATTTGCGATTACAGTGATCATAATATTGTTTAGCAAACTTGTAATCATTGTTCATTTCTGAGAATTTCATTAACTCCCTGTGCACTAAGAAGATTCCTTCCCTAAGTAATATGTTAAAAAAGTTGAATTAGTTCAACAAAGCGAAATTTAATGTTGTATTTTCTATTTTATTTATTAAGCTATTAGCATTTAACAAAACTAATTTCACCTAGTTTTTGATAACTCACTATTACTATTTCCTTTTATTACCCCTATCACTAAAACTTATCTTAAAGGCAATTATTTTCACTTTTTCTTACATTTATACACTCTAATGTATACTTAGCACCAACCTTAAGGGATTTGCTAAACAATGCGTTAGATAAACAAACATACTTAAAATTAAACTAAAACGAAAAGAACAATATTTATGTTGTAATGATTAAACAAATACACATTTGAAAACATCCTCTAAAGATAAGGGGGTTTTCTCTAAATTATGTTAGTTTTTTTTTCATTTTGCAGGAAAAATAAAAACTATTAAGATTAAACTTTATTAAATTAGTTTAACCAATACATGTGTTTTGAGAGCTAAAGATAACACACGAAACATAACCACACTTGAACAAGCGCACGCATGCACACGAGCATAAACATAAATACCGCATACCAATGCAAACACAATTGTTGTACTAACATACACAGAAACATACATATGTGTCTACAATAGTGTTGGCCAAAATGGTACAACTGTACTTATTTTGGTACATTTTAGACTCAGTTGGTACCGTGGTACTACCACGTGTCATTTGGTACTATTTCTAATTACTGTTGCATTTGGCATTTAAGTTATTTAGCACATTTGTATAAATAGTAGTGCAAGTAGAAGAGATGATTTTATTCAATTTCATGATCTTTAAATATGCATCTACTATATAAGATGCTTATCACGACAATAAATTGCTGGTTGAATTATCGAAAAATGAGAACCCCTGTAGTATTAAATCACATTAAATGATTTGAAAGCTGAATTTTAGAAACTAAAGCTTAATTAGTTAATCGGAATTTTAAAAATGTTAAAAGTTAATCATTAAATTTTTTAATATATTCTTGAAATACCAAAATTTTGTAATTTTGAAATTCTAATCGAAGTACGTAATAATATAAAACCCGATACTTCATAAATAAGAATGTTATATGTAATCATGATAATAAATGAAAATTAACTCTACATTTAAACAAATACAGGCAAATCCCGAATAAAGATAATTTACAGGAAACATTTTATTACGACACGAGCTATATTTCATGGCCTCTAATTTATCTTTGTTTCAAATTCATCAATATAAAGTTGTTGTTCTATCCTTTGATAACTGTCTTCCTGGAACACTAGTTTTATACGTTTTATCTGGCAGCATTTTCCAAAGAGATTTAAATTGTGATTCTTTGAAGAAGTCTTACACCGTATTTCTTTTTACCACCAAATCAATACCAAGGCTTCTTTTCCATTAGAGTTCGACACTCTTGTTATACCTTGTTGGTAATATCAGCCATTTTGGTTTGTCAGTTTGTTTTTGACAGATAAAAAGGTAAGTCGTGTTTTGGTGTGCTCTTCGATTTTTTACTATTCGAAAAAGTGTATCAAGGAAACTGTATTAAGTTTTGTGTAAAAAATGAAATTAAATGCGGAAGGAGATTTGAAATGTTGGCTGTGGCGTTTGGCGAATCTACTATGAGCAGAACACAAGTTCAATTGTGGTATAACCGGTTTAAGGAAGGCCGAGAAGATGTCAATGACGATGTTCGTCCTCGTCGCCCGAGCACATCAACAACCGATGAAAACATTGAAGCAGTGAAGAAAATTATCTTGGATAATCGTCACATCACTATCAGAGAGGTTGCTAATGATGTTGGCATATCGTTCGGCTCATGCCAAACAATTTTTACGGAGGTTTTAGGCATGAAGCGTGCGACTCAGGAGCTGTCGAAAGGTCGTTACTGGTGACGAATCATGGGTGTATGGCTATTACATTGAAACCAAAGCCCAATCATCCCAACGGAAACGTTCAGAAGAGCCAAGACCGAATAAAGCACGTCAAGTTCGATCAAATGTGAAGGTTTTGCTGACTGTTTTCTTCGACTGCAATTCTTGCCACATGTTCGTACGGTTAATAAGGAATACTACCTTGAAGTTATGCGCAGTTTGCGCGAAGCAATTCGTCAGAAACTTACAGAATTGTGGAAAACCCAAACATGGATTTTGCATCATGATAACGCACCAGCTTACACATCGATGCCTCAACCACCGTATTCACCGGACTTGGTCCCGCTGACTTTTTCATTTTCCCAAAACTGAACACACCGATAAAAGGAAAGCGTGTTGCTAAGATTGAGGACATAAAAGAAAAAACGAAACAATAGCTGTTGGCGATACCAAAAAGCGCGTTTCAGAAATGTTTCGAGGATTGGAAAAAACACTGACATAAGTGTATTATATCTGAGGGGGAGTACTTGGAAGGGGACAAGATAGTTACTGATTAATAAATAAATACTATTTGGAAAAGTATAAAAATGGTACCGTGGAGGTTTAAAAAGTACATTTTATTTAAATAATTGGTACAAAATCGAAAAAGGCATTTTCCATCACTGATCTACAAACCTAAACAGAATACTTGCCATATTAACTATGGAAATATTGTAAGTGACTCAGTGATTATTATATGTTCAAACACATATTCATATCTACACACATTTATACTCATTTACGCTTTTATACACTCACATATTTAATTATATTAACCATACACCAATACCTCGCTTTGTGGCGTTTCGTTTTGCGTTTTTTTCGAAGTTGCGACGCTGCTTAATTAGTACTAATTTTCACTGTGCCTCGTTAGATTTTCGAAGTTGCGTTGTCTTTATTTTTTTGTAATGTTTGAAAATCTTCTGCTGTTGCAGATGATGGTAAAACGATGACCTTAAAAGAAATGCTTTGATGATCGAAATGGAGTCCTTGCTTTCTATTTGGATTGAAAATCAAGTTGGGCAGAGAATACCATTAAGTAAAATGAAATTTGAGACAAAAGTAAAAAGCTTATTTGATGACATAAAAAGTAAAGCATTATACAACGACAACACTAGTGGTAGTAATACAGAAAATTGCTACAAGCAAAAATAATTTTACTTAGAAAACAACGCTGTTCCACAAACATTGGACCATTTTTTGTGAAAAAAAGCCGACAACTTAGTATTTTAGTATTTTAAAATCTTAATTCACTCTATGTCGTGCTTGTTTAGAACGTAACCCCGACGCAAAATGAGGTATTGGTGTATATATTTTACAGCCGTAAGCAATGTTATAGAAAAGTTCAAAATTATGAGAAATAACTATTATATTTTTATTTTAACTAAATTACGTTGAACATTAGACTTCTGGTAATGTCAATCATAAAAAAGTTAGCATTTTCGAGCATAACTAAATGTTTTTTAGGGATTTAAACTAGTTTTAATCTAAATAGTTAATATTTAAAGTTTGTTTTTATTTTTATATTTATTTTGTTTGAAATATAGCGTGAAACTATATTCTTCTACTACTTAAGAGCCAAATTTCAACATTTGGATATATAACACAGAGCTACAAAATAAAATAAAAAACTTGATCAATATATGGCAAAAGTCTTTAGAGTAATCCTAATGCTTTATTCATATAAATTCTGGCCGCATAAATGTTTTAATATTTATATAACAAAACAAACGATTGCATAAATTTGAACCACAAATTGATATCGATTTATTAAAATTTAGGAAAACTTCTTCTTTTCTGATATCATGGATCGCACTACCTATTGAACAACATTTCGATCCATCATGAAAATATTATTTTGTTTTAACCCTGCTTTTACTTTCTTTTAAAAATAGACCAACATTGGTCAATTGGCTGAAGCTGAAGGCAATCGGACTGTTGCGATATTTCTCTATTAGTTATTTCGACCAGATCTCTTCGATATCAATACATTGCAGCATTTAAGGAGCTAAATCAGTACAAAGAATTTACTAAAGAGTTGTGGCGCTTATAAAAGGCAGCATAAAAAACTAACAGCCATGTCACAGAATTTAATTTCAAATTAAAAGTGGTTTCATTCCGAAAAAAAAGTTTTCGCTTTACTTTTTCTATAGAAACAAAATACGAAATTAATTCCACTTCCGAGCGGAATTAGATTCTGTGACATGGCTGTAAGTCACAATTTACATGAAGCAATTTTTATTTAAAAAAAATAAATTTCTTCGGTGTTCACACAGCACAATTCTTATTGTTTAAGTCGCTCGTATTTTTATAAACATATGTACGTAATACGAATAAGAGAGTAAGATGAATTTCTAGTACAGTCAAGTATGTACTCGTCTTATCTTTCTCTCACCCCGATGTCTAAAAGGTAATCAGCTTAGCTTAAAGAATTGCTTCGTGTAAATTGGGACAACTAAAGAAAATTTATAAATGTATTCTGTCTTTTATTTTATGAAACGCCATTTGTTGGTTTTTCCTTATTATTATTTACTAATTATACATGTATAGTGAATGTAAATGAAATTTTTATTTAATTTTAAATTAATTATTTAAGACCTCGAGCCTGATTATTTATCTAATTTATTTGGAATTTAAAAGGTCGAAACAAAAACATATTTAGTTAATTATTTAATATAATTTTTATTTAAAACAATAATATAACACTCTACACCCAGTATATGTATAAAACAGTTTTTGAAATGGGCGCTATATGGGAGATATAACCTATTATGGACCGACCATCCAAAAATTTAGTGTCATGATGTCTGTGAATATAAATATGTGTTAAACTTTATCTCGATATAAATACTTTCAAAAGATTTATGGAGGTTTAAGTGAATTACGGAGAGGGTCTTATATGGGAGTTTCGACTAATTATGGATCGATCATTATAAAATTAGGTGTCATCATTTCTGTATATATGAAACGTATTTGTGTTGAATTTTATTTTGATAACAACATTTTTAAGAAATTTATGGTCGTTAAAGTGATTTTCGAAAGTGGACCTTATATGGGAGCTATGATAAATTATGCACCGATCTGCACAAAATTTATAGATGTGAATTTGTTTGCATACTTCCATAATTCAAATATTTATGATCAGTAAACCCCAATTTCGGGAGGACATTTGTATGGTGGCAAGGTGAAATAATGGACCGATTTCCACCAGTTTCAATTCCATCCATCCTTAGGCCAAAAAAAATCACGTACCACATTTTATCGAAATATCTTAAAAATTGCGACCTATACTCTGCGCACAAGCTTTACATGGACCTTTACATGGTTTGCTATAGAAAATCGTAATTCACTTTGTTTTTGTATTTTTTGTATTTGTATTTGTTAATTTGATTTTCTAATACAACAAGACACAACATCTTATAAACTACAGCATTAGAGTCAGACAAGTTAAAGTTTTTATAGATTATATTTAAATTTAAATAGAGTAAAGTAAATAAAGTAAAGGTATATAAAATTAAAAAAAAAATAAAAAAT
The DNA here is from genome assembly GCA_916048285.2 of Bellardia pandia. Taxonomy (NCBI): domain Eukaryota; kingdom Metazoa; phylum Arthropoda; class Insecta; order Diptera; family Calliphoridae; genus Bellardia; species Bellardia pandia. Next base: position 13,386,254 of record OU696530.1, on the reverse strand, counting down.
AAAAAATAAAAAAAAAAAATTTATGAAAAATATTCCCTCAGTAATTTTCTAAATCTTTTAGCGTTGCTAGTGATTTGCAAATCATTTGGAAGTTGATTCCAGAGACGTATGCTTAATATAAAGTATTGGCATTCGGAAGCATGGTTACGATGACGAAATTGAATTAAATTTTTCCCTCTACACGATCTAGAAAACTGCAAACGTTCATAAAGATATTTTGGCTCCCTTGTCATTATTATTTTGTGAAGTAATATTAAGTTTTTAAATTGAAGATAGTTTGAAAATGACATATTGAATAAACGACAAGAGTGCTGCTATATATGATCAAATATTTTTAAAGAAAAAATGTAACGAATGATATTATTGTACGTAAAAATGTCAGATGAGTATAAACGTGTCGGCAGAAGATAAGTTTTTGCAAGTAATATCCTTACTTGCAGAGTTGTAAAGTGCTGTTTAGCTCATAAACTTTGCAACATGCCATATACATTACCACAAACTTGTGTAATGTGATTCGACCAGGTTAAAGTTTTGTTAAATATTACTACTAAGTTTTTTGGGGAATCTACAGTATCGATTCTAGAATCACCAAGAAATATATGTACCTCAAAATCTATATGAAAGGCTCTTTTACATATTAATATGCATTTCGATTTGTTAGGATTAAGTCGCAAACCGTTAGCCGCTGCCCATGTAAATATTTTAACAAGATCATGATTTAATTCCAGTATTTTCATATTAACTGACTCTTTAGGACTACTGAGATACAGCTGAACGTCATCGTGTTTATTTTTTTTTTTTTTTTTTTTTTTTTTTTGAACGTTACCCCGACGCAAATTGAAGTATTGGTGTATAAAATTTACTTGCAATATATGTGGGGTCGGGTATACCTACCATCAAGGAGTAATGAAAAATAAAAATGAAAAATGTCAATAGAAAACTGCTCACCCAGCGGAGGCTTAAAATAGAACCGAAAGTCGAAATTTTCATTATTGGCCGAACGAACCATCATTTAGATTCACTTTTTAAAATACTGTCATTCAAATGTTTGCGTGACTACGATGGTATTTTCGAAAGTTCCAATTTTGCATTACTCGTTTTAAAATTATTACCAATATCTCGCGAATCATATAATAAAGGGAAAAAACAGAGGTGTGGTATCACAAATTAGCTGTTCCCTATTTCTCACAGAAATGTGATTATCTTAATGCTCATGAATTATTTGGAGACGTCTTGGCAATGTAAGCCTTTGTCAAATAATACTGAATAAAAATAAGATGACAGTTAGTAACGAGTGATTTAAAAAAACACTATTGAGGACCCTATATTTTAAATTTCCATGGCTCAGAGTGTGAGACTTTAGACAATTTACATTTTACTCTTCCGTAGTATAGCGGCAGTGCTTCATTGAAAGAAACGGAAGTCTTACCAACATATTTTTGAAAACAAGTTACTGTTCAAATCTTTGGGTAATTAAGTTTAACAGACAATATCATAGTTGAGGCACAACATTATCAAAGAATCTATAGCTAATAATGATTGTATACTGAGATCTTTCTTTAATTAAAGCTGCTTTAAAGGTAAGCGGAATGTGAAGTTGTTGGTGACCTCACTTATTTCTATAAATATATGAACAAAGAAAAGACTCATATGGTCTTGTAATCTAAAAATTGTTATGTTAAAGCTATAAAAAGTTATCAAAAATAATATTTTCTCAGATATATTTTTTTTTTTCATTTTGCCATCTATTTGCAATTTAAATTGATAAAAACCAATATTATTTTTTCCAAAAATTTATTACTAAAAAATTTTATTGATAACACAAGTGTCTAACGCGGCGTATGAGTAATAAAAATATATATAGTTTTTATAATAAAAAAATAAATAAATTATACGTCCATGTGTACAAGCAGGCTTAAATATGTTGCTTTTTTTTCTTACTAATTATTAAAGGCAACTTTTAATGCTGATTAAAAAGAAAAACCATAAAAGCATATTTCCCACATTTTATTTATATGTTGTATTTTCTGTTTATTGTTATAAATAAATGTATGGTTGGTTGTTGTAGCTACGGCTGCTGCTGTTGTTGGTTTTCATCATTTCCGGTGTATAGCAGCTGGTAGAATGTAATTTCTCATAAATGATTGCAGGAAAAAGAACTTAAGGTGTTAATGGAAAATCAAACACACACACACATACTCAATGAGAGAGAGAGAGAGTGAGAAAGAGGGATAAAAACAAAAAACAAAAGCAATATAAAGGAAATAAAGTGCTTACACATATACTCATACATACATATGTACATATATACAAATATCTATATATGTATGTATGTATGTGCGTTTACGTTTGTATATTCATACTGTAAGGCCATAGGAGAGCAAAAGCGTATTGAAGATGTCGATGTGAAAAACGTTATAAACGTGATTTGAATGCAATTCTGTACTTTTTTATACCTCCTTTCTGTATTGTAGCTGCTGCTACTGCTGCGATATTAATGCATGAACATGCCACATAAATATATGTGGGAGAAAAAGCGTAGAAAAAAATGTATAAATAAAACTGCCCTGATGAAATCACTGTCATTAATAAAATATATTTTTTTAAACAGTGTGAAACATTATGAGGGGAATAAGATACATTTTACCTTTTCTTTTAGAATTATTTTATGAATATAATTATGAATTTGAACTTTGATAAAAATTTTAGTGTATTGTTAAATATCAATAGTGGGCGTGGCACCTCCCATAGATATGATGACAAATTATATATAAGGAAAGCTATATCAGCAATCAATATTAATATTTGGGACACCAATGCGCTGACTAGCAACAATATTAACTAAATGTTAAAATTTCTATACATTTGAAACCCTTATCTATATATAAAATTGAAAGTGTTTGTTTGTTTGTATATTGTAAATCATAATAAGATAATGTAATAATATTTAATTTAAAAGGAAAACTGTAGATTTTAATAACTTAATAATTATATTTATTTAACTCTAAACTTTTTATTTCACTACGATACGGGCAGCGAAGCACACCGGGTTTTAGCTAGTAAATAATAAAAAGTGAAAAAAAAAATTTTTTTTGAATATAGACTTTACAAACTTTTCAAAAACGCAATTGTGGGGAAATAAAATAGTGCACCTTTGGTTTGGTCTTTAAAAAGTATGCCTACGTGTACTATTTATCTTTTATGGTTTTCGAGTTATACGCATTTAAAAATTTTGCTAAAGCCTGGTTCGGTTTTTTTAAAAGCGTACAGAATTTTTTTCAGATTTTCTTCAAATCCAGAATTTCTATCCCACTGTACTTTAGAAACAATGTCGATGACAAGGTGTTGCTGTAAAATGTAGAAGAAATGGAGCTTCTTATTATTAAATTAATCAGAAAATAAGGTATTCCTTTGGAATAATCTGCAAAAAAAAAACTTTTTTCTGGGAACTAAAACTTAAAAAATAGGCTTAGAGAAAGACTACTTATGATTTCACTGATATTTTTAAAAATTGACTATTATGTAAACTATTAAACATATTCTAGCTATCCCCTTTGTCTTGTCCTCTAGTGTTCATATTCATTTCAATTGTTGAACACCTACTGACCTATACGCAGCCAAACAAACATAAATACACTAACAAATGAGTCAGCATTAATATGAATATGGCTGCATGCATTTGCGTGATCATGACGAAAGAAAAAAAGTGATTTTGTTTTTCTTTTTTCTTTTTTCTTTTTTCTCTCTCTCTCCCTGTATATAAATCGAGTAGCAATTATGCAAACAATAATAACTGCCGCAATGCACTTGTTGCAACAATATACTTCAACAATTGTGAATAATTGAAATGTGAATATTTATCACTTGCTTTTTATTTCTTTTGCCCATTACCCTTAGCAATACACACAAACTTATGTACAAGTAAAATATACCAAATTTAGGAGGTTAAGGTTAAAGATTTTTTCTAATTACAAACTATATAAAATATGAAGAAGACCAAATCCTTAAAATTATATCTTTAATGGTTTTTAGAATTAATTATATGTTTTTTAAAATATCCATTTAGTTACTTCTCACCTTACCCTCCTGTTTTTGGTATTTGCCGCTGAGTACGTGTTTCTGTTAAGTAATGTGCAACTGATGTTTTTATTCCTTCTTCTTGTTTTTCTATAAACAATATTGTTTTATTGTTTTTTGTTGCCGTAAATATATATTAAACAAAATATATGGTTGCGCTGAAAAAATAAATAGGAGTGTCGGAAAAAACGTAAAGCAATATGGTAAATTTTTGTTTATAATGGAAAACGGATATTGATATATTTATTTTTATTCGTTTTTTTATGCTTTTCCTCCCTGTTCATTCGTTTTTTGTTTACCTACTTCTATGTTGTTTCATTTAATTTATTTTTTAAATTTTGGGTTTAATTTTGTTACACGCAATGTGAGAGAAATTAAATTTATTGTTTTTTTTTATAAAATTCGTTTAAAATACTGTGATTTATAACAATTGCTTGCATAAATACAGGAAAAATTTAAGTTTTTTTTTACAGTTTGTTTTCATTATCATTTGCTTTATGTTTTTATTTGTTTTTTTGCTGTAGCTGAAATAAGGTCAACTGAAATAAGGTTGACCTTATTTCTGCACTTTCCAAAGTCATAGAGAGTATGCTAAATTACCATCTTGTGAAATATCCAATAAGTCCAATAATTTGCTTAGCGACCGCCAGTACGTATTGGCCTTCCTCTCGGAAAAATGGTGTCGTGCTATACATTGTTTTGACGAAAGTAAAGTGGTGGCTCTAGATATTTCTAAGGCGTTCGACGGAGTCTGGCATGGTGCTCTCTTATCGAAACTCATTGCTTTTGGTGTCGGTGATAACTTCTCTCGATTTATATCGAGTTTCCTCAGAAATCGCACTATACGAATTGTTATAGATAGGATCTTATCAGGCAAATTCATGATTAATTCAGGGGTACCGCAAGACACCGTTCTTTTTCCCACTTAATTTCTCATCTTTGTAAATAACCTTCTTTGTCAAACTTCAAACCCTATCTACTCTTTTGCAGATGATAGCAACATTTGCCATTCCTACTCATTTAACCATAGACCAAACCCTTTGGAGATGGGGGAAATGAGACAAAATATGAATGATACGCTGAACCGAGATCTTTAAACAATCTCGGAATGGGGTTGTCGATTTTAACGCACGTAAGACTCAGTGTTGTTTATTAACGCACAAAAAAGAAATCAGACGCTCTTGACGTTCTAGGCATGAGAATCCAGTGTGATGTCCGCTGGACCAAACACATCTTTCAAGTGTCGAAAGAAGCGCTCAAGTGCCTTGGTTTTTTAAAACGGTGTAGAAAATGATTCACTCCATCTGATCTTCTTACTATTCGACCGAAAATGGAATACAACTCTCATGTATGGGCCGGTGCTTCGAAGTCTATTTTGGAGTTACTTGACCGCATACAGGAGAGGGCGAAGATGCTTATCGGTGGCAGTAGGATATCTAACTCTATTGATTCATTGGAACATCGTCGCAATGTGGGTTGTGTTTCTTCACTGTTCTATCGATACTATAATGGAATGTGTTCTGCTGAAATCAGGGAACTTGTTCCTGAAACACGTAGTTTTTTACGTAATACACGTTCTTCAGTCAGGGCTCATCCATTTGTGGTCGACTGGACAGTGGATCGCACAACACACTACAGTCAAAATTCGTTCTTTAGCCGTACTGTCCATATGTGGAACAAACTACTAGCAGAAGTATTCCCTGCCACTTTCAATATCAGAATATTCAATTCAAATGTTCACAAACACTACTCCCTCTATCCTCCCTCCCATAATCTATTTTCCTAGTTCCAACACAATGCATTGCATAAGTAGGGGTCATACCCTGAGTGCTGGTCCAAGAAAAAAAAAATATAGTAAAAGTTTAAAATTACTCATAAACAACTATTGTTTCTAGAATTGTACTGTGAGTGTCAATTTAAAGTAAATATGTAATTTAGAACAATATATATTGAATAATTCTTAAATGACTTATATGTTCAATTCACAAATGCTATTGTAGTGTCATATTAGTTGTTCGTCGTCTGATTCTATAATAGTTGTACAAATATTGCTGATAATTTCTATATAAATATTTTTTGCAACACCTACGATATTTTCACATTTGTTTTTTATATGTTGTATGAAAGTTTAAATATTGCCAAAAGTTCAGATATATATAACAACTAACAAATTGCTGATTTGGGTTAAAAAAAAATATAACATAAAAGCTAGAGGTCCACAACTCGCTTTTTAGCGTCAACGCGTTTATAGTTTCCTAAACGTTTTTAGCACCAAGTATTTCAAGTTACATGTACTTTCGAAGGTGATGTCGTAAGCTCAGCTGATTTTTTTTTATATAAAGTTTTTTTTTTATCGGTTTGTTTGTCAATTTCATATAAAAATGCTTTTTCAACTGTCTTGCTTTTCATTTGTCGATGTCAGCTGTTCGATGCTGGTGACGCTTTCAAAAGTAGAAAGTAAACCAACTTTTCGCTTTTCAAGCGTCAACGCTTCCTACGCTTTCAAGTGTAACTGAAAACGTACGACTACATTGATTCTACTTTTTTGAGAATTGTTTAAAACGCGAGAAATGCGTAAACACTTGGTGTGAACTGATTGACAAATTCAAACCAAGTATATTAAATTAATAAACAAAAAATTTTAACAATGGATATTGCTGCAAATATCACGTACGGCATGCTGTGTCTATACAAATGGAGTGCAGTAGCACAGCAGTTGTGAGAAGTGCAACGTACATCTACACTCAGAAAATTGCTTCAAACTCTTTAACGAAGACAAACAATTTTATTTAAAACGCCGTGGCACACGTTCAAACAAAAAACCAAGAATTGAATAATTCAATGTTATCCAATCTATATTCTGTAATAAATATTTGTATCTGAAAACAATAAATATTTTACATATTTTACTTGTACTAACAGTTTTTTATATGATATCGTAGTTTACTCATATACTTTCTTAAATACGTCACATATACAACTTTAAGAATAATAAACAAATTTTACCGAATATAATAATTCAAAGCATCAACAGCATCCAACGTGTGGTCAAACACACGGCAGTTTTCAGAAAAACTGAAAGTAATTCTTAATTTTTTTTTGTCAGAAATTCTTTTAACTTGGAAATAAGATGTTTCTGAAAGTTTCATCAAAAAATTCCAACGTTGAAATTTCTGGTAATTAATGAGTTAATAATAAAGTAGGAACTTTACTTTTCATTTTGATAAAACACTCTTTAACCTTTAAACATTATTGTTAATTTGTTTATTAATTTATTGTGCATTCATGTATAGAGCTGGGTAAATGCCGGGTAAATACCTTTTTTGGGAATTTATTTGGATATTTATAAAATGCATTGCAAATGCTGCATATGTCATCACTGGTTGTCAATCAGCTAAAAGGTCATTTTAAATAGGTAAGTCATTTTTTTAAATGTTTTCAATACCACGTACGTTGTTAAAAATCGAAACGCGGATTAATTTATTAATTAAAAATTTACTGAACTGAATTAACATTGTGGAGAAGATATGTTTTTACTAGTGAAGCTAATATTGATGAAGTGCAACAATAAACTTATATCGCGTTTAGGTATAGCCCATCTTTTAGATAAATACATGGGTATTTACCCATTTTACCCAATTAACCATTAGCCATTTAGTGATTTTTTTCATTTGATTTTTTTTTACAAGGCACTCGTGTTGAAATAATGTTAAAATAATTGGAGTATCACAAACTACGACTCTTTTCACTATTCCTACTAGTAACTCTTGCATATTACCAGCTGCGGCCAATAGTATTATATTCGTCTATCTGAAATGTTTCACAACAGTCAAGGCGCTCTATTAAAACAATTTTGATTTCTTATTGTACATATATGTGGTTTGCAAAAATTGGGCTTCTTTCATACCGCCGGCCTTTCCTTCGGATAGATTGTAGTCCAATTTAAGTGCCTAATGTCAACCTCCTCGTGGTGCAAACTGGGGATAATGTCATACATTGGATTGTATGACTAACAAACTGACAGGGTTAAATATGGCCGGGGGCGAGGTGTAGGTGTGATTTTAGCTGGACCACACCCCCATTACCGGCCTAGAAAATGGTTACTAGTTCCATGAATTGCAAGTGTTCGAATCTAGATAGAGTGAAATCTGGTTTACTAGAGGAAGGTCGAAGCCGACCGGAGTCTTTATCTGGTGCTGCGGGATCAGTTATTGCCCTGGTTTTATTATTAGGGTGACCGTCCCCTAACTGATAATTGGTTGAGGTCACTTCGGTGTCCACGCAGTGGCTGTGGTTTAATACCCAAAGCGGGGAGAATGGCATTTGATTAAAGGTCCGATGTATGCTTGCGCAAGTAAGCATACTTCAGGCTATCAATTTGCTCTAGGTGCTGTTGCCGAACTCAACAGAGCCGTTGAAAGTAGCGTAGACTCTTAGCTCTGTGCTCAGGAAGTAATAGAGGGTGGGGCCTTCGTAGCATTTGTGTTGACCGGGTCTTTGGACTTGGTTCGATGCATAGCAGATCATAGTCCTTGACCCAACTATGGTCATTGCAGGGCTACGTTGGTTCTTGCTTTTCGTTGCTTTCCTGGGCTATGTTAATTGTACTGCGTTACGGACGGCAGGGATTAGATAGCCCAATCTCTTAAGCAAGGTGATCTTTACTGTGATGTTGCAGTCAAGTATTGAGAAATTGCTAATTGTGTGACCCTGGTAAGGCACACAAAGTAGTCCTCCTAGAGGCTATTCCTGTGTTTTGGTAGGACACACAATGCGGTTGACGGGCCGAGTCCGTCCTGCGTTTGAGTGCGCAGTGAAGATAAGCCATTTTGGCAGGTGCTTCACTTTAAACTTGAACACATTTGTACATATATGTATATTTTTTATATATTACTAAATAAGCACCAATTTATGTTTCAAAATTATTAAATTACTTTTTAACATAAATTTTAAAACATTTATGCATCCAGATTTAGTTTTTTGCGACTTGTTAATATTTTGAATTTGTTATTACCACCTTAACGCTCAAACCATTATTTTGCCAGCATTTCATAATACACAACATGATAGGTGTTGAAATGTTTAACAAGCCTTTGATAGAAGTTGAGAAAAACCTTTTTATTTATTAGTATCCCTTATGTCTGTATAACTCTCCCACATAAATAATTATTTTTCGATGTATCAAATTAAAGATATCCACACAATACCAAAGCACATCAATGTAATTTAATACCTTCACATCATCATCGGCATCATATTGATGTAGACGTTGATGATAATGATGATGATGTCATGTGTAACATAAATTGATTTATAATCCAAAATAAGGTTATAAATTTAATAAATTCACTTACTAGTTTATATTGTCTAGTTATAAATGAATTTGATAGATAGACATAGGTATACACATTCATATGTATATAAATGTAAGTGTGTAAGTATGTACGTATAATAAATAATATGTATCCTGTATGCGTATCTAAGTCCTTGGATTATTTGACACTTATTTCATTCATATTATCAACGACAACGACAAATAGTAGTAAAATAACAAGAAATAGTAAATTTATTATATACATTAACATGTAGATGAATGCATACAAATAAATATGTAGTAAACATGAGAACGTAAGGAAAATAAATGTATATAAATATACATATGTATACGTCTGTATGTTTGTGGAAAGATCTTCCTGCATGTTACTGTGACTCTGGAAGGAATAATAGGCTATATGAAGTTTTGATTGGACAAACGAGAGTGGCACCGCCCATATAAGCCAAAAATTTAAATCGCCATATTTTGACCATTTTTTGACCTATGTCGACGATATTTGATACATATGGTATTGGCATAAGTAGGAATACATACCAGAAGAAAAGTGGGTGGGGTCACGCCCCTTTTTAGGAAAATAAAAAATCGTAATATAGTCTTTACTACTGGATCGATTGTCGTTAAATTTTCACAATAGGATATTCTTACGAAATAATAAATTCTTGACTATATAAAGTTGTGAGTGGACAAAGGGGCGTGGCCTCGCCCATATAACAGAAAATTTAACACTTTTAAAAACTTTGTTTTTTTGTAAATTTTTTACAAGTAAAAAAGCTGAGATTTTTGGTAATTTTTTGGTACTTTAATTCTTTTTACATTTTTTGAAGAAATTTCCCGGAAGACTGATATACATACATATATCTCCACATATTCGATAATATCTAATACAGCATGCAGCGCGCTTTATAGCAGAGACTTCTGTTTTAAAAATAGAGCAGAAATATGATTTTATTCCAAATTTCTCAATCAAGAATCCACCACCAAGTTTGTTTCGCCGTTTGTATCCCTTTCAGGGGATAGAGTACTTCTAACCATTCTTATTTTACCATTATTTACCATAAAAATTGTTATTACAACATGTTGTTTTAAATTGCTCTAAAACTTAAGCCACTTTTTTTATAAACTAAAATGTTAGCTTTTAAAAATCACTAAAGTACGAACCACGCCAAATTTTTGAAAATTACATAATAAGAATAAATGACAGTTAAACTTTTGTTTTTCTAGTATTGTTCTTTATTTATCATAAAATGTAATTATAGTTATGAAATATTAACAAACTAATACATAGTTTCTCAATTTAATGAAGTGGTCTCCCAAATTTTGAATAAAAAGTGATCTTTAATCATAATCTTAAATAATTTTAAACATTAAGTGTAATTATAGTAATGCAACACAGTTATGATCGACCTTATATGTCCTCAGCTTTGGCCTCTGAAACAATGGTGGGCTATTGTTAATAGAATTTGAAAGCAGAGTGGTACTATAGTTCTTGGATATATTTTTTAGCAATTTTACATATTTATGCGGATTTTCATAAGAGCAAATCAATTTTAGTTTCTTTCTTTAACTATTCTTAAATATAATGAATCACTCAATTACTCAATTCAAACAACATTTTTGTTACATAAATATAAAGACTTTTATGCTACCGGATATTATGCGGACAATGCTTTTTGATTCGCATTTTAGCGTCTAAAATAAATATGTATTGCTCTGTTTTACAATAAACTTTCTAGGAAACCCTTCTTCGAAAGTGACTAAACTACCTAGTAGGTACATATTTATATATTAATAATTTCCCTAAAAACATACCACAACTTACATTGTTTGATAAAATATGACAAGAGTTGTTGACAGTTTACATACGTAAATAAAACATTAGAGAGTTCACAAAAATAGCACATACCATACGTATCTTCTATATATATAAAAATAAAAATAAGTGTACATTTTGATTGTCACTCCATAACTCGAGAACGGCTCGACCGATTGCCATAAAATTTTTAGGGAAGGTACCGGGAGGAGTGATGATGGTTAGTTGATTTTGAAATCCAAAATCGGTCTAGCCATTCTCCAGTTATGATTTTTTTCCTGAAAAAATTCAACATTTGAAAAAAAAAGTCCCCTAAAGTATGCTGTACAAATTTGCAAATAAATAAGAGCAGGCAGGTTGTGAATACATCTTATTCTATGAAATACAAATCAATAGTAAATACCGAGCGAAGCCGGGGCGGTCAGCTAGTACTACATAAAATATAAAATAATTATAACAAACAAGCTTGTCTTATAGTTTTCAGCACAAGTGTATAAACTAAATATTTGTTGTACACATATATAGAATACAAAATACCTAAGTTTCGCACTATAAATGTATATTACTGTTAGCAAATAAGAATGTTAAATGGTATGAGAATATTTGTTACTAAAAATTTTAAAACAGATATACATATGGTGAATTTCACGTCAAGTGACCCAATTTTAAAAATCGACGTCTTCCGATTTCGATGACATTTGCACCAAGGTTAGTACTATTAGATAATAGGACAGAGACAAATTTTCAGTTCTATCAATCAAGAACTGCCGGAGTTAGAGGAGGTCAAAGTTGGACATTTTGGTCATACAGGGTTTTTTTAAAATGAGTGTAACATTCACCTATTGGTCCTAGCAAAAATTGTCCAAAGGACTTTAGATAGCTATTTCTTCAATCATGCCAAAAAAAATTTAATTTTAAAAAAAAAATTTTTTAATTTTAAAAAAAAAATAATTTTTTTAATTTTTAAAAAAATTTTTTTTTAATTATTTTTTTTTAATTTTTTTTCAAAATCCTATTCTTGAGTTAAAAAATAATTTTTTTTAAAGATATAAAGGCCTTAAAGCAAATTGTATAAGCTTTCTTTTGAGAAAAAAAAAAAGAAAAAAAGAAAAAAAGAAAAAAAGAAAAAAAGGTCCCAAATTGAAAAAAATTAAGAAAAAATGTTTAAAAATTAAAAAAAAAATATTTTTGGAATGATTGAAGAAATAGCTATCTAAAGTTCTTTAGACAATTTTTGCTAGGAGCAATAGGTGAAAAGTTATACTCATTTAAAAAAACCCCTGTATGACCAAAATGTCCAACTTTGACCCTCTAACTCCGGCAGTTCTTGACTGATAGAGCTGAAAATTTGCCTCTGGCCTACTATCCAATACTACTAACCTTGGTGCAAATATCATCAAAATCGATAGACATCGATTTTTAAAATTGGGTCACTTGACGTGAAATTCACCATATATATAGATAGATAGGTATTGCATAGTATTGCATATGTAATGTTTGCAATTTGTATGGAATTGATGTTAAAACATAATACTGCACATGGTACTATACATAAAAACTGACTGTGTATCTATGTATTATACATACATATACTAAGAAATATCTTACATTCATATACATTTCTACAGAATAGCTGTTTTATACTTATTTAATATGAATTCGCAGAGTTACGACATGTGTGTTATGCAACTCTTCACTATAAAATAAATAAATACATCTGCGGATTTCTTTATTTGTATCTCTAGATACGTTTTAATACATTCATTTCTATGTAATATATAACAAACGTATACTGCATTCTTACACGTAAATGTGCTTGTAAATGTTCGTCTATAAATATACATTAGAGTGGCACCGTTTGTATGTTTCACTAATTGCTGATGGGGCATCAATATTTGTGGAGCTGCATCAAGAATAAGCAGTTCTTCTTTTTAGTTTTTTATGATTTTAAAATGAATTAAATTATCATTTTAATTGTAAAACACATAAAATTATTTCGGAGCCAACCTAATATACGCACATATGTACAAAATGTGTATTTTACGTTACCATGCATGAAATATAAATTTATTATAAATGAAAAATATCAACAATCATTCGTTTGCGTTGTAAAATTTGATATTCATACAAGAAATTTTTTAAGACCCATATTTTAATATTATTATTTAAAAATGTCTCCGTTTATGGGATCTTGTAAAGATGTTATTCAAAGGCAGCAATAACTGAGGAAAAAAATATAGATTTTGTATTTGTTAATGGAAATCATTAACACTCTTGCGAGTACTATTGTAAAAATTTTTTATAAAATTGTTTTATTCGAAGATTTACTTCTTATCATAGCTTTAAATTTCTTACAAAACATTATTGTTTTCAATGTGTTTCGTAAAATAGAAACATTTCAAGGCGTTTTAAATATAATTGCATGTAAAAAAAATCAATTACACTGTTCCATTTGTCTATTCTCTTGTTCTTTTACTTTATTCTTTTGTTAGTTTTCTTTATTATTGACATGTTTTAATGGCATCAAACATTGATTGCTTTACACACTCATACATATGTACATGTTAATGAATTTGTATGGGAGTAAATGTTTCATTCTGTATTTGTCAGTGTTTGTACTTTTAAGTTTATTGTGAATGTAATGCAATATTAGATGTTACTAGAGGGGACATGTTGTGCTTTAATCCATTATTGGCCGCTACCCTAAAGCGCAGGAATTTTTTTCAAACGCTGGCAGAAGGTTGCTTTAGAGACTCCAATTAAGAATATTTTTCACAAAATTTTCCTTTCCGATTTGTAGTTTTCTAAATATGGACTGGTCGAAAAATCGACCACTGGTCATGATATTTTTGTAAAAAGAAATATTTCCTTAGGTTTTATTCATGTTAATTAAGAAAAAAATATTTCATAAATTTTTCTTATAAATCTTTATGATGTTGATGTTTACTCATCAACAGTTTGTATGTAAGTATATGGCCCCTATTATGAGCTGCATTCGACAATCGATATTCGCTGGCTATCGAAAATCGACTATCGAATGTAAAATTTGTATTATGAGTTGGCATCGCTGTCGAAAATTTCGTTGTTCAACGAATTTTTTATTGAACACAAATTTGCTGTCGACGCTGTATAAAACTGTGCAAAATTTATTTAAAATGTAAGAATTTGTTTTTTCTTTTTTGGTTTTTGGCAACCAAATACTACTTGTAAATTATTTTTGTTAATATCCTGCCTGTCTAAGGTCGTAAGTAGAAAACTGCAATTGGAGGAGCTCGTTTCTCTCATGGAAGAAGATCCACTGTTGGCAAAAAATATTTGCTCTAAAGTTCAGGCAGCCAAAAAATGAGTGGGCATTACTCAGAAACTTAATTCTATTATTATTAATTCTATTACTTCTATTCTATACGACTCATTAAAAATCATAATTCCGTGGTGGTCATATCAAATTTAATTTATTTTTATTTAAGAATTTGTAAACAAATATAGCGCCAGCTGATAAAAATGTACTATTGTGAATAATCCACAAAGAGTGATTTTCACAATAGCGTTTTTTCATCGAATGTGCACCATAATACCAAATGAAAATTCGTTCGATAAGCAGTCGAAAATCGAATATTGCTCATAATAGGCACCTATATCATACTTCTTGTAGGTAAAAATGGTTTTTGCACTTCTTGAGTGTACATTTTTATTGGTTATGGAATGATTTATGAATGAATTAGTATCCTCACTGTTGATCTTCATGTTATATATTATCAAATGTGGTGTTACTTCGAAAATCTATTTGTGAAAGGGATTTCGCCTTTTGGAGCTTTGCCAATATACAGTGCATCCTACATGCATTAACGATTGCGTTACCTAAATTATTTAGTCCGTTCAGGTCAACATCTCCCATTTGGTTGTGGAATATGTTAATCTTCTTTTGTTTTCGCCAATACCGTTTAGCATTTGCCAATGGTTGAATTGTGGAATTATTGGTGATAATATTAACAACCGAATTGTCGTTCCAACGCACTAATATTATTTCTTGCTGATCACCGTGCAACTGATCAAATTCTCCATGCTTTTTTTAGATTTTTAAAGGGAATTTTCGACATTCTGTTTGCTTTTTGCGATCCACATAAGGTGGTGAAAAAAATTGTCAAACAAAACTATATGCCAATCGAAAACTGACACGTGAGTCAATAAATCCGGAAGAGTTTGAGCCCCAAGACCAATGTCCTTATCGCGTGGCGTTACTGAAACACTATTAAATAAATATCCACTCTCAGTGCACAAGCACCATGATTTAAATCCAAAACTTTATAAACATTTTGCAATAGTGCCGCCAAAAATAGGGAATAATTTTCATATCATTTGATATTTCTTTTATTTCGGCTCGAGTTCATTAAATTTAATTTGCATTAAATTATTTTTACTGAAGATAGGAATTGTTACATGAAAATTATTATTAAAATTTATTGATAATTTTCCTTGGCTTGGGATTCGAACTTGGGTTGTTGGTTGAGTTTACATATGTTTCGAGAAACACCACATACTCTCATCAGAATTCTTTGCGTGCTAATCCTCTGCACCACTGCGAGCACCACGGTCATGGCTGAAAACGCCAAATTTCGGCCAGTGGTCGATTTTTCGACCACTAAAGTTTGTGGAAATTTAAAAGTAAGAAATCTTATAATGCGCAAATTGGTTTTCTTCCATTCTTAAAATATATTATTTTAAATTGGAAAAAAGTGCCAAAAAATGTTGCTAATTCTCCAGAAAATCAATTCAATATAAATATTTTAAACACCATTACAAATTTTATATTTTTGAAAACCGATCTAAGCAATCATAGTTAACTTTAGAAATAAACGATTTTTCGACCAGTGGCAAAAAATGGGTTTATAGTAGCTATGTAATATAACTATTAATGAAGGCATCTTGGGAGACAGTGGGATTAAGAAACGTTTAAATTAAACTAAATTCTGCTTAAAAACAAACAATGAGTCATTTAAGATTGAAGGCGGTTAATTTTTTTTTAATATTGGCAAAAGAAATTCACCCCTATCGTGAATAAATTTCTTTCCTTTTCACATTTTCCTATTAAAATTCAATGTTAAAAAAATAAAAGGGAACAAATTGTGAAATTTTTATTCACAACAGGGGTTATAGACAAATCTATTTTAGTGTTTTCCTAAGACAAAAGCAATTTTATGTTTAAATTTTATGTTTTTGTATATCACTCGTACACCTTGCAATATTTATTACTCGCATACATTTAATAAATTCTGCATTTTTGGAAACTGGAAACCACTGTGCCATATTTTACATTTGACATGCATCAAAGCAGCATGTATGTTGATATACTATATATGTATGTGTGTACTCGTATATTGTATTAGAAAAGTGGTTTATGCTTTAATGGTTTGCAATTTTTTCCTATATATTGACCCCAGCACAAAAGAACAATGTCGGTTTAAGAAAATGCTGCAAAATACAGAAATATAAAAAAATTAAAAGTAAAAGTAGCAAAAAAGAAAGAAGGAGATGCCCCATCCAAGGCAGCCAGAAATCTTAGTTGCAATACTTTTTACTCCTGGAGTTGTTACGTAGAACATTTAACGTTACGAAAGGATTGCATAAAAACTCAAACCAAATAAGTACGTAAGAGGTTTTTTTTATATAAACTACAAGTTCTTACTTTTTGCTCTTGGTTTTTTTATGCACTCATTCCATACAAGACCCAATTTCTGTTTTTACTTAATTTCTTCTTTAAAATGCTTGTAGTTTGTTTTTTCTGAGGAAAAGATACCAAATGAAATTGTAGGAAGTGAAAAAGAGAGATATGAAAAAATAGCAATGAATCTGTATGCGTTTATGTGTAATCGTAGTTTATCTCCTTGGCCTGACCCATTTGTAATGCTTGAATACATATTGAAACTATGTGAATGCACACGTATATTTGCCAATTTATTTAAAGCGTGTTTTTTAGAGAGCAGTTAAAGGGTAAGGGCTGAAGTGAAATTAAACATAAAACTGAACATTCATTGATTTTCTATTAATAATGAATTTTAATTGCAAAGTAATGACATGAAATACTAAGTAGTGGAAACAAGTGCTTACCACAAATGCTTACAAATAGGGAGATAAATATGTGTTCGCTTTCAAATAGAGACAATCAGGCATGTGATGGAAATCGAAAACGAAAAGGAATGAGTTTTAGAATTCAATTTTTTCGTAATATTTCTGTATTGAAAAACTTTTATCACATAAAATATAAAGATATTGTGCTACTAAAGAGAATCTAGAAAGAAAATTTTTAAAAATTAGATTAGAAATGCATTAAAATGTATTTCCAATACTGATTTGTTTTCGATTTTCATCACATGCCTGAATAAGTTTTTACTATTTATTCTATTCAAACTCAAATTATCTTTAAGAATTGTTCTTCATTTAGTTTGCAAAAGCTAAAGTTAGAATGTATGAAAAAAACATAAATTTGTTTTATTTATGTATTAGCAATCATTAAATGTATTCTGTTATGAATTAACAAATATTCATATGCCAGCCATTACCAAAGTACTTCTAAAGCTATGTGTCCACGATGGTCAGATATTACAACGTTTTCATATCTACCAATGTGCTATTAATGTACTAACATTGAAAAAAATTTTAGCAAAAGGTAAATTGTCAGTTTACACGACTGTAAGAAAACTAACAATTTCATTTGCACACAATTGTCACACAATGAATTTATCTATCAACCGTAATTGTCAGATTGTTGTGTGGCATTGTCAAATTCGTTTTGCAGCTCTGTGTGTGTGTTTAAAAATTTTATTAATGCACACTTTAATTTAATTCTTTAATTTACTTCCAGTTTTTTCAAAAATTTTATTAATGCACACTTGTTTGTTTATTATTTATGTATATACAGAGTTGCATTTAGAAATAATTTCTATGACAATGCTGCCATTGGCAGATGCATAAACTTTGCACATATGACAATGAAAAGTGTTTGTCAATTGTCTTAAAACCATGACAATGACAAAATTGTGTGTTTACACGATTGTTAGATGTCTGACAATATTTTTGTCTTCCAATGTACTGAAAATGCTTTTTCTTACAACGTTGGAAGACAAAAATTTTAAGTTTACACGGTTGTTAGACATTTTCTGCACATTTTTCTGACAACGTTGTAATATCTGACCATTGCGGACATTGGGTGTATACTTTAAAATTTGGGGTTTTTTTAGGATTTAAAAACTGATTAAATCATAAGTGAAATAATTTCATCTAGAACCAAAAAATGTGTTCTCAAATTTGTTTACTCTTACGAAAAACAAAAATCTTTTCAAATAACTCTTTTCAAACCATAAATACAGTTTCATTTCATTCACTTAGTCATTCATTCATTAACTCACTCACTGACTCTCTCGTTCATTCTTTCATTTATTTATTTATTCATTCATTTATTTCTCTATTTGCACTCGATCATACAATTGCCAAAGTATAGTAAGTGTAACACACACATGCCTGCATACATAGTACATACACTTGTTCCTATAACACCCTAGTATGTAGGTATAAGTCAGTATTACAGTTATTTATTTATATGTCAGTGTGTGTATTTATTTGGGTCCTTGTTTTATAATGTTTAACATCAGTTAACTCTCCCATGTCTTTCTTTTTGCCATCAAACATAAAAGACATTTTGATATTGAAGTTTCTTCAATAAGTAATTTACAATAAATACAACAACTAAAACAACAACAATTTGTACTTTAGGGTGGCCCTTATTTAAAATTTATTATATATATCATTTAATTTTCTGGTGATAAAGAATAATTATAGTGCCAAATAAATGCCACCCTAATGTACATACATCTGTACATATAACAACAAGCAATACAAATTTCTTATTGTTTATTTTATTTACATCCTTATTAAATGGATTTTTATTGCAAATGTAACCATGTTTGTTTGTCCTGTTTTGTTTTTAAACAAGTGTATAAAAATGACTATCAAATATGTGTTTCTATCGTTTTTACAGAATTCTCAACAGAATAGAAAATTAGTTTTATTTTTATTAAAAGTGGTTGGTTTTACTTGAATGATTTTCAAGTAAATTGTTCAATTTACAGCATTGAACATACATAAGTAAAGGAAGGATATGCGATCTAGTTGTCATTGTAAAGGCAGTTAACAACATGCTTAAGAAATTGCAACTACAAAGAAAAATTTATAGTTTAGAAAAAATAAAACAAATATAAGTTTTTGTGCAGTTTCAGCTGACACAGAATAAGAAACTTATTAATTTCTTCCAAAGGACCTTTGGATACTCTGACACTGAACTAACCTTAAAATTGTTCTGATAAATTCGAAAAATCAAGCTAAGCAGTTATCATTTATCATATTCTTCCAGGTATATTCGTATACATCGTTGAAGTTTAGAGAGTCTATTTAAGTATATCGTTGGATCGATATGTTGGTCGCAATCAATTTTTTATATTTCTAATTAATTTAAAATTCCATCAGTTGCTTCTGTATATCAATTAAAAATTGCAGTATATATGTATAAGCTGAGTGTAAGAATGTGTTGTGTGCGATATTGAACAGTCGAAAAGCTTGCCATTAAAACTTCGTTTCACTTTGAAGAAGACAGGCGAACACCTTCCATAAGCTGCCTTAAGGCCCAACCATAATGTGCATAAACTAGGTTAAACCAACTTAAGCAACTGTGCGAATACATGTAAAACGTATGTGACAAACCAAAATGTACTTAATGAAAATTTTCGTCAAGTTTCATGAAATGTCATTTGCTTAAGCAAAGTGCCAAACTGAACGCACTTTCCGTACGGAATCATCTGTTTTTTGATTTCATTTAAAAAAAAAACAAAAAAAAAATGCAAAATCAAGATACAGATATAGATGAGGAATCGGCGTTCATTTTTAATTTAATTGAAAATGTGCAAAAACACAACTGCCTCTACGAGAAGAGAAGACCCTTTTACTTTAACAGAAATGTTAAAGTAAAGTCTTGGCAACAAGTAGCAGAAATTTTTAGTAAAAGTGGTATGTATAAATGAAAGTGTTTGTTAGTTTTTTAGTTTTAGCAGTTTTTACTGTTTGCAAATTTTCAATAAAATAAAACATCAAATAAACAAATACAGGGGCCAAATTATCGTATTCGATATCGAGTAAAATTTATCGTAATTTTCTTATTTGAGATTATGGCATTCAATATCGAGCAAGAAATTTAGTACATTTTATCATAATTTCGATAACGAAATCATTTTTCGATACGATAGCTAATTCGATCACGAATGCGGTAATTTGGCCCCTGGGCTGTAATTTTTGGTACCTTTTAATTTAAAGTGCTCGCAAAAACATAAAATAATGCATAAATATGCAACAAGGGTTACATGCATCTTAAGTTCATGTAAGTACATTATGGCCACCTAAAAGTTTTCTTAAGTTTACTTATGCATTTGACAGACCTTTCGTTAATTTTTGACAGTTGCTTAAGCTAGCTTATGCACATTATGGTTGGGCCTTTACTTATTCATTGCAATGAAGAAAGACCAATCTGTGGTTCCAGCTTGCACTTCTTCAAATGACTTTATAATTTGTTTTCGCTTTTCCTCATCATTGTTTAGATATTGTGATTTAGCTACGAGGGCGGTTCGGAAACTTCTTAGCCTAGCACAGACAGAGAATAGTTAGAAAGAGAAATTCTTATTCGTTTTTGGTCGACTGTTAACAAATGCGGCACCCATCTTGCAGAAAGCTTTTTCATCTGTAGTTCTTCATTGAAAATTAAATGAACTCGATCATTTGAGATGCCCATGATATTAGCTATTTCACGCACTTTTATTCGTCGATCATTTAATACCATATCATACACTTTGGTTACAATTTCTGTTGTTGTTGCCTGTTTTTGGATTTCCACTACGTGGTTCATCCTCAACGCTGTACGACCACGTTTAAATTCAGCAACCAAATTGTTTGCTGTTGCATATGAAGCAGCACTTTCACCTAACACATTTACCATATCATTATGAATTTCTTGTCCCGATAAACTTTTTTTATTTAAATATTTAATGACACCACGAATTTCTAATTTTTCATCGTAAAAAAAATCATGGCTGCGTCTTTTTTGAACATCTGTTTCTATATAAAGGAGTTGCTATACCGAAAAGAAATTTAACATGGGTTCATAGCACAGACAGAATTTTCCAAAACACTTAACTTTTTTCTGTTCATACTAGAGGTCTGCTCAAATTTATATTTGATTTTCAATTCAAATGTGTAAAACAAATGAGAGCTAGTCATTCACGTTCAATCATTTTAAATGAAAGATCAACAGAAAAAGTGAAACACTAACAGTAATTGTGTGTGCGTCTCAATTATATTGTATTGCTTGATAAACTCAAATTCATACATCTCACAATAAAAAAAACCTGTTTGAAGTTAAAAATCACACAATTCATTCGTGTGTTTGTTGTGTTTCTTATTTTGTTAAAATTGGGTTTTTCCCTATTTAATAAATTTCCCTAACGTTCTTTGTTTTGATACGGGCGTTTACTAAGTTACTAAGTTTACTAAGTTTTTAAATTTTATTTCGTTTTTTATATTTTTCTTTAGTATATTTTTTAACGAATTACAAAAAACTTAATTTTTCCTAAACTTTTAATTTTAATTAAAATTATGCTCTGTTTTGATAAATACAATTTTAAATAAATAATACAAATAAGTGATTTTGATAAGCTTTAAACTTATTTTAATTTTTTGCAGACTTTTTGCAAAATTTTCTGAAAGTACTTTTAGGTATAAATAATGTTTAGCATTTTTTTTTTAAATAAATAAAAATTATACATTTTTAGAAAAGTACCAAAAATTTGGTACTTTTTTCCAAAAAGTACTTTTTCTTAAAATGACTGAAATTTAGTTTAATACTAATAATTTTTATTACATTCCCTGAAACTTTACTAGCAATTTTCCAACAAATTCTTTTAAAATTTGTTTACTTTTTTTTAATAGGCTTGTGCAAAACGTTACGAATGATTATTTTATGTCGTTTGCTTTTCATACAAACACAAAAGGAATTACAATTTTATTAACTAAATAAATTTTGTAAAGTAATCTATAGATTTAAAATTGCTGTGGTCTTGCTTTTAAAGCATTTATATTTAAACATGTATTTTATTGTGTGAAAATCCTTGAGTACAACTTTCTATATTCTCAAAAAAAAAAAATTGTATTGAGTGCAGTTATCTAATGGCAGCAATTTATTACTTTTTTTTCTATGTTAGTTTTTCTATCAACTACAATTGATTTAAATCCATATTATTAATACTTGAATTCAATTTCTGTTTATTCTTGTTGATGTGATCAAGCCACAAATTGAATTCTAAATCAATAAGAATAACTATCTCGAGAGACAACAATAATAATAGCAGCCAGAACAACAACAATACAATAAAGAACAATAATAATCCTAACAAACATATTTATGTTATCAAAATCATTTGATGGAATTAATTTTTTTTTTTTTTGAAGTTGATGAGAAGTTTCTAGCACTGGAATTGGCAGCACATATTTTTTAAAGTATTAAACTACTCAACAGACAGCACACATGATATGAGGGCAATTTTTAAAATCATTTGAAAATATAAGAAATATACCATTTCGTTCTTAGCTTAGTAAACTTCTATGATTGTTATACGAACTACTCCCCTATTCCCCATCCCCTATCCACCATTTTCTATATTTAGTTTACTGTGAGATTTTCGCCTTGTTATTTCATATGTCTTTTGCAGATCGAAATATTGCAACCACTTCTATTGCAATCATTTCTAGTAAGACTCATTTTAAATGGACTTTTCAGCCTCACCTCATTCCAGAAACCAAAAAAACAGTAACATTTGTAACAACATTATTATCCAATAAAACAACCATCAAAAGGAAAAAACCAATTGAAAAGGAAGTTGTTAAAGAATTTATAAAAATAATACTCGTATATACTTTTGTACTCGCAATAGCATTACAAGTCTCCATATAATGAAAAATAAACTTAAGTTTTACCTCCATCCTATTTTAGTAATGAAATTTTGTTTTTCCAACTTATATTTCTACATGAGCTGTTTAATTTTAATTTAAACGCTTTGCCCTTTTTCAACACAAACTTTGTACTTTTTTAACTTAAGAAGTCCACTATAAAGTAATTATGGATTTTTTTGTGTTCATATTTATTTAACTTTTTATTTAATTATGGCAAGCTGGCTTTTTGGAAAATTTTGTGAAAAGAAAACACACGACAATCGCAAGAAAATTTATTTAAGCTTGAAGTGGCTTTGTAAAGTATACTCTTAAACATTTTTGTTTTTCTTAAATGTTCTAAATATTGCAGCCTTTTTCCTTTTAGTCTTATTTAGTTTAGTCGGTTTTTGTTTTAACCAACCTTAGCAGTAAAAAGCCTTTGTTTTACTTTAACAGACGATGACGTAAAGTAGAAATGCGGTTAGAACAAGGCAAGAGAAGAAAGCTGAAATAAGAACAGCTAGAAAAAAACTTATAATTTAGTGTTTAACTTTTAATGCCACAATAATGCAAAGCAGCTAAAACAAAATGCTCAAAACCGGCAAAAGAAACTTGAGCAAAGGAGACGAAAATTAAATTATGGAAAACAAAAGTTAAATGTTAAAACGAACAAAAAAAAATTGTTTTGCACTTCCGGTTCATTTTCAGCTTTTCTTTTTTTTCCGGTATTACAGCAGCATGACATTTTAAATTGCTGTTTAGTGATCAGCACACACATACACAGAGAGAGAAGATAGTGACGTATGTATTGGCTAAAGTTAATGGGAAAATTATGTTGATCCTACTTATAGAATTTAGAATAAAATATGGCGGCCATTAATGAAGGTAATTGGCAAATTTTTAACGTTTATGTGAGAAATCGAAATGTGGGTGAATATGGTTTCAAATTTAAAAAAATCTTAAAAATACAGATATTGCTTAATCGAAACTTAAATAATATTAACTATCAGCTATCAGTGTGCTACTAAATTAATTCTATATTTAATAACCAAGCAGCAAAAATTTGCATGCAAATTACTAGAAAGTAAGCAGTTATATATTATATAACAAATAATAAATAAGTCATTATACAAATATTTAACAGATATAGCTCCCTCGAAACAACAGCTTGACAACACAGAATATAAAAAAATTAATGAATTTTTTCAAAAATGATGGCTTGGCAAGCAGTTTAAAGTTGTAGTTAAAAAAGCACCCCCTTTTGTCACCTCTTCAACTATGACTACGGATACTTATATAAAATAATGCTAATGTTTGCTAACTTTTTTTAGACATCACTACTTTTTAGTTAAGTTTTGTCGCGGTTTAGCTCTCTGTCATTATTCAAAAACTTCAACGAATTTGTATGTAAGATAATCGTCCAATTGAACAATATTGGAATATTTAAAAAAAAAATTTAAATGTAATGCTAGAGTTAGTGCCATTCATCAAAATTAAAATAAAATTTTTCTCTTTATCGAGCAACTTTTTCTTCCTTAACTTTTTTATGCTTTCACCTGCTATTTGTTGCTATTGGTTTTTGTTAATTTCATTAGCATTTTTTGGCTTCTTCTCGGCTGGTTTATCTCAATACCAATTTTACAAAATAAAATTGTCAGTCCCATCATTAAACCGATTGATTTCTACTGATAACAAACGATGATTATTATTCTAAACATTGGACGATGATTCATTAAAACAAGAGCAAAATCAAATGAAGAATTTTACGTATTTTGAGGACAATTTTTTTAGGTTACAAATTACCGTTTCGGGAACAAATTTTCAAAACTTTTTCTAAAATAACTAGTTATAGAATGAGTGTAATCAGAACCATTTCTTCAATGACAGTTTTGGAAGTAGTTATGTCATAATTGAACCTGTACTTTTTTGTAAAAATATAATATGTAGCTTTAAAAATATTTAAAATCGTTTTTGTATAATTAAACAAATAAGTAAGAAAGAAATTATACATATGTGTAGATATAATAAATCAACAAGGAATTTAACAAATATGCTGGGCATCTTGTAAATGATATGTAACTAAATTAATGCTTCCTACTGTAATATTATCTCAATGGAATTCTCTTTTATTTATGTTTATAAATAAACCATAGAAACAATAAAAATTACTTAACTGCTACTTGAAACTAGTTTCAAATGACATTATTTCAAACAACTACTACCAAAGGAATTAGTTCTAGAACTAGTTTCGCAAAAGCATTTCAAACAAAAATCATTGATAAAAAAACAAACTAATTTCAACAAAGCATCTTTAGAACCATTTCTGGACCATTTACAGTTCAGACCTGGGGGGTCTCAATTACATTTTGTATTTAATTACACCTATAATTGCACAATTACATGTAATTGTAATTGAATTTTTTCAATTACAATTACATTTTTTTTGTAATTGAAAAAGAAGTAAAAATCAATTACAATTACATGTAATTGTAATTGAAGATTTCTTAATTTACAATTACATGTAATTGTAATTGAAGATTTCTTAAATTACAATTACATGTAATTGTAATTGGAAAAAATCCAATTACAATTACATTTAATTGGAAAAAAAAATTTTTCATTAAGTAATTTAAAAAAAACATGTAATCATTACTTTTTTAAGTATTTATTGTCAAAAAAGTATTTAATTACAAAAATTATCAATTACATATTATAAAAAAATTTTATTCTACCGAACTTTGTACAATACATTTTAATAAATTCATAATTATTCTATAATTTTTTTTATACATCCAACAATTTTTTTTCATATAATTTAGAAAATCGTTTTAAGAATTTTAAGTTTTATTTTATGGTTTTAAAAATGTAATTGAATTTTGTTCAATTACAAGTAATTATTTGTTGATTAATTACAATTACAATTACTTGTAATTAGTAATTGAACATTTTCAATTACAATTACATGTAATGTGTATTTGATTTTTTTTCAATTAACAATTACAAGTAATTGTAATTGACATTTTTCAATTACAATTACATTTTATTGTAATTGAGTTAAGTCCTTACTTTCAATTACAATTACTTGTAATTGTAATTTAGACTACCTCAATTACAAATTACATGTAATTGTAATTGTAATTGAAATGTAATTGAGATCCCTCAGGTCTGTTACAGTTTAAAATACAAATCAATGATACCAAGGTCAAAGTAGAACAAATACTAGCTGTCTGCATGCATCTGCATTAACTAGCTGTGGAACTATAATTGTTTTCTTTTGATTTTGTAATTAGTTTAAATATTTAATTTTAACATGAGATTAAATTTATTAATACCAATTCGGCAATTGCCTATAATATTTTTCAATATATTCTTTTTACTGTTACATAGTAAACAAGAACTTGAGACGGATTAATACATTTACTCTCATAATTAAAATTAAATTATTGTTTGGATATTAAATTATACATTAAATTAAATTATACAAATTTAGACTTTAAACGTGTCTTAAGTCTTATCTAAACGAACGTTATCGTTCGACATCGTGGGCCAGGGGCTTAGTTTTAATAGTCTAAGTTAACAAATCGTATAAGTATTTTAGTATTTTATAATCATTTTTATAGCTAAATGTTAATTATTGTCGACTCATAATAATAATCCCACAAAATATGCTAAGAAAAACGTATGCGTATTATTTTTACATACAAAAAGTTAAATATCAATCATACGTTACGTATTACTACATAAATACTAATTCACATTGTGTATCAGAGTTGGAAAGTTCAGTGTTTTTATGCTTTTTCAATATTAAGTGCAAATCGAAATTCTTTTATATATTGTTGTAAATAATTTCAAATGATAATCAAGAATATTCTTGAAACTATATCAACTTAAAGTCTCTTATGATGACACTAACCAAGGTCTGTGTCGAATATTTCACTGATTTTTCGCACAAAGATGATCCTAAGCTTGATGCTTCTTTCGTTTCTTGTTATATTAATTTTATGGTTCATTATAAATCTTCATACTGCAAGTGATTATATTTGATCATTTGAAATATGCTGCAAATGGTTTCTGTTTTTTACACCATATGCATCAGTGTAATAAAGTCATTTATACACATTTATTTTTATACATTCCACCACCACAGTCGTGAATGAGCGTATATTACGTTTATCATTCCGTGTGAAACTTTCTTAATACCCAAAAAGGTATACATATATTCTCTTGGTCCTTACGAAATCGATTGAGCTATGTCCGTCCGTCTGTCCGTCTGTGTAAAACACTTTAACGTCCAAAATACACAACTTCACTAACGAAAATTTCCAGAAAAATATTTCTTTTTTTACAGGTAACTTTGGTATTGAAAATCAGCAAAATTGATATAGTAGAACCAGAGTTGTGGACCAAAATCTAAGGCAACCTCAATAAAAATTTGATATTTTTTATCCATTTTTTGCAATTTTTTAATTATATTGCAAATAATGCATTTTTTCTATGATAAAAGGAGAAACTGTGATGAAAATAGTAAGAATCGGTCTATAATTTCTCATTGCCCCTATACAAATTTCTTCACAAAATATGTCTCAATGATACATAAATGTCTATAAAATTGGAATATCAATACAAAATTCAGCAAAAGTAAGTTTCATGCAAAAAGAAATCGCACAAACGAATTTTTTTTTAGTTCGGCCCTTAAAACCCATATAAAGCCAACTTCCAAAATTCAAATACGTATAAAACTGGCATAAATAACGCCAAAAAGTTAAAATTTGACATAAATAATCTTTATAGGTAAATAAATTGTTGTACTAAATTTTATGGAGGTCGGCCCATATCTGGTCATAGCTTTCATACAAGGACCGCATACGAAAAAGACATTTATATTTATATATGGCGAATTTCACGTCAAGTGACCCAATTTTAAAAATCGATGTCTTTCGATTTGAATGAAATTTGCGCCAATGTTAGCACTATTGGATAGTAGGCCAGGGAAAAATTTTAACCCTATCAGTCAAGAACTAACAGAGTTAGAGGGGGTCAAAGTTGGACATTTTGGTCCATTTTGGTCATACAGGGTTTTTTAAAATGAGTGTAACTTTTCACCTATTGGTCCTAGCAAAAATTGTCCACAGGCCTTTAGATAGCTATTTCTTCAATAATTCCAAAAATATTTTTTTTTTATTTAAAAAAAAATTTTAAAAATTATTTTTTTTTTAATTTTTTTCAATTTGGGGCCTTTTTTCAAAAGAAAGTTTATACAATTTACTTTAAGCCCTTTATAATCGCCTAATGGAATACGAGTGGGATATCTATCAAAAAAAATATTTTTTAACTCAAGAATAGGATATTTGGCATGTATCATTTCAACATCCTCCAAACCGGGAACACCTCATACAAAAATCATGCATCCCATCAGCAGGTTTAAAGCTATTTGAGGTATGAATTCTTACATAAAACTTGCTCCTTTTTTAACACATTTTTTAATGTGTTTATACTCTGTTTCTGAACTTGTTGTGAATATAAAAAGATTATCTTTTATTTTTCTAAATTGTTAAATTATACTCAAGATTTTTATGAATATCAGATAAACTCTGTAAATTAAGGTAAGAATTGGTAATTACATCAATTATAAATAGTCAAAATTAAATAGATTTTAAAAACATTTAAAACAAATTATGTTGGTCGTAAAATCGTCTTTCAAACAATTTGCACTAAGACGGAATAGAAAACATAAAATAATGATATTCAGGTCCTACAACTAGTGTAGTTTTTGTATTTCTTATTACATTTAGATGGAGGGTATTTAAGATTCTACACAGCCGAATATATCACTCTTACTTGTTTAAGTATTTAATATGATACTTACTTTAAAAGAAAATCTTGCAAAGAAAAGGTCACAAGTATAAAATTTTTTTACTCTCACAAAAATTCTTTGAAACATTCACACGGTTACATTCAGTAATTTTTTCACACAAAAAACATCTAACACTCATCCAAAGTGTTGAATTAAAAAATTTTAAAAATAAGCTGAATATATAAGTATGTATAAAAGCATATAAGCGAATGTATGTAAGGTTTGTGTAATTTGCTGTTCCTTTATAATGAAAAAAATAAAAAAAAAGTAAAACTGAAACGAAAAACTTTTTTTTATTTGAGCCCAACACATGAAAGATAAAAAAGAAATTACACTTAAAATACAAAGTAATTTGAGACAAATTAAGTTCTTAAATTTTTGTAATTATAAACTTTTTCGCACATTATTTGTTTCTCCCGTGCTTTTCTGTTTATTTTGTTGCTGTTTTTATGATGAGAAACTGCTGCTCTTGCTGTTACTTTTATTGCACAAGTTTGCCTTTATGAGTAATTTTCTATACTACATAATTAAATCTACTACTAGTTTGTTAAATTCCAGCCCAACGCAATTTCTAAGTACACTATGCTTTTTTTTTGGAAAAAAAAAATAAAATGGAACTTGTACAGTTTTTAACTAAGATTTTACCAACAACTTTCACCAACTATAAGATGGAACCGGAAATGTTTCCGAACAAATCCTCACTACATATAAACTATTTCTGCAAACTGTCAATTACTTTAACTTCTATTCGATCACAGGATTTTGGTTTTATAAAGGGGGATAACACTCTTCGAAGAGCGGTATGTATGATCACAACATTTATAACTACATATCTTGAATACGTCGCATGCAATTTATCGAACTAGACACACATTAATTTTAGCATCACATACAGTAACAACAATTCAGTCACATGCAACAAAAAAAAAATCTACAAATAAAAAGTTCTAACATCAAAGAATATAAACGCCCAGAAACAATTTACAACAAGTACGGAAATTACTGCCAATGCTGCGAGATGGTCATAATGACAGTGATTATGAAGTTAAAGATCCTGGAGTTTCATGCATTATACAAAGAGTACTAAAGTAAATAGTATAATGGCTAAAGGGCACAATTACTTTTTGTTGCCTTAACTGCCTTTCTTTGTTGTTCTTTTCTTAACTTTTTTTTTCTTTCATTTCATATGGAGTTAGTAAATCGTTAGATTAAAAGAATACAAGTGCTATTTATGAGCTGGTTATGGTTTTAAAATGCATATTTTAACAATTTGTTTGTTAAAGTAACTGCGTCATAAAAAACCCATTTATATTATAATTAACTACGACTAACATGTATACGTTTATAAAGTTTGATACACAGTTCCTGTAGCACAAACATCAATGTTATGCGTTGAAATAATTACTTCAGTCATATTTTAAATAAGTCCCAGTAAATCGATCTTGTGTATTTAAACTTAAAGCTGTAGCTGTTTGTAATGGTAAAATTGTGAGGATTTATAACAAACTCTGCCAGGTCAAATCTTGAACTTCAAACTTACTTAACATGACATACGGAGGCAATGTCAACATTAACACAAATAAATTTTAGCATATTTTTAACTGCGGCAAATGCAAAATTATTCATACTTTACTTCTACTATCTATCAAATGGCAGTTTAGTCTAATGGCAGTTGTGTTTGAAAGTCAGAGACATCTGTGAATTAGAACATGCGCAATAGCTAGCCATAGTGCAATTATTTAATTGCAAGAATTTAACATGAGAATGTCTTTTTGCTTACATATCAATACAAAACAGTTCATGTGAATGTTAAAGCAATTATTTGTATTAATTTTAAGCTTAATATCAATAATTTTGATATTAAATTAATATGAGAGTGCTAGTATCTCGTCCACGTTCTTCACACATCGCCACCTATCATGAATATACTGTGAGCGTCAAACACCACATGTTACACTGTAGAACAATTTCAAACTTTTTCCAAAATTACGGGGTTCCGACGATTGATTGTTGTTAAGGAGACCAAAAAAAATATACATGTGTCAACGTTTTGCTAGATCACATCAGAATTTCATTTAAAAAGCGGTTCAAAATTCCCAGCTCTGGCCTGTATATCGGTATATAACACTATGTTTTCTTCAGCATTTTTGTAGATAATGGTATGGCAAATATTTTTTTAGAACATATTAACCCTCCAACTCCCCCTCATAACGGCATTTTTGCCTCTATTCTAAGAAATTGTAAAAAACACCCCGAAAAAGGGGAAGGGCGGGGATCAAATGTTCTACAAAAATGTTGGCCATAAAATTCTACTATATATGTCAGAACACACCAAAACCCAAAACATAACACAAACACTAAAAACCAATCAAATTCAGTATTGGAGTGTCAAATTTTACTTCATTGGCGTTTGAATGCTATGCCACATCATACAATGTAATGTAACACAATTCCTCCTCAATAAACAGATATATGTGCTTATAAATTAAATTATTTATATAGGTGTTAATTAATTGAACTTTATTGTTTTGATTATGACATTTTAAATTTTAAAAATCTCAAAATCCATCTAACGAAAAACTACAATATGAAATTAAATTAAAAATTTTTAATATAAACAAAAATTAATTAATTCCTTATAATGAGTTCCATCTGCAAATATACAAATGTTATATATCATAATTTTATCATAATTTTCAATTAAACAGTTTTTATTTTATAACGTTTTTTGCTTCTCCTATAAAATTATGATAATGAGGGTTACGTCTTTGGTCATTTTAGGTGACGATATATAAGTTATAATTCTAAAAAGAAATATTTGATATTTAGTAAAAAAAAATTGTGAAGAAGTTGGGAATTTGTATAATCAACATATGGTGGCCAAATATTGGTAAAATCTCAATCTTAATAAATGTATTATGTAATAATAAATTAATTAAATATGTATTGGAGTAATTGCAAACAAACAACTTATGGGATGAAAAAAATTTCAAATATAGTAAGAAACTTTTGGCAACACGATGATATTAATTAAACACGACATATTAAATTAATATAATTAAAGCACTTAGAATATACAGAAAAACACAATAAAGAATATAAAAGGAATCATAATGGACCACTTTGGTTTTTATACACACCGTTTCAAATTGAAACAGTAGCATCCTTATAACGAGATTTGAAATGGTGAAGAATGAGATACTGAATAAAGTTTATTGCGAGTAACATTGATGATGATATAGGCAAAGAACATAATTATTAAAATGTATATAAGCGATATTATTAAAGATAGCTTTCCTTCATATACGACTTGATGATGGAATAACATTTTAATTTTACTTTATTTAAAAATTTTAAATTATTTTAATAATACGATTAATTTGAAACATGTTAAATTTTACTAAGTTAAAATCTCTTATTTGAATTATTCGTTTCATTCGAACAAAAGCAAAATCAAATAATTTGGTTAGCCTAGTGTTTATTTAGTTGTTTACTTTATATTGACGCTCACAGTATTTCTATATATTTTTTATACCCTACACCACCATAGTGGGGAGGGTATATTGGTTTTGTGGTGATGTTTGTTACGCCCCGAAATATTGGTCGAACACCCACCTTAAAGTATACCGATCGACACAGAATCACTTTCTGAGTCGATTTAACGATGTCCGTCCGTCTGTCTGTCTGTCTGTCGGAATTTTGAAGATATTTTGATAAAATTTGGTAAGTGATATTTTTTCGACCCAAGGACGCATGGGATTGAAACTGGTGGAAATCGGTCTATTATTTCACCTGGCCCCCACACAAATGTCCTCCCGAAATTAGGGTTTAAAGATCATAACTGTTTGAATTATGCAAGAATCCAAACAAATTAGATCTACAAATTTTGTGCTCCCATATAAGGCCCACTCCCGAAAATCACTTTAAAGAGCATAACTCACTCAAAAATGTTGGTATGCAAATAATATTTGATACAAATATATCTCATATGTAAACAAACAATACGGTACAATTTTATTATGATCGGTCTATAATTATTCGTAGCTTCCATATAAGGCCCACTTCCGAAAATCACTTTAACGATCATAAATTTCTTTTGAATGTTTGTAATCAAATAAAATTCGACACAAATCAGTTTGTTATATACAGAAATGATGACACCTAATTTTATAATGGTCGGTCCATAATTAGTCGAAACTCCCATATAAGACTTTAACCTCCATAAATCTTTTAAAAGTATTTATATCGAGATAAAGTTTAACACACATAATATTTATATTCACAGAAATCATGACAATAAATTTTTGGATGATTGGTCCATAATAGGTCATATCTCCCAGATAGCCCACATTTCTGATTAACTGTTTTATACATATAGTGGGTGTAGGGTACAGCGGGTCGATTTAATAATCGCCCATGGCTCAGTGAAAGTCAACAGTTGGGGGGTAGTAGAATTCGTTTTAGAAGTATGGTTCCTTCGGCAAAGTTTCTTATTTTGATCCCTAGCATACGATTTTCACTGAGCCATGGGCGATTTTTTTGCCTCCCCACAAATCGACCCGGCCTAGTGTAGGGTATTATTTGGTGGGGGTTGACCGACTATACTTTCTTACTTGTTTTTTTTTTACTTTTGCCAATAAATTTGTTTTAATTATTTTGCAAGCAACATTTCTCTAACAAACAACGTTGCAGTTTTTATATTCTTTATTTTAAGTAGCTTCAGCCATTGTTAGTTTTAACTTGTTTCAGTTTTCTATTATTAGTTTTCAATATTCACAATAACAAAAAAAAAAACTTATAAGAAAAAGAACAACAATAATTGTTTATGTTACTGCTTCACAATGTGGCAAAGAATACAAGAGGCTTAAACTAAGAACACTTTGTTGCAGTTGTTTCACTTTAACAATTATTATTGTGCCTTTTTCATTCATTTTCATAAGAACAGTTTTAATTCTCTTTGGTGTTTTCTCCTGTTTTACTTTTATTTTTGTTGTTGTTCTTGTTGTTGTTTTTGTTCTTTGTATGATTTATAGAAACACTTAGTGGGTAGCAATGTTAACACCCCATTAATCATTTAACCTCTAAGCCCCAAAGTAAACAAAACACTTTGCTGTTCTTAGTTTTCATACTCGCATGAAAACATACATTTTTGTATTTGTATTTTCTTTCATATTCATACTCCTTTTCGAAGCCTTTTTTTCACGACGAGTCTTTGTGCTTGTTTGCATAAAAAATATGCTAGAAGAATTGTGCAAAATAAACCAAAAAAAAATTAAAAAATAATATATGGTAAAATTATGCATGCCAGTGTAGAAAGTGTAGAGGGAAATATATTTAACAAAAAAATGGAAAACTTAATAAAGCACAGCAGCTACTTCAGCTATCATTTTTGTGTGGCATTTTTAATTCGTATTTAGTTTTGTGCAAATCATTAGAAAATATGGTACGTTTTTTTCCCCAGTTTCTAAAAGATTTTTATCAACAAGAATTTTGTTTATTTTTTACAAAATAAAACAAAAAATTTATATTAAAAGAGTATGATTTTAAAATTATATATGAAAAATGTAAACAGATAGTTGTTCACCAGATGTCGATTTTTTTAATTAAAATTTTCAAACCAATTTTGGCAACGAGTCTATTTTGTTATTAACGTCACAGATTCCTAGTTCTCAAGCAGTAATCAATTTGATGGACTCAGCATAGACTATGTCTTTAACATATTCCCACCAAAAATGATCCAGTTATTTTAAAAAGCATGATCGTGTGGGCCATTTAACAACTTAATTTCCAGAAATATGAAATTTGGTTTACAATAAATTCATAGGTGTTACACTGTGTGGTACCATTTTGTTAAATTTACATGTCAGTAATAACAATAGCATCAATGTTACGCCAAAATTCAGTTGTTATATTAACGTGATTCATTTACTGTCAGCATTTTCAGCAGAAATTTCAAAAAAAAAAAACATGGCCCTAGACAATATAGCGAGCGCATCATACAATGTTAGGTTTAGCATGCAAAAGATTTCCAACAATGTCTCTTGAATTCTCAAAAGCACAAGAACGTTTATGTTGACCAAATATATTTTACATGTTTTTACAAATCCTCCTATTTTCATAGTGAATTTTTGAGCAAAATTAAATTCATTGTAAAAGTTGCTAAAGCATCTGTGTGGAGTGTTATAATAAACAATTTCCTAATT
Organism: Bellardia pandia; assembly: GCA_916048285.2. Classification (NCBI taxonomy): domain Eukaryota; kingdom Metazoa; phylum Arthropoda; class Insecta; order Diptera; family Calliphoridae; genus Bellardia; species Bellardia pandia. The sequence continues at coordinate 13,350,954 of OU696530.1, read as the reverse complement.
TTTGGCTAATAAACAACATAGTTTATTTAATACTTCATAGCAAAAATTGCTGCTAGTATTCTTTATGACATGACGCAACATAACATAACGTGACATTTTGTTTAGGTTTGCATGGCAATGTACAAGGCATATTTTTATTACCAACAAAAAGTTAAATCTAAACATGTCAGATGTCAGCTTTAATTAATCATAACATTTATTAATTGGCTGTAATTGATTTTGCTTTTTACTAGTAGCGTATTGCAAATGCTTTGCGACAGAAATTTAGCATATTGATCATTCATTTTCTTTATACTATTTAGATGTAGCAAAACAGCTACATATAATGTCATGACGTACCACAGCAGTTCAGGAGTATTTAAAAATCTATTTTTAACTTTTTTCAGCGTTGTTGTTTTCATTATGCATTGCTATTTTTACAGGCACTTTGCAATAGCAACAGCAGCAGCTATCAAAGCAAAAAAAAAAAAGAATTGTAGTAGCAAATAAGTAAGTCATAGCATAAGCGAATGTAGGAAACGGAATAACAGTAAATAACAAAACACATGTACAAAATATTTGGGCACAGTTTAAGAATTTCCCAGCAAGCCATATGAGTCCGAAAAGAGTCTTTTCTGACACCTTTTTCGGAGTGTTAACGCTCTTTATGAGCCCAAAAAACAATCATAATTGCTCCGAAAACCTTCAGAAAAGAGGGTCATTACATTCGAAAATGGTCCGTCAGAAAGAGCTCTTAGATAATGTCAGAAAAGAGTCTTTTATGAGGTTTTTCTTGGGCTCTTAAAGAGCTCTTAGATAATGCCAGAAAAGGGTCTTTTATGAGGTTTTTCTTGGGCTCTGTGTAATCTTGTTTTTATTATTCTTGTGTGGTACAGCTATGTTTTTTTTTTTTTTTTGTTCAAAGCACAAATAGCAGGAGAACAACGCTTTGGTACACACATAATTAAGTGGAATTTCTGAGTCATAGTGCGTGCCGACTCAGGACAGTAACAAGCAAATTTTTCTTTCGCTCCGAAAATGCTCTTTAGTTGGACTCTTTTCTGACTCCTTTTTTCGGAGCGCTCCGAAAATGCTCTTTTGTTGGACTCTTTTCGGACTCCTTTTTCGGAGCGCTCCTAAAATGGTATGCTGGGTTGTATGAATTAGTCCAATTACTAAAACTTTTATATATCTAGGTTTTGATTATTCAGTAAATATTTACTAACAATTGTTATACAAGGTGGCGCAAAAGTAATCCTCCTATCAGAAAATGCTATAAATTTTGCGATTGGACCCTAATGTCAGTTCTGTTTTGACATTTGTGTAGTAAACACATGCGAAATACATGTTAATAAACAATGTTACGCTACACTGCTCCAGAACGCGGAATATTGCTGACTATTTATTTTTTTTAATTTTTTTTAATTACAGCCAAAAAACATCGAAAGTTTACTTTTACGCCACCTTGTATTTATAATAAAAAAATATATAATTATGTTTGGCATTTACTACAAATGTTAAAAGTTAAATTGTCAAATTGTCGCTGTTATAATTATGTTTGCAAATATTTCCTTCCCACTGTAACTCCTACTGTACGCCGCACATCTAACAGCAACCATCCCCAACCAAGTATTATTAAATGCAAATGAGTTAACAATTTTTTTTTGCCTCTCTTTCTCTTTACTTCCATTGAAAAAAAAATTGTTGTTTTGGTTTATTTTTTCGCTCTCTCCCTGTTCATATACTTTTTGCAAATATGCTAAATTTTCTCAGAGGTATTAATTTTTCATTTTTTTAGTTAGTTGAAGTAATATAAAAATTGTGAGTTTTTTTTTCAACTTTTATTAAAAACATTAAAGTTTCAGTTTTTCTACGCCATATAGTTTGGCTTAATATTGCATGTTGTACTTACATTTTTATCTGCCAGAGTAATTAATTTTTTTATGTATTAATATTTTTTATCTCATTTCTTCTTGAACTTTTAATTTGTAATTTTATACAATTAAATAGTTTTATTTATATTTATATTAGTAGCTGGGTGTTAAGTTTTTTTTTTTTTTTGTAGTTTTTCAATATTCTCTGTGGGAAAACAAACAGGTTTTGATTTTTTTCTATTTTAATTTAGCATTCAGATTTAGTTTTTTTTTCATTTAAAATATAATTGCTACAGATTTATATATTTATATGGCAATTAGATTTTTAATAATTACTTTAATTTTTTACAAATATGCATATATTGCTGTTGCAACAAAATATATTGTTTTTGAATATTTTTGATTGAAATCTATTGAATGAAAAACTAAAGTCTGACCTTCTGTGAGCGTCAATATAAATTAAACACCTAATATTGTTAAAAAAAAATGTTTTATTATATATACTACAAGTACAAATTTAAAACAAGTACGAAAGTATAGTCGGTTAAACCCGACCATATAATACCCTACACCCAGTATATGTATAAAACAGTTTTTCAGAAATGGGCATTATATGGGAGATATAACCTACTGTGGACCGATCATCCAAAAATTTAGTGTCATGATGTCTGTGAATATAAATATTATATGTGTTAAACTTTATCTCGATATAAATACTTTTAAAAGATTTATGGAGGTTAAAGTGAATTACGTAGAGGGTCTTATATGGGAGTTTCGACTAATTATGGACCGATCATTATAAAATTGTACCGTATTATTTTTAGACATATGAAATATATTTCCGTTCAATATTATTTGGATACCAATATTTTTGAGCGAGTTATGCTCTTTAAAGTGATTTTCGGAAGTGGGCCTTATATGGGAGCTACGACTAATTATGGACCGATCTGCACAAAATTATTAGATGTGATTTTGCTTTATTTGCCACTCATTTGTGATGAAATTTGTTTGGATACTTGCATAATTCAAACATTTATGATCAGTAAACCCCAATTTCGGGAGGACATTTGTATGGGGGCCAGGTGAAATAATAGACCTATTTCCACCAGCTTCAATCCTATCCATCCTTGGGCTGAAAAAATATCACGCACCAAATTTTATCGAATATCTTCAAAATTGCGAGCTGTACTCTGCGCACAAGCTTTGCATGGACAGCCAGACAGACGGACGGACATCGTTAAATCGACTCAGAAAGTGATTCTGAGTCGATCGTTATACATAGTTTAAGGTGGGTGTTGGACCAATATTTCTGCGCATTACAAAAATCATCACAAATTCAATATACCCTCCCCACTATGGTGGTGTCGGGTATAACAACATGTGTTACATAATTCATAAAAAAAAACCCAGTCTTATTTAGGCGAAATCACAACAAATTATCAAATTTTAATTTATTTGATGCTGTTTAATCTTGCAGAACTCTTGTAAGGGTAAACAACGTCAAACAAATTTGTACTAAAACGAGTGGTAACGCTTTTTTTGAGTAAATATTTGTCAAATGTGACCGTACCTTAAGTAACTTAAGCAAAATATAACTCCTCAACAAAAACTAGAAAAATAAAGAACATTAAAAAAGTAATTCCATAATTAAGCTTTTAATAATATGTGCTGTTAACTTTATTTGGATGCTCACTGTATTTAGCAGATATGATAAGAAGATTTTAAACATTCATAATCCTACATAATGTGTCCACCTACTTCTGGGCGGACTTGCAATCTTGACACTAAAAAGTTTGATTGTTTTATTTCTAATACAATTCATCTCAAATCATCTTATTTTTAAGCATAATACAAAATTCTTATTTTCTTTAATTTTCAGCCATATAAAGTAAAAAAGTTCTTTATAAATATTCTTCACATAAAAAACTATTTATGTTGAAAGTTTAAAATAAATAAGCAAAAGCTACCAATGTATCGATATTTATATGCAACCAAAACTCTTTAACTTAAATTCTACAATTGTAATATTACGCACAATTTAATGACATTTTGTTTAACACTTAAAAAACAAAAATAATTTTCATTTTCTTTGTATTTAAGCTAACAGTTGATCTTTAGTTTAGCAAACTTTAAGCAAGAAAAACAAAAATAAACAGAAAATATCTTTATCAAGTTTATGACTTTAGTTACAAAAAATAACACACTCACTCTACTCACACATATTAGGGCAGCTATTTTAAGAATCCCAGAGGAAAAAATTACAAGTGCTTCTATTTGCAGGCCTTATAGAAGACCTATTTGCACATTCTTAAAGGTCTGATACTCATGCCACTATGCCTTCTCTCAAAAAGCCTTCTAGAAGGCGTTTCATACATATTCAAAATTGCATTTTAAAAGAATGTCATCAAATCATTATTACAATAATTCTGCAACTATTCCTGTAAATATATCGTCACTACAACAACAAACATTATTTTTCTTACCTTGGTTAACTATACTGTAGTATTCTGCAAGGTTCTTATTTTACAATATGGGTATTTTAAGAACTAAATGCAAGCAATGGTTATGGTTGTATAATTTGTCTTTTTTGCATCGTTTTTTTTTTTAAATCGTTGTGAAATAAATGAACTAGAAGATTAATGGATAGATAACGGATAATAGGATATTAAACAATTTAATTTTGAAGTTATTTTTATTTTGTTTTAATAAAATTTAATTTTTCATTTTTATAATTTTTAACACACATATCGTTAGTTGAAATTCCAAAAAAATAACCAATATTTAAAAAAATGCCTAACTTAAGCCAAAAATGTTTAGTACAAAAATGTCTATGAAAAAGTTGCAGTTTTTATTATTTCCGATAAAAATACAAAGACATTTTAATTCATAAAAATATTGGGATTTAATTCTATAATTATATTTTAATATGTAACATAACATATTTTGCATTTCAGCTAACGATATGCATTTTGTTTTTAGTCTTTTTCTTCTCCTGTAATATATTTCTAATTTCATACAAATAAAATAAAACTTGCAAAATACTCGAGTATTTCAATAAGTAGTCTAAGAACTGCCTCTCCAAAGACGTGCATATTTGTATTCTTTAGCACTTGTTGTATTTATTTAGAACAAAGACTATAATTATTGTGTTTGTATTTTATAAGAGAAAGAGCATTTTAATTTATAAAGAGAAGATCGAATAAAGCAAGTAAACGAAAAATATAATATTAATTTAGCAGATCTTTAATTACGCCTTCTATGAGGCATTACTTGGTAGACCTTTCAATTGCCCTTCTCAAGTAGGCCTTCTAACAGGCATCTAACCAGTAGTGAGTTGGCAAGGCTTTGACTAACAATGACACGCCTTGTAAAATTTAAACTATTTTGCAATGCGGCTGGAAATCCTTGCGCCTACTAAATAAGGCCTTCTGAAAGGCCTCTTTACAGCATCTCTTTCCTGCTGAGAATGTAAAAACAAAAAAGTTTATTTTTAATAACGCACTTATGCTCGTACACACTTACATTTTTAAATGCGTATGTATGTGTCTATGTTTTAAGATAAATAAGTTGCAAGAGCAACTTGTTTACAGGTTATTTGGTATGATAAGTTTTTCTTTCCTTTTTTACCTTTTTTTGCCAGCGGTTAAACAAGACGAAAACAACACGAAATAATAAAAAACAACAGAAAGTAAAGAACAAATAAAATGCTGTATAAAAGCAACATTTAAAAAGACAACAAAACACCAAAAAGGTGGAAACTTCAAAAAACAAAACGTACCGCCAACCACATTTAACAAACAAATACAATCACAACCTAACGCAATCTTGCAAATACAAGCAAGAATACTACAACATAAATGAATACTTGCAATACGAATGCTGCTGATACACAGATTTATAGCTTGAAATAAAAATAAACAAAACTGTATATTAAACAAAACTTAAGCTATAAAAGGAAATGTATATATGCATATGCAGATAGAGGTAGATGTGAATCCAGAAATGTTTGGTAGTGCGAGGGTCTGATGAAAATTCTTATCAATTTATATTTATTATATTTAAGAACTTAATTTGATGTACATATTTTCACATATCTTTTGTGATTTTCAATTCAATGGAATAGATTTTTTACCCGATTTTCTGCACTGCTTTAATTTAACAAATATTATAGGAATTTCTGTAATATCAGAGCAGCTTAAAAAAGCCATAAATGACTAGAAGAAATAGACAGCATTATTGAACATATGCATATGAAAATTTTCATATATTTTCCACTCATCTTCAAGTACCTCAACTTAACAATTGGAATGTATTTCCTGTATCTATATCACTACAACCCTCGTATCAACATTGTTCTAAGAACACAATACCCATTCTTAATATAAAAGAAACACATTCATATACTTACATACATATATTAAAGAAAGCGTTAAAATTTAACTATTTCTATAAAAATAAGAAGCTCCGCATTTACTTAAGTAATATTAGCTGCTTCGTTTCTAAAGGGTGTTTCTAGAAGAGATTATATTACACAGCACTTGACGGCATACAACTCGCTTGATTGACAGTTACAAAAGCCATTTTAAATGAATCTTCATTAATTTTAACAAAAGAACAACGGATTATAGAAATCTTTAAGAACATCCTAGTATTTCAGTATCAGATTACATATTACCTATCTATTAATGTTAAACAGGAGTTTTAAAGTCTTTATACCTGCAACAGGATCAGTAGTCAAATCAAACTTGATGGCATGATAATATCGATGTGGACAATAGTGATACTAGAACCGGTATTTATAGGCAAAAAACAAAAATCCGAGAAAAAATTATTGCCACAAACATATATATAATTACTACTATCATATAGATGATTGCGCAATCATAAAAATAATTCCAGTGACCATAAAAGAATATGGAAATGGTTGTGTTAAATAAGTACAACAATATTTTTTCTATGCGTGCACGCAACGTTCTGAGGAAAATTTACGCTCTCCTAAAATGCTTTGGTAAGTGTTGGTTAATTGATGTTTCCTAATAGGACAATAGTGATATTGGAACCGGTGTTTATGGATAAAAAATTATCAAAAAGTACCTACAACTCGACAAATACTATCATATAGATGATTGCTAAATTCTGTGAATCATAATGTAAACATATTATGTTTGCACAATTATATAAATAATTCCAATGACCATAAAAAATGTTGATATGGTTGTATTAAACATGTACAACTATATTTATTTTTCTTTGCATGTACGCAACAAAAGTTTTGGGGAAAATTTACACCATCCTAAAATGCTCTGCTAAGTGTTGGTTCATCGATGTTTTCTAATAGTGACACTGGAGCCGGTGAAATGGCTATTTTAAAAATGTACAACTATATTTTTTCTTTGCGTGTACGTAACAGAAATTCTGGGGCAACTTTACCCCATCCTAAAATGCTCCCCTAAATGTTGTAACAAATAGCCATGATGGACTTTGTATTTCTATGAGGTGAAGGCCCGTGTCCTCATGAATAACGTCACATCCAGTGTTGCCACGAAAAAAAAATTTTTGTAACCAACATTTATGAAAAAAATAACCAAATTAACAAAAAAATAACCAAATTTAAATGCATGTACTATTTATTTATTTTTTGTAATTTTAACTATAATTTGTACTTTAAGGTAACAAAAAAAAAAAAAACATAAAACAACGTATTTTACAACACAACTCTTAATACTAAAAAATAATTTTTTTAAAAAACTAAGCGTCATATTTTGCAAACAGTAATGCAAAGAAACATAAGCTAATGCTACAATTTGTAAAATTTAAAATTCCAATACTTTACATTAAGTTTTGCAAGTTTAATTATTAATTTTTAATGTCTTAAACAAATATAAAAAGTATATAATAAAAACAAAAAATTTTTCATTGCCAATAAAATAGGGAACTAGAAAGTTACTCTCTTAAATACTAAAAAACATGTAATTATATTACAATAAATATGGAGATCACTTTTACTTAAAATGTCACAGCTTGAGTTTTAAAATTTGTCTTTGGCAGACCAAACAAAATGGGCATTTTGTTGATTTTTGCACAATTCTTTTGCTTGCAATATATTACTAATTGTCTTTATTTGTTTTGTCCTAAATTTTGTTTTTATCAAACTAAGCTGAGAAACTGTTCTTTCAGCTGCAGCGGAACTGTGGGGTAATGTCAATAAATTTTGTACGAAATTTACAAGTTCTTTAAAACAATTTTCGTTTAGGCCATTTTTGTATGTTGAAATTTTATCCCAAAATTTAAATTCACATAGTAAATATTTTCAGTAAAAAAAAATAACCAAAACAGAAAAAATCTACACATGTACACATTGCGAAAAAAAATAACCAATTTTGGTTAGAAATAACCAAAAACGGCAACGCTGGTCACATCGTATCTGCGCTTGTGCTGGTTAGCTGGTCATAAAGGATGCGCTGTTAATGCTTTCTTTGGACCTGCATCTTTCTTTGACATCCCTTGGGGTTTAGCCAAGCCAAATGATTCATTACTTTGTACAAACACAGATACCAACTGTTGTTAGAGAATTGTTGCTGGATTATTAAGTGAAAATTATAAATTTTTCAAAAATTTTAATCGAAGTTACCTTCTAGTCAAATATACAATTTATTTGAAATCAAATTGTTACACTACATTTATTTTTTGAATATTTATGTTATATGTCTTACATAGCTTTCCGTTGGAAAGCATAATGCAAAATCATACAAAAATATTCAAAAGGGACACTAGCAAAATGTAATGCATTTTCTGGCCTGCTAAAGCCGTCATCAGCATTCTTTGTGTCTAATAGTGTTTTATTTTCAAACTTTGTATATTTAACTTTTTTTAATTATAAATTAAATGAGAATTATTCCTCTTGCGAGTATTATTCAACAAATTTTTCAAAAATTTTAATCGAAGTTACCTTCTAGTCAAATATACAATTTATTTGAAAACAAATTGTTACACTACATTTATTTTTTGAATATTTATGTTATATGTCTTACATAGCTTTCCGTTGGAAAGCATAATGCAAAATCATACAAAAATATTCAAAAGGGACACTAGCAAAATGTAATGCATTTTCTGGCCTGCTAAAGCCGTCATCAGCATTCTTTGTGTCTAATAGTGTTTTATTTTCAAACTTTGTATATTTAACTTTTTTTAATTATAAATTAAATGAGAATTATTCCTCTTGCGAGTATTATTCAACAAATTTTTCAAAAATTTTAATCGAAGTTACCTTCTAGTCAAATATACAATTTATTTGAAAACAAATTGTTACACTACATTTATTTTTTGAATATTTATGTTATATGTCTTACATAGCTTTCCGTTGGAAAGCATAATGCAAAATCATACAAAAATATTCAAAAGGGACACTAGCAAAATGTAATGCATTTTCTGGCCTGCTAAAGCCGTCATCAGCATTCTTTGTGTCTAATAGTGTTTTATTTTCAAACTTTGTATATTTAACTTTTAATATTTGTATATTTAACTTTTAAATATACAAAGTTTGAAAATAAAACACTATTAGACACAAAGAATGCTGATGACGGCTTTAGCAGGCCAGAAAATGCATTACATTTTGCTAGTGTCCCTTTTGAATATTTTTGTATGATTTTGCATTATGCTTTCCAACGGAAAGCTATGTAAGACATATAACATAAATATTCAAAAAATAAATGTAGTGTAACAATTTGTTTTCAAATAAATTGTATATTTGACTAGAAGGTAACTTCGATTAAAATTTTTGAAAAATTTGTTGAATAATACTCGCAGGAGGAATAATTCTCATTTAATTTATAATTAAAAAAAGTTAAATATACAAAGTTTGAAAATAAAACACTATTAGACACAAAGAATGCTGATGACGGCTTTAGCAGGCCAGAAAATGCATTACATTTTGCTAGTGTCCCTTTTGAATATTTTTGTATGATTTTGCATTATGCTTTCCAACGGAAAGCTATGTAAGACATATAACATAAATATTCAAAAAATAAATGTAGTGTAACAATTTGTTTTCAAATAAATTGTATATTTGACTAGAAGGTAACTTCGATTAAAATTTTTGAAAAATTTGTTGAATAATACTCGCAAGAGGAATAATTCTCATTTAATTTATAATTAAAAAAAGTTAAATATACAAAGTTTGAAAATAAAACACTATTAGACACAAAGAATGCTGATGACGGCTTTAGCAGGCCAGAAAATGCATTACATTTTGCTAGTGTCCCTTTTGAATATTTTTGTATGATTTTGCATTATGCTTTCCAACGGAAAGCTATGTAAGACATATAACATAAATATTCAAAAAATAAATGTAGTGTAACAATTTGTTTTCAAATAAATTGTATATTTGACTAGAAGGTAACTTCGATTAAAATTTTTGAAAAATTTGTTGAATAATACTCGCAAGAGGAATAATTCTCATTTAATTTATAATTAAAAAAAGTTAAATATACAAAGTTTGAAAATAAAACACTATTAGACACAAAGAATGCTGATGACGGCTTTAGCAGGCCAGAAAATGCATTACATTTTGCTAGTGTCCCTTTTGAATATTTTTGTATGATTTTGCATTATGCTTTCCAACGGAAAGCTATGTAAGACATATAACATAAATATTCAAAAAATAAATGTAGTGTAACAATTTGTTTTCAAATAAATTGTATATTTGACTAGAAGGTAACTTCGATTAAAATTTTTGAAAAATTTGTTGAATAATACTCGCAAGAGGAATAATTCTCATTTAATTTATAATTAAAAAAAGTTAAATATACAAAGTTTGAAAATAAAACACTATTAGACACAAAGAATGCTGATGACGGCTTTAGCAGGCCAGAAAATGCATTACATTTTGCTAGTGTCCCTTTTGAATATTTTTGTATGATTTTGCATTATGCTTTCCAACGGAAAGCTATGTAAGACATATAACATAAATATTCAAAAAATAAATGTAGTGTAACAATTTGTTTTCAAATAAATTGTATATTTGACTAGAAGGTAACTTCGATTAAAATTTTTGAAAAATTTGTTGAATAATACTCGCAAGAGGAATAATTCTCATTTAATTTATAATTAAAAAAAGTTAAATATACAAAGTTTGAAAATAAAACACTATTAGACACAAAGAATGCTGATGACGGCTTTAGCAGGCCAGAAAATGCATTACATTTTGCTAGTGTCCCTTTTGAATATTTTTGTATGATTTTGCATTATGCTTTCCAACGGAAAGCTATGTAAGACATATAACATAAATATTCAAAAAATAAATGTAGTGTAACAATTTGTTTTCAAATAAATTGTATATTTGACTAGAAGGTAACTTCGATTAAAATTTTTGAAAAATTTGTTGAATAATACTCGCAAGAGGAATAATTCTCATTTAATTTATAATTAAAAAAAGTTAAATATACAAAGTTTGAAAATAAAACACTATTAGACACAAAGAATGCTGATGACGGCTTTAGCAGGCCAGAAAATGCATTACATTTTGCTAGTGTCCCTTTTGAATATTTTTGTATGATTTTGCATTATGCTTTCCAACGGAAAGCTATGTAAGACATATAACATAAATATTCAAAAAATAAATGTAGTGTAACAATTTGTTTTCAAATAAATTGTATATTTGACTAGAAGGTAACTTCGATTAAAATTTTTGAAAAATTTGTTGAATAATACTCGCAAGAGGAATAATTCTCATTTAATTTATAATTAAAAAAAGTTAAATATACAAAGTTTGAAAATAAAACACTATTAGACACAAAGAATGCTGATGACGGCTTTAGCAGGCCAGAAAATGCATTACATTTTGCTAGTGTCCCTTTTGAATATTTTTGTATGATTTTGCATTATGCTTTCCAACGGAAAGCTATGTAAGACATATAACATAAATATTCAAAAAATAAATGTAGTGTAACAATTTGTTTTCAAATAAATTGTATATTTGACTAGAAGGTAACTTCGATTAAAATTTTTGAAAAATTTGTTGAATAATACTCGCAAGAGGAATAATTCTCATTTAATTTATAATTAAAAAAAGTTAAATATACAAAGTTTGAAAATAAAACACTATTAGACACAAAGAATGCTGATGACGGCTTTAGCAGGCCAGAAAATGCATTACATTTTGCTAGTGTCCCTTTTGAATATTTTTGTATGATTTTGCATTATGCTTTCCAACGGAAAGCTATGTAAGACATATAACATAAATATTCAAAAAATAAATGTAGTGTAACAATTTGTTTTCAAATAAATTGTATATTTGACTAGAAGGTAACTTCGATTAAAATTTTTGAAAAATTTGTTGAATAATACTCGCAAGAGGAATAATTCTCATTTAATTTATAATTAAAAAAAGTTAAATATACAAAGTTTGAAAATAAAACACTATTAGACACAAAGAATGCTGATGACGGCTTTAGCAGGCCAGAAAATGCATTACATTTTGCTAGTGTCCCTTTTGAATATTTTTGTATGATTTTGCATTATGCTTTCCAACGGAAAGCTATGTAAGACATATAACATAAATATTCAAAAAATAAATGTAGTGTAACAATTTGTTTTCAAATAAATTGTATATTTGACTAGAAGGTAACTTCGATTAAAATTTTTGAAAAATTTGTTGAATAATACTCGCAAGAGGAATAATTCTCATTTAATTTATAATTAAAAAAAGTTAAATATACAAAGTTTGAAAATAAAACACTATTAGACACAAAGAATGCTGATGACGGCTTTAGCAGGCCAGAAAATGCATTACATTTTGCTAGTGTCCCTTTTGAATATTTTTGTATGATTTTGCATTATGCTTTCCAACGGAAAGCTATGTAAGACATATAACATAAATATTCAAAAAATAAATGTAGTGTAACAATTTGTTTTCAAATAAATTGTATATTTGACTAGAAGGTAACTTCGATTAAAATTTTTGAAAAATTTGTTGAATAATACTCGCAAGAGGAATAATTCTCATTTAATTTATAATTAAAAAAAGTTAAATATACAAAGTTTGAAAATAAAACACTATTAGACACAAAGAATGCTGATGACGGCTTTAGCAGGCCAGAAAATGCATTACATTTTGCTAGTGTCCCTTTTGAATATTTTTGTATGATTTTGCATTATGCTTTCCAACGGAAAGCTATGTAAGACATATAACATAAATATTCAAAAAATAAATGTAGTGTAACAATTTGTTTTCAAATAAATTGTATATTTGACTAGAAGGTAACTTCGATTAAAATTTTTGAAAAATTTGTTGAATAATACTCGCAAGAGGAATAATTCTCATTTAATTTATAATTAAAAAAAGTTAAATATACAAAGTTTGAAAATAAAACACTATTAGACACAAAGAATGCTGATGACGGCTTTAGCAGGCCAGAAAATGCATTACATTTTGCTAGTGTCCCTTTTGAATATTTTTGTATGATTTTGCATTATGCTTTCCAACGGAAAGCTATGTAAGACATATAACATAAATATTCAAAAAATAAATGTAGTGTAACAATTTGTTTTCAAATAAATTGTATATTTGACTAGAAGGTAACTTCGATTAAAATTTTTGAAAAATTTGTTGAATAATACTCGCAAGAGGAATAATTCTCATTTAATTTATAATTAAAAAAAGTTAAATATACAAAGTTTGAAAATAAAACACTATTAGACACAAAGAATGCTGATGACGGCTTTAGCAGGCCAGAAAATGCATTACATTTTGCTAGTGTCCCTTTTGAATATTTTTGTATGATTTTGCATTATGCTTTCCAACGGAAAGCTATGTAAGACATATAACATAAATATTCAAAAAATAAATGTAGTGTAACAATTTGTTTTCAAATAAATTGTATATTTGACTAGAAGGTAACTTCGATTAAAATTTTTGAAAAATTTGTTGAATAATACTCGCAAGAGGAATAATTCTCATTTAATTTATAATTAAAAAAAGTTAAATATACAAAGTTTGAAAATAAAACACTATTAGACACAAAGAATGCTGATGACGGCTTTAGCAGGCCAGAAAATGCATTACATTTTGCTAGTGTCCCTTTTGAATATTTTTGTATGATTTTGCATTATGCTTTCCAACGGAAAGCTATGTAAGACATATAACATAAATATTCAAAAAATAAATGTAGTGTAACAATTTGTTTTCAAATAAATTGTATATTTGACTAGAAGGTAACTTCGATTAAAATTTTTGAAAAATTTGTTGAATAATACTCGCAAGAGGAATAATTCTCATTTAATTTATAATTAAAAAAAGTTAAATATACAAAGTTTGAAAATAAAACACTATTAGACACAAAGAATGCTGATGACGGCTTTAGCAGGCCAGAAAATGCATTACATTTTGCTAGTGTCCCTTTTGAATATTTTTGTATGATTTTGCATTATGCTTTCCAACGGAAAGCTATGTAAGACATATAACATAAATATTCAAAAAATAAATGTAGTGTAACAATTTGTTTTCAAATAAATTGTATATTTGACTAGAAGGTAACTTCGATTAAAATTTTTGAAAAATTTGTTGAATAATACTCGCAAGAGGAATAATTCTCATTTAATTTATAATTAAAAAAAGTTAAATATACAAAGTTTGAAAATAAAACACTATTAGACACAAAGAATGCTGATGACGGCTTTAGCAGGCCAGAAAATGCATTACATTTTGCTAGTGTCCCTTTTGAATATTTTTGTATGATTTTGCATTATGCTTTCCAACGGAAAGCTATGTAAGACATATAACATAAATATTCAAAAAATAAATGTAGTGTAACAATTTGTTTTCAAATAAATTGTATATTTGACTAGAAGGTAACTTCGATTAAAATTTTTGAAAAATTTGTTGAATAATACTCGCAAGAGGAATAATTCTCATTTAATTTATAATTAAAAAAAGTTAAATATACAAAGTTTGAAAATAAAACACTATTAGACACAAAGAATGCTGATGACGGCTTTAGCAGGCCAGAAAATGCATTACATTTTGCTAGTGTCCCTTTTGAATATTTTTGTATGATTTTGCATTATGCTTTCCAACGGAAAGCTATGTAAGACATATAACATAAATATTCAAAAAATAAATGTAGTGTAACAATTTGTTTTCAAATAAATTGTATATTTGACTAGAAGGTAACTTCGATTAAAATTTTTGAAAAATTTGTTGAATAATACTCGCAAGAGGAATAATTCTCATTTAATTTATAATTAAAAAAAGTTAAATATACAAAGTTTGAAAATAAAACACTATTAGACACAAAGAATGCTGATGACGGCTTTAGCAGGCCAGAAAATGCATTACATTTTGCTAGTGTCCCTTTTGAATATTTTTGTATGATTTTGCATTATGCTTTCCAACGGAAAGCTATGTAAGACATATAACATAAATATTCAAAAAATAAATGTAGTGTAACAATTTGTTTTCAAATAAATTGTATATTTGACTAGAAGGTAACTTCGATTAAAATTTTTGAAAAATTTGTTGAATAATACTCGCAAGAGGAATAATTCTCATTTAATTTATAATTAAAAAAAGTTAAATATACAAAGTTTGAAAATAAAACACTATTAGACACAAAGAATGCTGATGACGGCTTTAGCAGGCCAGAAAATGCATTACATTTTGCTAGTGTCCCTTTTGAATATTTTTGTATGATTTTGCATTATGCTTTCCAACGGAAAGCTATGTAAGACATATAACATAAATATTCAAAAAATAAATGTAGTGTAACAATTTGTTTTCAAATAAATTGTATATTTGACTAGAAGGTAACTTCGATTAAAATTTTTGAAAAATTTGTTGAATAATACTCGCAAGAGGAATAATTCTCATTTAATTTATAATTAAAAAAAGTTAAATATACAAAGTTTGAAAATAAAACACTATTAGACACAAAGAATGCTGATGACGGCTTTAGCAGGCCAGAAAATGCATTACATTTTGCTAGTGTCCCTTTTGAATATTTTTGTATGATTTTGCATTATGCTTTCCAACGGAAAGCTATGTAAGACATATAACATAAATATTCAAAAAATAAATGTAGTGTAACAATTTGTTTTCAAATAAATTGTATATTTGACTAGAAGGTAACTTCGATTAAAATTTTTGAAAAATTTGTTGAATAATACTCGCAAGAGGAATAATTCTCATTTAATTTATAATTAAAAAAAGTTAAATATACAAAGTTTGAAAATAAAACACTATTAGACACAAAGAATGCTGATGACGGCTTTAGCAGGCCAGAAAATGCATTACATTTTGCTAGTGTCCCTTTTGAATATTTTTGTATGATTTTGCATTATGCTTTCCAACGGAAAGCTATGTAAGACATATAACATAAATATTCAAAAAATAAATGTAGTGTAACAATTTGTTTTCAAATAAATTGTATATTTGACTAGAAGGTAACTTCGATTAAAATTTTTGAAAAATTTGTTGAATAATACTCGCAGGAGGAATAATTCTCATTTAATTTATAATTAAAAAAAGTTAAATATACAAAGTTTGAAAATAAAACACTATTAGACACAAAGAATGCTGATGACGGCTTTAGCAGGCCAGAAAATGCATTACATTTTGCTAGTGTCCCTTTTGAATATTTTTGTATGATTTTGCATTATGCTTTCCAACGGAAAGCTATGTAAGACATATAACATAAATATTCAAAAAATAAATGTAGTGTAACAATTTGTTTTCAAATAAATTGTATATTTGACTAGAAGGTAACTTCGATTAAAATTTTTGAAAAATTTGTTGAATAATACTCGCAAGAGGAATAATTCTCATTTAATTTATAATTAAAAAAAGTTAAATATACAAAGTTTGAAAATAAAACACTATTAGACACAAAGAATGCTGATGACGGCTTTAGCAGGCCAGAAAATGCATTACATTTTGCTAGTGTCCCTTTTGAATATTTTTGTATGATTTTGCATTATGCTTTCCAACGGAAAGCTATGTAAGACATATAACATAAATATTCAAAAAATAAATGTAGTGTAACAATTTGTTTTCAAATAAATTGTATATTTGACTAGAAGGTAACTTCGATTAAAATTTTTGAAAAATTTGTTGAATAATACTCGCAAGAGGAATAATTCTCATTTAATTTATAATTAAAAAAAGTTAAATATACAAAGTTTGAAAATAAAACACTATTAGACACAAAGAATGCTGATGACGGCTTTAGCAGGCCAGAAAATGCATTACATTTTGCTAGTGTCCCTTTTGAATATTTTTGTATGATTTTGCATTATGCTTTCCAACGGAAAGCTATGTAAGACATATAACATAAATATTCAAAAAATAAATGTAGTGTAACAATTTGTTTTCAAATAAATTGTATATTTGACTAGAAGGTAACTTCGATTAAAATTTTTGAAAAATTTGTTGAATAATACTCGCAAGAGGAATAATTCTCATTTAATTTATAATTAAAAAAAGTTAAATATACAAAGTTTGAAAATAAAACACTATTAGACACAAAGAATGCTGATGACGGCTTTAGCAGGCCAGAAAATGCATTACATTTTGCTAGTGTCCCTTTTGAATATTTTTGTATGATTTTGCATTATGCTTTCCAACGGAAAGCTATGTAAGACATATAACATAAATATTCAAAAAATAAATGTAGTGTAACAATTTGTTTTCAAATAAATTGTATATTTGACTAGAAGGTAACTTCGATTAAAATTTTTGAAAAATTTGTTGAATAATACTCGCAAGAGGAATAATTCTCATTTAATTTATAATTAAAAAAAGTTAAATATACAAAGTTTGAAAATAAAACACTATTAGACACAAAGAATGCTGATGACGGCTTTAGCAGGCCAGAAAATGCATTACATTTTGCTAGTGTCCCTTTTGAATATTTTTGTATGATTTTGCATTATGCTTTCCAACGGAAAGCTATGTAAGACATATAACATAAATATTCAAAAAATAAATGTAGTGTAACAATTTGTTTTCAAATAAATTGTATATTTGACTAGAAGGTAACTTCGATTAAAATTTTTGAAAAATTTGTTGAATAATACTCGCAAGAGGAATAATTCTCATTTAATTTATAATTAAAAAAAGTTAAATATACAAAGTTTGAAAATAAAACACTATTAGACACAAAGAATGCTGATGACGGCTTTAGCAGGCCAGAAAATGCATTACATTTTGCTAGTGTCCCTTTTGAATATTTTTGTATGATTTTGCATTATGCTTTCCAACGGAAAGCTATGTAAGACATATAACATAAATATTCAAAAAATAAATGTAGTGTAACAATTTGTTTTCAAATAAATTGTATATTTGACTAGAAGGTAACTTCGATTAAAATTTTTGAAAAATTTGTTGAATAATACTCGCAAGAGGAATAATTCTCATTTAATTTATAATTAAAAAAAGTTAAATATACAAAGTTTGAAAATAAAACACTATTAGACACAAAGAATGCTGATGACGGCTTTAGCAGGCCAGAAAATGCATTACATTTTGCTAGTGTCCCTTTTGAATATTTTTGTATGATTTTGCATTATGCTTTCCAACGGAAAGCTATGTAAGACATATAACATAAATATTCAAAAAATAAATGTAGTGTAACAATTTGTTTTCAAATAAATTGTATATTTGACTAGAAGGTAACTTCGATTAAAATTTTTGAAAAATTTGTTGAATAATACTCGCAAGAGGAATAATTCTCATTTAATTTATAATTAAAAAAAGTTAAATATACAAAGTTTGAAAATAAAACACTATTAGACACAAAGAATGCTGATGACGGCTTTAGCAGGCCAGAAAATGCATTACATTTTGCTAGTGTCCCTTTTGAATATTTTTGTATGATTTTGCATTATGCTTTCCAACGGAAAGCTATGTAAGACATATAACATAAATATTCAAAAAATAAATGTAGTGTAACAATTTGTTTTCAAATAAATTGTATATTTGACTAGAAGGTAACTTCGATTAAAATTTTTGAAAAATTTGTTGAATAATACTCGCAAGAGGAATAATTCTCATTTAATTTATAATTAAAAAAAGTTAAATATACAAAGTTTGAAAATAAAACACTATTAGACACAAAGAATGCTGATGACGGCTTTAGCAGGCCAGAAAATGCATTACATTTTGCTAGTGTCCCTTTTGAATATTTTTGTATGATTTTGCATTATGCTTTCCAACGGAAAGCTATGTAAGACATATAACATAAATATTCAAAAAATAAATGTAGTGTAACAATTTGTTTTCAAATAAATTGTATATTTGACTAGAAGGTAACTTCGATTAAAATTTTTGAAAAATTTGTTGAATAATACTCGCAAGAGGAATAATTCTCATTTAATTTATAATTAAAAAAAGTTAAATATACAAAGTTTGAAAATAAAACACTATTAGACACAAAGAATGCTGATGACGGCTTTAGCAGGCCAGAAAATGCATTACATTTTGCTAGTGTCCCTTTTGAATATTTTTGTATGATTTTGCATTATGCTTTCCAACGGAAAGCTATGTAAGACATATAACATAAATATTCAAAAAATAAATGTAGTGTAACAATTTGTTTTCAAATAAATTGTATATTTGACTAGAAGGTAACTTCGATTAAAATTTTTGAAAAATTTGTTGAATAATACTCGCAAGAGGAATAATTCTCATTTAATTTATAATTAAAAAAAGTTAAATATACAAAGTTTGAAAATAAAACACTATTAGACACAAAGAATGCTGATGACGGCTTTAGCAGGCCAGAAAATGCATTACATTTTGCTAGTGTCCCTTTTGAATATTTTTGTATGATTTTGCATTATGCTTTCCAACGGAAAGCTATGTAAGACATATAACATAAATATTCAAAAAATAAATGTAGTGTAACAATTTGTTTTCAAATAAATTGTATATTTGACTAGAAGGTAACTTCGATTAAAATTTTTGAAAAATTTGTTGAATAATACTCGCAAGAGGAATAATTCTCATTTAATTTATAATTAAAAAAAGTTAAATATACAAAGTTTGAAAATAAAACACTATTAGACACAAAGAATGCTGATGACGGCTTTAGCAGGCCAGAAAATGCATTACATTTTGCTAGTGTCCCTTTTGAATATTTTTGTATGATTTTGCATTATGCTTTCCAACGGAAAGCTATGTAAGACATATAACATAAATATTCAAAAAATAAATGTAGTGTAACAATTTGTTTTCAAATAAATTGTATATTTGACTAGAAGGTAACTTCGATTAAAATTTTTGAAAAATTTGTTGAATAATACTCGCAGGAGGAATAATTCTCATTTAATTTATAATTAAAAAAAGTTAAATATACAAAGTTTGAAAATAAAACACTATTAGACACAAAGAATGCTGATGACGGCTTTAGCAGGCCAGAAAATGCATTACATTTTGCTAGTGTCCCTTTTGAATATTTTTGTATGATTTTGCATTATGCTTTCCAACGGAAAGCTATGTAAGACATATAACATAAATATTCAAAAAATAAATGTAGTGTAACAATTTGTTTTCAAATAAATTGTATATTTGACTAGAAGGTAACTTCGATTAAAATTTTTGAAAAATTTGTTGAATAATACTCGCAAGAGGAATAATTCTCATTTAATTTATAATTAAAAAAAGTTAAATATACAAAGTTTGAAAATAAAACACTATTAGACACAAATAATGCTGATGACGGCTTTAGCAGGCCAGAAAATGCATTACATTTTGCTAGTGTCCCTTTTGAATATTTTTGTATGATTTTGCATTATGCTTTCCAACGGAAAGCTATGTAAGACATATAACATAAATATTCAAAAAATAAATGTAGTGTAACAATTTGTTTTCAAATAAATTGTATATTTGACTAGAAGGTAACTTCGATTAAAATTTTTGAAAAATTTGTTGAATAATACTCGCAAGAGGAATAATTCTCATTTAATTTATAATTAAAAAAAGTTAAATATACAAAGTTTGAAAATAAAACACTATTAGACACAAAGAATGCTGATGACGGCTTTAGCAGGCCAGAAAATGCATTACATTTTGCTAGTGTCCCTTTTGAATATTTTTGTATGATTTTGCATTATGCTTTCCAACGGAAAGCTATGTAAGACATATAACATAAATATTCAAAAAATAAATGTAGTGTAACAATTTGTTTTCAAATAAATTGTATATTTGACTAGAAGGTAACTTCGATTAAAATTTTTGAAAAATTTGTTGAATAATACTCGCAAGAGGAATAATTCTCATTTAATTTATAATTAAAAAAAGTTAAATATACAAAGTTTGAAAATAAAACACTATTAGACACAAAGAATGCTGATGACGGCTTTAGCAGGCCAGAAAATGCATTACATTTTGCTAGTGTCCCTTTTGAATATTTTTGTATGATTTTGCATTATGCTTTCCAACGGAAAGCTATGTAAGACATATAACATAAATATTCAAAAAATAAATGTAGTGTAACAATTTGTTTTCAAATAAATTGTATATTTGACTAGAAGGTAACTTCGATTAAAATTTTTGAAAAATTTGTTGAATAATACTCGCAAGAGGAATAATTCTCATTTAATTTATAATTAAAAAAAGTTAAATATACAAAGTTTGAAAATAAAACACTATTAGACACAAAGAATGCTGATGACGGCTTTAGCAGGCCAGAAAATGCATTACATTTTGCTAGTGTCCCTTTTGAATATTTTTGTATGATTTTGCATTATGCTTTCCAACGGAAAGCTATGTAAGACATATAACATAAATATTCAAAAAATAAATGTAGTGTAACAATTTGTTTTCAAATAAATTGTATATTTGACTAGAAGGTAACTTCGATTAAAATTTTTGAAAAATTTGTTGAATAATACTCGCAAGAGGAATAATTCTCATTTAATTTATAGTGAAAATTATATAAAATCGAACAAGACAGTGCAAATTTTGAGAGCTTCATGAGTCAATGTTAGCAACGAGCAGATCGGAATGGCCGGCCGGGTGAGCCTTAACGGGTAATTGATAACTGATTCATAGCTAACCTGAACCTGTCATATAGTCTTGCTATTAATAAAAAAAATTCTCAGTATATATTGTTGGATTTGTTGAGAAATTCATTGAACATTTGGAAACAACCCAAAATCCAAAAATTATTTTATTTTAAAATTACTTTATTAAGCATGAAAGCATTTTTACGGCCAAGAACATGATTTTATCTCTTGTTTTAATTTTTCGGTAGCATTTTAGTAGCATGGTATTGAGTAAAACAATAACTGAAACTAAAACTAATTTTTGAAATTAATGATTAAAAAAATAGAATACTTTGGCTTTCTGTTGTTAGTTGTAATGGCTTTTGCATTAATTTTTTTGCATTATTTAATAAGCTTTAGCAGGCGACATATTTTCCCGTCTGTAACAGGATTGGTTCCAATAATTTCACATGCTAACTGTTTCTGCGAATTCTAGTAGATATCTTTACAGCTTCTGAATTGCATTATTTTATTCTTTAAGCCTTGGTTTTTTTTTAAAGAGAAGTAACACTCAGGCAGTTAATATGCCTATATATAATTGCGTTACTTTCTTTGAAAAGGAGATAGATTGAAGAAGTAAAGGTGGTGAAAGTAAAAGAAAGCTTTTATATCACAACTCTGCAATTGCGCATTATGTTTGTTTTAGTGCAGCATTGCAGCGCCTCTGTTGGTGAGTAGGCGCATTTTTTATATATTTTTTGATTAATTATATATAAGCTAATACACTATTAAATAACACTTCTTATATGAACACCATTTAGTCTTTATAACTTCATCCATTTAAATTGTTATTTAAGAAGACAAAGTTACAAGGATTGGGTTTGGTTTATGCTTATCTGAAATGACGACAAATGCTTAGCAAATTATAGAAGGGTGTTTCTACTTTTATTATATACTCGTATACCTAAAAAAAAAAAACGAAATTACCATTAAACATTACTATACGCATTTCAATACATATATTCATACTTATCACTCTTACCTGTCCCTAAAGATTTGAAAAAGGTAAACGTATAGTTATCAAAAGTGTTGATAGTATTTTATGTGATTAAGAATGGGTTTGTTTTGTAGTAACTAGAATTATGGTGTTAGATAAAATATTTATACACAAGAATAGGTGTTTTTATTTGAAAAATATGTTCAGCTTTTTGCTATGAACATTTCATAAAAACAGCTTTAATCTGCCCTTAAAGTTAGTTGGTTAATAACATGGCCAACAACAAACACAATTACCAACTTGGAGACTCTTTATGAATGATACAGATGAACCATATTGGGGTTGACCAATTCCGCGACAGTTACCAATGTTTTAGCAAGCAGATTTATAGTATTAATCGACAAATATCAAAAGAAAATAATGTCTACTAAGGCGGTTCGGAAACTTCTTAGCCTCGCACAGAAAGAGAATACTTAGATCCATATAATCAGCAGAGTGAAAAGACCATAGCCAACATATGGGTAAAATAACTACGGGAGAAGATCTGTCTGATATTTAATTAATTAAAAACGTTCATTGTCGTGTAAAAAAAGTGTAAATAAAAGCTGTTTAAAAAAGAAAAACAAACAAAAAAAACAACAAAAAATATAAACATGAAGTGTGAAGAATGCAAGCAGAACAACAGTAAAAAAAACAAGTGAGAAAAAATTAGCCAATAGATACACAGAACGTGTGACGTCACAGTTCCAACATGCGCAAAACATTTTAAAATTTTACGCGCGTTGGCGTAATCTATATTTTATCATTCTTGATTTAATATAATGTCGCCAAATAGTTAAACGGTTTCAAGAACATCACACGTTATAAGCTTTCCTTTAAAACTTCATCCGAGGAGTTGGCGCACTCTTGGCCATTCGATAATAGATACCTATATAAATATTTTCAATCTGTATAAATCGTCATTTTTTAGAAAAGATAGAAAAGGAGGAAGTGATAGAGTAAGGCCTTTGCACAAAGGACGTGACTCTCTACGACTCCTGCATTCATTCCAAGGCATCATGAAATTAAAAAAAACTCTACAAATTTGTCTGCACTAACCCAAAGCAACGGATTTGCTGCGTTTCATAGAGAAGGATGTTACACACGTAGCCCTAATGCAGTAACTAGTAAAATTCTTGAAAATTCTTTCTTCAGTCCACGAAACGTCGCTATCAACCCTAACAATGTCATATACATACGTACCTACTTCCGTATTGAGTAAGAACACCAAACATACCACAACTAATAAACATTATTAAGTAAACGATATAAAAAATTAAAATTTGTATCAAAACATACTTAAGTATTTATTGATTCACAATTGGCTTCGTGTTTTTATTTCCCATAAATATTAACATTCATAAATATTTACTGCAATTGCCTAAGAAATTTTTAACAAGTCAAACAACACAAACACTTCTTAATGAAAATTTGTTGCCATCTTTGTTGCAATTGTAATTTGCAGCCATAGACCACAATGCAAATAAATCATAATCCTTATTTAACAACACAAAATGCTATGAAATAGTTTCAAGAATAATAAATACTCTTGCTACGATACTGAGATTTTTAGCTTTTATTAGGTAAAAAAGTATAAATTTTGAAATTGTGGTCTTTCAGCACGTACGAATTGTTATAAAAAAATTTGTATAAAGAAAAGAGCAAAGACGAGAAAAGTTTTCGAAAATTTGGGAAAAAGTAAAAAAAAAAACAAAACAATTCTGAAATTATTTACACTTGTTGTAGAATTGTGCATAAAATCCTGAAGCAATTGTTTATATGGATGGATGTTGGCATCTAGTTTTTGGTGTCTAGCAGTATATTTTTATTTATGTTTGTAAATATGTAGGTATGCACAAATACACAGAAATTTTGGGATTTGTATGAGTTCCTGTATTTGTATTGGAGACATTTTTGTGCAAAATTTGTGGCTAAATGTATGTGTTTATACTACATTACATCTTAATTGCAGTTGATTTGTCTTTATTGTTAAGAGACCAGTAAAGGAGACCATTGAGCAATAGTTACAAAATATGCCTGATGCAAAGGTTTGCTTATGTTTGTAAATGTAAAATTATTTACACACTAACATTCTTTAAACATGTTTCTTAATATTACGATTTCATTGGCTCACAAAAGTGTAACTGAGTATGCTGTATGTATGTTTCTAGGTGTAATATAATTTGTTTGTAACATAAATAATTTTGCTCTTAAACAGGATACTTCTAATTAAGTTGGTATTGTCTACTCGCATATTAGCTTTTTCTAATAAATATTTCATCTTTGTACCAATTTTACTTTTTGGTCTTGTTGTGTAGTAAAAGTGTAGAAAACAATTTTTACATTTTCTATTCAATACTCATTAATTAAAACTTTAAAACATGTCTCTAGTAACAGGTATTGTGCTTCCATTATCCATTATGCATAAATTTGTTTTCATGTTTTCACACTCTTTTCTGGCTTTACATCATCTTTTGTAACAAAAAATAGTGAATAATCTTAACAAATAGCCACTGGGAAATAAAAACCGATACCAAAAGTTATTTTTGAAAGCGAATAATAATCCAGTGGCGTTATAGTTATTTTCTAAAACTTAATTATTTGTCTGCTCTTCTAAAGCAATTTCATTTGCAAGTAAATGTAGAACTCAAGTTAAATAGCTAGGGGAGAAGGGGGCACGTTTATACCCGGGGCACCTTTGAACTATGTTGATAAAATCTCAGTTTAACATTTTTCCCGACCCTTAACCGAGTTTTTCACATGGCAACCTTGTTTTCTAGCAACGTTAACAACTTTTGCTAGTTTTTTCAGTTGTCGACTGAATGTAGTTGGGCGAACAAGTTTTCGCAGTGGCATTGTAAATTTTTTTATTTTTTTGTAAGAGTGTTAGAAGTATTCAGCGATCGTTTTCTTTCGTAACAGAAATTTATTGCAGTCCAAAATGCATTTCAAACAAAATTAAGGTAAGTTATTTGATATTTATGTAAAAAAAAAACATTTCTTATAAATTTCCGTGAAATGGCAAGACAGTTCAGGTTTGAACAAATAAAAATGGGGCACCTTTGAACATGTTAATTTATCAACCGAAGCACCAAACATTGTTGATTTTCTCTTATTTTCTGAAAATTATGAATCCAATGCTGATCATGAGCTTTAAAGGAAAATGTAATGCCATCTGAAATCGCAAGGCCTTTCCGTCTTAATAATATAAAACTTATTTTTGATCTAAATTTTTTTTATTTTTTAATTTTTAATGTTTATGTTTTTCTCAATAAATAAATCAAATTTATTATATATATATAAAAAATATAACTGTTTATGTTATTTTTGGACATAAGCGCTACAAGAAAAAATTGCCGTTCAAAGCTGTCCCAGCCTAGTTCAAAGCTGCCCTGTATGGGGGCACATTTGAACACAATGACTTCATCCATTAAAAAAATAAAAAAAAAATATAAATCGAACTAAAAATAAGTTACTTGCAGTCTTAAGCTAAAGTTTATTTTCATATATATTAGTCAATAATTCAAAAATATAAATTTGTATATGGCTTGAAAGGAAAAAGTGTTATAAGATGCGCCCGTCTCTCCTACTATTGTATAAATAAATAAATGTACAAAAAAAATAAAAAAATTAAGGGAATTTTGTTTGAAAAAATATAAATTTTTACTTCTTGTCTTCGGCTCAGATGCGCTGCAACTGTATCCCTTCTTCTTAGTCGAATATAGCCATTTAAAATGCTGCGGGCTAATGAGTTTGGGTGTACATGAAATTTTTTAAGTGGTTTTCTGCATTTTTTTTTTTTTGGATCTCCGTTTTTGCCAAAGGCACCTTTAGGTTTTTATGGATATTCGAATTTTTTATATACCAGGAAGCAATTGTGATCATTCGTAGCAACTTGTTTTGGCATCTTTGAATTCTGTCTACATTTAAAACTGAGGCTGTTGCCCTTAGCTGTATTTCATAACACCATATAGGTTTTATGATCTAGACTTAGAGTTTCTGCCAATAAGCCAATTAATTTCGATCAATTTCAATTTTATTTGGATCAATTTTGCATCTACATATATGGGATTTCCATGTAAGGCGTCGATCGAGGTGTATACCGAGGTATCTAACTTCGTATTGTTGTGTTATTGCTGGATTATTGCTCTCGAATGGCTTCGATATATTTGACAATAGCCTAATGGGTCTATATGACTTTACTTTTGTGTGATCTTTTCCCGGCTTTAATATCATTGTAACCATTGAAACCTTCCCTTCTAGTGGATAATATTCATGGCGTCATATAGCGTTAAAATAAAAAGTATTATTTTTATTGCTATTCTGGGTATCTCCATAAGCATCTTGTTGCTGATTTTGTCAATACCAATTGCTTTCTTAGATCAAATATAAATCAATAATAGCCATTTTAATCTCTCGAATCTCAAAACGTAGGCTGTAACCCTAAATAGTGTGTGACTGGTGGCAAGTCATTTGATGGGTTTAGGGTAAATACTTTTTTTCAAATGATTTTCAAATATATTGCCTTTTTCCCTCAAGTTGAAAATGTAAAATTTTTCATTTAATAACCGCCACCACTGTCGAACACCGCCACATGTATCAACATTCATTAACGGTGATTTTTCTTTGTTATTTCCGCAAAATCTATACATTGTAATGATGGTCATGCATGCATGCACTTATGCATCAAACGAGAATATGTTGCAAATGCAAAAAACACTCAGCCAGCCAACTAGCCAGTCAGCTTCCCAGCTTCGCAAAGAGCAAAAAGCAACATGTGTTCCATGACAACAAACATTCCTTTGAAGCCGGAGTGCTTAGATGAAATTCAAAAGATTTTTGCAAAAGGCAAAAAGGGATACAATGAAACTCAATGAAGCCCAACTGTTTGCTTCATAATAAGATGATATTGACAAAGAGTAAGTGCCTATATGTAGGAATAAATGTATGGGAGAATGGTAGAAGTAGTAAATAAACAGTGAGAAGAGTTAAGCTAGATTTACACGATTAAAGGTATTTTGAAGTCTTATCAAAATTTTGAAAATTTATTTTGATGTTCTATTTACACGTTTCAAAAATTTGTTCAAAATATTCTTTCAATATATTTCAAAATCTTTTGATAAAAATTTGATCAAAATTTTTTGAAGCTAATTTACACTATTGGTAATATTTTTATATTGAAAATATTGACTTTGATCAGCTGTTTTGCTTCTTTTGTGAAATAATTTATTATTATAAAAAAAATAATTAATAAGTATGGACGACAACACAATCATCATAGCATCAGCATTTTTACTATTGGAGGAAGAAGTAGCTGATAATAATGCAAAAAAAAAAAAAAGAAGAAAACAAAAGGAACATAGGGTTCAACCTTTTCTTTTGGAAGGTGTGTCTCTTTTAGGGAGCGAATGTCACCAGACGATTTTGATTATTTGCTTAATATCGTCACCCCATCAATAGAAAAGGCTAAAACTAATATCCGGGAATCTTTATGCCCCGGAAAACGCCTGGCAATTACTGATGTTCTTGTTCTTGTTTAAAAGATCAAGATCATCGATATGCAATATTGCATTAAGAGATGAATTTTTAAAGGTAAAACCTAATTTATGAAATAAAAGAACATATCAAAAATAATATCTATTGGTACCACTGTTGCCAAAACATTATTGGGAAAAAGTGCTAGATTTTTCTCAAAAAAATGCTGAAAAGTGCTAAAAAAAAGTGCTAACAAAAATAAATAAAAAAAATTGGCTTTATAGTAAACTATGAGATCTGTATTTCTTTAAAATTCATTTTCATACTTAAATATGAATAAAGAAATTGAAAATACATCTTTTCTTAAAAAAAAAAATCTAAAATAAAATGTTCTATTCATTTTTAAAAACAAAAATCGAAAGTAAATTCTTAAAAAACAAAAAGTCTTTACATTACTATTTAAAAATTAACTTTTTAAATTCATATTTTAACACATAAGTTTTAAGATCACGAAAATAATTTGATGAATTTAAAAATTCCAGTCATTATCATCATTATTATTATTATTATCATAACTTTCACTAGATCCAATTAATTTCAGAAAATTCGTTGGGACATCATATTGGCAACAACACTTTCCACTTCTTTTTAATCCGTATCTAAAATGTTATTAAATTATATCATAAAATTAAGAAATTAAAATTTAACAATAAAGTCTTACCTAATTGCTAAAACAGAATGTAATGTAATCGGTTTCTTATATTTGTCTTTACGATGTTCATTTGACTGAACACACTTTCAACGTCCGCATTAGACCACGGAAGACTGAGAAGTTTTAAAACAAAATTGGCAATTTCCTCGAATCTCTTGTTACCTCCGGCATCTCTATATGCTTTTGCCTCTGCCCAGAAAGATACTGTGTTGTTTTTATTAATCCCTTTTATATATTGAATGCTGGAATATTGGTCAATTATTTTTCTAATTTGTTCCTCGCTAATACAAAATAATTTTAAAATTGGTAAAATTTCGCCTTTTTGGGAACTTAAAACGTTTTGGACCGAAAAAAAATCTGTATTTTGTAAAACTTTTATATTGTCTGGTAATTTTAAATAAAGGGATTAGTTTATGTATTTTTTAATAGATATTTATATACATAGTTTAATTTAAAACACAAATTAACTTGATTGTTAAAGATATTTTTGCGGGAAAATAATTAAAAAATTATTAAAATACCAAAAATTTAAAAAAATGCTAAAAATGCTAGAAAAATATTTAAAAATGCTAAAAAAAAGTGCTAGGTGCTAGATTATTTTTTTTTTTTTGGTGCTAAATGAGTTTAAAAAGTGCTAGATCTAGCACTAAAAGTGCTAAATTGGCAACACTGATTGGTACAGATGCCAGCAACAGAAGAGAAATGGGAGAGTATTTCCCAAAGTATAAATAAAATGTGGAATTTTCCCAATTCAATCGGGGCATTAGATGGAAAACCCATCAATATTATAGCACCAGCACATGTATATGTATTGATATGGTTTTGAATCAAAAGAATGAACATTCTGTCAAATTATTTATTGTTATCAATATTGCCAGATGCGATTTTGATGCTCATTTACACGGCATCAATAAAATCTTCAAAAGTTTTGTTAAATAAATTTTGATCAATAAATTTTGAAGAAATTTTGCTATTTACACGAGTTTAAAGCATTTTGAAGAAAATTTCAATCGTGTAAATCTAGCTTTAGTGTTTAGTGTTATACATAGGTATCCAGTGGTGAAAATAAGAGGTAAATAGACCTTATTTAGCAGACATAATATCTCTCTATATTCAATAATTCCCACTGTGTATTAAACATTTTAGTATGTATTAAATTAAACA
The DNA here is from genome assembly GCA_916048285.2 of Bellardia pandia. Classification (NCBI taxonomy): domain Eukaryota; kingdom Metazoa; phylum Arthropoda; class Insecta; order Diptera; family Calliphoridae; genus Bellardia; species Bellardia pandia. Next base: position 13,320,737 of record OU696530.1, on the reverse strand, counting down.
ATTTTCTCCTATAAAATTAGTTACGTTTTATTTCTTTACTGTAAATACATTTACATTTATGCCTGATAAATATGGGTGGCTTCAACTTCCTATGTTTAATGGCATTATATCCGCAGTAACTTTATCGCTTGTTTTCAGCTGTAACATTTAGACATGCAACCCTTTTAATATTCAAATATTCTTGCAAGTTATATGTATGTATACACCAAAGGTGCTCACGCTATGTCCTGGGGCCTAATGCTTTTCGTTATTTTCACAGAAACAACACGACTGTTAATGAGTGCCCCGATAGACTAGGCGATAGAGTGGCGGACTATCATTCAAAGAGTTGCAGGTTCGATTTCCGCCAAAGACTCTGGGTATTTTCTGCAGATAAGCCAAAAGCTTCGCAGTTTGTGTTTGTTAATAAAAAAAAAAAACTAACTACAAAGAGCGTAAACTTTCAAACAAGCATTGTTTAACATTGTTAGCACAAAATTTATCCCGGTATACTTAAAGTTCATTCATCAATGGTATGCATGTCCCAATTGACATGAAGCAATTTTTGTTGAAAATACTGTTTTTTTTTTATTAGCCTTTATTTATTTATTGAATCTGCATATATTGAAATGACAATAAGTATTCAAATCTTAATACTGAAAAGAAAATAAGAAGTCCAGCCAGTGCTAGACAAAAATTTGTATGATACTAAAAAATTTTACATCAACTGATCCAGTTATCTGTTTTGCGCTTGAGTTAAAGCAAGGGTATCCCTCCTTCTCAACCGATTGTGGACACTAAAGGTAAGAATGTCTCGTGCAAGTGGGTTTGGATGGTGTTTAAGTTTGCTGACGTACTTTGACGCATATTTTGTAAATTCGACTTTTACTAATGGCACGCCTAGATCTTTGTGGATTCGAGAATTTTTAACATACCATGGTGCTGCAGTAATTATACGTAGAATTTTATTTTGTCCCCTTTGAATTTTTTCAATGTTTGATGCTGAGGCAGTACCCCATAATTGAATTCCATAAACCAGATTGGCTTTAGTATTGCATTGTACAACAATAGTTTGCCAATTAACCAATTAAGTTGTACTGCTTTTAATCTCATCTGTGTAAGTTTCGCTTCCATATGAGACTTCCAAGTTAAACGGCGGTCGAGGTGGATTCCGAGCTATTTCACTTCATTGTGTTGAGGAATAATTTGATTATTTACTTTGATGAACGAGCAGGTATCTCTTCGCAATGTGAAAGTGATATGAATACATTTCTGTTCATTTAACCTGATTTTCCAAAGCTCTAGCCAATTCTCTAGTTTATAAACATAATTCTGCAAATTCTGTGATGCAACTTGGTGGTCCTTATGTACACTGATAAAGGCTGTATCGTCTGCAAAAGTTGACGTATGGATTTTGGGGTCTGACGGCATGTCGGAGGCATAAATCAAATATAAAGTAGGACCCAGTATGCTACCCTGTGGCACACCTGATTCAATTGGCTGAGCGGTACTTAAAAAATTGCCTTCTTTGATTTTAAATTTGTGACCGTATAAATAACTTTCCATGAGTTTATGGGTGTTAGCAGGCAGAGTTATTCATCCTTGCGCAGGGGCCATGCTAATCTTCTCTGTATCGTTCCAATTTTAGTATATGTTCTGCCGAAGCAGGAACGATGAAAATACTGTTACAATTTTTTCCTTGAAATTTCTTCGGTGTTTACACAGCATTTCTTCAATCAAATTTTTATTTGAGAGTATACACACATTTGTATACACATTTGTAATAATCAAATTTGATCAATTGCTGGAGAAAATCTGCACACACAGTGTTTTAGTCCATTATTCAAACGTATGTTGGCACTAATACTAAATTAATCAATGTGGCTGAGAAAATTAGTTTATGTTTTTATAGAGCCAAAATTTGTTTAAGTAATAGTTTATCATCCGGCAAATGCAGAAGAATTGTTTTTGTTATTTAACATGATATTATGTACATTCCACCATTTCAAAACATAAACATATAATATTGTCTTACTTGTCTAAAACAATGAAGACCATTAATTTCAAGATTTTATATTTTATACATCGGTAATTATTTTGCGAAAAAACGCAAATTATACTAATAATGTTTTCAAATTGTATTATATATATACTGATAATTATGTATGCATGTGTGTATAATTTTCAACAAACTATTTAATTTTAGTACTTTAAATTATACGTTTTTATGTTCTATGTATGTTTATGTTTTATTTTTTTTTTTAATTCTATAATACTTGATTTTTTGCAACTATCTGATTTTAAGACTCTACCTGGTGCAATTTTTATTGAAGCCCCATAAAAATTGTGATTTTTAGAATGCCAAATGTTGAAGCTCTATTTTTGTTTGAATTACATATCACTCATACGTCTGTAATTATTTTTCGAAAGAAGACAAATTATACTTATTAGATATGTATGTTGTTCAAAATCAAAATTTGTCCATTATTTTTAAAGAAATTTTATAATAATCTATTTGCTTGAAATCTCTGATTTTTAGACTTATACTATGTTTTTATTATAGTAATTCTTAAGTTTATAAAGTGTAATTTTTTCAGTTTATTTTGAATGGTGTGTCTGGTCGCAGCAGTTTTAATTCACCTAAGCACTGTTTAAAGTTTTTAGTCAGAATATTAAGAAAACAAGTAGTTGTTTACTAATCCAAATTGATTCTGATTTATTTATGTTTTTGTTTCACTTATTTATACTAAATAATTTGTTACAATTAAATTTTTAGTATGACAAAAAATTTGCTTGGTAGGTTAAATATCGTATTTCTCTTAATTTAAATTTTTAAATTTCTTAGTTAGTTAAAAGTTAGTTAAAAGAGTTAAAATTACATTTTAACTTATAGTGCATTAACCTAGTTTTTTAATTGATATGCATTAATCTGGTTATAGTGTATTATATTGTTATAGGTACACTACACTTTAGCTGGTGCAGTTTTTATTCAACTCCTATAATTGTGATTTTTAGAATGCAAAATGTTAAAGCTCTATTTTTGTTTAAATTGAATTGGAAAAATGAAGGCTATCCCGATAGACTAGGCGATAGTCTGCTGTCAAAGACTCTGGGTGTTTTCTGCAGGCAAGCCCAAAAGCTTCGCAGTTTGCGTTTGTTAATAAAAAAAATATATATATTGCTCATACGCCTTGCTTGCAAAATACACAGTACAACACAAACAAAAATTACGGGGTTCCGACGATTAATTGTTGTTAAGGAGACCAAAAAAAATATGCGTGTGTCGGCGTTTTGATAGATCACATCAGAATTTCATTTAAGAAGCGGTAAAAATTCCCAGCTCTGGCCTGTTCTTGCAGAATATCGGTATATAAAACTATGTTTTCTTTACGTCTGAGGTGTAGGGTATGTTCAGCATTTTTGTAGATAATGGTTTGGCAAATATTTTTTTAAAACATATCAACCCTCTAACTCCCCCCTCATAACGGCATTTTTGGCTTTATTCTAAGAAATTGTAAAAAACACCCCGAAAAAAGGGGAAGGGCGGGGATGAAATGTTTTACAAAAATGTTGGCCATAAAATTTTACTATATATGTCAGAACACACCAAAACCCAAAACTTAACACAAACACTAAAAACCAATCAAATTGAAGATTGTCCATTAAAGGTTAATTTAGTTATTGTTCATATATGTGGGTCATCCCATCTCTGGCGGGGAGGTTTGACACTCCAATACTGAATTTGATTGGTTGTTTTTTACAATTTCTTAGAATAAAGCCAAAAATGCTAATTTTCCCAGAGTACAAAACTAATCGAGTAGAACAGCGTAAGAGGGAAATGTGAAGGGATTTGATAACTATTTGACCAGCAAGGCCTTTTAGTTCCCTAACAGACAAGATATAGAAAGATCTTGTTATAAAATACGAAATAATCGTACTACAAAGAATGGTTTTTAGGTTTATGATTTACAGGTTATTTTAAATTTTAACATTTAATAGCATAAATCAGTGATCGCATACAATCCGGCCACAATATTCTGTCAAAAAATTATTATAATATGTACTTTGTTTTGAGCCCATTCAATGAATTTGCAAAATAAATTTTCACAATTTTGCAACGTTCTCCAGGCATCAGTCTATTCATATTGAAATGTCAAAGCACTTAATAACTGCCAGTTAAAAAGGTTTTGCCAACTTAAAGCTCTATACATCTCAAAAAAAGACCCCTTTATAACAAGTTTTGAGCAATGTAAAATCCAAATAGAAGGGAAATCAAGCATATATTCTTTAAAAATCTCACATTTTCGTCTTTAATTCAAAACTAAATCTTGGAAAAAGCACTGCAAATTATGTTATAAAACGATGCAAAATAATCTTAAACACAGAATAAAATAAACCAGAAACTTACAAAGAAAATACTACGTACAATAAAGTTATTTCCAAGACTTTCCAGGATCTTGGGGATGACGACCTAAAATATTAATATAATGGTTCTAATGGTTCTTATTTAATAGAATAACTGTAGCAACTTTAGCTGAGTCTGATTGGACGCCACCACTCTAATGTAAAGTTTTGGTCTGATTTAACTCTCTGCCATTATTGCAAAACTAAAATGAGTTGAGAAAAATATACATACATATGTCCAAATGTATGCAGAACAGTTGGATCAAAATATATTTAGTATTTAATAAAAAATTAAAAAAAATTAACATATTGAGCATTTTTTGTGTTCAACCTTTTTTATTTAGCAGCTGCTTTACTGACTCATTTAAGAGTATTTGTTTGTTTATTGCAAGTAGTTCTAATTCTTAGCACATTCATGATGGCTTGCTCCATATATATTTATTATTTGTTGTAATGAATATGGTGGTTACAAAATCTCTTGTACATCTGGTCAACATGCTAAGCATATACTACTTTCCATAAACGAGCATGAGAGTATAACAATATTTCACAATTTTTTAATGGGTTTTTAAGTGAATTTTTTATTATTTTTTGTTTTTATATAAAATTGTTTCTACCTCTTTTTATTGTATACTTTAGTTGTTGTTATTATCTTGTTATGCCGCATGCAAACACTTGTGAAAAATACGTATGTATGTAGAATAAGTTGCCTCACTGAAAGTGACCCGGCCTATGAAAAGGTGGCTTGTGACTCAAAAAAAATGTTTCCACTTTTTTTTTTTTTTGGTTTCGATAGTTTTTGAGACGCTCTTTCACGTGGTGAAAACTAAAAAGTCCTAACTTGCTGAGAAGTATACTAAAAATGTAGAGAAAGAAGAGCACAAATGAAATAAAAACAGAATTTTATTGCATTGTTTATCTTTAACAGCTGTGTCTAGCAATTTCGTTTTTGAGTCATAAGCCACCTTTTCATAGGCCGGGTCACATATATATATTTTCCTGTTTGTTGTTAAGAAGGAAAGAAAAAATCGGAATTTAATTTTTCATATATTCGCTTTCTTTTTCAGTAAACAGCTACACAAACACTGACACTTTAACTAACACACAACTACCTACTAGAGTGTCCATTTGTATAATGTTCATTCGAATAGTAGAACAATTCCTTTGGCAAAATTATTCGAATAATGTATATTTCGAATAATTTTTTTTAACAATTTAAAATCTTTTATTTAAATTAGTCTTTTTGTTCGAACAAAGGAAAAGTAAAAAAAATAAGCTTGAATACCCTACTAACTACTCTGATTTTTTTTAACAAGTTATAATCTTTTATTTAAATTAGTCTTTTTATTCGAACAAAGGAAAAGTAAAAAAATAAGCTTGAATACCCTACTAACTACTCTGACTCAGACACACGTTATTAACATACACACATCATAAAGAAACCACTTTAAATGCGGGAACTAAACCCATTCTCACTCACTGTTCAATTTCTTACTGTTCTGCTGTTACGTTTATTTTTTTTAATTTCTTTCTATGTTTTCCTTCGCTCACTGTGATATACGATGTTAACCGCATGAGAAAATTTATGCAGCAGCACAACACATTTTGCTACTCATAATGGCAATGAACCGTTAAAAAATACAAACCAATTTAAAACATCCATATAAACTTTACAACAGCAACTAAAACTGACTGTTTATGTGTGTGCAGTACGTTTATATACATACATTAATATATATGGGGCTTTTCATGTAGGCAACGACTGTCAATTACTATTTTAAAAGAAACTTGAAAAAAATCAAGCTAACAACAGTTAACAAGCGATGTCAGTTTAAAACGCAGTCATAACATTATTTGCATTTTACAACGAAATCATGGAAACTCTCATATGTGTAATAATATTTTTTTTTGTCACTTATCCTCGTCCGTGTGTGTGTGTGTGTGTGCGAGTGGGTATGTGTAAACATATACATTGGTTTTTGTTGTTGAGTCCTGGCTATAAACAGGAAATACCCTCAGGGTTACGTGCAAAAAATATTTAACGGAAGTGCACAGTTGCGTTTTCCGTATGTGTATGAGTGTGTAGGTGTTAGTAAGTGAAAATTAAGTGTATAGAGGCGGGCGTAGGTGGGTAGTAAACACATGTGAGTATATACCTATACTACTATCAAACAGCCATCGCAGGACAAAGTAGTCATGCCGTATATGAATTAAAAGCAATGATGCTAACAGTAACAACAGCAGCCGCACCAGCAACAACAACCGAAACAGCAAGTGTTTATTTGCCAATACATTATGAGTGCAATTGTGTGTAACTGACTACAACAATCTACACTCAGGCAAGCAGCTTAACGCTGGCACAAAAAAAACACATCCAGCAATTTACTCTTGCCTTCACACAGACCCTTGCTAATATACATACATACATACATACATACATACATACATACATACAGAAATACATGTTTGTTTTATATGTGTGAATTTTTACTTTGCCCAATGGTGTTTTCCTATAGGCCAAACTTAACTATCGTTTATTTTCTTTATAACTATACTTTTATTTCAGTTAAGTTTATTTTTTTTTCAAGGGGTACACGAGTTGGGGTTTTAAGTATTCAGTTTTTTTTTTCTCCTGTTTTATTTATTTTGGTTTGAAATTATTTTGAGTTTTTGTACTGGCTGTTATACAGTATAGTTGTTTTCTTTTTATATATTTTCATTTATTTTCTTAAATAGTTAATGTAGCATAATTTGAACAATAACATGCGGTCACAGCACAGCCACTTTATAATTTCATTTATTCCAGTAAATTGTTTTCTAAGCAGATGCGAGCACAGTTTTCGATTGTACCAATAATAATGAATTTTAGATGTTAATTGAGAACTAAAATGTTCGTAAACTAATGATTTTTGTAACACTATATTGAAAAAATCTGATTGCATAAATGTTTTAATATAAATGTAACAAAGAAAACGTTTGAATACCTTTGAATCACAAATTTATACTTATTTAATAATATTCCAGATAAGTTAAGAAACTGGAATTAATTTCCTCTAATAATTTTATTTTATTTTTTAAAAATACAATAACACCCCGTTATAACCTTCTTTTAGAAATTTTAATTACGGACAGTTGGCTAAATCAGGTCAAGACTTTGCTAAAGAGTGGCACCTTCTAAAAGGGGGCAGCAAACGTTTCTGACGGCATTCTTTATTCCACATATACGAGTATTCTTCTTGTGGTATTAATACTGGTATTTAATTTTTCCCCCTGCACAGTGGATCACAAACGGCTAGTCCGATCAACATTAAATGTTACATGGATTCGAGTACGGGTTACGGGTATTCGAGCTTAAGTTTTGTAGATGGTTTCAAAAAACTCCTCAGTGGCGGAGATATAGGGCATAAATTAGGGCACCTTTGAAAATTTGTTTTTTTTTTTTTCTTTATATTGTTTTCAAATCTGTATTTATTTATGTTCGAGTTAAAGGAAATTTTAAAATTCTCATAAACTCTGAACCGGGCGTTTTAAATTATCTGGCAAAATTTTGCAACAATTATCCTCAAATTTTACTTTTTAGTTACATAGAAAATATTTCAATGCAATATATCATCTATGTCGAAAAATAAAAGGAAAAGAACTAAATTAATTAGATGTGGTTAAACTGGAAGCATTAAATATGTAGACGATTTCTAAAAACGTGCTTGATTGAAGAAACATTAAATTCATATTCTAAATATTTTATAAAGTTGAAACCACCACTTGCATTACTAAGTTTAGTTTGCTGTCAAAATTAACTCCTAAATCAATGACAGGATCGATATGATGAATGCTTAATATTCAGTCCATTTTTCTTTGGATTTCAAATTATTGTAAATAACGCATTTTTAACAATTTTTTTTACAAGAGCAAGAATTCTGATTATTTTCAAGCTTTATTAAAATCTGTCATTTCCAGAACTTGAAATTCTTAAGAATGCGACTCTTTCAAGAACGCGACTAAGAAATAGAACTCATTTTCGACTGAATCTAGAAACATGCAAAGATTTACTAATCTTTTGTATGATATAGCAAGCAACATATTTTCCCATAATGTTTTAATTTTGAATTAGTTCAAGTAATTTCATCTTAATGTTAAAAATTTCAAAAGAAGACAAGGTTTTTGTATATCCGGAAATTAATTAGTTGAAATCAACATTTTTAATTCAAAAACTGAAAAAATAAATGATTTTTGCAGATTTTAGCTAAAAATTCTTAACTCTTTTTGCTTTTGTTAAATTTTGTTTACAATTTGTAATTTAAGACATGCAAATCACAACTATGTTGATTATTTCAGTGCCTTACAACTTGCCTCTAATGTTCTTAATAGTACTATAGTAAAAAGTAACTTTAATTAATAAGCAAAATAAAACCAGAAGTGACAAATAAAAAAAGTTAATTTTTTTATTCATTGTACATAAAATTAGCATAAAAGAATAAAAAATTTAAGAAAAATTATAAGTGGGTGGGTGGAGTAGGGTGGGTGTACTCAACTGAGTACACAGCCGGTTTATATGTGAAAATTTTCCTAGCAATTTTTTTCAATGCATAATGTTTTTAAACATTTCTTTCATTGCCATCGAACTCTTGCATGACATAAAACACATCTTAATTGTTTTTCTAACTTTTCGGGATAGTGACCTATACCATCTTGAGGTAATTCTGGGATCAATGACAATGAAAGTTGAGCTTTATTTTGCATGTTTTTCGTAAGTAGTACCTGGGAATAAAAGTTGAAACTTTTTCATTACAACATCTGCTAATGGCCAAATTTTAAACATTTTGTCCCTGGAAGTGACAGCTTCATCATTTTTCACAAGATGAAGATTCTTTTTTATATTTCGATATCTTTGTCTAGACATTGATTTTTATATCATTTCTTTTCCAACATCTTCATCGTAAGACCAGTACAAATCCTCACATGGTACTTATCTCAACACTTAAATTTTTATTAGATTAAAACTCCATTTTGTGGCAGTTGATATTTATAAAGTCAGATTTTTCTTAATTAGTTTAAAGGGTACAAGTTTCTTTTAAGCTAAAAACATAAAAAAATCACAAAACGTTCAAAATTTTAAAGTTTTCGCTTTATTTTTGGGTGTACTCAATTGAGTACAGCGGCGGTAAATGGGATAATAAATCAAGCGTCTGCTTTCCATTTTTGTTTATCAAATTATTTATTGCCAAAATAGAATTAAAATTAATTTATTTTTCATGAAGTTGACAGTTTTTCCAGAACATATGACAACTTCAAATTATATATATCACTATTTTTTCCAAAAATTTTAATCGAAGTTACCTTCAAGTTAAATATACAATTTATTTGAAAATAAATTGTTACATTTATTTTTGAATATTTCTGTTATATGTTCTACATAGCCTTCCGTTGGAAAGCATAAATGTAAAAACATACAAAAATATTTAAATAAATTGTATATTTAACTTGAAGGTAACTTCGATTAAAATTTTTGAAAAATTTGTTGATTAATACTCGCAAGAGGAATAATTCTCATTTAATTTATATATCACTATAAAATTTAAAGGCAAGATGATCTTCCCTTTAGCTTATCGGTCGGTTTTAGATTAAAGTAAACTTATAATAATGTTATCTGTCCGATAACATCATACCTTTAACTATTGTTAAGTTGTACTAATGGGCCTAAATGTCTAAAAACTTTTTTTTATTAAAACTTTGATATATTTTCAAATGTCGGTAACAATATATTATACGCAAATACAAGTACAAGTACATAAAGTAATATCATACATTACATTATCATATATTAGCATAGGCTTCAGTTATTGTGTCAATTGAGCTCTATAAGCATGGAGATGCTAACCTTAAGTGAGTAGAGCCCTTTTTGAAATCTACATTTATTGTCCAGAATTTGAATATTACTTCTATTAAGACTCTTCGAACACTTTACAGGCTTGTTTTTGGATGACCATTGTATAATAATAGTTAAACAACACAGAGCATATTTTTTTTAAGAAATTTTGGAACTGTAGCAGCCAAATTTTTATTATTTTTGTAAATATTATTTAACAATAAAATCATGAATAATATTAAATATTTACTATCCATAAATATCAGCTGTAGCTTTACTGTAGAATTGCATGAATTTTGGGACACTTTTTAATAGTCCTTAAAATTGTATGCTAATGTCATGTTGTTGTCATGTATATTCTGGATATATAAACAAATTGCTGTATACATATTTGGTTTTTTAGTGTATTGTTAAAGTTTCAATTTGCACAGTAGCAAAAATTGTTTAAAAATTTCAAAATATTGAATGTAGAGACAATAGTACGTCTCTTAAAAATATAATTGTAACTCATTCCTTGATAATGATATCCGAAGGATATCGAAATATTGGAAGAAATAATTTAATAAATTTTTACAAATAATTGGCCTTTTTTATTTATCAAACAAAAAAAAAAAAAAAAAAGGTCAAAGAAAACAAAATTTAATTTCAAAATATTTTATACTTTGTAAGCACATCTGTAAACCATTCATAGATATGATTTCTTATTTCTAGCCATACGGCTAAAACATAAATTATTTAATGAAAAGATTTTTAATTCATTAAATTCTGTTGTCCAGAACCAAACCAAAATATAATTTGAAAGTAAAATTTTTGATTAAAAATGTATTCCTGTAGTCATTGTCCAGCAGGATATTAAAAACAAAATAAACAAAACCAACTACAAAGTGATTACTTTGTGTATTAAAAAATAACACCTTTGGGAAATTAAATACAAGTTGTGTTTCTTCTATGGCTGTTTAGCCACAGACCACTTGGACTGCTGCACAATAAAATAAAATGAAATAAAGTTAAATAAAACATAAGCAACATTTTGTTTTCACTTTTGTGTTAGGATACGAGGTCTGATCAAAAAATAACCTTTATTTTAAATTTTTTCAAAAAGTATTTATTTATTCATCAATAACTATCTTGCCCCCTTCAAAGTAATCCCCCTCAAATATAATACACTTATGCCAGCGTTTCTTACAATCTTCGAAACACTGCTGAAACGCGCTTTATGGTCTCGCCCATAGCTCCTGTTTCGATTTTTCTTTATCTCCTTAATCGTATCAAAACGCTTTCCTTTCATCGGTGTCTTCAGTTTTGGGAAGAGGAAAAAGTCAGCGGGGGCCATGTCCGGTGAATACGCTGGTTGAGGCATCGAGTGTGAGCTGGTGCGTTATCATGGTGCAAAATCCATGATTAGTTTTTCCACAATTTTGTGCGTTTCTGACGAATTGTACGACCATGTGGCAAGAATTCATGATGTATCACGCCATTGCTGTCGAAGAAAACAGTGACTAAACCTTCACATTTGACCGAACTAGACGTGCTTTTTTTGGTCTTGGCTCTTCTGGTCGTTTCCATTTGTATGATTGGTCTTTGCTTTGAATGTGATAGCCATACAGCCATGATTCGTCACCAATTATGACCTTTTTGAGGAAATCTGGATTGTCGTTTACGATGTTCAACAGCTCCTGAGCGATGTCCATGCGACGTTGTTTTTTCACAAAATTTAGCAATTTTGTAACAATCTTCGCTGCCGCACGTTTCATGCCTAAAACATCCTTTAAAATTCTTTGGCATGAGCCAAACGATATGCCAACATCATCTTCATCTCGGATAGTGTTTTGACGATTATCCAAAATCATTTTCTTCATTGCTTCAATGTTTTCTTCGGTTGTTGACGTGCTCGGGCGACCACGACGAGCATCGTCATTGACATCTTCTCGGCCTTCCTTAAACCGGTTATACCACAATTGAACTTGTGTTCTGCTCATAGTAGATTCGCCAAACGCCACAGCCAACATTTCAAATGTCCTGGCGCATTTAATTTAATTTTTTACACAAAACTTAATACAGTTTCTTTGATCAATTTTTCGAATAGTAAAAAATTAAAGAAAACACCAAAACACGACTAACATTTTTATCTGTCAAAAACAAAACTGACAATCCAAAATGGCTGATATTACCAACATAACAGAAAAAAATGCGAAAATCGAACATACGTAACTCACGAAAACAATGGTTATTTTTTGATCAGACCTCGTATATATTGTTTCTGCTTTAAATGATATAATTTAAAAAATTTATTTCTAGAGAGTTTTTTTTTTTTTTGTATATGTACTTATGTATGTAAATTTTTAACATATTTTCCTTGTTGTATAGTGAATATAATTATTTGAATAACAGCATTAATTATAGCTGGTAGGCAGTTGTAACAAACAGACTTAACAGCTTCCCAATGTAGTAATGTGGCTGTTTGTCAGTTCATTCATTTAACTGACACTTACTTTATGTCTTTATCTAAAGAAATTACAAAATTAAAAAAAAAAAAACCAAATGTCCACAATTGTATTCATAGCAACAAAACTGAAATCTACTTGTCATACGAAATGGTGATTTTCCACTTGAATTGCAATTTTATAAAGTCCCTAAGCACAACACAACAACGGCAACAATATAAAACACTAAGAAGAGAATTTAGTTTTTTTTTCTGTTTTGTGTTTTAGCCTTCATTTAAAGACAAAATAGACCATAACAATGATGATAATGTTGTTGGCATTTTTTGAACACCAACAACAGCAAGAGGAAAATCGCTAAGACGAAAACTTTACTCTTGATATCAGTCAGTCTTAACAATAACAAAATAATCAACAGAATAAAACGGTCGCTTTGAGGTGTCATAAAATATAATTTTTTGCCTCATTATTGTTTCCTTTGAAACACAAGTTGAGTTAAAGTCATCTCTTCTTACAGATTTTTTACGTTTTTCTCTCTCCCTCTTGTTTTTCTTTTACTTATTTAGTATCAAAGACAAGTGGTTGGTAGTTTAAGTTTAATGAAATTATGGTTGAAAATTGTTTATAGTGAAACTTTCAACACTCTATAACTAGATATTATTTTAATTTTCATACTTTTCACGAAAATGCCAAAGAGTGTGTCAGATGTCACTATTTGACTTTTGGCAAGTAAGTGGTTGCTGTTTATTGGCATTTACGTAATATAAATGGTGAAAGGTGAAAGTTTGCAAATATTTGTACACAAGATTTAAACTGTTATTTTTATCGAAGCATAAAGTAAACAGATACATAGGTTTATATTTGGAATAGTACGTACAAGTTTTGCTGGCACATGCTCACTTTTGTCGACATTTTCATGACCAAGACAAGAAGTATGGTCTCATATGTACGTCCTTCAATAAAAGAACACTAAAATTATATTTCTAAAATGTTATCCCATTCAGACCGTGATACATCGATTGTGCGGGTGGATTTCGGTCTCAATATTTTTGCTTTCGTTAATCAAATTTGCAATAGACTGGCATGCATCGATTGTGCTGATTGTTTTTAATATTTCCTTCTCACATTTCTCTTCTGTTTGATTTACCGCTACTTGAATTATTGCGAAACTCTTCAGTCACATTTCAGTTTCAGCAAAAAAATCCGTTGAAGTAAGCAAGTGTATTTAATAACAATAGTATTAATCATTTACAAATAATGAAGTGCAGATATATTAACTAAAAAAAATGTAAATTTTAATATTTTAAACTAATTGAAATCGTTTCATAATTATATATTAATGAAAATCGACCGAAATGCATCAATTGTGCGTGTCCTGAAAATCCTTAAGGGATATAAAAATGATAAAACCGAATCATTGATTATATTTTCATATTCTACAGACATCACATATTCCAAAAATTATAAAAAAAAATTCCTATTAGTTTTGCGTCAGGTCTGAACGGGTTATAAAGCTGAAGACGAAAATTGTATTTTTAATTGCCTCCTAAATCAATGATTTTATCCATATGATGAATGCATTAGGTTCAGTGCAAGTTACAATAAATGAAAAATTATCTTTAAGAGAAAAGTTTTTATTCAGGCTAGTAGTTCGAATTTTTAACAATACTATTGCAACGTATTGGAACAATTGGCAAATTGGAATGCATTTTCTACGCGGCCAAGGGCGTCATTAGTACATTATCAATCTATAAATATCATCTATTTAACTCACCGTTTTTTTGAGAAATAGAATACGAGAATTATCATATTTCTTTTTATGTGTTGTGGAGTTAGAACGAAATTTACGTACGTTTACAATGTGTGTTTATTCTTTATTATTATTTTAAAATATTGTATTATTACAAATTAAATTATTCAATTTAAATTTTTGTTTTAAGATGCGTTCAGTTCTTTTACTATGCAACTATTTTTAGCTTCACTGTTAAGAAATTGTAATTAACTTTGTTAAAACATTTTCTAAAATCTGTATATGAACATTTCAATGGTAAATTCTTAAAAATAAGACACGGTCAAGAACGCGACAATAAAAAATGTTTACCACTTAGTTGTTTATGTTTATTTTTGCTGCTATATTTCATCGTTTTGTTGTTTTTAATATATGTTGTTCAAGAACGCGACTAAAAAATAGAACTTGTTTTCTACCGAAACCAAAAAAGTGTATATTTTGTATAAAGTTAAAAAATTTTAAAAGAATGCAAGGTTTTTATATATCGCGAAATTAATTAGTTAAAATATTAATATTATTTCTCTTCACTACATACACTGTCGGACAAAATAAAGTGCGGCTTGTAAACTTCATCATTCCTTTTTAGTATTTTTCTTCTACATGTATTATTTACTATTTATTCACAATCGCGTTATTTGTTGAAGTATATGAATTAGTTATATAAACATTGGAATTTTATAAAGTCACTCATTTAAATTTCTGATGTACTCGTAAATATATTGAAGTGCACAAAAAATCTCCGCGAAATAATAAAGTGCAGTTTTCTGTTAACCTTAAAATAAAAGTGATATTCCTGATTTTTTTTTTTAATTTGTGGTAAGTTTTAAAAAAATAACAAATTATAGGGAAGTAATTTAATATTACTTAAATACATATACATAAAATAAGGCTAGACCCAGACTTTTTCGAAATGAGGACTTTAACCGAAAAGGAAAGAGATTTGTTGATACTAAATCGAGAAAATGGGATGAAACAGAAGGCACTGAGTTCTATGTATGTATAAGATATCGAGATCTACGGTCAGAAAAATAATTGCTTTGTATAAAATAAAAAAGTCAAACAAAAACCTAAAGAACTTATGTGGCAGAAGACGTAAGACCACGAAGCTAGACGATGATCATGATCAAGTTCGCTAAGAAAAAGCCTCTTCTACGAGCTGAAAATATAAAAAAGCGGTTAGACTTTGCAAAGTATTATATAAATATTCGATAAAACAGTAACTAAATTAAAAATAAAACTATAATTTATAATTATTAGAAAATAATAAATACATGTTTTAATAAAAAAAAACAGGAAATATATGTACATTGGGTTTTTTAATCAAAAATAAAACTGATATTTAAAAAAATTCAAATACTAGATGTAATATAAACAAAAAGTCGATATAAATTGTAAAAATTTAACCTATATATGAAAGTTTATAGTATAATTCGGAAAACAATTTCATTTTTGTAGATGGCCCTATGTGATCCCCATTTCAACTACAATCGTATGTAAATTTAAAAAATCTCAACTGAGCTGAAGAATTATTTCTAAAATAAAATGTTTCTTAACTAATGTCCAACGCGATATGGAAACATGAACAAAATCAGTGAAATTTTTACTGTTATTCGCTATAAATCAGAGTATGCCGAATGCTTGAATTAAATTCCATCGTAAGCGAGTTAAGTTTAAGAATGTTGGCGATATAAATTTTTAATAAAAAAAATACGAAATAGAAATCATTTACGAATTGAATTTATAAGAATTATTTGCAAATTTGTTTTTTATTTTGATATTTAAAAACAATAAATTTTTTTAGTACTTTTTAAGTACTAGTTATTTAAAAGAGTTTAAAATTTTTTTTCTAAATTGGAATTTTTTCAAAAATTTTATGAATTTCTATATAAAAGACAAAATCTACAAATACCACAACAAAACAAACATACGATTCAAAAAATAGCGCAATAAAAAACAAATAAATAATTCTTATTTCTTCGTTAATGCAGATACAAAAAAATTGAAAATAAAGATAATGTTGGCCATACTAATGGCAATAGTGGTAGTAGTGATAGCGGTCATGGTGTTGATGCTGTGGACTGACCAAAGTTAGAAACAAACAGACAAATAAAATAACAATATAAAGAAGAATAAAAATAAAAACACCAACAATAACAAAATAAAATAAAAAGAAAAACATAAGTTTTTTCTTCTTTTCTTTACGGTTAGAACAACAAACAATAGAAATTACATTTTATTGTCAATGAAACTAGAGAATTTATTTCTATATTGTAAGAGTACAACAACTCAATGAAATAAGCAAATAAATACAAACAATATTATTAAGGATTTTAAGGATGATGATGATGCTGCTGATGTTGATGAAAAGATACGTAGCAGTTTATAGTCCAATTGCTACATTTAAGTGTGTTTTTTTGTTCTATTATTTGCTGTGTGTATTTTTTAAATTTGTTCACACAGCGGAAACGGAAGTAGACAAATTAAGATGAATATACTTAGATTACTGTTAAACTTTAGTGTGTTTAGTTAGAGATAATAGAGCTGATGTGGCAGGTATTGCAGTTTAAAGATGTTAAAGATCTATAATACACATAAACAAACTTTCTTATACATGCGTATGTAGTTTTAAACACACTAACATTTGTGTGCAAACTTTTATATTTACCTATTTAGACCCTTTACTTAAGGTCTATATAATAAACATAACAAACAACACAAAACTCTAAACAACAGAACTCTATTATTATTGGGCAACAACGTTCTAGCAATCAATGGTCAATATATAGTGTGAGATAAAATTAATGTTACACCATTTCAAAGGCTAACTTCTTTAGAACTCACTGATATACAATGGTCCATCTGAAGGATTCAAAGAAACTACAGCATTTTAAAAAACCGACCGGCTTCGAATATTTTATATTTTCAATTTATTCGATTAGCCGTCTGACATAAATTAAAAATAATTTTATGATAAACAAATGAATAGTTGTTATTATTTTCCAATAAAATGTTCTTTTGTAAAATTACGCAATTATTTTATAAGATTTATACGCTCTTATTCTTCATATATAAATTTTTAAAAATCATTTACTAATTATTGTCGTCTGTACCCACTATTCTCTGTCATCCTATACTTCCATAAAAATTTAGATACATGCGAAACAATGTTACAAAAAGACCAATCGACAAACCCATCACAGATCCAAACAGACAGATGGATAATTTAGTTTTTAGAAATGGCTAATAGTGCTAGTGCTAATACTGTTGGTTGCTCTATTATACTCGTCGCATTCATTCAATTCATTCAGTTCATTCATTTTTATTTATTTTGTTGTTTTTTCCTCTACAAAGTATGTGTGTTAGTAATTTTCGTAGTATTTGGTTTTTTTACAGCTTGTATATGTGTATGTGTGTTTTCCGTGTTGTTGTTGTTGTTGGTTAGCTGACTGTTTGATTGTTTGGTTAAGAGTGTCTGTCTGTCTGTTCTGTTTAACTATCCTACACAATGGGTATGTGTGTGTGTAACTGTAAATATGTCGTTTTGTTGTAAATTGGTGTCGGTTGTTTTTTGGTTTCGTTGTCCTTGTCACATTTTTTTATATACATATATGGGCAATTTCACGTCAAGTGACGCAATTTTTAAAATCGATGTCTTCCGATTTGGATGAAATTTGCACCAAGGTTAGTACTATTGGATAGAATACAAAACCCAAATTTTCAACTCTATCATTTAAGAACTGCCGGAGTTAGAGGGGGTCAAAGTTGGACATTTTAGTCGTACAGGGTTTTTTTAAACTGACTGTAACTGTAAAAATTGTCCAAAGGACTTTAGATAGCTTTTTCATCAATCATTCGAAAAATATTTTTGTTTTTTAATTTTAAAAAAATAAAATTTTTATTTTTTAAATAATTTTTTTTTAATTTTTTTTTCAATTTGGGCAATATTTTTTCCTCAAAATAAAGCTTATACAATTTTCTTTAATGCCTTCATAATCGCTCAATGGGATGCGATTAAAAAAATTATTTTTTAACTCAAGAATATGATTTTTCAATATTTTCATTTTCCCCATTCTTTTATTTTTTTTTCAAAATAGAGTTTTTTTTCTTTTTCCATTGCCTTTAAGAGCTATCCAATAGTACTAACCTTGGTGCAAATTTAATCCAAATCGGAAGACATCGATTTTAAAAATTGGGTCACTTGACGTGAAATTGCCCATAAATTTATATATTTTCTATATGTATGTATGTATATGTTTATGTGTTAGTGTTTTTTTTTTAAGTTCATTTAAAGAAAACCAACAAAACTGTAGTTTAATGATGCTAAATAATGACTCCCCTGTTGTGCATTTTTAAAATGCCGCCAAATAAACTACCAGGCACTTGCTGACTGACATCCCCAACATTTTTGGCTTAATATTATTTAATATATTGACTTAATTAAGTTGTTTGCTGCAGATCCTTACAGTTATTCAAACTTGTATTTATTTATACAAAAAATATTTAGCTGTTTGTGTGGGAGTGTGAGAGCGTGGTCTTTGTTTATTTCTGTGTGATACTCGTTTATTTAAATAAAACGACAATAAGATTTATTTTTTGAAATTCCCACAGTCAGTTTTGTTTAATGTTGCAGTTATAAATTTTCTTTTAATAAAGACAGTGGCAGCAGTGACAGAAGTGTTTGTATTACACATCGAATGAGTTTTTAAATATAGTGTTTTATAATTGTTGAGTTGTGTACATGGGTATTTCTACGAGGAAAAAAAAAACAAAGTGTTTGAAGTGTAACAAATAAAGAAATCCTAGCAATAGCCTTTTGGTAGCTTTGTGTTTCTGTTATAAATTTGCTTTATAATAACTTAAAACATTTTCCGATATTTATTCAGAAAAAGTGTAAATTGCATATCAAGCTGCTTTCCACATTTAAAAGCATAATAATAAAGTTATTAAAAGTTTTAAATATTTTGAGTTTTTTATATAAAAAAATCGATTTCTGATCAAAAATATAAGTGATCACAAATCTAACTCCTTTTCTCAATTAAAGACATAATGAAAAAGTTATTGAGGATTTGAGATATTTTAAGTTTTTGATATAAAAAAATTAATTTTTGTTCAGAAATATGAGTAATCACAGATCACAATCTACCTCCTTTCTCAATGAAACGCATAATAACAAAGTTATTGCATGTTTTAGATATTTTGATTGCTGGTTAAAAGTATAAACGATCACAGATCAATTTCTTTTTCTCCATTATTTGAGTACAAGTTTTAAAGGTTTTGGACCGCGTGTTTTCAGACCGCTTGAAAATAAGCGGTAACTGTTTGAAATCGTCAAAATGTCCGCCTATTGGTTTGAGCACATGTCACATATCCCATAAAGCAATTAAATTACTGCATGTGTGATTTCCGGGCCGTATATTCTCATATTTCGGTACAGGCAAAAGTCTATCCCAACAAGTGTTTTAACCGGAGACCGAAAATAACTCGTCCATATAATCAAAAATCAGAATTATGATTTTTATTTTGTTTTTAAAAAGAAATCACACATAATAATTGTTATGAAATAATTTTTGTTTACATGGTTTTGGTATTATTAATATTTATTATTTTTTGTTGTTTTTTAATGCTTTGGTGATAGACAAACTATTTCAATTGTGATTGATCTTAATAAACGTTAACATTCTTTCTCTTTTATTTACATACTATAGCCAATTGTTTATAATTTTTTAACAAATTGTAAATTGAATATGTTAAATATCAACTAAAGCAGTGCCTATTTATATTAAAGCTTTATTTCATTAAATCAACTTTTGCCATTTATTTTAAAAGTTCGATAATATAAGTTAATATAAGCGAAAAAAGAAAAATTGGCCCTAAACTAAAAAACGCGTAAATCTAGCACGTTTTACAATTATCTTTTAGCCCGTTATTACTTTTTGCTACATTTTAGTTTTTTAGTACTTTTTCTTCCTGTAATCTAATAATATCGAAATAATGCTATTGGTAATAACCCATTCCTTAAACTGTCCAGTTTTGCCAAACACATATTGACATATCCATTCTCAAACGCAGTAGTTGAGAGGAGTTTTATTTAGTGTCATGAATTTATTTAAAAATAAAATGTCATTAAATACGTGCAACAGTTTAATACACATTAAATATAGCCTAAAAAGAGATAATGTATGTTGTTCAAACTAGAAAATACCTGACGAAGTGTGCTCAAAAATTAATTCGAATGAAACATATAAAAGATCTAAATATTTTATTGATAGTCTCTTATGGACTGAAAATGATTATGAACAAGAAATCGAAATTTTGTTCAGTAACGACCAATTTTACATGTATACTATTTAATACTTTGTATTTAATCTACGTATGTATCTTATGTATTAAAATGTAATATGAAATGTAATTGAAATATGTATCTCATGGTAGTAATTTTTTCTAATAAATTATTTTATAAAAATGTGTTTGTTGTTTTGATTTTTAAAAGAAACATTTTATAATTTAGCCCCTTTTCACACTTTATCGAAAATTTTGACAGGATGTGGCTTTAAACGGATTTTTTGCAATATTTTTATAAAATAGTAAACGTAAAAAATTGTTTCGGTTTAAAAAATATGTTTAATAATTCATTTCATAATTACTTTGTTTTTTGGTAAAACAGAAAATTTTACCTTATACTTTGCAGTTAAAAAATTAAAAAATTATTTTTCTTAGTTTTTTATTATATTTACATAGGAATTTTTTTCAAGTCTCTATTAAATTTTTCATCAATATTTTCTTCCTCTTCTATCCATCCTTTAAATTTTTTCAAATATATATTTTTTCATTTCGGCAAAGCGCTCATTTGTTTTATCTTCATTATATTTCTGAATATCGCTGTGAAAAATATCATAATGCTTTCCGATAACCGAATTCCAGTGACCTTTAAATGTTTTATAACACAAAACGCATTGAGAATTAACAAATGCATTTTTTATTAATAATGTTACCATAATTTTTTACGTATTGTATATTAAAAACAAAAACAATTTTTTTTTTTTATAATTAACAAACACAAACTGCGAAGCTTTTGGCTTGTCGGCAGAAAACACCCAGAGTCTTTGGCGGGAATCGAACCCGCAACCCTTTGACTGATAGTCCGGCACTCTATCGCCTAGTCTATCGGGCACCCAACCATGTAAAAGACAACTGAATTAAAAGAACATAACAAAGTAGTGGGTTGGGCAAATAAGCAATTGCACTATGAAATGATCATATCTGCTTTAAATGGTAAATGGTACCAATTCACCACTAAAATTAAAGTGGAGTTAGTTTCGCTCTCTGGTTTTAACCCTTTCCTTAAAACAAAATATTCAACCCTGCCTTTTGGAAATTTAACCACATTTATAGAGAACTAGCTAAAACCCGGTGTGCTTCGCTACCCGTATCGTAAGGAAATAAGGGTTTCAAATGTATACAAATTTTAACATTTACTTAATATTGTTGCTAGTCAGCGCATTGGTGTCCTAAATATTAATATTGATAGCTGATATAGCTTTCCTTAATTATTTTTTTTTATCTTATCTATGGGAGGTGCCACGCCCACTATTGATAGTCCGCCCATTCTTGGCCTAAATATTAATATTGATGGTAGAATAACCGTACCATATATCTTACTGTATACCATATATTTGATATTGTTTAATTATCATCATATGGGAGGTGACACGCCCCCTGTCGCTACTATTCCCATTTTTTCCGCAAATATTTAAACAAACAATGGAATTGCTCATGCAAAATTTGAGTACTATAGCTATTATAGTTTCCCAAGTATTTGATTTTTAAAATTAGCTTTGTATGGGAGGTACCACGCCCACTTAAAATTAAAAAAAAAATGTAGCCTATAGCTCCTTCCAGACATACAGAAATATACTGTGAAAATTTCAAGCAAATCGGTTCAGCCGTTTAGCCGTCTATAGGTCCCAAACTAATAATAATAAACATACATACAAACACACAATCACTTTTATATATATAGATGGTCAACAAAGACTTGGATTTGTCCGATGTGTTATTTAAGTAAAATCATGTGTATGTTTTGAGACTGCATTTATTTTCTCTGTGTGCTAAAACAATTAAGCCGAATTCAGTAACACTACATGAGAGCAACGTCTGGTTTCTATAAAAGTTATAAATGCATTCAAAAGCCATATTATTGAGTTATGTTCTTGCTGCTAAGAAAATAGATTTACACAAAATACATAAACATTTACTCCAATTGTGATTAAGTTAAAACATAACATTTCTATAATCTATCATAATGAAATTGCTGCATTACATTTCTCTCTAAATTGAACCCTAATTTATAATGAAATACTCATTACTTCCTAACAATTAAAATTTTCTTAATTCATTCCACAAAATAAATATTTCCTAAATTTCTTAATAATTACTTTCCTTTTATTTGATTTTACAAGTAACAATCTGGCCCTTGATTATAGATATTAATTTATAATATGAACATTATAAAAAAACAAACATTAGTTTACAATACCATCATTCCCATCATAATAGAGTGTGTAGCTTCATTAACTAATTGATTGATTTGAAAATGATTTTAAACTCATTTATTTACATTTGTTGTTATTTTATTTACTTAAGTCAGTCTATATGTTTATATTTTTTCTTTTCCCTTGCAAATCATATTATTTGTTGTATGTGCTTTAATATATTTATCTATGTTCGCATAATTTCATTATAAATCATCATCAAAACGATTATGGGAAAAAAATGAAAATTGGAGAGCTTGAATGGCAAAAGCAAAAAATATGCTACATTTCGACATATCATATATAAACTGAATGGAGCTCCATTAAATAGTTAATAAACCCAACTGACAGTAATGTTCAACACTGATTTATATTTATGTTAAACACACGCACATATTAAACGCACACACAACTTTACAGATACATTTACACAGACACAGTTAAGTATCCATATATACATATTTACTTCTTTTAATAAAGAGTATACCTTTGTTTAGCCACCCAGATGAAACTTTTTCATTTGTTCGTTTATCTTTTATTTTAAATAAAAAAGAAAATAGAAAAAACACAGGCAGACAGATGAGAACAAATACAGTTTTTTCGCTTTATACTTGTGATGCTTTGAGTGGTGTTTCATGTTTATAAAATCAACATGGTGAAGTGTAAAAGTATCTCCTCTTCATGAGTTAGAAGCAGCGTTTTATTTTAAAAGTGTTGACGCGTTGAAAGCGCATCCTTCTCTTAAAGTTTTAATCATAATTTTTCTTGGTAGTGCTGGTTGTGTTTCACTCGATTTTTTTTCTATGCTTTGAACTGATAATTTTAACATACAAATGGAAGCAGTTAATGGATTTAAAGGAATCAAATCTTATTTGTTGCTTACATTTACGCTGTATGAAACAGTATAACGACAGGTTTTTCTCATTGGGTTTAAGGTTATTCGATTATTCTCCCCCACTCCTCATTCTTTTTAACAATATTTAAAGTTAGAGTTTGTGATACCCTTTTTGTACTTAACGATATGATATGACTGATTTAAGACATTTTGAAAACTGAAAATATTATTGTTGAATTGTCGAATTTAATTTGCATATCAGCATCTTGCAAATGCTAAAATCTAAATAGCTGTATATATATTTTAGCAGGATTTAACTATTTCAAAGAGCCTGTTTAAACATACACAAGTTAATGTACACCTCAACACATACACAAACACTTTCATATACAACTTCCATATACGTATGTATATAAATTATAAACTAACGAATATTAATGACGTGTTGTTATTTTTTCATTTTGAAATATTAACAAAAATAAAAATATGAATGAACAACTAAAAGTGCAGGTGAACATATTGGAGGTGAAATAATTCTAATGATAATGGGTTTGAATTTGTTCGCCTTAAAAACATTAACAACACACGCACACATACACCTGCAAAATTGAAAAGAAATTAGAAAATCATAAATTTCAATCAAAAATTTCCAACTAAAAGGCAAACAGCAGACAAAAGATAATAATGTTGTTATTTTTTCTAACTTTTACTTAAGTAATATTTCAAATTAAAATCTATTTTAGCAAAAACAAAAATACTAACAAGAAATTTCATATTATTAATATGTTTTTTTTTGGGTAAATTTTATAGAAATCTTAATTACTTTTGTTGTTATTACTTGTTTATGTTTATGTAGTAAAATTAGCTTTCTTTGTTGTTTTTCATTGTTGTGAAATTATGTTTACTATTTTGTAGCATATTTTATGGGTCATTATTATTATTTATTATTGTTGTTGTTTCGAACAATAACTTGTATTTGATATTTTGTTTTTATTTTTTTAAAGTGTTGTTTATTATAATGTGCGTATGTATGTATGTGTGCTCTTCTATTAATAAAACAATAAGTTTGAGTTTTTTTTTTTTTGTATTTTAAGCACTATAATAATGAACAATGAATATAATGACTATATTGTTCTAATGTACTATCTAGCAAAGTGTTGATGATCATTGTATGGTGTTGTATTGTAGTGTTTGGTGTCAAATATTATCACTTCTCTTAATTGCTAATGTTTATCCTACATAGTTGCAATTAGTAATTCAGAACTAGTTTTTTTTAGTATTCAAGTAATAATAATAGCTGGTTTCGTTTAGAATAAGTAGGAATTTTACTACAATTATTAAAACAATGATCACTTCAAGAGTAATTATGAACTTAACTGGCACCAAAGTTTTTAAATGTTTAAATTTAAATATTTTTAACGGACAATAAATAGGCTCATCGTAAAATCTGTTGCCTATCCATCAAACAGGATAGACAATCTGGGCGTTCAAGTCCCGCTGAAATGCGTATCTGCAGATAAGGGCTTTTTGGGATCGGGATTTCGGTATTGGCATCTCTAATTATAATACATAAGTACCCATTCCTGCTACACATTGCGAAAATCTGGTCATGTAGTAATACATAACGTATGATTGATATTTAACTTTTTGTATGAACAAATAATACTCATACGTTTTTCTCGGCATACTTTCTGGCGTTTTTTTATTATAATGAGAGTGCACAGAGATGGAAAAAAATAAAATGTACTTTTTAGACCTCCGCGGTAACATTTTTAATATTTATTAAATAATAATAAAGCTTACAGCTAAATTTTTAACATTTATTTTATATAACGAATTTTTAAAAAATTTTATATGTACTCGATATAACGAACGGCAAAATTTTTAACATTTACAAGAAATTTTTTTTATTAACTAAACTTTAAGCTTTCGTTTTTGGATTTAGAGTCAAAATCATTTAATATGAAATTATAATTAGCCCTTAAATGCGCACGGTCTTGTATCTTTAGGAAAAAAATATATTGTATGTAAATAAGCACAAAATTAAAAACTTCGTTTTTGTTTTTTAAATGTTTTGCTTTTTTTTAATTTTAATAAGAAAAAACTGGTTGTATTTTATAAGATACACTGCGCATTCCACAGAGAAAGTGAAACGCAGAAACCAAACAATGAAAGAACAATGAAACAATAACAGCAAACATTTCTAATTGGTGTGGAATGCGCAGTGTATCTTATAAGATACAACCACTATATACGACTTTTTGACGAAAGTATAATTCAGACCGTATTGAAAATTCCTCTATAGTTAGAAAACAGTATTTTTATCAACATATAATTTTTTGGAGTAAATTCGTGAAAAAATAATGCAAATAAAAGTAGGTAAACCTTAGCTTCATTTCTAAAAGTACAAATTTTGAAATTTTTATTCTACGGCTCTATAATTTTCAAAACCGTTAGATTTTTTATATAAAATTAATTCAGGATGATAGAAAAAAGTGTTGTAAGTAGTAATTATCAAAAAATATTTTGTTTTTTTAATAAATGTGGAAATAGCAACAGTTTTATTGGTTGTGTCTTTAAAGATACACTGCGCATTTAAGGGTTAAATGGCTTACTTTGTTTCACAATACAAACAACAATGTCTCTACGTGATAACCATCTTTCAGATGCATATTTAAATATCATATTGATATCAGTTCCAAAATTACATTTCGTCTTGCATTTCATCTGGAATATCAATTTTTGATGCAACAATATTTCGAAATTGAACCAAATGTCGGTTGGTACCAACAGAGTCTAAAATGCATCAAAAAAAAAGTACAAAAGCCATACATATTTAACATTTAAGCTAAATAATTGGTTATAAGAAACTACTCAACTGCTTTCAACATCAATACAGTAGAAATTGGTATTTCAGAATAATAGTTACAGATCTGCAAAATATTAATACTGAAGACCCTACAGTGTGTAAAATAAATCACAAAATAAAATACTAATTTAGTATTTATATTCATATTTTATTGACTTAAAACATCAATACAGCAGAATATTTTATGTGTTTAAAATGATAATCACTTTCTGTGACATCATTTTAAGCACAGATGTCCCTGCTCAAAAATAAATTGTCTTCGATTTGAAAAAAATGTATAAACTTTGAAAACAATCAAGGATTTTAAAAGTTTTGTAACGCCAATTCTACCAGTCGTGCCAGCGCCCTTGACATATTGAAATAAAATTTTAAATGAAGCTAAATTTAAAATGTTTAAATACACCAAAATTTTTAAATTGTAACCAAACAAATCATAGCACAGTTAATAAATTTGATCTATGTGAAATTAATTCGGTTTTTGTTTTTTTTTCACGCAAATTGGGTAAATATTTTAGAAGTTCAAAGTTTCATTCTGAATCTTTTGATTTATTAAAATTATGGTAGAAAGTTACAAAATACACAGGACAGTCTGTCTTACTATATTGTTACATGTAACCTCGTTTACAGTTAAATTAATGGAATATTTAAAAAACAAAAGTCAAAATCAAAAGGATTTTCTGTTACATAAAGACAATTAAAAACATTTCGAAGTTTTTCTATTTCAAGATAAATTTTTCAGAAAAACAACAGAAAACATGATTTCACTGCAACACAAATAAAAAAATAAATCATGCTTGTAACAATATATGTATGTATATATAACATATTTGAGTAGTCATGAAAACATGATTCCAAAAAAGCGTTTTGTAATGCTCATACAATGCGGTGTCATGGTATCTCTCATCTACTTTTGTAGAATAACATCATGGTAACAATGGTTATCAATCAAACAATATGTAAGTATATATGTACATTTAATGTTTGTTGCTTTGTTGATCTCTGTGAAAGTGTATAGATTTTATTCTAATAAAATATCATGTAACCGAACATCATCAATAGTGGCTGCCACCAACACAATATATTTGAAAAAACAGATTTAATAGAGCAGAAATAATTGGAAGTTTATCACAGTTTGTTAAAATTTATTTATTATTGTTTTTATTTCTTACAATACTTTATTGTTTTTGTATTCTTTCAATTTCATTATATTGGTGTACATATTTGTTCAGTATTTGTGTACTTTTTGGAATGTAGTTTTATATGTTTGTTAACTATGTGCATTTTGTTGTTGGCACAAGCATGATTGCTGTCATTGTTAAGTGTAATAATCAAAATAATAATAATAATGTTTTTGTTATTAATACAGCAATGTACATGCTGGTATTCAAGCAGGAGCATAATAAAAACAACAAAGGAAAAACTGAGCAAAAAATTCACAAAAAAAGGAAAGTGTAAATTGTTTTTTTACCCCTTTATATTTGTGAATTGTAATAGATATGAGAGATAAAAGACGCTGACGACAAGACAGTTTTAGATGTATTTGTGCTTTAAATATGTTTTTTTTAATTTACTTTTAGTGTGAGACATTAAAAAAACTGCTTTTAACTTGCATGAGTTTTTCATTGATTTGAAATTAACCTGAAATTCTGAAAGTTATGTTCTGAATTTCGAACAAATCGAATGTGTAGATTATAAATTATAATCATTTATTTTACAGTCATAATAATACTCGTATATAACTCCTAAAAGTATGCTAAGAAAAACGCATGTATTATTTTCTCATTGTCAATGTTTAATATCAATCATACGCCACATATTACTGCATGAAGATAAATTCACATTGCGTAGCAGGAATGGCAACTTTTGTGTTATTATACTTTCCAGTGCTTGCCACTTACGGAAATGCTTTTGGACCTACGGGATATGAAAAGTTTTTTTTTCTAATTTGCTGTACTGTTGTTTTTTAAAATAAAAAAAATTTCCATCGATTTGATTTAAAATATTTATGCCCTTATTCACAAAAAATTAAAGTAGACTTCAAATGTAGTGGAGAGGGGGGCACCTTTGAACACTTTTTGCTTTCAAGCCACATAAAAATTTATATTTTTGAATTATTGACTTTTTACATAATTGAACAAATATGTATGGAAATAAACTTTAGCTTAAGACTACAAGTGACTTATTTCTAGTTCGATTTATATTTTTTTTTAATGGATGCAGTCATTGTGTTCAAATGTGCCCCCCATACGGGGCAGCTTTGAACTAGGCAATTTTTTCTTGTAGCGCTTATGTCCAAAAATAACATAAACAGTTATATTTTTTATATATATATATTAAATTCGATTTATTTATTAAAAAACATAACCATTAAAAATTAAAAAATAAAAAAAATTCAGGGGCCAAATTACCGCATTCGTGATCGAATGAGCTATCGTATCGAAAAATGATTTCGATATCGAAATTATGATAAAATGTACAAAATTTCTTGCTCGATGTCGAATGCGATAATCTCAAATAAGAAAATTACGATCAATTTTACTCGATATCGAATGCGGTAGTTTGGCCCCAGATCAAAAATAAGTTTTATATTATTAAGACGGAAAAGGCCTTGCGATTTCAGGTGACATTAGATTTTCCTTTAAAGCATCATGATTAGCATTGGATTCGTCATTTTCAGAAAATAAGAAAGAATCAACAATGTTTGGTACTTCAGTTGATAAATTAACATGTTCAAAGGTGTCCCCTTTTTCTTTGTTCAAACCTGAACTGGCTTGCCATTTCACGGCAATTTATAATAAGTGTTTGTTTTACATAAATATCAAATAAGTTAACTTAATTTTGTTTGAAATGAATTTTTTACTGCAATAAATTTCTTTCACTCTGGCACTGCGAAAACTTGTTCACCCGGTCGACGACTGAAAAAACTAGCAAAAGTTGTTGACGTTGCTAGAAAACAAGGTTGGCATGTGAAAAACTCGGTTAAAGGTCGGAAAAAATGTTAAACTGAGATTTTATCCACATTGTTCAAAGGTGCCCCTACTTTAAGAAAAATTTTTATGAAAATTTTGTCTAAAAGCACACTTCAAACCTACTTTATTTTTTATGAATACAGCAGTTATTGTTTAAAAGTATAGAAAAAATATTTTTGAAACATACTAATATTAAATAAATCATATTTGCTTAATAATAAAAACTTTGCTTTAAGCCACATTGAAATGTTTATTATGCCTTTTTTACACCACATAATTACATTTAATCATATAAATCAATAAATTCAATTTTTTATAATAAAGAAAAAATACCTTTCCTCTTTGCAACATAAATAATCAGATTCTTAGAAATTGTAATTGTGTTACATTGATTTATATGTTTTCTTTAAATTCACTTTTTATTTCAAATATCCCAACCACCAACGACTACTGTTTCCATAAAAGTTGTCTAAAGTCAAGGTTTATTTTTCTATTACTATAACACATACAATTCTTTTTTATTTCTTCTGCAACTTCTCATTTTTAATTTAAATTTGTCCATAAAAAAAAAACATAATAACGACAATATATCATTTTAAAACCTCTCGCCATAATATGGACATTAAAAAAAGAAACGAAGTAAAAAGGCAGCAAAAGAAGTAGTAAAAATGAGTAGAATAACAGAAAAAAATTTTATTCAAGAAATTTATTGGTCACATACGACCTTATGATGATGTTGCCACATAAATATTTTCTTAATATCAATTTTATTTTGTTCTTGTTTGGCATACAAAACAAATTACAAGATAATAACATTATAAAATGAGAAACGCCTTTTGATACATATACTCACATTAAGAAACATATGATTGTAGATACATATACTCATACTTGTTTATATGGACAGACACACAAAAGCATACATTTACACAAAGGACACCTACGCTTAAATTGCAAACAACCACATGTAGAGACAACATATTCATAATACTAGGGCATTAGGAAAAGGCCTTTCAACTGCTAAGAAAAGAGGAAAACTTTTTTTAAAGGCTTCAAAGGCGTAAGGAATTCTAACAACGTTACCTGTTACATATAAACAACATCACTCGAAATTTTCATTACTAATATTCATAAGCAAATTTTATAAAGGTTAAGTATCCTATTTCTAATGATGAAACCCAGGATAACTTTTTTATAAGTTCTTTATAACCTGACCTCCTTTAACTATACAGAGGTAGATATTAGCTAAGGAGCAATTTGTATAGAAGGGAGCAATAAAAATCTCATACACACATACAAAAATATGTTTTTATTATCATCTTCTGCAGCAATAACAACATATACTTTGAATTTGAATAAGTTTAATGAAGTGAAATCAAATCGAAACATTAAATTGCATGAATTAACAATTTGATTGCTTTTCGTATTATTTTCTTTCTTCTACCAAACTCACTTCAATTTCTAATTTCAGCTCTTGTTAAGCAAATTTGTTTTTAATTCCAATAATAAGTTTCCCCACAGACACAATAACTAAGTCATACACAAAAGTGTAATTTAAGTGGCACATTCTGTAGAAGTTTTATTATAAGTAGATGCGCTATATTTTATTTGTAATGCAAAAAATATATTTTCAAAATTTGTAATTACTCCCAGAAGAAATCTAATATTTTATTGTTATACTAACAAATCTGTAGTTCAATATGATAATTTTTATTAATTAAAAAAAAAAATTTAAATAACTCAACAACAGTACTCCAAAGGATATGTATATATGTGTATGTGTGTTTCAGGACTTTAAAAATCCAACATAAAACTGAATAACATTCAGTTTGCTAAACTTATATTACACTAGTTTATTAAAAATCTGTTCAAAAGCGTCACAGACAAAAGCTCAACCATAAATCTTAGGGTGCTGTAGCTTAATTGGTTATCGCATTTAACCATTAAGCATGAGTTGGTATTTGTAGCCCGGGTTCGATTCCCAGACGCTGCCACTCAAACAACATCAGTTTCTGATAATTATTAGTTTTCTTTTCTATCCATCATAACCAGTGTTGCCAAAACATTATTGAGAAAAAATGCTAGATTTTTCTCAAAAAAATGCTAAAAAGTGCTAAAAATTTAAAAAAAGTGCTAAAAAAAAAGTGCTAACAAAAATAAATAAAAAAAATTGGCTTTATAGTAAACTATGAGATCTGTATTTCTTTAAAATTCATTTTCATACCTTAATATGAATAAAGAAATTGAAAATACATCTTTTCTTAAAAAAAAAAATCAAAAATAAAATGTTCTATTCATTTTTAAAAACAAAAATCGAAAGTAAATTATTAAAAAACAAAAAGTCTTTGCATACTATTTAAAAATGAACTTTTAAAATTCATATTTTATCACATAAGTTTTAAGATCACGAAAATAATTTGATGAATTTAAAAATTCTAGTCATTATCATCATTATTATTATTATTATAACTTTCACTAGATCCAATTAATTTCAGATAATTTGTTGGGACATCATATTGGTAACAACACTTTCCGGTTCCTTTTAATCCGTATCTAAAATGTTATTAAATTATATCATAAAATTAAGAAATCAAAATTTAACAATAAAGTCTTACCTAATTGCTAAAACAGAATGTAATGTACTCGGTTTCTTATATTTGTCTTTACGATGTTCATTTGACTGCACACACGTTCAACGTCCGCATTAGACCACGGAAGACTGAGAAGTTTTAAAACAAAATTGGCAATTTCCTCGAATCTCTTGTTACCTCCGGCATCTCTATATGCTTTTACCTCTGCCCAGAAAGATACTGTGTTGTTTTTATTAATCCATTTTATATATTGAATGTTGGAATATTGGTCAATTATTTTTCCAATTTGTTCCTCGCTAATACAAAATAATTTTAAAATTGGTAAAATATCGCCTTTTTGGGAACTTAAAACGTTTTGGACCGAAAAAAATCTATATTTTGTAAAACTTTTTTATTGTCTGGTAATTTTAAATAAAGAAGGGGTTAGTTTATGTATTTTTTAATGCATATTTATATGTATTTAGCTTACCTTTGTTTTAATTGGGTTATTAATCCAACAACGAAGTTGATGCAATTATTTCTAATTTCTTGTACTTTATTTTTTCGAAATTTACCTGTGTTTTTTAATTTTTCCACATGCATTTCGAATTCATAACCAAGACTACAGGTGTACAAAATTTTATCTTCGAAATCGTCGTATAATACATTTATATTTTCGTTATCCAATATCTTTTTTTTTAAGAAAGTTAATTAACAGATTAAAAAAAAATAAATATAGATGAATTGTTTCGTCCCTGTATATTTTGAATAAGATTTTATCTTTCTGGCGTTTTTCATTTATGTTTGCCATTTCAAAATGTAACTTTAGTTCATCCCATTGGAACAATATTCTTACAACCGCAGTCTCTACAGATAGCCATCTTGTGTCTGAAATTCTAGTAATTTTTAACGGCTCCTTAAAATAAAAATAAGTTTAAAAATATTTAAGCTAAATTATGTAAATAATAAAAAACATACTTTTCCATTCAAATTTTCGTATAAAGTTTTATAGGATTGTTGACGATTAGAGCTCTTTGAAAACCAGTTGAATGTTTCATAAACAATAAATTCCAAATACGCATTTCACAAGAACCAAATCAGGAACATATTTTTTAGTGCTACATGGACGCTTTTATATTTACCAATCATTACATTGGCATTGTCGGTACCAATTCCGACCAATTTATTGATATTTAATTTACATTTGTGTAGGGTTTCTTTTAAAGAAATAACAATGCTTTCGGCAGTTCCATTAGGAATTTCTTCGATATTTAAAAATGTAGAAACAATTCTATTTTTTCTTTGGCTGAAGTAAATTATTGCCAAACCTTGAAAAGAAAATGGAAATATATAGTTTAAAAATCTGTAAGTACTAAAGGAACTTACCTAAAGTTTTTGTGAAAGATACATCTGTTGACTCGTCGATTAAAATACTCTAGTAACCATTGCCGATGTCATTGGTAAGTTCTTCATTAAAATGTGGGCCGAGGACATTTTTTATTATTTTGCTGCATTTTGTACGGTGTAACTTTATTGATGCGCAGTCAAACTTTGCTTTACAAAGTTCACCTAAGTGGTATACTGGCTTAATTGAGCTATGAACAGCAATGTACATACATAATGTAGCTTCCTGCTGTTGAAGTTTAAAGCTTACGGGTTTGAATGGAACGGGTTTATTTTTTGTGATATACCCAATGGCACTTTCATGTTTTTTTGTTTCTGCGTGTTTCAAATATTGCATTTGCAATATTTGCAGAAGACTTTTCCAGAATCTTCGGACTCTTTTATCCAATCTTTAAATTTTTCGTTACTTAGCCATTCCTTACGGAATTTTTGAGCATATATTTTATTCATGTTATCACTTTAAAAACTTTATTTTATTATTGAATTTTTGTTTGACTTTACATAGTTTAATTTAAAACACAAATTAACTTGATTGTTAAAGATATTTTTGCGGAAAAATAATTAAAAAATTATTAAAATACCAAAAATTTAAAAAATGCTAAAAATGCTAGAAAAATATTTAAAAATGCTAAAAAAAGTGCTAGGTGCTAGATTACTTTTTTTGGTGCTAAATGAGTTTAAAAAGTGCTAGATCTAGCACTAAAAGTGCTAAATTGGCAACACTGATCATAACTAATATTTATCACAGCGCCCTCCTTCGGTGGTATAGCATTCAAACGCCACCGAAGTAACATAATTAAATACAGGCTATTTTCACAATGTATGATTGTAGTAATCATATGCATCGTAACTTAACCACATTATGATTACCACAATCATATGAATAATTACAGTGACTATAACATTAATAAAAATAATTTTAAAATGTTAACATTTTTATGGTAAACATGTAAAACTATATTTCTTATCTGTGTGTATATTAGGGTTTTCAATCGGTTAACCGTTAATCGGTTAGCCGGTTAATTTGGGTCGATTAACTGTTCGAATAATTTGATATTGGCGATTTTCAAATAACAAATAAATCGGTTAATTTGTGCCGATTAACCGAAATTTATCTTTTTTGTAAATATTTTAATGTATTTTTTATATAAGTATTTAATTACTATCCCCCTTATTCATGAAACTTGTCAAAGGTTTATAACAGGCTAACAAAGCAAATTTTGTATGGATATTTGCTTTATAAGCTTGTTATAAACCCTTGATAAATTTTTATGAATTAGACTGTATATGTTTAATTAAAAATACAACTATGTGTTAATGAAAATAGTCTTTTTTTAGAACTAAACCAAACTATTAATAGTATTAAAAATGTAAAAAACTCTAAAAAGGACTTCAATGATATAATGGATGATTTTGTATGCTTAGAAAAAACAAAGAACAGAACTGATAAATTGGATATTCTTTATAATGCCTTACTTTCGATTTCTCCAACATCCACAATCAGCGAGAGAGTTTTTTCCAAGTCAAGTATTATAAAAAATAAAGAAAAAACCCCGTTTAAAAGCTAATAATATAATATTCTTTTTTTAAAAGATTATTTCACAAGATCCCTTTAAAAGCTTAGTTTAACTCATATACATATGTACAATGAAGGATCTCATTTACTTTAATTTTTTATTACTTATGAATTGTTACGTTTTATTTGTTTTTTTTTTTATTAATAAAATATAAATGCTAAACATAAAATAAGTGTTTATTCTAATATTAACCAATCTATTTATTTAAATTTAAATTGTTGGGTTAACCGAATAATTCTTAATTAACCGATTATTAAGCGTTTAAATCTCAACCCGATTAATTATTTGCTCGACTAACCGATTAAACTAAAACCCCGATTAATTGAATACCCTAGTCTATATAGAAGCACTAATTCATGTTTCCATTTAAAATTTTGACTTTCTGTATTGTAACCGGATTTTATGAGAATATTACATTACAGTTTATGTGATACTGGCCAAATTACAATATAAATAAAATCTTTACCCTTATTGTCTTATTGCATATAATGCAAAAAGTTCTAGTTAGTTGCGCCAAATTGGTATTTATCTATGGCTATTAGAATCATTAGAAATTTTACTATCAGTTTTTAGAGCTGACACTTTAATAATTCTGCTTGTATTTAATCAAGGTAGTTACAATATTAATTTACTGATTAGCTGAATAATCCCCAATAATAGTTTAAAACATTGATTTTTATTGAATTCAGTTTATTTTGTTGTGCATATCATATGAATTTATAGAACAAGCTTCATACTTAAATTTTTTGGGTTCATAAAATTTAAATTAAATGAGTGTATACCTCGTTTCAAATGTTGTTGATTTGGTATATTTGTAATAATTAATAACCAATACTATTAAACCGGTGATGTTAAAACAGACTGCTATTAATTTTATAATGGATCCTCCCAATATACTTTCTAAGTTGTTCTACTCAATCAATTAAAAACATAGATAAGTTATCTTAAATAAGTACTTAATAGATTTGTGGTATTTCATTTGTTTTCACTTTTGTAAAACTATTTTAAATAATCCAAACAAAATTTACATATGTATGTGACAATTAGTAGGTAATAATGAATACAAATATAATTTTTTTAATATAACTAATTTTCATTTTACATAAATTAAGGACTAATAACTTAATGCCAGACTAGAGTATATGCATAATTTATTACTTACTAGAATATGTCTTCTTAATTGTCGAGTGTTGGCTTATGTAGTTTTACAATATAATAATTATGTTCATTATACAATTTATGTTAAGATATTCAAGTGTCTTTAAAAAACTATAGCATAGAAATTATTATAATTATAATGGATTTGGAATGAATGATTATTACGGTACGAAAAAACATTTCAAAACAAATGTGAAATGAAACGTGTTTGAAAGACTTTCAATTTGAAAAGAAAATTGCGTGTTATGTTTTATATCAAATATAATCTTTAGCGTACTTTGCTCTTATTTTCTTCACCAATTTTAAATTTGGGTTTCCAATGTTTCCTTTTGTTTATTTAATAAGCACAAACTATTAAGACTTTTGGCTTGACTGTAGAGGCAAACAAAAACTTTGACAGAATGAGAATCAGAATCTGAATCAAACTTTCACACTGTCTTGTAGTCTATGGCGAAACATTTGGAGTTGGGAACATTGAAGCACAATAGCAGTTTCCTTATTTATCATTTATTCAGTTAAAGATCTGATACATTTTTAATTAATCGTTAATAAAAATCCTTATCAAAGCTATAAAATCTTTGTATTTTTACATGAGTGTGTGTACTCATCCCTTAAGCATAAAATGCCTACATGCTCTAGGGTATACAATGAAAATATTGCGCATTTTATGAAACTTGTCCAGAATTTGAGTGGCTTGTTATCACAGTAAGTCATTGTCCCTTCAAAATGCCAAATGTTTGAAGAAAAAAATGCCAAAAGTGTGCAACAATCTTGCGCTAGTGTCAAATTTAAACAGTGTAAAATAAGAAGAAAACATCCAAGCAATAAGAGCATGAAATAAGTAAAATGGAAAAATAACACACTTGACAATTATCAATGATATTTTCTTTATTTTTTTTTTTTTGCAAGCAAATAAACAACAATCAAATCAAATGTATGATGTCCATTCTGAACAATAAAAATTGCAAATGTTCTTGCACTTTTTTATTAGGATGGCATCATTTGTAGGGAGTCAAAGAAATGTGTTGCCAACATAAAGGAAACTTAAATGAATTGTTAATAAGTTTAATGACAATATTTCTAAATATAAACAAAATTACAACATGAAATTATGCCTTTGCAGATCTTTTTGTCGAGCTCAGCCCAAAGAAATAATATTTTAAAATGAAGTAAACCTTTTCTTTTAGTTATAAACCTAGACAGCATTGTGTTTTTAGGGCCACCCTAAAGTGTATATGTTGGCACTAGTGTGTGTCACTTGAATGTATGAGTATTTGTTTACGTGTGTAAAAGAAAAAGTAAGTAACAATACCTCATACAGTATCCAGTTTGTAATGTAATACACATTCATCTTCTTACAAAGAAAGAATACAAATTGTGAAAAAAAACAACACAATTGAATGTACATTTTGTTCACAAAATACTTTAACACAAGCAAACACACTCATACTCAGTAAGTAAGTACTTTTCTCGTTACAAATATAAGTAATGTACAGGGAAACCGGAATCGCATAAATGTATGTTTCTTCTACATGTTTTATAGGGCCGTTTCAGTAAAATTCGTTCTTCATATGTATGGCAGATTTATATTTTTTAGATAAAATTTAGCCATTTAGGGCCTTTTTGTATATACATATGTTTTGCAAAATTTCTCATTAAAGAAATTGTATTGATTTAAGAAAAATATATTTTTGGCCTTAAATATTTTATCGAATTAATAGATTTTTACAGCATATTTTATACGCTTAAAACTTTTTTTAAAGCATATTTCCTGTGTCCCTGTAAATGTGTATTTAGGTTTTTTTTTTACCACTCGACTACTCGTATATGTATGTGTATGAAATATTACAAAACTGAAGCTTTAGAGAGAACTGTCGAAAATGTCATTTTGTCAAAGAAGATGATACGTAAACCAGCCTGCCTTTAGCAATATTTACTATACATATGTAGTGTGCATATATGTGTGGACTGTGAGTGGAGTTGAGTAGTCGGTATTTCTCCTATAACTGCAAGTATGTATGTAAATATGTGTGTAAGACATTTCTCAGACAGAGATGTTGCAAACTTCATATGAGGATTAAAGGGGAATGTTATTTCATAACTGATATTTACAGTTGATAACAATTGTATTTTTAATACTTTACTCACTTTAGCCTTTGCTTCAAAGTGAATCTTGTAAATATCATTAAATGAATATTAGCTTCTTCTTTTTTTATAAACATATTTTCTTAAATGTTAATAAATTAGTATTAATTTGTCATTCA
Organism: Bellardia pandia; assembly: GCA_916048285.2. Taxonomy (NCBI): domain Eukaryota; kingdom Metazoa; phylum Arthropoda; class Insecta; order Diptera; family Calliphoridae; genus Bellardia; species Bellardia pandia. The sequence goes on along the minus strand of OU696530.1, from coordinate 13,282,081 downwards.
ATTTCATACAATCGCATTTTTGTTATATAAATATTAACAATGTTTTTAATAAGGACACATTTATATAGTTAGTTTAAATATTAAAAGCAATTAAATTCTTCCAAACATAAACACGGTCCTGTTTTATAGGCCACAAGTTTAATATGTTGGTACCATTATCAAGTAATCCACAAATAAAAATGGTTATCTCATTAAAAAAATATCCCAATTAACATACAAAGGTCTTCCCTCAAAGCAGGTTTACTATTTTGTGCAATTTCTAAAGGTACGGTCACATTTGGCAAATATTTACTCAAAAAAGCGTAACTGCTTGTTTTAGCACAAATTTGTTTGACGTTGCTTTGCAAGATCAAACAGCATCAATCAATTTACAACTAAATATTTGTTGTTCTTTGGCCTAAATAAGAAAAGTTTTTTTAAATAAATAAAAGAGTTCAAATATATGTTATTTAGTGATTACGTCTTTTTCGGCAAATATTTGTCGAATGTGACCGTAAATTAAGTACTTTACTGATATATAAGATTTGCTTTTACATATTCCAACAGTCACTTTTTATGGCACAAAACTATTATACATTTTTTAGTTGAATTTGAATAAACAACAATTTAAATCTGAGACCTATTCCACAAAACAACTTATCAATTTTTTACTTTGCACTTATGCAATTTTTCGACAATTTGGCAAAACTTTATATTCCTCAAAACTATACTGTTTGATAAGTGAGTGATAAGTTCAAATTGAAAGTGTAATTTGCAAAGTTTTTGAAATTTGTATATTCTCTTTGCAATTTCTGTTTCTGTTTCAGGACCATGCATAGAGTTTGCCGACGTTATAATAGATTTATTTATTAGATTTTATTTTAAAACATAATGCGGTGGCTCGATGACATCAGTGGTATTTGCTAAAAAAAATTTTATGATGCATGGATTCCTTGTGTTTATGGTTGCGTGGATGACACAATTTATGCGCCTACATTACATGAGAAAGGATATAATGATCGGCATTAAAAGCACTCATTGAATGTGATGATGATAATGTAAGCTCATTAAGGAATTCGGCTGTAAGTCAAAGATTGAACAATGGATGAAGTCCATTTCCAGATGTTGGTGTTTTAAATGATAGTGGGTGGTTACGGACTAAAAAACTAGGGGTAATGGAAGTTACCCCGAAATACCGATAACCCTGCTGAAGAGGATTTCAATCGTTGCCACAAATAAACACGTAATTAAAAGTAGTTTTAAAAGTGATAAGACAGAAATGCAAAGATGATTAAATACTTTGTGGAACCCTTAACATAAAGTCTTAACATTTTCTTAGTGCAAAATGAGTTTTGCAAAGAATATTATGGAACAAAAACTCTTATGGCTTTGCTCAAAGCTACAATTTTATAAAAAAAATGTATGAAAAGTTAATAAACTGTTCGTGGAATGGGGCCTTAGACTGATGTCATACTGTCATCCTATTTTTATTCAGTATAGTTTGACAATTCATTAACATTTTAAATTATTTTTACAAAGTAAATGTCAAAAATTCTTCTTTTGGCCAATAATAAAAATTTCATAATTCAGTTTCATTTAAAGTGTTTCATTTAAAATTGAAAAATGTCTAAATTAATCCCACAATACTACGGCAACTGCTGAACCGATCAAATCTTACCTCAGCAAATTTAATCTCAAACTTAAAACACAGCCGCTTTATTTATATCCCCCTAAGGCAACGAAAAGAATTTACTACGTTCATTTGTTCATTTGAGTAGTACATATGTACTTGATATATACTGCACTTGTTGTAGATGAGCATGTAATCAGAGACGAGGCGATTTATTGGAAATCTTATCATAATTGTAGAGTATGTATTGTGATGGAGTATAAATATGTCATTTAGCAGGCAGGGACGTCATTAATAATTGTTGAAATTTTGTAATAAGTTTTACCAAATAGTTAGTTCATTGTTAAAAGCAACTTATTTTAAGTCGCTTCTTCAGCTAAACTTAAACTGTATCTAAGATTTATTTGAAAATAAGCCCACAACTACTCCCTTATTGCTCCTTACAATTGATTGTATATCAGTTATCGAATCTCATTTTGTTTTTTTTTTTTCGTTTTGTGTTTTTATTGTTCTGTTGCATAAAAGGACATAAAGTACGTACATACATAGAAATGTGTGAGTAACTGTGTATAAAAAGGCTAGTCTAGGTTACAAGTTATTGTTGAAAAAAAATTGCTCATATTGACGTGCTCATACACTCTGACACACACACATACACACACTCATAGACGAATGTGTATGTTGAGCATGTTTATACTCTTGTACTTGTTTTTGTGATATATGACCAAACTTTGACATCTTTTTAAAAAGGCAACATGACGCAGCAGATTATGTTGCTCATTCTGTGAGTAAGTACAAATGTGTTTGTGGGGTTGTGAGTTTTTTCTTATTTTTACCTCATATCAGCAATATATACATACATAAACATATGAATGTGTGCTTGCCATTGTAGTTTGCTATTTTATTTACAGCATTGTTTCAATGTTTTGCCTTTTCCTTTTGCATTCTTCTTTTTGTTGAATTTTTTATTATGCTTTATTTCCGATCAGTTTACTTTGAAAAATTAATTTAATTTTTTAATAAAAAAGTATATACATAAATACATGTTTACATTGTATTATTTTTTCATGCCAGACTTTATGTATTTATTACTTCTTTTAGTGATTTATTTTTTTTTCAACCTTCAATTTTTGCTGCATTTGCAGAATATAAATTATATATTTTATATTGTGTTTAAAATATTGTTTTTTTTTTTGCAATAACAAAAAACTTATTTTATTTATAAATATTTTACATACTTATACACAATCTGATATTTATACAAATATGTAAGCTTAGTATTTTGTGTAAATCTTTTTTTGGAGGAGAACTGTCTGTTATTTCAAATATACTGTTGTTATTTTTGCAAATAAAACAAGTAAGAGTCTATATTCGGCTTTAAAGAATCTTATATACCTTATACACCCACATATACAGCTATGGACTGAAAAATAGCGCACTTTACTGTTTTAGTAGTATAATGGGGATTGATTTCTTGGTTTTTTTTTCTCGATGTACCAGCGTTTTTCCGTCAGAACCAATCAGATTAATTTTGGTGGCATCTATGAAAAACTAGCTTTTCCAGAATTTGATATCCTTGTTCCGTTGTAGTTTTGCAAAAGACATGCATGCCTTTATATTATTTTTCAAAGTGGTTTTTTCTACTTACACGACCACAAAGCCGATTTCCATTACGACGTTTTCGTACAAATCTACTAGAAATATTTAACCTAAATTTGTCATTTATTTCAGTCATTATTGTTCTCGATAACTTGAAAGGATCTAGCGTACTTATTTTTAACAATTGTCTTATCCTCACGAACTGTTGTCTTTCGTGTTGGTTTTTCTTCAATCTTTCTTTACATTAAGCAAATTCGCATGTGATTTAACAAATTTATGGCCGAAATCTCGGTCATTAGTTAAACATTGGTAAACTAAAATACTAACTATTGTTTAACTATTACTTGGCATTCTTGTGGCAAACTAAGCATTGCGTATAAAGAATCATTAGTTAAGCCTTTACCATTAGCTAACTAAAGACTGTGAATTTAGCCATTAATGGCATTAGCGCAATTCGCCATCTTGTGCAAATGATATTGCATCATTGCATTTGCAAAAAGTTTTGTGAATTGCGCTATTATAAACCATCTTTCGAGGACATCAAATTATTTTAGCTATTTTTGTTTGTGTTGTATCCTTTTGGTGAAGTTCCCAATTAACCTCTCTTTCTCAAATGAGCAGTGCGTTCCTCTTCCCATTTTGGTTGACAAAAAAATGATAAACAAGTAGGACAGTATAGTCGGTCAAGCGCGACCATATAATACCCTACACCCAGTATATTTATAAACAGGTTTTTTAGAAATGGGCGCTATATGGGAGATTTACCTATTATGGACCGATAATCCAAAAATTTAGTACCATGACTTCCGTAATCGATATAAATACTTTAAACAGATTTATGGTGGTTAAAGTGAATTACGGAGAGGGCCTTATATGAGAGCTAGGACTAATGATGGATTATCATAAAATTGAACCATATTATTTGTATATATAAGAAACATATTTGTGTTCAATATTATTTAGATACCGAAATTTTTAAGAGAGTTATGCACTTTAAAGTGATTTTCGGAAGAGGGGTTATATGGGAGATATGATCAATTAAGAACCGATCTTCACAAAATTTATAGATGTGAATTTGCTTCATTTACTACTCATCTGTTTGGATACTTTCATAATTCATATATATATGATCCATAAACTCCTATTTTGGGAGGACATTTGTATGGGAGCCAGGTGAAATAATAGACCCATTTCCACCAGTTTCAGTACCATGCGTCCTTGGGCCGAAAAAAACATCACGTACCAAATTTTATTGAAATATCTTGAAAATTGCGACCTGTACTCTGCGCACAATCTTTATATGGACAGCCTGCCAGACGGACGGACATCGTTAAATCGACTCAGGAAGTGATTCTGAGTCGATTGGTATGAACGATATTTACGGGCGTTACAAACGTCAGCACAAATCCAATATGGTGGTATTGGGTATAAAAATGTTTTTGTTAAATTACACAAGAATTTACCATTGAAATTAGCATCATCTAAATAACTGTACGCTATTTTATAGTCCAATCAAAAAAAACTTAATATTAATAGCACAGAATTCCATGTTAATATCATTCTATTTATTTAATATAATAAGTTTGACACTTCATAGAACATTGGTGCGCTATTCCTCTGTCCATAGCTGTATGTCGGAATTGTCTAATGTAAATTTAATAAATATTAATAATCACATCATTATATTAGTGCAAATAAAATTGCTAAATCTTGGAATTAGTTCAAAACATCAAACTCAAGATGACTGTTTGTGTTTCAAAAAAAAAAATGGTTATAAGAAATAATAAAAAATAAAACACCAATAATATATGTTAAAGTATAAAATATTTTATGATTTAAAAGCTAAAACTTTGAATTTTTAAAACCTTGAAAATGTTGTGCAAACAATCCTAAAATTGAAATAAAATTATTCCTAATGGAATAATAAATATTCAAATTTTTCAAAAAACAAAAAAACAAACAGACATAAATTTAGTCATCAGCATAAATTTATATTTTCAAAAATAAACTTTCGTTAGCAATTGTTACTTTTTTAATTTACTGTTGTTTTTAAAAGAAAAATAAAGTACACACATACATACATATAAGGTACAATAAAAATATGGAAAATAATTGTAAACTTACATACACATGTGACCTCTTTAACACTTTGTCGGTGAAAATAAAATAAAAATATATAATAAAACAAAACAAAAGAAAAGACGTCTGAAGAAAAACTTTAGACGCATCAACATGAAATAAATACAAGTTCACATACAAACTTAAACACGTAAATGACATAAAGACAAATTCGTACAAGCATATACTATGTATAAAGGAGGGCAGTTGATTAAGTCCTTTCAAAAGTTTTTTAGAAAACATTAAAACTAATACAATAAAAGGCTGTTTTTAAGATGTATAGAACTTGGAAATGGAATAAAACAAAGATGATTTTTTTTAACTGACATTAAATGTACTTTATTTGAAAGATTATCTTCTGGCATTATAAATTATAATTTAAATATGGCTTCTGGCATATGACTGGCTCAGACGTAGTCTAATCTGGAGGTCTAATTTTCGATGAATTTTTCCAAATTTTGTGGCCGTATATCGGCAATAACGTGGCGAATTTTGTCCTCCAAATGGTTAATCGTTTCGGCCTTCACATATCTCTGCAGATAATAGTCAAGCGGCGTTAAACCGCATGATCTTGGAGGCCAATTGACGGGTCCGAAATGTGAAACGTTTCCTTCAATAAATAATCAATTGTGGCACGAGCTGTGTAACATAATGCGCCATCTTGTTGAAACCACAACTCCTGCATATCTTGATTATAACTCTAACGTTAAGGCCAGCTTTGTGTTTTTAAGAAGTACGGACCAATTATTCCACCAGCCCATAAAGCACACCAAACAGTCAGTTTTTCTAGATGTAACGGTGTCTCAACAAATTGACTTGCGGATCAATCCAAAATACGGCAGTTTTGTTTATTGACGTATCCCTTTAACCAAAAGCTTCATTGCTAAATAAATTCCGCTTAGCAATGTTGTTTTGGGCCCATTTTTAAAAAATTTCACATAAATTTTCTAAATTAATTTGCACAATTTACAAGCCTTGTTAATTCGTGTTGAAATGCCAAATCAAACTAAACATAAATCACTTGACAGCTGTTCTATACATCTAAAAAAAACCCCTTTATATGTTGAAAATTTAAATTTCTACAATATACATTAGTTGCAATAAAACAAAACAAAAATTACATTATTTTATTTGTCTGTCAATATTCATTAAGTACTTTTTAGTCTGACCTCATACCTACATTAGAGTAGCCCCATTTGCATGGAAAAAAATATCAAGTGTAGATGTGTTTTAGGGGGATCATTTCACAAAATGTTTGCCTTGACTTCAGCATTTATTATGCTGGTTAAAGGTTAAGGCTTTTAAGAATTTTCATATCAGTTGAATGGTACATGAAGGGCTCATTCATTCAGTATTTTAAATGAATGAGTTTGTAAACATTTTAAGTCTTTTACATAAAATTATTTATACTTATTACAGTGAGCATCAAAATAAATTCAATACCAAATGTTATTAAAAGAAAATCTTAATTATTTAATCAATTTTCTTAATTAATTTTATTGCATTCTTATATAGTTATTTAAGTAGAATTAAATTCATAAAAAAAGAAAAAGAAAAGCGTATCTATATAAATTTAAAAAAACAATTTCTAAGCATTAATATAGAATGAACAGTGGCATCATCATTATGCAAAAAAACCCTGTCATTCCAAAAGTAGTAGCAATTCTTTTTATTTGTTCTTTGTTTGAAAGTATAACGTTAAAGTGACGTACAAAATGAAAGCAAGTTGTGGCGTAGTACTATGAAAAATTTCGATTGGAAAAACAAACATCAATTAAGACTCGGCAAATCATAAAAGATCTATGTACATACATAGAAAAGGTAAATCCATGCGTGAATGTTAAAATCGTTAGAAGGCAGTAAAAAATATTGTAGAAACGTATACGAAACACAATAAAAATACAATAATAAGAGCAAACCCAACATCTAGTGCTGTAAAAATAGCTGAAAATGTTACAAAAACTTCTGGAGTACGATAAGAAGATATTCGCATCATAATGACATACATGGTAGAGTGAAACGTAAGAAGTCCTTTATATAAAACATTATATTTAACATTCGCAAAAAATATATAAACGAGCCCCAAGTTTTTTTGAATAATATTCTTTTTACCGATGAAATTAAGTTGGAGATGGAACAAAATTTCGCGTGATTTCACTAAAAAACTTGTAGATTCTATATTTTTCCAATAAAGAGGCTATGCAATGGTTTACCGAAATATTTAAAATGTTGTTCAATTTGCCAAAGCTTTCATATGGTTATTATTCTATTAAGTCGATTGGCAGCATCTGTTTCTGCAGACATTATTTTATTTGAACAGTTAGAAAGATGCCAAAAAGGATGCTCTTCACACCATAACTGCCAATTTCTTGTCAAAGCATTGCCTTTTTACAACATTTACTCATTCAGTGCCTTGTTTTGCTGCAACATTCAATTCATGAGGTTTATTTTTACATTTCTTTGCTCTATAATAAGGCATATGGTTATTATATCTTGTAAAAAGTTTGTCATGAAGTTGACTTTCCCCTTTTTATAGCTACTCTATTCTGCTTATCTGTTGCTATTCACCCTTGTATTGTCATAGTAAAACGCCAAACTTTTTATACGCCAACGCCTTATACAATAAGGATGAATATTTAGATATCTAATTATACAATTGGTTTGAAAGCATTTCGTATTCTGTTTGCGGTTCATTCAGATAGACCAGGATTTCTTGTATTGAACATAGTATTTGCTTTGTAGGTGATTTACTTTTGTTTATGATTCGTTCTTTATGTTTGTTTGTATTGTTTTATAATATTATTTGCAGTACTCTCTGTAATCATTGAAACAGATTATGTAGAATTTTCCAGGTATTTGTCTTATATATATTGTTTAACTACATAATAGATGAGATAATAAATGGTGAATTTCACGTCAAGTGACCCAATGAAATTTGCACCAAGGTTAGTACTATTGGATAATAGGCCAGACACAAATTGTCAGGTCTATCAGTCCAGAAGTGCCGGAGTTAGAGGGGGTCAAAGTTGGACATTTTGGTCTATTTTGGTCATACAGGGTTTTTTAATTTTTTTTTTTTAAATATTTTTTTTTTTAATTTTTTTTTTTAATATTTTTGTTTTAATTTTTTAAATTTGGGCCCTTTTTTTGTTGTTCTCAAAAGAAAGCTTATACAATTTATTTTAAGGCCTTTATAATCGCTTAATGGAATGCGAGTGTTGTACTGTGTAATTAGTAATACAAAAAGTGGCAAAATAATGAATTATAAAAGTCATTAAAATTAAGAATGCAAGTTAAGTTTTTGCTGGATATATAAGGTTTATTATGTGTTAATTTAAACGATTTTTTAATAACTATAAATCAAAATTAAAAAATTTAAATGTTTGGAATATAAATATTATAAAATAATGAATAACAAACATTTCAGACATGACGTTGAAAGCGCTTTTTAAACACTTTTCACATGATACCAAAATAATTTTGCCTTTAATAGAAGTAAATATTATAAAAATAACAAAAAATCTTTTAATAGCAATTTTTTGAGAAACGATGTCTTAGAATGAATTTAAGTTCATATTATTTGGAAACGTCCACAACAATTTATTTCGGATCAACCTAATATAAATACGTAAGATAGTAAGTATATTTGTCTGCATGTGTGTTCTCGTGTGACTTGTATTTTGCCACGTTATATTGTTGTTGTTTAAATATGAGACTTACATGTGTAATGTACCGCAACAAATAAAAGAAAGGAGACCCAGCGGGAAAATTATGCTGTAAAGAGGCCTTCTAGAAGGCCTTATTATGTCATTGTTAGTCAAGACCTTGCCTACTCGCTACGAGTTAGATGCCTGATAGAAGCTCTACTAGAGATGGGCAATTGGAAGGTATCATAGAAGGCGTAGTTAAAAGTCTGCTAAATTAATAATTTCATTGAGGAAAAAAAATAAAAGAAGGGTTTTAAATAAATTTTAAATTAATTTAAATTATTTTAAAAATTCACACATATATAAAATACTGCTCCACTTCACTTCAAACTTTCAAAAAAGATTAAATTTATAGACGCTCTCTTTATTCATTTTTATTACTCTTATAAAAAAGAAAGCAAAATAATGTTTATTGTAATGTAATTGCAAAAGCATTCGTGTTTGCTGTTGTAATCACGATTTGATGACATTCTTTTGAAATACAATTTTGAATGTGTTTCATACAGAACACCTACTAAGAGAAGGCATAGTGAAATGAGTATCGAATCTTTTAGAATGTGTAAACAGGTCTTCTATAAGGCCTGTAAATGGAAGCACTTGCAATTTTTCCCGCTGGGAAACTATGTAGAAAGAAAACAAAAAAAGCAAGAAAAAAACATAACAACTTTTAACAAAGAAATCCTCAAAAGACATATGTTAATTTCTTGTCTTTTACCATGTTATTTTTGTTGTTGGTATTATTGGTAGTTAAAACAAAAAAAAATGTCATAGAAGAAAAAATTTCTTAAACCTTGTTGGTACTCATAACCCCTCACACTATCTCTCTCTTACAAACACGCACTACTCCATGAATGAAGTACATGTGTGTGTAGGAAAAAGAAAAGAGAGAGTATTTCACTTCATAATTCATTTTTAAGCCTATAATGACAGCTTTTGTTTTATGAACAAAAGTTACGAGAGCAACAACACCATGAAAAATATAACAAAGTGTTGAAATGTGTTAAAATGTATATATGTGAATAGGTAAGACTTCGTTCGTTCATAAATGTGTGCGAATATAAAAGAAGTTGTAGTGAGTATTTGATTGTGTGTGTTCTCATAAGTGTGTATAAACGTTGTGTTAAAGTGTGTCAAAAAAAATAGTTTATTGACTATGAATCGTTTGCACTTTTTTCAACACATTTAAACAAGTAAAGCAGCCATTTATGTGATTCTAACTTGACATATGAGTTTTATGACAAATTTGAAATAATAAATAATACGTATGCGCTCAGGTGGCATGTAATTTTAAACATTGGTAGTTGTTGGAATTGTTTAATGAAAAATTAATAAATACATACATATGTACATATATATGTATATTTTAATAGAGGAATGATTTGAAATTTGTAATATTCCTATAAAGAGGCAGAAAATTAAATCTGATAGAAATTGTAAATGATACAAATAAGAGTTTTTAGTGAAAAGTGTTTTTTTAGAAAAATTAGAGTTTACGATTGGAAAAATAAATCGTATTATCCAATACAATCCACAGAGCTGTAGTTGCTGCCAAATTTCTTTGAAAATATTTGTTAATATTCCCTATAGATGCTACACAATTTTGTAAATAAAAAACATATGGAGCATTCCATGAAAAAGTGGAACTCTGAACTGTTTTACAAATATGCATTTTTTATATATTATTGCACGTACATAGTGAGATTATGTTCTCATCTAAAATAATTTACAAAAGTTGTAGTGAATATGTCTCATTTTTTGTAAATACCGTTATTTATTGAGAGTAACAACAAGTCGGATTTTTTCATTAGTCTTTACACAACTTTTTGCGAGGTCGCTGCCGCTATTGTTTATCAGATAGAAACTAGATTTCTGTTCTTAGTTATAGTGTATGGTCCGCTGTATTTAACTGCATATTAATTTTTTTGGTTAAGTGTTTTTTTGATAAGAAATTAATCATAACGGAAAGGTAAGTTTCGATGTCCCATACGTGACGCTTAATTCCTTTTTCTATTAATAATTGTAAAACAAGTCGACTATACAAATTGAATTTTTCTGTTAACAGCTAACTTTTAGCGGTCTAAACACTGGTGCAACAATTTTGTTTGAAATCGCTTTGCTTACAATATATTCTTGGTGATAATAAAGTGTCTGTACGTGACGCCGAAAAATAAGTTATCTGACATCTTCAACTTTTACTGGCGTTTGTAATAAACAAAGCCCTTTTTTGTACTGCAAATCTCAATAACGCAAAAATGAGCGACCAGCAACCATCAACCAGTGCTAGCCGCATGCGAAAATTTCGACACACCTTCAGACCAGTGCAAATGTTTAACTCATGAAAATTTTATATTCAAATTGAAAGGTTTGAAACAAAATTATTGTAACGACTGGTGGACTATGATTTTATGTGATCCTTCTTTGGATTCGAAGTGCTGGAAAAATGAATGTGATACTTGTTCTGATGGCAAAAAAATATTAATTTCTATGGATTTAAGTACAATCTGTGTATGGAAAGAATGGGGAAAAAAACTCAGAAAATAAACTACGTTTAGTAAACCACGAAACAAGTTCAGGTGAACTTAAAGAAAAATTGATTAATTCTATCCATATTATGATGAAGCATGTTAATTTAAAACGAGTTCAAGCCGGTGAATTTCAAAAAGACCAACGCAATGAAAATGTGCGAATCCTTCAAGTTGATTTTGCGATGTCTTTTGGCTGTGAATACCAGAATGAAGTTCAAAGCGCACTCTGGTCACGAACAAGTGTTCTTTTATTTACTGCAGCAAGTTTTTACAAAGGCAATTGCCAAACATATCTTATATGCTCAGATGCAAATTCGAAAGACAAGGATACAGTTTTTGTTTTCATCAATAAGTTGTTTGACTTGATGCATAAAGAAAATGAAGACTTACCTTCAGCGGAAATTATTTGGAGTGACGGCCCTTCATCGGAATTTAAGAACCGTTATATGGTTAAACTAACATCAATGTTGAGTGTAAAGTACAAAAGGCCCTTTTATTGGAAATATTTTGCTACATCGCATGGAAAAGGTGTGATAGACGGAGTTGGCGGAAATATCAAAAGACTGGTAAGAGAGAAAATGATGAGCCAAAATGAACAACTTGTTGTCCAATCAGCCAAGGACTTTTCTGATTTAGCTTCTCAATTAGTCACAAAAACCCGTGTGATTTATGTGCCATCCTCTGAAATTTATGAAAGGATTAAAAGTGCATCGCCGTGGGACAATGCCAAAGCGATAACTGGAGTTTCCAACTTCCATTTCATTAAAACTGAGGAGAAAGTTGTGGAGTGCAGAAAACATTGCCTTTCCCAAGACAAAACTGTATTTACCTATTGATTTTTACATATATTATATATTGTAAGTTGAACTATGTCCCGTACGTGACGCGACTTGTCTGTACGTGACAAAATAAAAAAACTATTTTCTCTTACAAATATGTGTTTTATTAAAAATTTATTATTATCATCAGTAAGCCTAAATGTTAGATATAATTTGTTTCTAAGACAGCTTTTCTCTATGTGTAATAGTTTCGCTGAGATTAACAGTTAAACACAACAATTTGAAATGTTGGTTGTTTGAGCTGTCCCACACGTGACGACATTTCTTCACTTTTTTCCTCAGTACTTCGAGAATTACAACAACGAAAATTTATGTAGTATTAAAGGCTATCATATACTCAAATTAATAATTGCAAAAATTTAGGTATCTGATTTACCAGTTAAGAGTTATGCGTTGAATAAGTACAAAAAAACAGTTGAATTTGTCTGTACGTGACCGTGGAATGCTCCATATAAACTTTGTAAATTTGACATTAAGCTCAATAAATTCAAATTAAAAAAATATTTATACTAAATTTAATAAATTGAAACTTTTTTTCGCCATTTATGAAGGGATGAGACTATATGCTGCTGAAGGGTGACAAAAGAATATGGAAGTGTTTTAGTTGTCATCAATGTTGTTCAAAAATTGAATATTTTTCAAAATTGAAAAATTATTGAAGAATATTTAGCATCAACATGGTTAGAATCTAAATATTTTTGGAAATAAATCTGACATTTCTAAATGGCTGGTCAGACAGGGACCATCTGAACAAAAGTTCATGAATAATCTTGCAATACTCTATAATTGAGACGAAAATCTCAAAAACTGAGTTTTTTTACTTCTCATTCATTGCTGGTAAAATACTTAAACGATAATAATGACATTACACAATCTGTTAGGAAAATAGCGTAAATTAAATTCAAATGTTTAAAGAAGACGCCAGCGATCACAATTTTGAGTTTCTAAAAATCTGTATTATGTTTTGAAAAGCGGGATATCAAATTTAGACGATCTGAGCCTTAAAAAAACAACAGAGAATATCGCCAAAAGCAGGATGTGTGGTCACGTTAATCATAGTGTAAGTAATGCATTGTGTGTAAAAAAAATCAATGGGAATGAATATATTTGTACGAGCGCTGATCAATAGGAAATCAAAATATAAAGAAAGTCGTGACAAATTCCCTGAAGATCCGACATTGTCAGATTCAATGATTACAAAAACTATAGCTTCCCAAAAGTACTGTAAATGATATTATAACCCTTTCCTTCCGTGATGCATCGATTGTGCTGATTTAATGTTACTTGAATTATTGCGATATTCTTCAGTCACATTTAAGTTTTAGCAAAATGAGCCTTGGAAGTAAGTAAGTGTAAGTAATACTCGTATATCAAACTAATTGAAATCGTTTCATGCTATAAAAATGTGTTTTAGTTAAAAATATTCATGATAATCGACCGAGATGTATCAAGTGTGCGTGTCCGGAAAATCCTTGAAGGATATAAAAATGATAAAACATAATCATTGATTATATTTTCATATGCTATAGACATCACATATTCCAAAAATTATAAAAAAATCCTATTAATTTTGCGTCAGTTCCGAAAGGGATAAAACGCTACAAGTAATCCATAAATACAGATCGTAAATAAAAAGACAGCAAACATTTTTTTAAATAAACCAGAGACATGGTGAACAAGTATTTAAGTTTTAGCAAAATGAGCCTTGGAAGTAAGTAAGTGTAAATAATACTCGTATATCAAACTAATTGAAATCGTTTCATGCTATAAAAATGTGTTTTAGTTAAAAATATTCATGATAATCGACCGAGATGTAGCAAGTGTGCGTGTCCGGAAAATCCTTGAAGGATATAAAAATGATAAAACATAATCATTGATTTGTAATGTACGCACTGCACCTTTTATACAATTCCCTACCTAAGGGTTGTTAGCCGGCGTTTTGTAACGCCACTGGCTTCTAAATTATTTTTAGCCGGCACTAAAGAATGCCAAGGCAAAGCACTTAAAAGCGCTGGTAACTTAAAGTTTTTTTAATAAAAACAAAAGCCAATTACTCGGCTGAGTTATGATTCTGAATCCTTTTTATTTTGAATTTCGTCCTCTTATAAACTAAAATAACGGTACTTACATCTAACTTATTCTATGTTCTATGTTTACTTCTTCTTCTCCTATGTTTACAATTATGTCTAAATCAGCTGTTGTAATTCACAATAAGAAAATATACTATTAGAGATGTGAGTGATTATCGATCCACTACACCCTCACCCTCTATTGAAAAAAAAATTATTTTTATACATAAAAATTATTTTTTTTTTTTTTTTTTTTTTTTTTTTTTTTTTTTTTTATATATATTTTTTTATATATATTTTTTTTTTTTTTTTTTTTTTTTTTTTTTTTTTTTTTATACTAAAACTATTTTTACATTATAATAACTAATAATAAATAACATAATTCATTTAATTATATTTCTTTAACATATTATTTTTTTTTTATACTAAAACTATTTTTACATTATAATAACTAATAATAAATAACATAATTCATTTAATTATATTTCTTTAACATATTATTGTGATATTTCCTTAATTTACCTCCTGTATCTAAAATAGAATTTACTCCCTGTCTTTTTACTATCCTGTATGGCCCGTGATATGGTGCCTGATTTTTCTTCCTGTTGATAGCTCTTAATAGCACTAGCTCTCCTACTTCAAAATTAAGAGGTTTAATGCCTTCACGAACTCTCACTCTACTAGCTTTAGCTATATCTAAATACTCTTTTGCTCTTTCTAAAGAAAACTTTAATCTTTGCTTTAATTCTTTTGCATAATTTTCAATATTGTAACATTTTTCATTACTCCTAACTTCATCATTTGGTAGGTAAGGCAACTTCCCAAAAACCAGTTCATATGGCGTATAATTTGTATCTACGTGCGGTGTTGTATTGTACGCGAATGTAAAATATGGAATCCAATTGTCCCATTCATTATCTTTACAAAAATTTAATAAAAATTCGTTAAGTACTCTATGATTTCGTTCTATAGAGCCCATAGTCTCATGATGGTAAGGGGCACTGAATATTTGTTTAATATCCAATAAATTACATATTTCTGACATCAATTCGTTTGTGAATTCAGTGCCTTTATCTGATTTTAAGACTTTAAAATTACCGTATTTCAAAATAAATTGTTCTATTAATGTTTTCGCTACCGTTTTTGCCTCCTTGGTCTCCATTGGACATGCTACTACGTATTTCGTTAATTCACATTGAATCGTAAGTATGTACCGATTGTAATTTGACAAGCGCAAAGGACCAACTGTATCAATTGATACTACCTCAAAACTTGTACCTGGTGTGTCTGTAAGAATCATGTTTTCTTTTGTATGTTTAGTTTGTTTATTTATTTTACACTGCTTGCAGTTTAAAATGTATTGTTTTATCATCTTGCTCATATTCTTCCATATGTAGCGCTGTTTTAATTTCAAAACTGTCTTTCTGATACCTAAGTGTCCTCCATGAGTAGAATTATGGTATTCATCAATAAGTTTCATCTGAGTTTCTTTGCAAAGTATTCTTTTTGGTTCATCATATAATAATATTTTTAAATTTGTTTTTGATTTTAATTGTAACCTGTTGTATACATTTTTAAATTTTTCCATGGCCATGGTTTTAAATATTTCATCATTCTTGCTCAAAGCTAGCTCCTTGATTTCTTCTTCATGCATTTTTGAAAACAGTTTCTCCAATGTCAACTTCGTGCTCAATGGATTATCGCTGCATCTTGCTATGATTTCATTATTATTTATTTCTATTAAATTATCTTTAAAATTTTTATGTATTTGAAACTTAAGTTTTTTTGTTTTGTGTAAGTCTGATATTGATGTACAGTCCCAGACGAAAAGTTGATCAGGCCTTTGCCCGGAAATGCACTGTGTATTATTTGTCTTGTCAGGGTTATTCGTATTTTCTAATCGTTTTTGCATGTTTCTGGTTATTGCCAACACTTTTTTATCCATTTCATCTCTATCTGGAATCATTGCCCTTAGCGCGTCGCTATTTAAAATTATTCTTGATAACGCATCTGCATTCGTATTCATTTTCCCTTTTTTATATTGTATTTCAAAATTATACTCGGATAAATCCATTCTAATTCGTGTCATTTTTGACGACGGATTTCTGTGTGAAAACAGAGAAACTAAAGGCCTGTGGTCTGTGACCACGAAAAAGTCACTGCCATATAGGTAAGGTCTAAAAAAATTAATTCCCCAATGAATAGCTAATAACTCTTTCTCTATTGTTGGTTTGTTTATGTCATGCTTTGATAAAGATTTGCTTGCATATGAAATTGGTAAATCTGAACCAATTTCACCTTGCGATAAAACTGCACCAAGAGCATAATTTGACGCATCTGTTGTCAAAATAAACGGTTTCTCAAAATCTGGGTATTGAAGTATTGGTGGGTTCATAAGTTTTTCTTTTAGCGTTTCGAATGACTTTTGGCATTCATTATCCCATTGAAAAGGTTTGTTTTTCTTTAATAACGCATTTAAATTTTTGGCTATGTCTGCAAATTTAGGTATAAACCGTCTGTAGTAATTGCAGAAAGCAACAAATCTTCTTACTTCATCTGCATTTGTAGGAACCGGATAGTTTTTTATTACATCTTCCTTAGCCGGATCTGTTCTAATTCCCTTATTTGTTATGAGGTGCCCAAGATATACCACTTCTGGTTTCAAAAAACTACACTTGCCTGCATTTAATTTAAGGTTGTACTTTCTCAATCTTTGAAAAACGTTTTTTAAATTCTCATTGTGGTGCTTTAGACTGCATCCAAATACAATAATGTCATCGACATACAGAAAAGCTTCGGCATCTAAGCCGCTCAGCGCAATTGTTAACATCCGCTGAAAACTGTTTGAAGATATTTTCAAACCGAAAGGCAATCTTTTAAATTGGTAATGACCATTTCCTGTGGAAAATGCCGTCAACGGACGAGAATTTTCATGCAATTTTATCTGGTGGAATGAACTTGTCATATCAAGCGTTGAAAAATATTTGGCTCTGCCAAGCTTGTCGAGTACATCCTCTATTCTGGTTAGTGGAAATTTGTCGTTGACAATCTTTTCATTTAGCTTTCGAAAATCTACTACGAGACGCCATTTTTTTGTATCATCTGCTGATTTTTTTGGTACGACTAGCAGAGGTGAATTGTATGGGCTAACTGAATTTTCTATTATGTTATCGGCTAATAATTGATCAACCTGCTTATTAATCTCCTCCATTTGCGTTTGTGGAAGTCTATAATTTTTTATATATACCGGTGTTGAATCTGTTATTTGTATTTGTTGTGTATAAAAATTATTAACACTAAGCTCTTCATATGGAAGATGAAAAACATCTTGAAATTCCTTAAAAATTTCAATTAAAGATTCCCCAGTATGTGGGTCATTACTACCAACATCTAAACTTTCTAAAAGTGTAACTAGCCTGTCACTATCTTGTTGACTCTCTTTTCTTGTAAAATATACATTGTAGTTCTTTAATGGTTTTATTTTGCAATTTTCACTTTTAAAAATTACGCTCTTATCAGTAGTATTCAGTACTTTAACATGTGCTACACCTTTCGCGGGTATTATAGAATTTCCTAGAAATACTCCTTCAGCTAATTCTTCACTCAGCACAATGCTCTCTTCACTCACTTTTACATTAATGGGAACTATTGCCTCTGACCTTGCTGGTACAATTACGTTTGTCTGATGAATTATCCTCGAATTCATTGGCATGATAATCTCATGTTCATCTATAATAAACGTAATCGTGTATGTTTCAAAATCTATTTTACTCATGTATTCTATTAAAATATCCCGTCCGATTATTCCATCGGTTTGGATTGGAAAATTATTCTCTACAATGTGAAAATTATGTTGAATAGTTGCCGTTGCAACTTTTAAATTTAAAATTTTTGTACCTATACTATCTATAGCTTCTTCAGTTATCCCAGTTAATCTAACAGTATCTGTAGTATTTATATCAGAAAATTTTTTTTATTTTACATATTGAAATATCCGCTCCCGTATCTATTAAAAATTTTAAATTCTCATTACTATTACAGCACTCTAAAATTATGTATGCGCTCACGTTATTTGCTATTTTGTAAATTCTTATCTTTTGCGGCATTGGGCAACTTCTTTCGTTACCCGGCCTTCCTAGTTTCCCTCTTCGGCATTATAATGGTAAGACCTATACGTGTTATTGTTGTTATTCCGTCCTCTACCATTTGAATTATTTCTATTACCTTGGTTACTATAGAAGTTCCTACTCCCATTATAATTACCACCATTATTTCTAAAAATATTACTGCTCCTGTTCGTGTTGTTGTAATTGTTGTTTGCGAAATTGGCATTACTATTTCCATAATTATTGTTGAAACTCCTGTTACCTCTGTAATTGTCGTTTGCAACATTGTTGTTTCCATAATTGTTGTTCGCACCACTATTGTTTCTGTAATTATTGTTTGAACTATTGTTAACTCTGTAATTGTTGTTTCTGTAAGTGTTGTTAGAACGATTATTTACGTGAAACAAGTTTCTTCCCTCTAACCCTAAATGTTTTTCTGCAGTCATGCATCTTTCTACTGCCTCATTCAGCGTTTTCGGCATGTTTGCTAATAAAATAGATTGATATTCAACATTTACTCCTTTCATAAATACATTCAGTGCCATACTATCACTCAATTTATAGACAGCATCTTTAGCCTCTTGGGTGGGGTTTTGTAAATTTTTAATTTCAAAATTACTCATGTGATCTGAAAGTTCGGCAATTTTTTTTCTAAAATCAGATATGCTACTGTTATTCTGCTTTACTGTACCCAACTCTGTCAGAACCTGCTGAAGCGTTTTCGGGTTAGGAAAAGCGCTTTCCAAAGCTTTTTTAAAATCAATAAAAGTTATCGGTCGATTTGATCGACCTAAAATACTTCTTACTTGTGCCGTTAATTTAAAATTATAGACGTACTTAACGAATATTTCTCTGTCTTCTTCTCTTAGCAAATCATGCAACAATTCAGATTGAGTAATAAAATCTTCCAGGCATTCATACGAACCTTTAAAAACTTGTAGGTTTTTACCTACCATGCCCATATCGAAACTAGCCATTTTCGGTAAATTGCCTTCTTCTAACTCAACACCCTTCTCCTTTACTCTTAAATTCTTAATTATTAAAACCAATTCGCTATGCAAATTCTCAAATTCAATTATCAATGTTTTTTCTTCCTTATCTTCACTTCCCTTAGTGAATTCTTCCACACTCTGCTTCAAAAATGCTAATCTTTCTAATTTAATTTCCTTATATTTTTCCTCATAAATCCTATTCTTACTTTTTTTTATATTTAATTTAAGCTTTTTTAACTCCTCAATCCATTCATTCAACGATTCCATTTACAAAATTAAAATAAAAGTGTACCAAATTATAAAAATACATTAATTAATAATTGCTTTGTTCAATAAGAATTTTTTATAAAAATTTCATGTTTTGTTACTATAATTTTTCTTAGTGTACTAGTTGCCAAAAAATTCAAACTGGCAATGCCCTACATTAATATAATATAATACAACTCTATAATATAATACAACTCTATTATATGTGACATTTATTTATCAGCTGATCGTGACCACATTTTTTTTTTTTTTTATTTTTCTTTATATTCTCTTTTGAAGTTTTTGTTTTTAGTTTAGTGATAATATTTTTTGTTTTTAATAATGATTTGTGAAAAAATGTGAAATATAAATATTACTTATTCTTGTTGGCCTTCAACTCTTCCGTCAACGCATCAATTTGCTGCCAAATTTCCGTGGCCCTTTCCCAAGAAGGTGGATTTTCGGCTGTAACCATTCGTTTTAAATCAGCCAATCTTTTTCGCAGCCTCACAATTCTGCCAGCTCTTCTTCTTTTAGGCTTAGCTGTTGGTGGTATTGCTGTTAATTTATCTTCTACTCTGCGCTGCTGCCGCTGCAGATACTGTTGAATAGTAATTGGTTGTGGTTGTTGTTTAGGTAGAGCGTTCTCTGCTACCGCAGTAGTTTTTGGTGTAGACATCAAATTGGGATTTGGCAGGATCGCCATGTAATGTACGCACTGCACCTTTTATACAATTCCCTACCTAAGGGTTGTTAGCCGGCGTTTTGTAACGCCACTGGCTTCTAAATTATTTTTAGCCGGCACTAAAGAATGCCAAGGCAAAGCACTTAAAAGCGCTGGTAACTTAAAGTTTTTTTAATAAAAACAAAAGCCAATTACTCGGCTGAGTTATGATTCTGAATCCTTTTTATTTTGAATTTCGTCCTCTTATAAACTAAAATAACGGTACTTACATCTAACTTATTCTATGTTCTATGTTTACTTCTTCTTCTCCTATGTTTACAATTATGTCTAAATCAGCTGTTGTAATTCACAATAAGAAAATATACTATTAGAGATGTGAGTGATTATCGATCCACTACAGATTATATTTTCATATGCTATAGACATCACATATTCCAAAAATTATAAAAAAATCCTATTAATTTTGCGTCAGTTCCGAAAGGGATAAAACGCTACAAGTAATCCATAAATACAGATCGTAAATAAAAAGACAGCAAACATTTTTTTAAATAAACCAGAGACATGGTGAACAAGTATTTTTGTTTACAATATAAATATTTTCAATAAAAATAATTTATAAATTTGTTAATTTATGAAAAATTTAACCAAATATTTAACATGGAATCTGTATGGTTGCTGTAAAATAATGAACTGTTTAACTGGCTTTGCATTATATTCATAAATGCATTTTGAACACAAATTTCAACTTTAGTACCAATCGCACAAAATTAAAAAAAGATATATATTTTTATTTTAACAAAAAGTGAACAAAAACTCGGATTTTAAAGGTTGATAAAGGAAAATGTACAAAGAGAATACAATCAAAATGTATTAACGAGAGACAAACTGGAGGAAGTTTGCCGGGAACAGCAGAAACTTATTAAGTCGGTTAAAAATGAGAGTATGCAGCAAATACACGAAGAAGAGGAAAAAGACAAAGAAAGCCAGTCCAGATTCCATTCATCCTTTAATGAAGTCAATCATAATGACGACAATAATGAATTATGTGATCCTAATATTTAGATGACCAAAAATTTGAACACAAAACTTAAATTCTTGGCCAAAAAACTTAAATTCTTGCCGAACAAATAGTAGCACTAATTTAGGCAATATTATATGATTCCATAAAGGTTTAAATTCTTCTCTTTGTATCATGATTAGTTCATTCAAATGATGGCCAATTGTTTTTTCACTTTTTATTAAAATGTTTTATTAGAATTTTCTTGTTTATATTTGAAGTATTGCATACATGTATAAATACAAACAAACAAAAAATTGATATAACGAACATGACTAAAAAAACAGCTGGCTTTTCAACACCACCTTGTAAAGTAATTTCACCATGACCAGGAACTACGTACAGTAAAGCCAAATCCGATTATATTTGACAATGACTGCTAAAGAAATACAACTCCAGTATAAGTATGAAAAGAAGAATAATAGAATAATAGAATAATAGAATAATAGAATAATAGAATAATAAAATAATAGAATAATAGAATAATAGAATAATAGAATAATAAAATAATAGAATAATAGAATAATAGAATAATAGAATAATAGGATAATAGAATAATAGAATAATAGAATAATAGAATAATAGAATAATAGAATAATAGAATAACAGAATAATAGAATAATAGAATAATAAAAGGATGCTGGTTATCAAACCTATCGCGCAATAAAATATACAAATCAGAGTGAAAAACAGAACCACGATGCTATAAAAAATTGTTTGCGACAAAATTTTAACTAAATTCAGCCACTGCCTTATGATGGATGATGAAACATATGTATGTAAAAAAGTCCTCAAATAACTACAAACTAATGGCGTTTTCTTTTTTGGCAAAAATGTTACACGTTTTTCCCATTTCGCATCTTTTTTAATTTTTTTGTGTTCTTTTCTGAAAAAATGTCAACACTGCTAAAGTGTAGTGTGTTCTTTTCTATAAATGTCACACTATAAATTTAAAAAATGGTGCACCTTTCACACTCTGTATTTTTAGAGGGGGAGAATCGCACGATAAAACAGCTGACCAGTAATGCCAACTTTTGAGACTCAAAACGCGTAAACATTTTTGAAAAAAGGGCTAAATGGAAAATAATCCATATAAAACCACATCCAATTTTCTTTTTGCGTTTTGAGTGACTAAAATCCGGCTAAATCTAGCCCGAAAAGAGCTAAGTTGGCATTGCTGCAGCTGACATTTGTTTTGTTTATGAATGTGTATTTGTGTTAAGAAACAAAAAAAAAATATACAAAATGGAAAATATTACTACTTTTTTATGTGCTGAAAAAATTTTGGATGACTTGTTGAATTCATCTTCATCATCTGATGATGATAAAATATTTTATATGATTATGGAAAAGTGAAAGGCTTTGTAGAGAACGTAATTATGAATACTCTGAAGTTGATGTATGTCAAATTTCATAGGACAATATCTCCTACTTCTTATGTATATATGTAATGTATATATAATATATATAATTTTTATAGTTTAAGAAGAATTTGCGTGTTAGTCGGGAAGGTGCCATTGGTCTTTTTGATAAATATTCATTGTCTTATTTCAAGCGATCTTACCAAGGAGCTATCTGCTTCTTCTTTTTTAACAAAAAAAAAAAACAAAAGCAGCTGTTTATGAAAAAAAGTGTTACACTGTTGTAATTTTATGTTCTATTCTGACCATTAAAAATGCGACATCTTTAAAATGTGGGGTAAACATTATAAAAATGTACATAATAAAGGTGTAACATTTTATTTCAGAAAAGAAAACACCATAAAATAAATAAATGTTTCTTTTGTATTTTTACAATGTTACCAGATTTTAACAAAAAACTCAAATCCCTGAAGAAGTTGGAAAGAATACCAACGAAACGTCGGATTTAATTGAAAATGAAATAAATAATCTTTTATTTACATTAAATTAAGCCTGCATATAGTAAACTATATAAACTATTAAAAATAAATGAAATTGAATGAGAATTATTCCTCTTGCGAGTATTAATTGTAAAAATTGTTTATAAAATATACAAAAATAAATTTCAAATAAATTTTTGTGTTTAACTAGAAGTAAACCTTCGAATAAAAAATTTTATAAATAAATGAAATTTGTATCTGTAAAATTAAATAAATTTATTCATAATAAGACTTTCCAAGGAAATTTCATATCTAAAAGAAGTAAACTTCAAAGCAGACGTAATTAGCAGCGTTGTAAACTTGGTGCGTTTCGCACTCTTTTTGGTGTTTTTTTTTAAGTATTTTGTGCGAAAAATTCCTTAGCTGGTGCGCGGTGCGCTTTTTAATATTTTCGAAATGTGTTGAATCTTTCTTTTTACCAATTTTTAATTGCAGTTTTCTAATAATTCATTTTAATAAAATTTATACTATGAAAAGGACAACATTAAATGTATTTTAAATAGGAATGTATGATAAATTACTATCGAATTCGTCACATTAGGATTATTGCTAAAGGAGAATAGAATGAAAATCTTTGTTTGAAAGTAAAATTAATATTTTAAACATGGAATTAAAAATTGTTGTATAGCCTGATGGTTTGGTCTTCTGAACTGTAGACGAACAACCAGGGTTACAGTCCCAGTGGAGCTCTAACAAATATTATTGAAAAAAATTCAACTAGAAGTACTTAAAATAGAAAACAAAAATAATTTAAAAAAGTAACAAATATGTACCGAAATTAGCCCTTCTTTACCAATTAGTACTTTAGTTCCGATTAGCATATTGTGAGTCAAATTTTGGGGAGGTAAAGGCTTTTACTATTAATCGTTGATCTCTTTTTAACAAGATTTATATAGAATTTATGAAAATCAAAAAATGCAAAACTCTAAACTTGGCGCGTTTTTTTCTCCATTTCGGTGCGTTTTGAAATTTCAAAGTTGACAACGCTGGTAATTAGTTTAATAAATCTATTTCTATTAAATCTACACTTAATTTTGCATAACTAAACCTCGCCGCAAAATCATATGTGGTTTATTCTGCATTTATTTTAATAACTACTACAATAAATTACTTCAATCAATATAAGGCATTTAGATGCAAATAACAGCAATTTACTTACTCTTTCGAATTATATCAAAACGAAATTTATAAATTCCCCAGCATATACTTAAAATACCCTTGAAAACATCCATCTAAATCTAAATACTTAGTCTAAAGAATAAATAAAATCTTATTAACTTTTTATCTGTACAAAATCCGCATACTTAACTTGTTAAATGTTCATTCGTTTGCCAGTTTTATGTTTTGTGGTTTTGTGCTAAAAGAAAAATTAAATCAACATTTTATCTAAAACATACAATTAGTTTTTAACCTCTATTAACTTTTTTTCTTTTGACTAATTTTGAAAGTAAACTGATTCTTTTCTTCTATGTGTTCTTTTTTTTTTAATTTGCCTTTCAGTCTGTTCTATTTCCATTTTTCTATATGTAAGTCTTACTACTTAATAGTCCCTCCCATCAAAATTGAGCCGTTTTGTGCTCTGCCAGTTAAAGGTTGTGTTTGATTTTTTTATCCTGTTTTTGCACCACATTCTAGTCGAAACTGCTGCTGCACCATAGTTAAACCCTTTCAAGTTGTAATCATTATGGTTTCAGTTTTTTTTTTTTTGTAATATTTTTTCTCTGGCACTGTTTTTTATGGCAAATTATATATTCATAGTCTTTTAGTCTTAGTGTTAGTTTTCTATTTTTTTTATTATTTTCTAAGTTTTTTGTTGCTATATTTTATGCATTTTAGTAGAAATTTTGTTTTTTGTTCGTAAGTAATATAGCCGAACAAATTGTTGTGTAGTCAGTCAGTATTCTTTAGTGCGTGAATATACTAGAAAAAAATCTCATCATCGTCAGGGCAACAACAAAAAACCAACACGAAATTGGAGATGTTTCGCATTAAAAAAACGAAACTAACTAAAAAAATATAACACTAGATGAATAGTATAACGGCAGAAGTGTTAAATAGTGAAATCATTGGTTTTTCCTTCCACAGCATTTCATTCTCAGCATAAGAGTCTAAAATATATTAAGTGTCACTGGAAGATAATATTACCATCAAGAAACTATCAAGCAAGTCTATACTTTATATTTCATAATATTGCATGTTTCTAATCAATTTAACAAAGATAATATATAAAAGCATCTGCAAGCCAGTAAATACTGGTCTAAATGGAAAAAGAACGACAAACTATAATCACTTAATTTCCTTTTGCATGAAAACCTAAAAGTTGATTCTTTTCGAAAACTAAAGGCCTTAGGATAAAAGGATGATAATCTGTGATCACTCAATTCCCTTACAAAATTCAATATTTTGTTAATTCAATTTCCCTCAAATTTCGATATTTTGAGTGAAAAACTGAAAGTGTATTATTGTCGGAAACTAAAGGTGGATTCACTCATTTGTTCCGAACAAAAATTTTGTCCGGAAAAAATTTTTTTACTGAGAGTTTTTTGCAGCACGATTCACCCATTTCGTACGATATGTAAACAAAATCTATTAGGTTTACAAATGCTAATACTGCGGCCAGTGATTTATTTTGCTTTGGTTTTTAAGTGTCAAAAAACAAATATTAAATAATTTTAAAATATTGTGTATATTTTTCAAAAACAATTTACAAAAATTTTTAATGAATAAATGAAATGAATAATTTAATTTCACAAATACAACAGGTAGAAATATAACCTATTGGAAATTCAGTTCATTTTTGTTCATACAAAACATAAAATTAATACAATTCAAGCTGAGAGTTGTTCGTAAAAAAATGTTTCTCTCTCTCTCAAAAAGAGAGACGTCAAACTTCATATGAATAAAACTTTGTCCAAACAAATATTTTGTTCGGAACGAATGTGTAAATACACTTTAAACGCCCTAGAGCAAAATAGATGATTATGTGTAATCACTTAATTTACCTTCAAATTTCGATATTCTAAGTGAAAAAGTAAAATCCCATATTTCTCGGAAACTAAAGGCTCTAGAGCAAAATGGATGATTTTTTAATTCCCTTTCAAAATTTGACATTTTGAGTGAAAGAGTAAAAGTCCACTTTCCTCAGAACCTAAAGGCCTTTCAAAATTCGATATTTTTATCACTTAATTTCCCTTCCCGATATTTTGTGTGAAAAAGTAAAAGACCATTTTTTCAGAAACTAAAGGCCCTAAAGCAAAATGGATGATTATCTATTATTTAACTTTCCATAAAAATTTGACATTTTGAGTGGAAGAGTAAAAGTCCACACTTTCCTCAAAAACTAAAGGTCCTTCAAAATTCGATATTTTGATTACTAAATTCCCTTCCCGATATTTTGAGTGAAAAAGTAAAAATCCTTTTTTCTCGGTAGGTAAATAAACACTACGACAATATGTTATCGGTTATATTTCTCCTAAGTTTACAGAACAAAAACCTATTCCAAGAAAACATTTATGTAATTACATCCCTGCCCAGTATAAAAAAAATCTTAAAGAAAAATCTAACTGTTCTACACTCGCATTTCCAAGCAGCATCTTTTTGGCAGCAACAAAAAACTGAATGAATATGAAAAGAAGTGTAGAAAAAATAATTAAAAACGCAACCTTGATGAAAAGAAAATGAAATGCTTACGAAGCATTAAGAAATTACAAAAGACCCTTGTTACGAGAAATAAATATATATATATATGTATTAAAAAAATAACACAAAGATCAGACAAAAAAAAAACGACATCAATTGGACAGACAGATATTTAAAAGAAATGAAGATGATGACGACAATGACGATGTTTTTTAGAAAATGTTGAGTAGAAGAAAAGAAAACAGAAAAGTTTGCTAAAGAAAAACATAATTTTATATAAGTATGTAGATGACTAAATGAGTTCAGTTTCAGTTCACTACTACAATAACTGCAAAATACTCGTATATACTCGTACATTAAAGTTTAGTTTTTTTTGAACGTTTTCTCTCGTCCTTTGTTCCTTCGCGTAAAATAATAAGAAAAAAAATTCAAAATACTTGACTTCATTTAAGGCCCAACTTGATATAACAATAAAAAATAAGGACAGGAAAGGGTTAATAGGACATGTGTTACGTAACTCATAGCCTGTTCCACTTTCACACCGGCCTAACTTCTCTCAGCGGTTTATTTTCTCTGGGGTGTGTTCTCAACCCTAATTGGAACTGAGGTCCGCACAGAATAAAAAAACTTGAACTTACACTAACAAACAAAACAAACTAATATCTCATTACGACGGAACACTTATCCGAATAGGGAGTAGGATGTTGCCTCCAATCGCCCTTGTCATCCCAACCTTGGCCGCAATATATCCTCATGGAAAATTCCTATTGTTTACGGACCCCTATATCCGTCTTCTACGCCCTATCTGTTGTCAACAATCCCCTAAATTACCAACAAATTACACAAACATTTTTATTATATTAAAAGTAACAATAATGTATTATTTATTAAAACATATTGGTGCACTAACATAAACATTATAATTATTATTACTCCATATTTTAATAAATCTTATTTTAAACTATAATATTTTAATTTGATAAACCTGTCCAGCCGTTATTAATAGTTTCTTTTTTTTTTTCTTTTCAATATAAATATTTTTGGTTTTTCTATTTACGAGAAAGGGCTTAATTTGAATTTTTCTTAACGCGGAACGATATTATTATCAACCCTAAAGGAGCTCCCTGAGGATGACTACTTAACATTTTCCTATCAACCGGTCAAATTTTTGCTCTCCGTTTCACAAATATATTTATATTTGCCTTAATTATTATTTTGTTTTTCTGATTTGTATTTTCCTGTCTTCTTTTCTTTTTAGGCTATTTTTTTAATTTGGCTGTAGAGGCTTTAAAAAAACACTAATTACACACTCACGGATCACTTTACAATAATTTCACGAATACACTCTATAACTTAAACCTAACTTAATCTATTTTTATAATAATAAATAATTTCTGTTTTTGAGTATATCTCTTATTTTGTTTGTGTTGTTTTGGTACATGCATATATTTTCACTGGATTGATTGGTGAAATTGGTTGGTTAAATAAATTAATACATTTTATTTTTAAAGGCACCTTAAATGTATCTTTTCTTAGTTCATCATCTTATTTCACGTTCACTTTTTTTTTTCAATTAAACTTTAATAATAAGGCCTACCTGGCTTCTACCTTCCCTGATTAAGGGCTAAGCGCTGATCCGTCTCAGACTACCGTGATTACTTCCGGCTCTGCCAGCTAGAGGAAAACATAATCAAATCTACTGTCGTTTGTATGCTCTAATTGATATTATTTCTTGACTTACGTAGGCGTTTAACTTTTAGTTCCGAATTCAAGGATTTTAATAATTCTCTCCAAGCTTTGCCTTAGAGCTCTTCCCTTCAAGGCTATCTCTTAAAGGTTTCCCAAATAAACCACTTGTTCGTCTTGGGGGGGGGTCTTTTTCCTTTCTTATTTTTTTTACTCGTTCCGGTCTTTCTTTTTTTTTGTTTTTTTTTTCTCACAAACAACCTGATAATATCTCAAATGAATAATGGCAAAATTTTTGACAAAATCTTCCTTTTATATGAAGAAGAAACTACGGGATTTATTTATTCGACATACCGGTTCCCTATATACTCAGTTTCCCTCCAAATCTACATATTCCGTTTTACTTGAAATTTTCCTCTGACCCTGATCATGTATTTATCAAATTATTCTAGAATCCTACAATTCCATATTCCTTTGCATGAATGATCATATTTCATACCAGGCTGTCAGTATTTTCAGATGGTAATATTTTTTTATTTAAAATTCCAGATTTTAGATATAAACCGCTAAATAGTATTTTTTCTATTTACACATTTTCTGTGCGTTGCCAACTTCGTACTAGAGTTACAGTATTAAACAACACTACTTTAGCATACACAAAAATGAATATTATTTTCATTGATATTTTCACACAGATGTATGTAAGTATAAAAAGGCATTATTTTGTTAATGATATCTAGGTGTTTTTTCTTCTTCGTTTCCTAGGTTTACTTAGCAGTAACATTTAAGGACGACTGTTTCTGGAAAGGACTTTTGGTAAATATGTATCGTTCCACTATGTATGTAATTAATCTTATTAATATAGTCACTCCTTTTCTTTACAGGTTAAAACAAGCACAAAAACAAATCCACTGGGACACGGGCTGGAGTTGTGGCTCCGAAACATTTTAGCCCCTCCCTTAACATAAAAACATTTGTGAGGGACTCGAGGTTCTAGGCATTTATTGTACCTCCTCCCGACGCGATTCCCTAGGTACTTCTACGCAAAAATTTTTTTTTATTTACTGGTCAAATTCTGGCTACCCCCGCAACAAAACTCCGGATTCGCTGATATCAGAGGGGACGGTGTGCGGGCTACGTTCAGGACGTCAGCCCGGCTGACTGAGCTAGCCGGGCGAGAAAAACACAGACTAAAACTAAATTATTGCACAAAAGAATATTGGTATTTCAGGTACGTTGTGAAGTGTAGTCATTTTGTTTATATATTAATTGGACAGTAATCTTTTAATTTTTGACAGACTTGTTAATTGTCAATATGAGGACGAAAACAACATAAACTAAAATTTAGGCAGAACATATGGTTGTATATAAGTTGTTTTCTTAGCCTAATATTGCACTTAATTAACAAATATCACAGACTAATATGGATTATTGCACAACGTATACTTATGTATGTTTCATAATTTTCTTATTTGTATATTGCACCATTATTAACCTTATATATTCTTTACAATACATGTTACAGTCTCTAAAAACTTTTTCTGCAAAAGCCTTTGGAAATTTAACCATATTCCTTCCGATCCCTGGGACTTTCATCACGGGAAGTACAATAAGTATCCTAACATATAAGATTATACTTTGTTTATCCTTCCAATTACTTTCGTTCCAGCATTTCAGATACTTTAATTTGGAACTCATAATACTATCAAGATATTCCTGTCATCTTTTTGGATACTACATACACCTCATCATATCGAGTTTCTATTTGCTTGGTATGCGTTTCTGTTCACCAAATAATGAGTAAGTTTATCTACATGTTACCTCAGGTCTATCATAGATTATTGCTTATTATCTCATTTTTATATTTTAATATCTTTCGAGTGATATATTCCAATGGGTTGACCTTGAATAGTTTCCAATTCGTACATATTATTTCCTATTGCCTTTACGACTCTACATTTTAAGAACTTTTTGCAAAATTTTGCATTTAGATTCTTACTAAAATTACTCAAAACCGTATTTCTTCTATACACCTCTTGTCCTGGAATGTACCTAACCGTTCTTGCACCTCTATTGTACCTTTCAGCACACCTATCGTAAGCTTTTTGCATATTTTTCTTCATATTTTCTCGGATTATATCCATTCTATCGTTTTTGTTTAATTCTATTATTTCGTGGTCCGTTAGTGAGAGTAACTTTCTTCCTAGTTTATAATCCGCACCATTAGTATACATGTGATATCCGAATAACGCGAAAAAAGGCGTTATCCCAGTTGCCGCATGTACCGATGTTCTGAGAGCACATTCTATTTCCGATAGATACATATCCCAATCTCTATGATCATCTTTTAAATAAGCTCTTATTGCCGACAAAACTGATTGGTTAACGCGCTCACTGGCATTGCTTTGAGGTGAATACACTGCAGTTTTTAAATGTTTTATTTTGTACGTTTCCATAGCGTTTTCGAACGATTTGGCTACAAATTGACTACCATTGTCACTATGTATAATTTCTGGTACGCCAAATTTGTGGAAAATTTCATGGATGAGAAAATTAAGTACGTTGTTGGTAGTTGCTTCTTTCATCGCTTTTAAAAATGTAAACTTCGTAAAATGGTCTACGACGATAAAAATATAGCAATTTCCATTCTTGGAACGTGGATATTTTCCCATGAAATCAATGTATAATTTTTGAAATGGTCTCTCTGTTATTACCATTTGACCTAATTCTGGTCGCAAATTCGTGTTGCAGGATTTACTTTCCTTACACGTCCGACAGGCATTTACAAAATTTTGTACTTGTAAGGACATCTTTGGCCAATAGTAGAACCTCTTTATTTTCTCTAGTGTTTTGGCTATTCCACCATGGGCATTTGTCGGTGATGTATGAGCATTCTCTATTATCGGTTGAGTTATTGTTGTTGGTATCCATAATTTCCAAGGACTTTCACCTATAGAATCAAAATTAGTTTTTTTGTAAATAAGTCCATTTTCTACCTTTAGATCTGGCAACTTTTCAGAATTTTTCTCAATTTGTTTTGTTAACTCTACATATTCTTCGCTTTCAAACTCATTGGTTTCAAACCCAAGTATGTCTGTAATATTTATTTCATCTACTACCGGAAGTCTTGATAGCATATCTGCTACAATGTTTTCAGATCCTTTCCTATGTAGTATCTGGAAATCATACGCTTGTAGTTGTAGCGACCACCTTGCCAATCTGCCTGACAAATCTTTCATCGACATAAGCCATTTGAGACTAGCATGATCTGTCACGATTGTAAATGGCATCATTTCAATATATTGTCGGAATTTTTTTACCGCCATTACAGCGGCCAGACATTCCTTCTCAGTCACTGTATAGTTTCGTTGGCACGTATTTAATTTCTGTGAATAAAAAGCTATGGGGTGTTCTTCATTATCCCCACTTATTTGATATAGAACGGCACCAATCCCGTACTCACACGCATCACACTGGATGTAGAATCTTTTTGAGAAATCAGCATGACGTAATATTGGTGCTGAAGTCAATAGTTTTTTCAAGCATTCAAACGATTTTTCCGCTTCGATTGTCATTGTAAATTTCGGTGATTTTTTTAAAGTATCTGTCAAAGGTGCGGTTATGACAGAAAAGTTTTTTATAAACCTCCGGTACCATCCCGCCGTTCCTAAGAAACTTCTCACTTCCCTAACCGTTTTTGGCACTTTAATCTCTGTTATGGCTTTAATTTTTTCTGGATCAGTTTTTAGCATACCGTTTCCTATTATAAATCCTAAATATTTAAGTTGTTTAAAACAAAACTGCGATTTTTTTAATCCTATTGTTAAATTTGCCTTTCTCAAATACTTCGCTACTTCTCTCAGCAGATGTATATGTTTATCAAAGTCATTAGAAATAATCAACAAATCATCCAGGTATATAAATACATTGTCTTTTAATTCTTGGGGAATAACCTTATCCATTAATCTACATAAACGTTGCGCTGCGTTACACAGTCCAAATGGCATGACGCGGAATTGGTAAAGCGGTCTACCGGCCACAGTAAACGCAGTATACGGCCTACTCTCGGGATCTAACTCGATTTGCCAAAACGCGTATTTTAAATCAACGCTACTAATAAAATAAGTTTCGTCAATTCTGCTTAATATGCCGTCTATATTTTGCAATGGATATGCATCTTTTATCGTTAACTTATTTAACTTCCTCGCATCAATACAAAATCTGTTCTTTCCCGGTTTCCTAACAATTGTCGTCCGGTTACTCCACGGACTTTCACTTAGTTCAATTACCTTTAATTGAAGCATATTATCTATCTCTCTAAAAGTGATTTCCTGGACTGCCGGAGAAATTGGATAATGCCGATCTTTAATTGGTTCTGCCCCATCTATTAATTTTATACTATGTGTTTCTAAGGCTGTTTTACCTAAACCTTTTTCCTCAAATGTATCAAATTCTCTAATTACTGATTTTAATACCTGTCTCTGTTCTTCATTTAACTCATGTGGACCTGACATATGATCTTTTCCTTCCTCTAAATCTTCTCTGATCTTACTCATTTCTATTTCATTTACGTTAATGATGTCTGGAGCTATATTAAACACTCGCCAAAAATCTATCCCTAGATATAATTTTTGTTCCAAATCTGGACACAGATACAAAAGTATTTTCCTCTTTTGATCTTTATATATAATGGATGCATTTACTTTGCCCAATATTCTGTGGTGTTGACCACTGGCAGTCTTCACGTTAGAGAATATGGGTATGAGTTTTAACTCTAAATTCTCTATAAGCTCTCTACATCCTTTACCTAGAATACTGACAGTTGCTCCACTATCTAATAGTCCTTTCATGCTCATTCCTTCTAAATCTATATCTACAAAAACCCTATTATCCTCATTACCAATTATTTTATTCACGGATTCTATAATTAATTTCCTTGTCTGACGTTTTCTTTTATATTTTTCTCTAATTTTTTTAATACGATTGGATATTGATTTTTTGGTGTTAAATATTCGGGATCTTACATGGTCATAATATTTTTCTCTTGTTTCCAATGGAATTTCATGTTTTCGGTTCGGTATGTATTCTGATAGATCTTCTAGTCGAGTAGGTAACTTTAGTTGTTTATTATTCGTCTTGTCGGTTATTGTTTTTCTGGGATTAGATTCTTTGAACGCATGTCCCCAGTAGCTAATACGTCCCTGCTCCTGTTTCCCTGTATGCATTCAGGACATCTAGGTGCTATTACATTCGGCTTGCCACATTTGTAGCAAAACAATGCTCTCTCACGTGAGTTGCAATCTCTAAAACCATGTCCTGGAGATTTGCAATTCCAGCATGTTAACATCGCCTTTTGTGGACCAACATACATGGCAGCCACCTCCTCATAATTTTCCGGACTATCATCATTTTCTTCCACATATATTTCATTTACATTTCTTATACAGCGTTGTTGTGGTATATTATTGCGTACTTCTCTTTGGGGAAAGTTTCTTTCAGCCTCGATACATTCTATTCTCAATTGCTCCGCTGAGGACACAGCTATTGGGTAAACGATTCTAGCTATGTTTTCTCTCAAATTCCGTTTTATTATTTTAATAATATCGTATTCCGGGATTGGTTGTACAAGTTTTGAGCGTAGTTTATAAATTGACTGAAGGAAATTATCTATTGTTTCCGTTGGCTGTTGCTTCCTTTCAACTAGATCTCGCATTATTTCGAAATTCGATGTGTTTATCCGATACTGGTTCAGCAATTCCTGCTTAAGGGTTGGCCATCTCATAATTCCATGAGTGCGAATTCGCAGCCAGTACCAGTCTCTTGCTGCTCCGGTGACTAGTAAATGAAAGTCTCTTAATATTTCGTCCCATGTTATATCATAGTGCGATTGGAGATGT
Organism: Bellardia pandia; assembly: GCA_916048285.2. NCBI lineage: Eukaryota > Metazoa > Arthropoda > Insecta > Diptera > Calliphoridae > Bellardia > Bellardia pandia. The sequence goes on along the minus strand of OU696530.1, from coordinate 13,247,407 downwards.
TCTATACGGAAAATAAAATCTTCGATGCCCATATGATTATTATTACCATCAAAAACAACACCCCATTTATCCACACGAATATATATTTTTTCTGAATTCCTATTCAAATTCTCAGAATTTTCTCTACTCCCAGGTGCACTTCGATTTCCTAATAAAGGATCAAAATTTGTAGGTATATGATTGCCTATTGGTAGTGTGTTACCTACAACATGATTATCCTGTGGAAATACGCTGTTCGCTAAGCCTACATGTTGGTTCTGAAACAAGAATCTATTGTTTTCTGGAAAATGATTACCTCGGTTCTGTAAATGGTCGTTATTAGTAGCGTTTTGTGGAGTATCAACTGATCCTTGCGTTTGGGATCTGATTGTTGATAATTCCCTAACAACCCTCGTTAATTCTCCTACCGACTTTCTTATCTCTGCCATTTCATCCTGTACCATCTTCTTAACACTGTCCTCTAAAGCTCTTTGAACTACCAAAGTTTCATCAGTCACCAACTCCCTAATCTGTGGATCGATTACAATTGACGGATTTGCAGATGTTCCCTGATTGTTTGATGTCACTTCAGATGGTGTATTTGTGTTATTCACAACAGGTCTTACATTTATCGTACCTGATAAGTCTGTGAAATTGCCGTTGTTATTAGCCATTTTTGGTAAATTTTCGCTATATTTCTTTTGTTTTGGTTTAATTCCGGATGAACTATTTAAATTGACTTGTCTTATAGATCGTTTTCTGTTTGGAACACTATTTTCCCTATTCATATCCTGTATTTAGCGCGAAGTTCTGTTTTCATCTAATTACCTACTATGTGATTAGTTATAAGAGTTATTTTCAATATGGTGAATGAATAAGATGATGTTTAAAGTTTTGATAATGGAAACTTATAAATCCTAAAAAAAACTACCTTAACAAATCTATAAAATAAATAAGTGAAATAAATAAATAAGAAAAATAAAAGTATATAAAAAAATTAAAACACATAAAAGATACACAAATAAATAAAAAAATAAAAATATATAAATAAAAAACAAATAAAAGAAATAAATATGAATAAATGAATAAAAATAAATCAATTACAATATTTAAAAGAAAATAAACTAACGTATAATAAAATTAATCAAATAGATAAGAGATATATACATATATAAGAATAAAAAAAACTTAATCTGATATTTATATATATATTTATTTATTTATATATAATATACTTTACAAATAAATTTATAAAATATATACTAAAAAAGGCGCCGGTAACCAGACCATAAGCGCTCGTTGAGAATTATAACATATTTACATATTTACATTAAATATTAAAATAAGAATAAACGTAAAAACTAAATATCTTGTATATTGTGCTGTTGTAGACTTTTGATTATTTTGTAAATATTATTTGATATACTGCAGTCAAGTATTTCCTCTAGTGGTTCATCCATCTTTGATATCGGGCAACTAGTTAGGATATGTGATACCGTTAAATTTTCATTACAATTGCTACATATTGGTGGATCCGTTTTTTCGTAATAATGTTTCGAATTAAAAATGCATTTCCCCACCCTTAATCGGGCAAGCATAATACATTGTGGCCGTGTTAAATTTGTGTTATATCTCGGTCTATTTACTGTAACTGTATTTTGTTGTTTTTGGAACATTTTAAAGGGGTTACTTATGATTTTTGGAAAACATGGAATTTCTGTTATTTCTGCTAATTCTAAGGCCCTTTTGGCACCAAGGTCTGCAACTTCGTTTCCCTGAATATCGATGTGAGATGGGATCCATATTAACTTAATTTGGTGGATGTTATTTGGAAGTCGCAACATGTCGTCATATATACCACGGTGATTTTTTATTAATGCTTTAATTGCGCTTAGGCTGTCTGAGCAGATTAACGATTTCCCACCTTTTTCGATGGCCATATTAATCGCCGTTCTAATAGCTGAAATTTCTGCGGTAAATATTCCAGAATAGTCAGGAATTCTTGCTTCTTTAATTATCTCAAATTGTGTATTTGAAGTTTGTTTGGTTATACAATAGGATGTTAACCCATTTTGGTAAGATCCGTCAGTGTAATAAATTTCATCTGGGGAGAAGTCTGAGATTTTCTGGTAAAGTATTGCTTTAAAGCAAGCTGGATCTGTACTTTTTTTTGCAAAAGCACTTAAACCATCATCTATTTTTAGTAAGACATTGCTCTCTGTGGGTGTATTGGGTTTTTGAGGTATTGATATTTTACATTTGTTGATAATTTCTAGTATATTGTTTATTGCAGATGAATGATAGTTAGATGTAGAGCAGAGGTTTTTCCAAAATGATTCATGTAAACCATCGGCTGAAATAGCTATTGATCTGGATGCCATATTAACAGATGTGTTCTCCAACAACTTTTTAAAATCTATGAAATTAGCTTCATTTCTCAATTTGTCCAACGGAGTCGTTCGAAGCAAACCGGATGCAGTTCTGAAACAGGTATTGATGGAGGTGTTTAATTTGTTAATATTCCTCTTTGACGTCCAACCGAAAATTGTGATACCATGTAGGAGGGTCCCTATTGTTAAAGAGCGACAAATATTCAATGCCGTTTCCATGTGTGGCCCTTTACCTCTACAACAAATTAGTTTAAGGAGGTTGTTGATTTTATTAAGTTTATTTGATAATTGCCTTACATGGTAGTTCCATAATAAATTTTTGGTGAAGTATATACCCAGAATTCTCATTTTATCAGAAATATCTAGTCGGACGTTTCTAATATAACAATTAGTTTCTGTACAACTAATTTTTCTGCATACGTGTAAGATTTCAGCTTTGTTGGCAGGAATAACAGCTCCCCTACTCTCGGCCCATTGATGAACTTTAATGTCTAAATATTTTAAATTGGAAGCAACTGTTACTGGGTCTCCTGAAGCCACCGCGAATATATTATCGGCGTAGATGCCAACATAGTCAATACCGGGTAGATTTTCAAGAGCTCTTGCTAAAGAGTTAGCATATACGGAATATAGGACTACAGATATAGGAGAGCCTTGGGGAATTCCGTTGTCCAGAGGGTACGTGGCAGAAAAATGACCTCCAACTCTAACGGTTATCTTGCGGTTGTGTAAAAATGATTTCAAGAGTTTTAAAATTTCTGTTGGTATTCCCCATTCATTAAGTTCAACTATGATGTAAGACGATATTACCCTGTCGAAAGCCTTCTCGATATCCTCTGAAAGAACTAGGCTATGTTTTCCTTTTTTAAGGTTTTGACGCAGTTTTTCTTCAAGCTGATGGTCAATGGTATAAACTCCGTGTCTAGGCAAGAAGGCGTGTTGTAATTCAGACAAGTTTGATCTAGTATGCTTCCAAAAACGTTTTGCCAAAATTTTATCCAGGATTTTGGATAAAGCTGGCAATAGTGATATGGGACGGTATCCCTCCAAGCTGTTTTGATTTTTACCCGGTTTTGGTATTGGTATTAAAACACCGCTTTTCCAGTCATGTGGGTAGACACCTGATGACAATATGTTCGTATAAAGTTCACAGAGACGATTCTTAAGGCTTTCTGGAGCATTTTTTATCATTAAATAAGTTATTTTGTCACGTGCTGGTGTGGTTCCTTTTAGTGTTTGCATTGTTTCCTCCAATTCTGAAGCTAGGATCTTTTGATTCATTTTCTTATATTTTAGACTGTGTTGATGAATTGTATTGATATCCTGGTTGTTTTTATTTCTTATAATTTCGGGGTTGAAGACCTTATCGGTACTAATCGATGACCAATAGGAACCAAAACAATCAGCAATATCTGAGGGGTGGTTTATACTGTTCTGGTCTACATAAATTGGCGGAAAATTTGAGATTCGGTTTGTTCTCAAGTTGTTGACTTTACTCCAAAGTACACGAACATCCATAGCAGGATTTAGGGAGTTAAGAAAGTTATCCCACGTTTTTCTTTTTGCCACCTTACTTTCCCTTTTTATTTTTGCACAAATGTTTTTGTATTTAATAATATTTGTATTGTTACGAGTTCTTTTGAAGATTTTCCAGGCTTCGTGTTTTTGACTGATCAGTTTTGCGATTTCCGAGTTGAACCAGACTGGGCTATTTTTATCTTTTGGCTTATGGCTGATGGGAATTGATTCATTTGCTGACTTCCTAAAAATGCGTTTTATTTGGGCTGCTTCCTTGTTTATGTTGGATGATTTTTGAAATTGAATAGAAGCTAAATTTGCTTTCTTTTTAAAAAGAGACCAGTTAGCTTTTTTTTCTATAAACCGAGACGAAAATTTACTGGTAATAACTTCTACATTATTAGTAATTGTGATTGGGAAGTGATCTGCGGTGTCAGGCACAGGTAAGCAACTCCATTTCAAATATGGAGCAATGCCTGTGGATGATACTGTAACATCTACGGCAGTCAATGTGTTTCTGGTGTTAAGTAAAGTAGGAGATCCATCGTTCAAAATTACCAAGTTGTTGTCGTTTGCAAACTCTTCAAAGATTTTCCCACTGGGAGAGTTATATGAGGAACCCCATAAAATATTTTGGGAATTAAAATCTCCTAGCATTATGTGATGTGAATTTCCAATGTTTGGTATATTATTTAGCAATAAATTTGTCATGTTAATATGATTTTCCTTATAAATATTTGTAATATAAAGTTCCTCGTTTGCTTTAATTACTATTGTTTGAAAAAGTAAACTATTTGTGGATTTTATATGTTTTGTTACGTGTATATTATTTTTGATCAGTATGGCTATACCTGACTTTGCATAATCATAATTTTTGTTGTTGTGATGAAAAATTTGAAACCCGGGAAGATGTAAAAGATGAAGATTTTTGTCGACTATGTGTGTCTCTTGTAGTACTATGATATTTGGTTTGTACCTTGCGACTAAGAGTTCTAATGAAGCCTTGTTATTTATGAAACCTTGTAAATTCCACTGGAGGATAGAGATTTTTAGATTTAGTGACATTTTTGTTTATTTTTCCTTTTTTGCCCCTTGGGCCTGTTTTGTTTTACATTTTTCGTTTTTCTTTTTGCCTTGGGCCTCTTTTAGAGTTTTTGGAGTAATGAGTACATTTAAATCTGGAAAATTTTCATACATCTGTGAACATGGTGATTTAGTATTAACTGTAGTAGAGCTCAGTCCCAAACCGACGTTAATGTCCTCAATGACCATTTCTTCTGTAATATTTACATCGGTAATCGGTGTAAAATAATTGTAATTGTCACTATTGTCATCACTAAGAATCATGTATTCTTTATTATAATCGTTTGTTTCTGATTGCATTATTGCTGTATTTAATTTAGTTGTGTTTGTATTTATTCCGAGAGGAGTTGTTTCGGTAAGAGACTCTATGGCTGTTAAGATGTTTGTGTTTGGAGTTGTAATTGTGTCTGTTTTTGTTAATGTATTTGTGGATGTGTTAATATTTGTTGTAGTTATTGAGTGTGTATTTTGTATTGGTATTTCGGTGATAGTTTCTGTTTTATTTTGAAGTTCCTTTTCGCTATTGATATGTGTATTTTGTTTTTGTTTTACTTGATTTGCCATGGTTGTAACGGGTGTTTTTAAGCTAGTAACAAGTTGAGCATTTTGATTTTTGTCTGTTGATTGTTTTTGGTTTTGTGCAGGAATGGTTGAATGCGAAGAATTTTGTTTTTGCTTTGTGGAATCATTATTTAGAATGTTTGCATATGTTGGATTTTTTTTGTTGTTTTTGTTAATTGGTTTAAGCATGTTGAGGTTAGGATTGTCGTTAAAAATTTGCCATGCTTCACGGACTGTACATCTTCTTGAAATTTTTATATAATTGACTGATTTATGTTTCCAGAAAGCAGGACATTCTGGATCATAAGATGTATGGCTTTCATTTTGACAGTTAACACAAAATTTAATGTTACAGAGTTCATGTATTTCATTTTGGCCACAGTTTCGGCATAATTGAACATTTCTGCACCACTTTTTAGTATGACCTAGCCTTTGACAGTTTAGGCACCTCATGGGGTTGGGTATGTATTCTGAAACTGGAACTCTTTCCCACCCTAGTTTCAAAAATTCTGGACAGTATATCAGGTCAAAAGTGATTATGGCGGCTCCTGTAGCCACCAATTGTTCATTTTCCTTTTTCATAATTTTTCTTACTTCTACAACTTTTTGGTCCGCAAGTAATTGTTGTAGCTCTTCTTGTGGGATTTCCTTGAGTTTTGTTGAAAATATTCTACCCTGAATTGTATTTAGAGTTTTGTGTAAAGATATCTTCACGGGGATATTGTCGATGTAGTTAGCCTTTAAAAATTTATCAGCCGTTTTTTTATCCTGTACCTTGATCAGCAAGTCACCACTTCGCATTTCTTTTACTTCTAGTCGATCACGTGAGATGAAGTTTAGTCCTCGTTCCACCTGGAATACATTGAAAGATGCCAATGGACGAACTTCTACATCTTTTTGAAGTGACACCGTAGACGCGACCAAATAGCGTGGAAGGTTAAGTTGATTTTTGGTTGATTCTGGTAAAGGCAAAAAGTCTTCCGCACGTGGTCGTTTATGTTTGTTTGATTTGTTTCTATCGGACAAGGAGGCAAGCTCCCTGAACCGGTTATAGTCAGGGGGATGAACCCCGTTCATTTTGCGCACGCTCGATAAAATTTATTATTAATATTTCTACTAATACAATGAGAAAGTTAATAGAAAAAATTATTAAAAACAATAACTGTTAGAGTCTCTCTTTTCCTTGCAATAAATATCACACACGAAGTCTGTAAGCACACAGATTGAGACCACGAAAAAACACGTCTTTACTTGGCGAATGCCCGCCGATGATTTATATATATATATTTTTTTTTTTTTTTTTTTTTTTTGTTTTTTTTTTAAATGGTATAGTTATCACTAATTTCAATAATTATTCAACTCTAATTTATTCAATACATAACTTTTAGGGATTGTTGACCAGCAGCGGTACGACGGTTACTCATTAAGATTCTCTCATTGAGAGCTATTCAAATGTTCCTTAAATCAATCCTATTACAACTGTATAAAAAAAACTACCAGTTACATTTGTGCTCATTTGCTATCCTATCCTTGATAACTCTACGAGGCCAGTATCCACCGTTTCTCGACACAGCAGGCTTCAATTCTTTGACTTGAACGGTTGTCGATATACGTTGTTACTGCTCCACAATTGCAACCTTAGACTGAAACTATCTTTTCTATTATTTCAAACTTCGAAGAAAGGTGAACAATTAGACTGAACACTATTTCAATTGCTAAGATCTAACCTTTTCTTCGATTGTATTGATCGTTTAATTTATAAAGTAATTCCCGTGAAAAGAACTGTATTCGTACAACTGACTTTTTGAACAGATATCAAAAACGGATACGACATGGTTTCTTTCAACTAAAACCACTTTACAAATTTAACGTGAGGCTATATACAAAAAACTAATGGTCTATTTTTTTAAAACGTGTTTAGGTTTCATACACTACGATTTTTTTCTTAACTTTTTCTAGTTTGGGCGCCATATTCTGTTACGTAACTCATAGCCTGTTCCACTTTCACACCGGCCTAACTTCTCTCAGCGGTTTATTTTCTCTGGGGTGTGTTCTCAACCCTAATTGGAACTGAGGTCCGCACAGAATAAAAAAACTTGAACTTACACTAACAAACAAAACAAACTAATATCTCATTACGACGGAACACTTATCCGAATAGGGAGTAGGATGTTGCCTCCAATCGCCCTTGTCATCCCAACCTTGGCCGCAATATATCCTCATGGAAAATTCCTATTGTTTACGGACCCCTATATCCGTCTTCTACGCCCTATCTGTTGTCAACAATCCCCTAAATTACCAACAAATTACACAAACATTTTTATTATATTAAAAGTAACAATAATGTATTATTTATTAAAACATATTGGTGCACTAACATAAACATTATAATTATTATTACTCCATATTTTAATAAATCTTATTTTAAACTATAATATTTTAATTTGATAAACCTGTCCAGCCGTTATTAATAGTTTCTTTTTTTTTTTTCTTTTCAATATAAATATTTTTGGTTTTTCTATTTACGAGAAAGGGCTTAATTTGAATTTTTCTTAACGCGGAACGATATTATTATCAACCCTAAAGGAGCTCCCTGAGGATGACTACTTAACATTTTCCTATCAACCGGTCAAATTTTTGCTCTCCGTTTCACAAATATATTTATATTTGCCTTAATTATTATTTTGTTTTTCTGATTTGTATTTTCCTGTCTTCTTTTCTTTTTAGGCTATTTTTTTAATTTGGCTGTAGAGGCTTTAAAAAAACACTAATTACACACTCACGGATCACTTTACAATAATTTCACGAATACACTCTATAACTTAAACCTAACTTAATCTATTTTTATAATAATAAATAATTTCTGTTTTTGAGTATATCTCTTATTTTGTTTGTGTTGTTTTGGTACATGCATATATTTTCACTGGATTGATTGGTGAAATTGGTTGGTTAAATAAATTAATACATTTTATTTTTAAAGGCACCTTAAATGTATCTTTTCTTAGTTCATCATCTTATTTCACGTTCACTTTTTTTTTTCAATTAAACTTTAATAATAAGGCCTACCTGGCTTCTACCTTCCCTGATTAAGGGCTAAGCGCTGATCCGTCTCAGACTACCGTGATTACTTCCGGCTCTGCCAGCTAGAGGAAAACATAATCAAATCTACTGTCGTTTGTATGCTCTAATTGATATTATTTCTTGACTTACGTAGGCGTTTAACTTTTAGTTCCGAATTCAAGGATTTTAATAATTCTCTCCAAGCTTTGCCTTAGAGCTCTTCCCTTCAAGGCTATCTCTTAAAGGTTTCCCAAATAAACCACTTGTTCGTCTTGGGGGGGGGGTCTTTTTCCTTTCTTATTTTTTTTACTCGTTCCGGTCTTTCTTTTTTTTTGTTTTTTTTTTCTCACAAACAACCTGATAATATCTCAAATGAATAATGGCAAAATTTTTGACAAAATCTTCCTTTTATATGAAGAAGAAACTACGGGATTTATTTATTCGACATACCGGTTCCCTATATACTCAGTTTCCCTCCAAATCTACATATTCCGTTTTACTTGAAATTTTCCTCTGACCCTGATCATGTATTTATCAAATTATTCTAGAATCCTACAATTCCATATTCCTTTGCATGAATGATCATATTTCATACCAGGCTGTCAGTATTTTCAGATGGTAATATTTTTTTATTTAAAATTCCAGATTTTAGATATAAACCGCTAAATAGTATTTTTTCTATTTACACATTTTCTGTGCGTTGCCAACTTCGTACTAGAGTTACAGTATTAAACAACACTACTTTAGCATACACAAAAATGAATATTATTTTCATTGATATTTTCACACAGATGTATGTAAGTATAAAAAGGCATTATTTTGTTAATGATATCTAGGTGTTTTTTCTTCTTCGTTTCCTAGGTTTACTTAGCAGTAACATTTAAGGACGACTGTTTCTGGAAAGGACTTTTGGTAAATATGTATCGTTCCACTATGTATGTAATTAATCTTATTAATATAGTCACTCCTTTTCTTTACAGGTTAAAACAAGCACAAAAACAAATCCACTGGGACACGGGCTGGAGTTGTGGCTCCGAAACATTTTAGCCCCTCCCTTAACATAAAAACATTTGTGAGGGACTCGAGGTTCTAGGCATTTATTGTACCTCCTCCCGACGCGATTCCCTAGGTACTTCTACGCAAAAATTTTTTTTTATTTACTGGTCAAATTCTGGCTACCCCCGCAACACATGCTACTTTTCAAAATATTACTTTCCCTCCAAAAAATTTTAATATTGTGTTCACAATGGAAACAATTTTATTGACATGTAATATGTAAGTAAATGCAATTAAAGAAATTATAAATAATAAGAAATATCTCATTAACGAGATTCTTTATTAATTTTGTAATTTTGAAATACAAATATATCTATCCAGCTGATTACGATATTCCTGACCAAAACTTTATTTATAAAGTGCAGTAAAAAATGCACTAAATTTAAAACCTGGTTTAAATGAGTTTTTTAAGGTTGTGGGAACACAGCCAACGTTTTAGTGGAACACCAACGCCAATTACCCGGGGGGTTACTTTGTACTTCGATTCGAAAAGAAAATCATTCGAATTTCGCATGAAATACGCAGTAACCCCCCAGAAATAGAAAAATAAACAAAATTAATTTCTCAAGTCATAAAGCCAAGATCATAAAATAGAAACCAGGGATGCGAAAAGTAATTGGCTGCAAGCTATATTCTTTATAAAAGGGTGGTTACATTTCTTTCTGTTAGTTTATGTAAGTAGTGGGAGTGAGACAAACAGTTAAAACGCCAGTAAAATAATTTAATTTTTCGCCCAAATTTGTTTACATTTTCCTCAGTAAAAGAATTTGTTTCTTTTGAAGTAGTTGACAAGGTAATTGTGCTAAGTTAATCATCTTCAAACAACAAATGAATTATTTTATAAATTTGTTATTGCATTATATACGAAGAGATTCAAAAATTTTGAAAAAATTTAATTTCTTATGATACGCCCATCGTTTTTAGTTGTATACGAGTACATAATAATGAAAAACATAAACTATTCGTAAACTATTTTTGATCATAATTCATTTATGTTATATATTTTTCCAATAATATTTTAAGAGATTTGAACTAATAAAATATTTCAATACTTTGTTAGACCGCTATGGCTAACAATAACTACCTGCAAGCGGCGTGGCATAGAAAGTACCAAACTTTCTGTTTCAGAAGGCGAAAAATTTTCTTGAAGAAATTCAAAAATCTTGAAAAAAAATTTAATTTCTTCATAACCTATTTTTGATCATAATTCTTTAACTAATTGAAACTTGCACAGAGGTCCAATATTATTTTAAGAGATTTGAACTTTGGTTCCTAAGCTATTGAAATAAATACTACCTTATATATCCTACAAGTAAAAATTTAAAACAAAATATATTGTATAATTCCTAAGTAACTTAAGCAAAATATAACTCATTAACAAAAATTTAATCTTAACGGAAAAGTACCAGATTTTAAGCGTCAAAATAAAGTAAACAGGTACAGTGGGAAGCAAAACTGTCCGGATGTTTTGCATAAAGGATAGTGCTTTTGTATGCGCTCATGCGGCCTATGCCAAAAGTTTTCTTTTCCATCAGACTGGTATCGGTTAACTTTTGTTTTGTCGCTTAAAATAACCCGTTCCCAGTCATCTACTTGTCAGTTTTACAAAAATGAAGGCGTTTTTTCACATTTCTATTGGAAAGTGCTGGCTTTTTTTCACACTGGCTACTAAACCAATTCTATTTAATGCGCGTCTAACCGTCCAGGAACTGACATCTTTACCAATACTTTTTGCATCATTTTGCGGGGTCTTGATGTCCTTATTATGTAGCAAACGTTCAATCTGCCGGGCATTACCATCAAAAAGCAGTCTTGGTCGACCCCCTTGGTTATTATTAAAAGCTACATTACGCCGTTTTTTTTATATTATTTACCGTGGATTTACTTAATTTAAAGTTTTTAGCAATTTTACGGCTTGAATAATTATTTTGCAACAAATTTATCTCATTGTTTTCAAAGTCAGTTGGCGTTTTTCTCATTTTTAAAGATCTTTTATTTTTTTTATTTAAAAATCAAGTTAATCACTTCACAGGTCAAACAATAATGCAGAAATAAAGCAATAAAAGCTTGATAACGAGATCGCAACAAACAAAAAAACCAACTGGTAAAATACCATTTTAATAGAGCAATATCGTGATAATGTTTATTTCTTGTACTGTGAAAAAGTAGTGAATGTTTTGTTTTTTTAAGTTCTTTATTTTTTTGAAGCAATTTATGTAAATTTTTGGGCCATATAATTTAGAATAAGGTTTAATTAATTAAAAAAAATACATGTATATGATAATATATCTATATATGTATTATTTTCATTACCTTAATTCCTTAATGTAAATCATCCGGACAGTTTTGCTTCCCATTGTATATTAAAATTATGTAAAACATTGTATTTAAAATTTTCTTTTAGTTTTTTAGTGAAATCAGGCGAAATTTTGTTGCATTTATGCTGTATTACTAGTGCCTTTAGGTTATTCTTGCCAGAAATATTTCTTTGCCTAAAGTTTTCGTCCACATATTCCCATAGCTACTCAATTGGATTGAGGTCTGGGGACTGCGGAGGATGGACAATGATTGCGCAATCACAATTTTACAAAATTAGAAGTATGACAATTATCCTGTTGGACAATGATCCTAAGCATACGGACTACATTGGCTTTTAAAATGTCGAGATAATCTTCCTGTTTCATTGTAGATTCTATAAATATTAGATTACCGACCCCTGATGCCGCCATACAAGCCCAGAACATTACCTAGTCGCCCCTATGTTTTACCGTCTTTGTAACATATTTTTTACTAAAGGCTTCGTTCTTTGTTCGCCATGTTTTTCGTGGGTTTTTGACTCCAATTAACTCAAACTTACTTTCATCGGTGAAGAGTACATTAATCCAAAAAAAATTGAGGCTGGTTTATATGTATATTTTTTTATTTTTTACCATGTAGGCCTTTTGATGAAATCGTACTCGCGCTTACAGGTTTTCCAGAAGTTTTTGTAACATTTTCAACTATATTAACAGCACTAGCTGTAGGGTTTGCTCTTACTTCTCTTACTATAGCTTTTGCTTCTGTTTTTGTAAGACGCCTTAGTCGTTTTGTAGCAAGCAAATTTTCTACTTGTCTATAATTTTTTTATTGTACAGTGATGCCTTCCAACGATTTTACCTATTTAACCTTTTCTATGTAAGTCTTTTATGCTTTGCGAGTCTCAATTGAAGTTTGTCCTCCCATTGTAAATTTTTCACTACTTAACGTCATAAATTAGTCTCTTTGAATGATAAACTTTCAAGAAAATGGTCTTCTTATTTCGAACGCCTCTTTACTGCAACTACTTTTGAAATGATAGGGGTTTTTGGCATAAGGATGATGCCACTGTTTACTTTATTTTGAGCAGCAAAAATTATTATATTTTAACAATAAATCAATTAAATTGGTATACGCCTTTGTTTTTTTTTTTTTGTGATTTTAATTCTACTTAAATAACTATCTACATATATAAAAATGCAATTTAATTTTCCAATATTATTTATATTAATATAATTAAGATTTTCTTTTAATAATATGTGGTGTTGACTTTATTTTGACGCTCACAATACATTTATAATAAAAGCGTTACATTTCTTTTTGTTACTTTAAATAAGTAGAGGGGGTAGACAAAGATACCATGTGAGAGTATGATTAAAATACATAAATACGATTATATATCTAGATTTATTTAATGATTTTACTTAATCAGAATATGCTGAGATAAATCCCTATTTATTATATATTAGTTTTTCATTAATGTCGAATTGAACAATATTATTAGAAACATTTTAAATTAAAAAAAATAAAATGCAATCAAGATAATTGTACTACTCCACTAGTTTTTCATATTAAAAACTAAATATTTTGTTCCATTACATTTCGTAATAATTTGTTTTCTTGTTTTGCAGGTTCCTTTCGAACAAATTTGTATTTTTATCTACACTCTTCACTGTTTTTAATATTGTATCCTTTTTTAAATTGTTAATTTTCCACTGATTTCTTGAGCTTTACGCATCACAGATTTTTTGTGGAATGGCAAACAAAAAATACAGATTTCTAATCCCTACAAAATAATGTTTTTTATATTTTGTTTTTTCGCTTTTCTTAAATTACACAACACTAGTTTTTTTTTTTTTGTTTATTAGTAGAATTGCAAATAATCAGACATTTTGTGTGTTTTTTTTTTCTCAAATATTTTCATTTTCTCTTTGATATCTTTTTAAAGGGAAATTTAGGCCAATGATTATTTGCTTGTTAAATGTAAGTAATTTATAAAGTGTAACTAGCTATATCCTGACGTATGATGAATATGCATCATTTGTTAACAGTTGACTTAGACGTATAAGTAATGTAAGTAATTGTACATTGTATAGGTATACATATGTATGTATAATTGCTGTTACTAAAGAATCTTTTAATATTTTATGCAAGAGTATTTATTAATAAATATTTACAACTATTGTATAAGGTGTAACAAATAAATATTGCAGAAGCTACAACAAGATTGACAAACTTTTAAAAATTATAGGAAATGTAGACTTCGACTACCCAGCATACCATTCTAGGAGCGCTCCGAAAAAGGAGTCAGAAAAGAGTCCAACAAAAAAGCATTTTCGGAGCGCTCCGATAAAAGGAGTCAGAAAAGAGTCTAATTAAAGAGCATTTTCAGAACGAAAGAAAAATTTGCTTGTTACTGTCCTGAGTCGGCACGCAGTATGACTCAGAAATTCCACTTAATTATGTGTACCAAAGCGTTGTTGTCTTTTTATTTGTGCTTTGAACAAAAAAAAAATATAGCTGTACCACACAAGAATGATAAAAACAAGATTACACAGAGCCCAAGAAAAACCTCATAAAAGACTCTTTTCTGACATTATCTAAGAGCTCTATAAGAGCCCAAAAAACCCCTCATAAAAGACTCTTTTCTGACATTATCTAAGAGCTCTTTCTGACGGACCATTTTCGAATGTAATGACCCAATTTTCTGAAGGTTTTCAGAGTAATTATGATTGTTTTTTGGGCTCATAAAGAGCGTTAACGCTCCGAAAAAGGTGTCAGAAAAGACTCTTTTCGGACTCATATGGCTTGCTGGGTAGTATCAAAGGTTAGAAACAGGGTAGGTAAAATTTCATTTATTTCTTATAAAAATTTTCGCGAACTTATTTTTTAATTCGCGAAAACAATTTTTATGTTTTTTCTTTGTTTTATTTTTTTTTCTTTTGCTATCGCGATCAGGAAAGAAATAAAAAGAAAAATCCTTGCACATAAACATAAACATGTGGATGTATGTATATGTGCATAGTGCAAGAATTTTTATTTGCCTTAATGTTTTGTTGTTTTTTTTTTTCTTGTTGTTAAAAGTGATATGTAAAAAACAATATAGCGAAATTCATTGGCAATTAAAGATAAATTAAATTTTATAAAACAAAAAACTAAAATAAAGTCACTAAAAAAATATTTCACTTTTTATAAAAATATCCCGATTTTTTCGCGTCAAATCTAAAGAAAGAGTAATTTTCATTATAATCAGGCGAAATTTTACTCCACCCATCTTTCAAAGCCACCTTTATGTCATCCTTGCAAGAAATGATTTTTACTCTCACTTTTTTGTCGAGATGCTCCCACAGTCAATGAGATTAAGGTCTGCAGTGGATGGTCAAGAGTTTTAGGGGTACGATAGAGCAATCACTCCCTCACATTTTTTGAGATATGTTTAGGATCATTGTCCTGTTGAAATATCCAGTTTTGTGGTAAGCTCAATTCCTCTACACTAGGGGCAACATTGTGTCTAAAAATATTGAGGTAATCTTTTTTTTCATTGTGGATTCGATAAAGATGTCGATGCATCGATGCATATTTTAATAAATATAATTTGTCTTTAATTACCAATGAATTTCGTAATAGGAGTATTGTTTTTAAAATATCAATTTTTATTTATCTCAAAGCACGTTTTTTATAAAACATTCAATTTTCTTATTAGTTTAGCAAACATCCTGTGATAAAATCTTCTTTATAAAACAAACCAGAAATTTATGTTTTTTTTTAATTTTCATTCATTTATTTATTTTAAATATTTCCCAATTTGTATAATTATTTTCATTTTATTTGATTTTATTTAATAATTATGTATATATGTTTATGTATATGAATATTTATTTTTAAAATTAATATAATTTTTTATAAATCAAATATAATTAAAAAAAGAATTTTTTTCTTAACACTTAAATGAATAATAACAATTAAACAAAGAAAAATAAAAAATGAAACGCCATATTTAAAAGAAAAAATATTTCTGTTGTAAAATTTTTACTAATTAATTTTAAAATTTATCATAGAATATAAATATATATATTATATTGTAGTGTATATTTTTTCTACTAATACTTCGAGTTTTTTGAAATGATATCAAAGTAGAAAAGTATGCATATTTTTGTAATTGTGTTGCCTTAACTTTTGTTTTTCTCTCTGGAAAAAGATAGATCGTAGATGAAATTGTAGATGCTTATGAAGTGATTAGCATGAGTTCAAAATGTAGTAGAGTAGTTAAAAAACACGAAGATAGACAGAAATACATAAATAGTTAGAGGGAAAGAGAGAGAGAGAGATACTAAGAATTATATTGCCATAAGATTATTATTTGTTATTAATTATATATGTATATGTATGCACTTTAAATAATTGCCAATACAACAATATTAGTTGAAATATGATATTATTGAAACTACTTGAAGCTATAAATGTGTTTTAGTAGTTTTGTTTTTCTAATTAATTCGAATTTTTATTATTTTTTATTGCAGGCTCTTGTTTATTCTCACGTATAATGCTAAGTAATTGCAACATCATTAATGCTTGCACCTTATCCAAGGGATCCATAAAACCTCTTTGCAACCATTTTGGTATGGTAGTACGGGCGTGACTAAAGCCCAATTTATTTAGGATATAATCAATGCCGTAGGGTTCTATAGATTTGCCAGCCCAGTATAAAATCCTAACTGTAGGCTCTAAATGCCATGTTTGACATTCGAAATGTCTCCAATCCCTAAAGAATGATTCTAAATCATTATCGTCATCGGCGGCCGTCGTGGACGCTGTGGCACCTTGATTAGAAGTGGCAGGTTTGCTGTCATTAACGTTAGTGCTTGCATTGGTAGCTGTGATGTTTGTATTGCTGCTATTTTGTGAATTGATATTGATGTTTGATGATGTTTTCGAGGAAGAGTCTTTGGTATCGTTGTTTAGATTATGATTACTGTTTGTCAAATGCGTTGATGATGTCATGGCTGGTAGTTGATTAACATCCAAATTTTGTGAACTTGCATGTTTAGATGAGAGAGTATTCGAAGCTGACGAAGTGGTAGAAGATTGTTGTTGCTGTTGCTGCTGCTGCTGCTGTTGTTGTTGTTGATCTTTCATCATATCATCGGTAACGTAAGGTTTCAGCTGATGTCTTATGTTTTGTGATAAATTGGGCGAAGCTGCTCGAGCTGAATGGGCTCCAACCTTAAAGAAATATTTTAAGAAAAGCATTTGTTAGTTAATTTCATAAAATTGTATCTTCAAACTTACTACCTTTTCTTTCTCCTTGACGTATGAGGTTATTAGGTCGTGCAAAAAGAAGAAAGCATCAGCATCCACAGTTACAAAAATGTGATCATCAAATTCTGTAGTAAAACTACACACAACTTCAGGTTTATTCTCTGCTTTAAGAAATTAACAAAGATTTTCAAATTATGAATTATTTTTTTGTACTTCAGTTAATGTTAAATTTGTATAACCTGTTTGTTGGGGTGTTGTTGGCCCTTGTTTATGTTCTGTTTTAAAGTGTAAATGCAGGCTGGGCAGGGCAAATATTACTTCACGATCTTGAGACTTGCTAGAACTAGTTGAACTTGCTCCTCTGGCCCTTTCTATTGAATTAGAAGCAATTTCTCTATCACATTCCAAAATAGGAAAACGGTCAACAGCTGAAATTAATATAAAATACATTTTTTGTGTTAAAAATGTTTATATTTTTATCGAAATAACTTTTAACTCGAATTTCATAATAATTGCGGCGAATCTTAACTAAAATTAAATCAAAACTTACCATCAATTTCACTATTGGCAAAGGCATAATGGAACCACTCATTTAGCGTTTTAAACTGTGGTGGAAACACTATATTTCTTGTTATACGACTTACAATGGCCATAGAATGATTTTGCTGTTGCACCTCCGATGTTTGACCCAAACAAGAGGTTAATGTCTGTGTCACAAACACTTCTCGACTATTCGAATCTTGATGAGCTTCCGTAGTAAAGTTAATGAAGGGAGATTTCAAACTGAATAAAGCCCAAGACTTGGATTTAAAATTGATGCCATGGAAACAAGCTAAGGAAATGTTATTGCCATGCAATTCCACAGAGCCACCTAAAACATTGCCATTGCGTGGTAGACGTGTTACCAAAGTGGGCACCACTAGGCCAGCCACCATTTCTAAAGGTTTTTGCCAATGTCTATGATGACGAGCATCCGTATTACTTAAATCAACACCGCAAGCTTCTGAGGCACCGTTAATAGATTTCTTGTGCTCTTGCCTGCGCTGCCTACGTTTCATGCTGGCATTACGTTCGTGCAAGCGGGGCTCCAGGCTGGAGAAGACCCTTTTAGAAGATTTGAATTGTTGGGTGAAAAATTCCTCTAGTTTGTAGTACATTTTGAGTAGATCGGCAGTGGTAGATTTTGAAATCATTATTTGTAGCTGAAATCATAGAAATCAGATGTAAAATTATATTTTCTTAATTAACAAACAACTTACTTGATCCCATGATAAATCGCCATGTATAAAAATAATGGCTTTTGGTGCTGTGTTATCATGTGGTGGTGAGATATCTCCACCCTGTTGCTGTAGCGATGTTTTCCATTCATCTTTCATGGCGGCAGAGAATGAACTAATACGAGTCATTAACACTGATGTACCCATATAATCCAGTCTCAGTTCCAAAGCCATAAAACTTAAACCCATAGTATGATAAGGTTCCACACCTGATTCCTCTTTGATGTGGAAACGAGTATTAATTTTATTCACCTCAAAACTACCACCCACAATGCCACCCTTTGCATCCAGCGAAGAGCCTCCCAAGTATATGCCAATATACATGTTTTTATAACCTGTACTGCCTATGGACAAACGGCCATCGGATTGAAAGTCTTTGGTTAGCCACACTACATTGCCCATAACATTACCCATATTCATTTGTACATTGAGTTTAGTGAAATTGACTGCGAAGAGTACCAGCGTTTCCCAAGCAGTAATTTGATTTTTCTCCGAAGGTGGAGTACCTGCAGATTCATTACTAGATGATTTTCCAAGATTCTTTAGTTTACGAGTAGCTCCCGTTGAGGAAGTGGGAGTTGTTGCTGGATTATTGCCTTCAAAGTTTAGTTTTAGTTTATCTCTGGCGTAAAATGCGTCTGCCGGAGATTTGGTGGTATCTGGTGTTTTATTTCTAGTGCCATCTTTGGGTGTTGTAGGAGTATTTAAAGTGTGGTCAATGTCATTTGACTGTTGAACACTTAAGTCGCCCAGGAACAAACGTCTGACTATTCTTCTGCGATACCAGGCCTTAGGGAAGGCCAATATTTCCGTTAGTCTGCGCATATCATACTTAAACGAGGCACTACCAATATCCACTATAGTAGAAAACCTAACCACAGCCTTTGACTGATCTATGGGTCTTTTCGCGGAGGATGTTGACGAAGGTTCTATATAAACCTTACGACATCTGGTTATATGGAATTTTACAAATTCCACATTGATTGATAATGAATCCTTACGTTCCGAATCGGTTAAGGGAGAAAACTGGGCCTCCTTTATATTTGTTTTCTTGCCACCATAGGGATGGAAAATATATACATTAAAGTCAGCCAAACAACCAGTAACACTGAGACCTCCCTGAGGAGTTTTGTCTTTATCTTTTTCTCCTGTAGTTGTAGTGTTGTTGGCGTTATTGGCTTCCAAAGGATTTTGGTTATCTTCATCAGCTGATCTTTTAGAAGAAAAAACAATATCCAAACTGGGCAATTGTAGCATACATTCCACCCGGGATACGGGCAAACATGAAAATCTAAATGTGGAGGGCTGCATGTGGAAATACACAATAACATCCACCGGGAAAGAGGCATATGTAACATAGTTCGCCGGCAATATATCTAAATTAACAGGATTATTAGAAGGTGTTTGAGAACCACTGCTTTGTTCAGCCTTTGTGGGTATTGGTTCTAAAGTCTGTTCTAAAAATTCCAAAATATGTGGTGATATAATGGTTTCTTCTGGTATAGACTGCAATGTCATCCAGGCAAATAATGACGCGCGTTTTGAACTCAGCCTTCTGTTCGCACCAGAAAAGGTAGAATGATGACTGTCAGTGCTTGTGCTGCGATTCACCTCAATTATGTTTTCAACCGTTTTGGACTGATAATGCAGTTTAACATCTAAGCCCGGTATATGGAATATAGTCAAATCCGACAACATGGCTGTATTACAGGTATTATAGCGTAATTTACTTTTGTCTCTTTGCCTTCTCGAAGGCGTTGGACTACCCCAGTCATAACCAATGCTACGTTCCCTTTTGTGAGTTTTGACGCTTGTGGGGCCACTCACAAACAGCTTATCATCCATAGTTTCTTTGGTGTGTAAAACACATTTGCCCGAATTAACCAATACCTTTATGTCCAATTCAAAATCTATATTGGGTTCTTGTTGTTTCTGTTGATATTGATGTTTCCGTCTCATTTCCACAGAGGTGCCATCTATGTCTATCTCACTAGGTGGCGTATCTGTGGGGGCTTCTTGTGAATTAGTACTTTGGGGTTCATCATCACTGTCAGCATTATTTGGTAGCGAAGTTTGCCTCATTGTTTCGGAAAACGTGACACGATTTGCATGATTAGTTTTCAGAGAGGCACTCCTAGAGTGCCCAGAAACAGGTGTTGATTGCAAACTTGAAATTTCATCATTTGACGCTATGGGATCCAAACGTCTGCCTGAATAAGTGGCTACGCCATCTTCAATATGATCGCGATGGGAACCTATAAATGATATAGATCTTTGCGATGTCCTCATGCTACGCCTCATCGAAGGCCTTCTCCATTTCTGTATCATATCACGCCTAAAGTATTTGTAGCAAATTGCCTGTAACTCTTGTAATCTTCTTTCCTCATGAGCAATAGTATTGTGTGTAGCTCCCAAAGTGCGCAAATCATTAATAATCTTTAGCTGTTCAGCCATTTCTTTTTCCATCATAAATGAACGCTTCTTAGAGTCTATAGTTGGATCGAACACAAATGAGGGCAAATTTTCGAATTCTCTGCGACGACCAAATGTGTCTCTTGTCGCTTGTTCACCTTCATCACTATCGGGAGACTCTAAATTGGTTTCTTCATCTTCAAAACCAGTCAGCATAGTAAGAGTGTGACCCAAAGAGGATAGATGTTTTCCTATATTTATATCCAAGTGTATATCAACACCTTCCATTTGCCACTTAACATTTAGCAGCCATTTGGCATTTTCCATTTTCTTGGCGGCCGTTGTTCGAGAACATACTTCGTAGGTACCTTCTGAAACTACACAGACATTCATGATGGGTTCATTGCGATTGGGCTTCCAATCATCTAAAGTAGTTTCAAAATCGTCCGCAAAACGTAGACATAAACCTTGGAATTTGCCTTTGGAGACCAAAGAGCCAGAGTTACAGGCGGAAATGATGGTATTTTCTAAAGTAATGACAACAGCTCCTTTAGGTTCGAAGTCTTGATATGAACGAGAACCCCAAGACTGTAACAAAAATTTGGAATTTTAATTAGCTCTTTTTTTGTTTTTAGAGATAATTTTAAATTTTAAATCAAAAAAAGTTAAAATTTATAAAAGTACTTTTAAGCTAAACAATAAATTCGGACCATAAACCACTAAGATGATGAAGCTGGAGATTATACATTGCCATTAAACTTGAGTACCATTACAAATTATTTAATTTGAAGTATTTACTTTATTTGAATACACTTACATTAGCTACTTGATTTAAGGGCAAACAAATGCCCATATCCTCAACCGTCAATTGCAGGAATAAAGTAGACAAATTGGAACCAGCTATATTGCTGAATTGGCCAAAAGCTACCCTATCAAATACCTAAAAAAAAAACAATATTGCTTTTACAAAATCATTGTATTTACTAATGAAATAACAGCACTCACCTGTTGTTGCGTCTGTTGGGCATTTTCATAGCTCAAATTCGCTCTTTTCTCAGCCCAATATTCATAAGCATTTTTATAGTTCAACCACACTAATATGGCCTTATCTACAGCTATCGGTTGAATGTATACCAAAGGACGTTTTAACGTTAACAATATCAATTCTTTATCTTCGTTAAGTAATTCGTCTTGGAATGCATTACGCAAACCGATAGTTGTATGAAAAAACGCATATTGTTGGAACTCAGGCTCAGCCTCATCAAAAATCACATTGCGTATCAATTGGCCCAGAGAAAGATTGAAATCTATGTGGGCCTTGCCAAACATTTTACGATCGTTACATTCACCCAAATTCTTAACACGATTAGAAAGATGTAATTCCAAGGTGCCGGTTTCAAAACGTACCGCTGAATTACAGGGTGTAGTGGCAGTCAGTTGTATACGTTTCATGGATATATTAATCGAGAATAGTATACGTTTTAGACTTGATTCGTGAACGCTACCACTGTCACTGTCCTCTGACCACAGAGGTACAGGTTTCTCGCCTCCGTAGACTTTTTGTAAAACTTCATTTATTTCACGCATGAATACCTTTTGCACAAACACCAAATGATTTAGCAGATCTGTGGTCAAACAACGTTCAAATTCTCCTATTTCGGCAGAGGCATTGACATAGCCACCTTGTCTTAGCACTACACCCTCAACATGTTCATTATCCTCTTGTCGGTGTTCGGGTACATATTCAGCACTAACATGCACTGGCGGCAAGGCTATACAAGCTTCCGAAGGTAAATTCATTTCATTCTGGAGAAAAAATTCAATTACAAAATGCTTATTAGTGCGAGATGTTAGAAGAAAACTCACCCTCACCTGAATTTTAGTATTAAAACTCAGTGTATGCGTTGGTAAATCTATGACAAACTTAGCACGATTCCCAGATACACCCGTGGAGCTGACATGATTCATGCGATACTGGGCCTGTAGAGAAGGCAACAAGGCTGCATTAATGGACAGAGACTGTAGCAGGACATTAAACTGCATGACTAATGGTTGCAATAGGCCATTTTGCTGTGATTGTTGTTTGGTTTGTGTGTTAAATTTACGTTGCTGTTGTTGCGGCTTCTCCTTGGCGTCCATATTGGATCCAGAGTTACGTGAGTGGAACGGTGATTCAGGCTCATCCAAATTATGTGAACGTGAGGTTGTACGACCTGAATTGCGTCCTACCCGCAATTCCTGCAATGTCGATGACAATTGTTTGGAGGAGCGTGTCATCATGCCATGTAATGCCACAGGATGTTGGGGTATGTCGATATTTACCGGCCCTATAGACAGTAGACCACTATTTTTATCGCGTCCTCTTTTGGTGAGACTAGAGTAAAGTGTCTGACTTTTGCCAATAGTGACTTTAACAACGGTTCTAGAAAAAAGTGATGGTACATTAAACATTAAGGGGAACTGCAAGTATTATATAGTCGGAGACCGTAACAGTTACGATTTGTTCATAAAATTAAGATAGCTACAAAATGAAATAGGTACAAAAAAATAATCTTAAGCGTCCATTTTCATTTCATTTTTCATTTATTTAATGGACCAGACGGACAGACATCGTTAAATCGACTCAGGAAGTTATGATGGGTAAGCGAGACGATAATTGCAAGAGTGGCCTAAACCATGAAAATATAAAAATGTCAATAATGCAGAATTAGCATCCCAACTGCACCCTATTAACATTACTTAGTACTAAAATATTGATTGACAAATCAATCGATAGATAACAGCACTTAGCCTATTAAAAAAAAAAACGTAAATTAAAAGAAAATGTTAAATTAACTCAATTAGGTATGCTTGTGAGTTAGGCCACTCTTGCATTCATCGCCTCAAATATACCATTTTAAAAGAACCTTACAAAAGATCCATTTCAAAAAGAAAGTTTATCATTTCATTGGTTTGGTTTTAAAAGCTTCCTTTCAAAATTTACTTTTTTTGACACAAAAATTTGCTATGTAAATTTTTTAAGAATATGTTACTGCTACTACGCTCATTAGTTTTAGTAAATTAACTTACTGTTGATTTGGTGCTACTCCTTCCAATAAGACAATCATGGCTCTACCCACTTGCCCTGTAAGGGAGCACTCTAGCGATACTGGCCTGGCCTTTTTACGCCAAGTAGCCGAACCATTTAGTGTAGTAATTTCCGCTTCCAATTTCAGACCACTCAAAGTGGCCAGCAAACGCGTTTTATGTATTTTCGCCACACCAAACACTATGAGACGTGTCCTTTCTTGTGATATACTATCAAAAAGTTCCTTGTGTTGTGGCAAAGGCGTCGGAGCACATGTCAAATCATCATCATCGTTACGAGTATCTTGACGATTGTAGGTAAAAGCTTTCTTCTCATGTGTTAAAGATATTCTCTGTTGCACGGTCTTTGTCTCCGGCATTGTGCCATACAACTCCAGCAAATGGTATATAGTTTTCCAGCAATTCGGTGTCTCCAACAAAGGGGGTATAAGGTTGTTGAAACCGTTTTTAGTTATGGTATTGTAGTCACCACTAACACTGGTAGCACAGGCCCCATTCAATGATGCCTTTGACTCCAAAGACATTTTAAACATATGATGTTCGGACACAGAAGTTGTGGGACTGTCACGCAAAGGAGATGAACTCGATTCATTGAGATTAGTATAGCCCAGTTTACCTTTGACCGATTTACCGGTTGATCTAAGTTTTTGAGCAAAAGACTGAGGACGGTTTTTGGCACTAGGTGAGGGAGTCAATTGTATTAAGGGTCCCAAGGCAGTAGTACCACGCATTTTACTAAAAGTTGA
This sequence comes from Bellardia pandia, assembly GCA_916048285.2. NCBI lineage: Eukaryota > Metazoa > Arthropoda > Insecta > Diptera > Calliphoridae > Bellardia > Bellardia pandia. The sequence continues at coordinate 13,222,684 of OU696530.1, read as the reverse complement.
CAAGAAATAACATAAATTGTTAAGAATTATATTGCTTGAATATTTACCCTGACGTATTATGATTCATACTCATAATTTCATTAAATTTATCATAACGTTCATCGGAAGAATTTTCGTTGTGTGCAAAACGATCTGATACAGAACCAAAAGGCATTATATCATTTGGTTCGGAGGCTAATTAAACAGAAAACAAATTAAATTATTCAATTTTATTTAGAAAAAAAGTTAAATACATAAAATTACATACCCAAACTGTACTCATCTTTAGCATGTGATTTCTTACTTATATCCGGTTGATCATGGAACTCCTGCTGGGCATCTTTAACATTTTGATACATATTTGTTATCTGATGTAGCAATCTCAACAAAGGCATATTAACCTAAATACGAAATGTTTAATGTTATTTCAAAAACTTTTAAATTAAACCTCTACACCTACCTGTTGCGATATAAATCGTATATTTATGGAAAAGTTAATAACAGTACTTGTATGCTTCTTTAACTGCCGGCGCGACATATATATAACATTCTGTCTGGCTTGATCCACCATACCATCAGACATTTTCAAGACTTCTAATTCTATGCCCACTCTTTCACACAAAAATAATGGTGTATCCGTCATTATTGAAGGTCTACCATTGGATTTTTTGCTGGGCATTTTAGTAAGTTTATTTTTGTTTTTCTCGCCAGCTTCAGAAACAACTATGTCAACTCTGATGGAATCAAATGTGCCGATTAGAGATAGATTTGTACCAAAGTTTTCCAATGAAGAAATGTCTAAAATAAAGAAATATTGCGGATATATTTTCTATTCAGTAAAAAATTTTAAATTACTATTACATATAGTTTATTTGACCTTATTTTTAATTTTTAATATTTGTTCAAGCATCTTCAGTTAAAAACAATTTATAAAGTATCGAAAATAAAATTTAAAGATTTTATTAAAAAATACCTTAAGCCTGAACAATTATTAAGATAATTTTAAATTACATTATTTTTCTTTGACTTTTAATTTATTTCAACTCACCAGCATTTTGAAATTTATTAACCATTTGTTGAGGCATTACACCCAAACATGTCAGCAAAGGCTCAAAGATCAAATGAGCATCTAACAGTTTTATCGAATCCTGCATAATGCCTTGGCGTGATTGTGTATGTCCAGGGATTTTATTCACCGGAGTAGGCCTCAAAATTTCCTCTTTAGCAAAAATATCCTTTTTCTTATTATCCTGCTGTTTGGCCATCCAAAAGTATAAATCCTCCTTTTGATTATCACTTCCTAACCAAAATTTGTTGACCGAATTGGTGGAACTTAAAGAGCCTTCCTGAAGAGCACCATATTCTAAAATATTAAAAACATTTTTAGTCTGAATTGAAAAGTGTTTCTTATTGCCAAAAGAAACCTACCAATTTCAGCCGCTTGTTTATCTACTAAACCCGATATTATGGGCAGCATTTGTATGCTAGAACGGGAAGAGTTACCATGAGAATACTGGGAACATTTGCTAACACTTTTTCTATACACGATTAAGATGAAAATCCAAAACCAAATTTTGTATGTGATGTTGTAAAAACATATAAATTAAATGAAAATAAAAAAAACCAAAACACATTTATACTTATAAACAACTAAAATAAAATAACGTGTGCATCGCTTAGAAATTAAAAACTTACCCTTTTCTGCTTAGATGTATATTAGGCGATGTAGATGTTGACCTATGACCTGCATGTAAAACATCATCTGTAGTAAAACCCAAACCAAATTGTGTGGAGTCTATATTAAAATGGATTTTAATATTCAAAATATATTGATTTAATAAAGAACCAATTCTTTGAATGTGTTTGGTGCTATAAATATGTTTGCAAATTCCAAAAAAATTCGAAAATGGTTTCAATTAATATTTAAATTAGGCTAACAAAAGATTTAAAATGTTTAACAAATTTTAGAAATTTTTTTCAAATATAAAATAATTTTAAAGAACATTGATTTCTTGTAATATTTTTATTTTACTTTGGAATTTGCTTTTTTAAACTATAAGGCCTGCTACTAAATTGATTTCCAACTTAAAAAGGATTGTAATTCAAATTTGTTTATTTTCAACAATTGACAAATTTACAAAAACATTATTTTGCATTTTTAAAGTGAACAAAATAAAGAATCAATTCCCATTTCATAAGCAAATAAAGTCTGTGGCAGGCCTTTAGAAATAATATTGACTAAACAAAGTGCATTTCCAAAAATAAAACACATAGATGGTGGTGTATGTGTAAAAATGTTGTGTCATCCTTTCAGTGTTCTCATATTTATAACAACAAACCATAGGTTCACTCCCAAAATAAGAAAAATCATTTGAATACATTACCATAATATATTCAATAAAAAAAAATAAAAAATCAAACTCTAGCAAAAATATTGAAATCACATACAATATTTAAGAAAAGTTTGTAAGATTAAGAAAGGAAAAACTTGCATTTCAGCTTAAGGCCTGTAACTCTAGAACATTGTAGGAAACTACTATAGATATATACATATATAGAAAAGTATTGTACACAAAATATACACAAAAAAACATTAAACATATAGAAATATTATAATATAAATATATAAAACATATAACATTTAACAGTTTAAAATGATATTTATCATGAGCACACACAGATAGATAGGTAGATACTGCAAACACATAATAAATTGACAAAAAACAAAAGTGTTAAGGCCAAAATCAAACTAATTAAGCAAGTGCTAAAAAGTATGCAATATAAAAACCTTAAGCTGAAAATGCTTGAGAGAAAAAAGCAAAAAAAAATTCAAAATTAAATTTGTTTCAATTAAAAAAAGAATATAAAACCAAGATCAAAATTAATCCAATTAAAAAAATCATAAAAAAAAATTTTAGGTTAAAACAATGGATAATTTTTGAACAAAACCCAATTTTCTTTTCTCTGTTGAACAGGCAACGTAACTATTTTTTAAAGCAGCCAAAACATAGTCAAAAAGAAGGTAACAGGAAATTAAGAGAAGTAGTATATAGAAATAAAGAAAATTTGTTCTGTTCAAAAAACGAAGCGTTAATCAAAAGAATACCAATATGAGTTCGATGATGCTGTGTTTGCCCAAGTAATAAAGCATTCTCACTCTCTTCAGGATTATCTCCAACTCCGGCATACGGTCCCATATCATTATCGGCTTCACATTCGCCATCATCGACTTCCTCCTCGTTTTGGGGAAATGAAAATGTCACATTGATGGGACGTATTAATTTGTTTTTGTACTGATGTTCGAAGAGTATAGGATTATATAAAGTATTTTTCCATTGACGACTCAAAACAATAATGCCCTGTTGAAAGGAAAAAATATTAATTTAAATATTTTTAGGGTTTATCTTAGAAGTGTTTGCTTAAACCTGTCTTAAGGTGTTTAGATGGGGTATATCTCCTTGTTTGAAAATACGCTCAACCTTTTGCACACCATCATCCAGCACTAGTTTTTGCATGATGAAACACAATTGACAACTTGGATCCTCTTGCAAGGTTTTCGACAATAAAGTATAGTTGCTGGCGTAACGACTCTGTAAAAGAATATAAAATTAGTTTTACACAAAAAAAAAATAAAACAAATGTCAAATTATAATTCTACAGTAACAAATTATTCGAGATCCAAAACCGCATAAACTGAAAAAATCGGTTTCGAATATTTGTTAAGCATACATATTTATAGATATACATATATCCAACGCGGAAAATCATCACGATGAATAATATTCCGCATGTTTCCATTATAAATTTTCTTAAAATAAAATAAAAAGGTCGAAGAAATCGAAATTTAATTTTCTTAAAATATTCAGATTCGTTGTTATGAAAAATTTGTTGCCAACGTTATTCAGTTATTTAGACTAAAGCATTAGAGTGATATCAAATACAAATTGTACAATTATCTCACAATTATACTATAAACTGATCAAATATTGTATTCTACTTTTCAAACGCAAACAAATTTCTTTAAAGATTTCTTATTCGAAGAACCTTACTTGTGTAGGTTTAATTTAATATGAAAAATTATAATTTGAATATCTTCTCCCCTACCTTCTTAATTTTCGGATTCCTTTGTATTTTCTCATTTTCTAAAGCGTCGGACATTAGACAGGCAGCCACGGCCGTTTGTCTCGAATGTAAGGCCTTTAGAAGTGCTACTATTTTTATGGCCAAACGATTGCTCGGATTCATCCAAGCTGTTATGGCCGGAGAAGCAGTACTAAGCAAATTCCAATCTAAACGTGTCAAGTCAATTTTTCTCGTAATAGGCACACAGGGTGGTGCAGCAAAATTAAGCCATAACGATTTCAATTCAATAACACAAGATGAAGTTTTATCATTTTCCTTGTTAGCCACTTTATCAAAGCCATCTTGTTTCTTTTGACCATTTGGTTTACCCTTTTCAGCATCTTCATCTGGTGGTTTGGGAGTAGGTTTACGATTATCCGCATTCATTTCAGAGCGTTCAGTGACAATGATATTTTCCAAAGCGGTTTGGAACTTTTCTTTGGGTGTCTTGGGTGTGGGCGGTTTCTTCGTTAATAAACGCCAGGCGGCTTCAGCTCTTGACGTTGCAGAAACATCTATTTGCGGATTATTGGTAGCTGTAGTGGTAGCTGTTTCTACTAATTCATTTAAACCTTCCTCCGCCATTTCGGCTAGTTCTTCCTTGGAATTTTCGGATTTTTCAAAATGTGAACGTTTCACAATCTTAACGCCTACACCTTCTAAACCGCATTCGAACATTATGTAGCCTATGCTATCCACACCCGTATTGTCAGTCATTTTTAGGCACTCAAATAATACCTTACTCTTCGGTTCTGGTATGGCTGTAACCATTATAGGAGATTCTTGGCCAGTGGTGCTTTCAGTCTTTAAACGTCTTAGCTGAGCATGTGCCCGACCTACATCTAGAGTTATAACTAATTCTTCAAGTTGTTTTTCGGACGTTTCGATAAGTATGGGTTCTCCTTGTACATTATCGGGACGAGATTGTGATGATAGATGAGCCAATAGAGCTCTAGTGCCTTTCATTATACCACCCTTTTTATGGCTATTGCCTGACTGCACCGTTTGTTGTATATACACATTATGCATTGAGGCACGAGTAGTTTTACCCAAATGAAATTTAGTGGAAACACCTTCTATGTAGAATGTCAGCAAGGATACGCAACTAAGATCCTGGAATTATATAATTGCATTAACAAAATTGTATTTATTCAAAAGTATATTTGTTTTCGTGCCCACCTGCACATTATCCAAAGCTGCCACTGAAATAACCTCTTCGATTATGGACGATTGCAACATGGTTATGCTGACCTTAGGCAAAACAATTAAACCTTGGGTCTTGGTTGAAATACTTTCTTCATAGACATCACTTAAGAAAGAATCACCAGGTCCTAATAAATTACGTTCGGTAGTGGAACGTTTAGAATTCGAATGTACCTGTGACCAATAACTCAACGATTGATCACGTTTCAAAATGTTGTCATTCTTAACTTTGGCTATGCAGGAAGAGTGTATATAATTCACCACAGTTAACAAGTGCATATTAGAAAATGTGGGTATGGCAGATTCAACCATTCTGAAATAAGTTTTTTTAATACGAATTTGAAATATTTATCATTTATTTAAAATAAAATAAATACGAAAAATGTTTAACTTTGAAAGAAAATTTATTTTCTCTTTAAGTTTTTTATTTTGTATTTTAACAATCCTTGTTAAAGCTCAACAGGATTTTGATGATTCAGTGAGTAATTAAATAAATCAAATTGAAAAAATATGTTTTTCAGGTGGTGTCTTTATACAGCAACTAGAAAACCAAGAAAATCGTGATATTACTAGAGATCTAACCGATAATGAGCTGAAATTGGCCCTCAGTGATTTATCGCTTAAAGATTTAACCACTTTACAAGAGTTTATAGATTCTGTTGATTATAATTATCAGGAAAATGGGTAAGTGAATTCCAAGAAGAAAAAAACTTGTTCTGAAAACTGTATTGGGACCTCATTGGCCGGTTGGTTAGTATACCGCTAGAAAAGTAGACTTAACAGGTAGTCACTTAAGACCACATGTGCGATAACAAATTTTCGCACCTAACATTTATTATTTATCTCTAATCAATATTAATATTAATAATTTAAACATAAATACATATTTTTATTTCTACCAGCTTTATAAATAGAAATGCTAAGACGGCAACTAACAATGATTTCGATGCTCAAGAGTATGAAAATGTGATATTTCCCGACAAAGAAGATTACAAATTTGAGCCCAAAAATAACATAAATGATTTAATTTACAATACAAATCCTAAAGAGTATTTTAATAAATTTTCGCCGGAAAACAAACGATCTAAAATAAATGATCAAGAGGTATTATACCTAAAACCATTAAAAAAGCTTAAAATAATCAAATTTCCAATTACAGACAAACATAAATGAAGAATATATAAAACAATTGGCTTATTCTTTTCCCCAAAATGAGCAGCGAGACCATAATAACAACAATGTAAATGATCTAAAAAATGCTCATGTAAGAGTTAAAAGAAATTGAAATAAAGAATTAAATAAGATTTAAAATGAATAGTGTAAACTTACCTCTGCAAACCTTCCAGCAATAAAGGTGTTAAAAATACATTAACTTGTCCCTTCAGCCTAGCCACCACTGAAGTACATGCTGCTCCTTCAGCCTGTAAACTCATAAATTCACCATCATCAAAACCATTCGTAGTCTTATCGTTTTCCTCCTCCTTCAGTAAAACACTGGGGTCCCAAGGATGTGACTTGGGTCCCCCCATAAATGTGGCCGAACTATTACTGCCCGTTTGATTTTCATATCTGGGCACTACCTTTATTTCACGCCACGATGAATACAAATCAAAGTGTGGTATCATTTTGCTGCCTATATAGGTTAAGCCGCCATCCTCATTTTCGCTAAATAAAGGTGTAGAAAATACATCCAAGCCGGAGGGGAAGGAACAAGAAGTCCAATTAAAACATTTTACTTGCGACAAATGATTTAAATAGCTGGCCATTAGCAGGGGAGAATCGATAATAGGTCTATTCACTTGCTGATGTAGATTGACTAAAGCAACATCTTCTTGTGAGGACATGGCAGAGATAAAGGAATTGGATGAAAGTGAGGGTGTACCAGATGAGGAGCCTCTTGAGTCGACCTTTTTTTAAATATAAAATTAAATTTAGTTAATTTTTTTTGTTAAGACATTGCAGTTGCTAAAACTAAACTGATGCAAAGACATTTTCAAAAAAACGCATTCGGAGCACTAGTGTGTGTTTGTAAAATAACATAAAATAAATGATATGTATGTATGTATATATATTTAGTTTAGTAAAATATTAGTCACTGCATTGTTTTGCAGATTAAAAAAATCAAATATAAAAACTGGCCAAATGACCTATAATTTTTTCAAACAAAACATTGATTTGTTTAAACCGTCTTTTATTAACATCTAGGGTTCATACGCGGGGATTATTCCTGGAATTCTTGGGAACATATTTTTTGAAATTCCGGGAATTTAATTATACGTCTTTTTCTTAAAATTGTAATAATCAATTTTGATCGAAAGATTCAATTATATCCATAGGTTTTTCGGTGTTAGCAACAGATTTTCGATTCGTGTGATGGAAATCGAAATCGAGTGAGTTTTAGAAGTTAATTGTTTCGTAATATTTCTGTATTGAAACAGTTTTATCCCACAAAATATAAAGATAATTTGCTGTTATTTATAAATTTGATATCAGTAAATTTAATTTTATTCTGGCTTAGTTTATTATTATTGTAATAATTTAAAGAATACAATTGTAAATTAATTTAGACAATTGGCAAATAAGAATCCATTTTCTACCCTGCCAAGGGCGTCTCTAGCAAAGTTTACAACTAAGCATTCTGATTTGTAAACGTACTCTTTTTTTCTTTTAAAATGTAGCAAAAAGTGCAGACTATTTATTCACTACATAATAAAATTGTAAAGTAAACGGATCGAATTTTTGGTTTAATAGGAAATATAGTTTTTATAATTTTTAAGCCCCATACAAATCTTAAATATACTTAGTAAATAATACTCTAATACATTTATTATACAATAATAATAGCAATAAGATACACAAGTATAAAATATTAACAATTTTTAACAGTATTCCAGCTAAAATACGAGTACATGCAAAATTAAAATCTATAAAATGATTTACAAGAGAAAAACCAATATAAAACTATAAATCCAATAAACAGAAAAGACTAATAAAAGAAATTAGCCAATTATTGTATTAGTTTCCAACTACAGTTTCAAATATTATTGAAACTAAAAAAGAAAACACAAATAAAAGTTAATTGTTCAAAAAAAAAACAGTTTCTAGAAACAATAGGAAAAGATCTAAGAGGATTTTGTGGTGGAAACACTAAAAACTACTCACATCATGAATAAAATGTCGATACTCAGGTCTTGATGAGATATTTGATAGTTTTCTGATTGGTGTAGCAAGACCATGAATACGTCTGACGTCTTCGTTCTATGAAATTGATGGGATTTTTTTTTTTTGAAAATTGAACAATTTGTTTTTAATTTTTTAATTTTTTGCATAGTTATAACAATTGTTTAATGAATTTTAATTATATGTACATAATAAAGCATGCAAAAGTTGTTGTTGTTGTGGTTTTTTTAAGATTTAGAAAAGAGAAATTAGTTGGAAGTTGTTTGAAATTTAGAGAAGTTTATTTTTAAAATTAAAAGCTAATATTTAAATATATTTTTATGTAGCTTTCATTAGAATTATATAGTTTTTAAAATGTAGTGATATATTTTTTTTTTTATTTTATTTAAATATGTATTATTAAAAATTGTGAAGCCTTTTAAGATGTTGTTGATTTAGGTGATATTTGTGTTAAAAACTTTTAACTATTTTTGTAAGGATTTCGAAAACTTACCAATTCTGTGGTACTTTGAGGCCGTTTGGTAAGTGGTTTAGTATTGGGCTCAGGAGCATGTATTTCTAAGTCACTGCGATATGTATTTAGGGAAGATAATGTTGCGTTTTCATTTTGATTGCCAATGCTAAAATTAAAAAAAAAAATAATAAAAAAATGTTTCACCGAAAAATAAATTCACTTAAAAATTGTTTCAATAAAAAAGTTTTAAGAAATTATTTCATTAAACAAATTATATCACTTAAAAAAAAACACTGAACAATTTTTTCACCAAAAATTTTTGCCGAAAACTAGTTTCATCCAAAAATTTCACTCAAGACTGTGCATTAAAAATATTTTGCAAAAATATCCACATAAAATGTATTACATTGCAATTGCGCCTTTTCGCAACAACAGAAATTCTATTAGTTGTGTTAAGCGATGTTGCAATGTATTTAAATACATACATACCTTAAGTCCGATGAAAAACGTTTTTTCCCCGAAAATATAATCGAACCATTATGATTTTTAATCGAACCTCTTTGAGACATCATATTGGATATATCTTCTTCGGCCGAGAAAAACATCTCAGAAGGGTTCTCAGAGGTCAAAGAAATAGTCCTCTGAACTTCACGAGTCAAATGGTCACCATTTGTTAAATCAAGCGGTATTTGATTTTGTATATTTATATCGGCAATTTCGAATTCTAAAGGATGAGAATGCGGTGCCGAATGTGACATTTCATCGGGTATCTGAAATCAAAGCATATAATAAACATTTGATACAAAAATTTATTAATTTTTTATTAATTAAACCTCCAATTCATCTTCAACATTAACTTCACCAGTTAAACGAGAATCAGAAATACTGGTTTTTGGTGGGGAAACACGTAAAGTATTATTCTGTGACTTATTAGAATCAGAACCACGGCGATAAACTACACCTTGAGACTCAGTGGAATCTTGTCGTAAGATTTTTTTCGATGGACTGTCTAAAAGGCGGGCATAAGGTACTTCCACTGATGTTTGTCGTGTGGCAGAGTAACGTTTGGTGCGGCGTTCTAAGGTATTGGGAGAGCCAATACTTTCTCTAGACTTGCGGCCATTAATGTCTTTTTCTAAAGTAGAAGCTCCGCAAAGTTTAATTTTGGTATTAAGTTCTTTTGCGGTTAAATCGGATTTCTTCAGACTGCCATTAACAGCCATAGCAGGACGGTATAGTTTACCCTTAAAATGTTAAATTAAAGTTTAAGCATTGTGATAATATACTAAGTACAAACATTTGCTTACCTTTCCCGTAAAATCTGCCGAATCATGTAAATATACTGAATGTAAACTGTAAGGTGGTGTATGAAATACTAATTGTCCCTGATGTAAAATACTTTCACCAAAGCCATAATCCTTGTTGTTATTAATAATGCTTAAATTACAAAAATAAATCAAATGTAATTAAAAATCAGAAAATTAATACCAATGTGTTTCTACTCACAAATATCTGGCTATATTATAATTATCTGCTAAATCCTGGGCAGAGGGTTTGAAAAATTTCAAACCGTTACGATTACTACCAAAAAAGGAACAGCCTCCAATACAACCGCAGCGAGATATGTCCACAACACCACCCACAGTATTAGTATTTGTGGTATTAGACCACAAAAACCACAAACGTTTGTATTTAGCATCATGTTCACGCAAAAAGCTAAAACACAAATTAACAAAAATTTCCCAAATTTAAAAATTTTAATAAGTACGGTAAACATACTTATGCTGAACCAAATGTAACTTATGATCGGGTATTGGCAAAGCCGAAGCTCCCTCCAGGAGTATGGGACCCAGTGATGTACAACCTACTTCCACCCAATTTTCAAAGAATTCATTGTCGTAGGCCGTTGGTCTACGGCATTCAGAAAAACTATCACGTAACTTGCGTGAACCTTCTTCGCGAGAATCCCTTCTTTGTGAGAATGAATTAGAGCTGCGTTTCGATTTGCCCTGATTAGGCTGATGTGTATTATGGTATATTTCCGATTTTACAGAATCTTGATCTGCACGTCGTATTTTGCCTGATCTATTGCTACCAGTGGTATTAGTGTTATAGGAGTTTGTCATATTTGAAGTACAACCAGCATTTAACATAAACAGTCTTATTAAAATTGAAGGCAATAAACCGGATATACCGGATTTTACACGTTGACCATGTAGATTGCAATTAGCCAAACGTATAGGAGAGATCTAAAAGAAAATTGAGTGTAAATTATAATTTTATAATTGCAAGCTGCAACAACCTACAATATTGTTTATTTTCTTATGATTTACAATAGAAATAAGAATGATTTTAAAAGAAATAAGAATGATTTTAAAAGAAACAATAATATGCGGAGTTATTATCAATATTCAAACACTCACCCATGCATGCAACGCTGTACCACTCTCTATCAGATAAACATCAACTGCATCCACTGAGACACGAGTCATTTTATATTTAATATCTTCGGCCGAAGGACATTTGTATTTCTTTTCCTCTTTTGTATGGGGACACTGATTACTTGGCACACCATGATGGCAGTTGCGCACAGTCTTGGGTGATTTAAGACAATTTTCTGGATCCACTGCCAACAGAGCCAAAGTCTCTAGGCCTACGGCAACATTGAAAAGTTGTGGTAGTGTAAGTTTACCCGACAATTTACCCAGCTGAACTTCCACCAGCCAAGAGTATTCTAAGGTATCTTCGTCTAATGCACATCCTTCATTGCTGAACATGGCATGACCACGAACCTTACACGAATACATTTTAAGGATTTGTTAGTATTAAGAAAAACTTATACAATTCTCCTTTTCACTCACCTGCACTGCAGACAGCATTAAATGTCCTTGATTTATATGTTTATCACGATTTTGTCTCACCACCGTATCCGAGGTGATTAAATACGAAGGACTTACTAACACCTGTAGAGTGGTCTCATGATAACGTTTATTCATTTCAAAACCTAATCGCTCGATTAACACCACCGGACAGGGAGGATCATTCTCATTACAGTTCTTCATTACATGAGCCTGTATGTCGTGTATTATAACCGATACTATTACCTCCAGCGGTCTATATAAACGAGGATCAAAAGGTTTGTGTTTCTCCTCTGGCACAGTAATTTCTGATATTGACTTTGTCCCCAGATCTTTATCTTTGACGAGTAATTGATCCTTTGGATTGACTGGTGCTGCCGTAGAGGAGTCTTTAGTTTTAATATTCGATTGTTCCATGTCGGTGAAGTTTTGATCTTCGCCAAAAATGTTCTCCTTAAGATTTATAAAATTCCTTAAAACATTGCCATAGCACATAAGTACCGATGAACCGATTTCAAGTTCCACCATAACATGATCTGCCGGTAAAGTAGCGGGATCAAATTTGTATTGTTCTGGCTTTTGCCAGTTTTGGTTAGGAGACTTTCGTGTCTGCGGTATACGCATCGGACTGAGCAAAATTTCTTCTTTTTCAGGTGTTGTTATATCGGCTTGAGGATCTGGTCCCAATGGAGGTACCGGATGATAAACATACTGTATGGATAAAGCTACAATAGGTACAGTCCAACAGTCTATCCAACCAGAAGTTTTCTGGCAGATCTTGCGCCACTTTTTAGTATACAACTCTGGTCTTGTTTTAATTTTTCCACCCCGTGTTAGTAAACGAGCATTTTCATCTATCGCCAGAATAATGGGTTTGGTCGAAGACACCTCTGGTACATATAAGCTTAAATCTAAGCCTTCTCCGTGAATCCAAAACTTTAAAGTCACTGTTTTGGGGAGAAAGTCATCAAAAGGCAACGAAAAGCTCATATCAAACACATCGCCACAAAAAGCCAAATGATTATTTTCCTGATTGGCGCTGGAGCAATCAATCCAATTGTATTCGTTACACAATGTTAAGATCTCAAATTCATTTAGTAGTATATTAAATTTACAAGTATATGGCACAAATGTTAAAATATCAGGTCTAGCTTTGCTAGCCCAATCTTCTATGAGATCTTGAAAGAAACATTTATGTTTGTAAACGATGTACGCAGTAGCCTTGCAGCCCGTCAGCGCTATGCTCCAATCTTGTGGTGCATTCCATTTTGTGGGATAATGTATGCGCACCTTATACTCCAGCGATTCGAGTTCAGCTAAACTGCGGTATTGCAGTGATGTGGTGGCCTCAACATGAAACAGTTGGCCTTGTATTTTGGACGTATAACCATCTGAAAGTGTAACCCAAGGTATGGTAACCTCAACATAAGAAGCAGGACCCACGGTTATATGCATGGCATTGGTTTCTTTCTCTTTAGAGAACAAAATATCTATAGTGGCTTCATTTAAAACGCATAATGTGACATCAAACGATTGATAGCTTCTCAGTTCTCCTGGTTTCGGAGAGGGCGTTACTTGCATTTCCTTCCAGTCGGGGGGATAGAAAAAATTAAACAAATGATCCCTTTGTCTATCCGCCCACGGACCATAACTGAAATCGGTACCTTTCAGACACTTTATGTTGATACCCAGTACTGGAGGAGAAGGTTCAACCTTATCACCATTTGCTAAAGTAATATGTATAGGTTCATCGGGCACCACTCCCGGTTCATCCATATAAAAATACAAGTCCATTTGATTGGACATCATCACCACAAAACCTTCTCCCATATAACGGGGAGGCTCATCAACAAGACCTGTGTACTTTGGACTGGGAGCAAACATTACTTTAGCATTTTCAACATTGGCCTTAACGAAATGCATGAAATTATCTAGACGACAAACAGCGGGCTTTGTACTATACGTACAGTGAGCTTCTTCCATCGATATGGAAAGAGTGGTAGGTGTTAGACGATTGCCAAAGACAAAACGTCCTGAGCATATATCAAGTTTAATCACAGGTATGAGATCACGCCATGTTGTGGCTTTCATAGCTTCGGAATGTTTAACACTTTGATGCTTGCTATGACGAGCATTTTCTATATTCATAGTATGTTCTTTTAGTTTCGAACGTTCTTCGGTTGACAACGAATCGGTCTGTAAAATGAATAAGTAAATTAAAATTTTACAAATGTATATAATACAAACACTTACTGGTATAAGTAGAGAAGGCTTTAAGCCAAATGTTCTTTCCAACTCATCATATAAATCAGAACGATTATAAATATGTAGTTCAGAGCCATTTAATTGTACGGATAATCGGGTATCCGAATGAGATAAATCTGCAATGAATAAAAGTAAAGTTTATTTTTAAAATTAAAGACATCTTAATAATTAAAAATGTAATATCTTACCTTCTGATACATCTTTTGGAACATATGACCGCCACCAACGAAATATAAAATAACCATCTTGTATGCGTGCTGAATAATCGTATGTTATGTAAACAAAATCTCGAAACATTATTTTACCAGCTAAAGGATTTAAGGCTACAGAACCTGAAAATATATACATATGTACAAGTATAATATAATCAGCAATTATTTAGTATCCATTAAATTGCGTTCAATACTAACCAATTTTAAAATATGCTCCTTTGATAAACCACCGATTAGCTATTTTGGTTATTAGCATGCCAATTAAGCGGGAATTGTAGAATGTGATGTAGGTCACCCATGTTATAGATGTTAAAAGAGAACAAAGCAGCCATATCTGGAAATTTTAAGATTAAATCTAATCAATTAATTGAAAAAACTCTTTAATATAAACAAATCACCAACATTTTTCAATTGTAGGAGTTGTTATTTTGTTGTTTTAATTGTAGGAGTTTAAAATTTAACAGTAACATGTATTTTGATACGATGTATCATAATCAAACAAAAAGTAAATTTTTAATTTTGTGTAACGAGGGCTTTTTAGAAATTATATGACAAAATATTTTATATCTATTCTTCAAAAATAAATACATTGCATTTAATTATAGCAAGTTGATTCAGTTAACGTTGATTAAACGTAATTATGGCTAGTCATCATATAAAATTAAAGTATTATTAATAACTAGGTACAAAAACACCCCCACAAGACAATAATATTATTATCTCATATTAATTACCGGCAAAAAGTTGTTTACCGGCATTTGAGTTCAATCAACCGAGAAGAAGCAACATTTTCATTGAAAACTCAACTCAACAAGTAGTTGATTTTCTCAATTATGGTTAATGAACTCAAGTTCTTTGTTTATTTACATTTTTTGGTAAACAATAACAACAAAAGTTTGTTTACAAACAAAATATCAACAAGTTGTAAGTGGGGAGTCACAGCCATAAAATTGTCAAAAACATATGCTTAAACAGATGATGTGAAGTGTCATGAACACAGCCATACAAATTCTCCAAAGGGGCTAAAGGGCAAAGTGCATAGATGACAAAATACACACACAGTCATACATAAATTATAAAACATGAAGCTCATCAATCTAATAGAAAACAAAGAACAAAATATTTTATTTTATTATTGAAAATTATCTACATACATACATATGTATGTATGTTTATAAAATTGTATTTGAAAATATAATATTCAATCTCTGCAAAATTATCAAGAAAAAAACGGAAATTCTAAGAAGCACAATTATGATATTAACTACATATGTATGTATGTAATTGTTGATGGTCCAATTGCAATCTTATCTATATGGCCTTATATTATGGCAACGACCCTTTTCTTCGACTTTTTGAAATTCAATTACTGATAAGCCATAAAATTAAAAAAATCAATTTTTTTTAATACAATTTTTGATTCACTGTATGTATGTGTTTACAAAGATAACACGCAAACATGTAATAATATTAAATTTATGATTCATACAAACATTTAACTAGTAGTGTTATTTACCATGGGAGCATCGATTTTCATATTTTCCAATGGTATGCGGCCACCAGTCGTATTGTACGATGCCTCATTGAATCCAATGCTATCCCGAAAATCACTTTCTTCCCCCTCCATTGTTGTGTTTTTTTTTTTATATTTAATTAATTTATTAAGATGTATTGCACTTTTTACATTGATTTATTTTTAAGGAATATTAATTACTTTAGACTTTTTTTAATTTTTTTCTTTGTTGTGACTTCGATTTTTACCACTTTAGGTTTTAGGGTTGGGTCATGTAATCAGATTATTTACAATTAAACACTTTATTCGTTCCAATTTATTGATTTATTTTACACTAAGTAAAAATTTAACTTCATTTTTATCTTATAACTCATTTTTCTTTTAATTTTTCGTTAAAAAATAATAAATTTTCCACAATTTTTCTCTACATTTTACGCGTATCGTAAATTTTTCTTATTTTGACACACAAAGATTAAATGGGGTAGACATTTTTATTGGTGGTGTTCATTTAACAACAAATGTCAAAAGTATTTAGCTGTGTTTGGCTGGCATAAATTCTAATGTTTACCCTACACAGGTATTAGCAACACAATTATCAATAACACAAAATTAAAAATATATCATTATTAATTCTTTGTTTTAAGTTAACAGCGAATTTCATTTACAAATTTTTTTATTAATCACTGTTTAAATATGATATTCACGTGTAATGAAAACTCTTGAAAAAATACAACAGGGGGTTACGCGATAAGCGCTCAAATTGATACTCTTATACTATGTTTCCACGGTACATGCTTCGCTCTCTATTCATGCTTCACACCCCAATCATGTGCGAAACAACTTTCTTCACCATACAAAATTTTAAGAGCGAATCAAGTAGATTCATATTGAATCTACTTGCGAAGCACGAAAAATTGCACTCTTCTCTAATTTGTATCGCAAGTTTATCTGCACTAGCTGTAAAAATTTAATATTATTGTAAACAAAGCAAATTATATTCTTGTTGCTGGAAGTAAAGAAAGTAAATACGTACGAATGTATGTTTTTTCAAATAAGCTAACTAATTTCCACTCACTTTTTTTTGTCCATTAAAAAAAATTATTTTCCACAAATTGTAAATTCTGTTTTTTTATTCTGTTTGTTTATTAAAAACAACTGTCAAATCGAATCAAGTTTATTAGTCATGTAAACAGCATGATTCATAAACATGATTCAGAAGGCGAAGCAGGTGATTCAAGTCGTCGTGGAAACATAGTATTACGCATCGAATTTGCTCTCGCAATAGAGAGTAACCCCCCAGTTCCTGTCAATTTGTCATAAATGTCACTGACACGTGTTTGACATTAAAAATATAACGGTAAATCGAAACAATAGAATCAGCGTTGTCAACTTTGAAATTTCAAAACGCACCAAAATGGAGAAAAAAAAACGCACCAAGTTAAGAATTTCGTTTTTGTTTTAAATATTTATTTTTAAATATCATAAATTCTATAAAAAAATTTCTATTAGTAAAAGTCATAATAGTAAAATCCTTTTTTTAATAAATGAGCTAATAAAGATAAAATAAGCATTTAACCACTCAAAATTTAATTCACAATATGATATTCGGAACTGAAGTACTAATTGGTAAAAAAGCTAATTTCAGTACATATTTGGTACTTTTTTTTATATATTTTTGTTTTCTAGTTAAATAGAAGTACTGTTTTTTATTTTTCCCAATAAAATTTGTTAGGATTCCACTGGTACTCTAAACCAATTGTTGTTCGTCTACAGTTCAGTAGACCACACCATCAGGTTATACAAAAAATTTTATTTACATGTTTAAAATGTTAATTTGATTTTCAAGCAAAGATTTTTGAAGAATATGATTTCATTTATCTATCATATTATTTAAAATACATTTTTTCATCGTATAGATTTCATGAGTTATGAATTATTAAAAAACTGCAATTAAAAATTAGTAAAAAAAAATTTCATCACATTTTCGAAAAAATTAAAAAACGCACCGAAATACACAAAAAAATTTTGCAGTGTTGAATGAAATGGTACTCAAGCCGGTGTATTTTATTGTAGACAGATTTTTTCTCACACTGAAACAAAGATTTGTGTTGAATTTGCTTTGGTGCCACCAAAAATTAAAAAAAAGCGCACCGCGCACCAACTAAAGAATTTTTCGCACCAAAAATTTAAAAAAAACACCAAAAACGAAAACGCACCAAGTTGACAACGCTGAATAGAATATTAAGACTAAATTTTAAAAATTATCAGCCATGTCACAGAGTTAATTCCGTTCGGAAGTGGAATAATTTCCGTATTTTGCATCTGTAGAAAAAGTAAAACGAAAATTCTTTTCGGAATGAAAGTACTTTTAATTATGTTATTTAATTATTAATTTAATTTAAAGTGATTTCATTCCGAAAAAATGTTTAGTTATACTTTTTCTAGAGAAGTCAAATACGGAAATAATTCCACTTCCGAACGGTATTAAACTCTGTGGCATGGCTGTATAATTTAAAAACAAGTATTTCGATTTTTCAGATCTTATTATGATACCTAGACACATCGTTGCCCCGCAATTATACTGTCGTATATCACAAAACCAAAAAAAAAAAGTTAAAAACGCAATATTGAAAATTTTTTCCAGCTCTATCAATCTGTGCTCTCGTAATGTTCCTACCCTCTATGTATAGCGAGATATTCTCTGTTGGCTTTGACGTACGCACCACAAAAAACAATAGAATTATTCTTATTGTGCCGTATTCACCATTTTTTTGGATATACGGCAAAAACTTAAGCAAAAATACGGAATTTATAAACCCGCCATTATTGTGACGTATGTGCTCTGCATTTAATACAATATATAATATTCATATAGTTTTATTGCTACATATTTTATTTCTGGGCAAAATTTCAACGATATATTCTTTTTTTAGTATGGCCGATGAAATATTAGGCGAAGATAAAATATCAGAGGATTGTTCCAGCATTGGTAACTGAAATATTTTTAAATTAAATAATTAAATTTAAATAAGTTATTTTATATAGAAGACTTTGATTCAGATGATTCGGCACGTGATCCTGATTTTAATATTACAAAGGAAAGAACGCAACTCAAGCGTTTTTACGAAAACTTTTTAGATGGTAAAAATTCACAATTACTTCCTATGTAATGTTATTAATCTTTTTAATATAGAATCGACTGATGAATATAGTCCGGATATTCAAACCAACACTAACGATGAAAATAAATCACCAAATACTAAAAATCAGAATGAAAATGATAACTTACTTAGTGTACCATCAAGTTGTATATCATCAACTTCGGAACTCACACCTAAAATAACTCGGAAAAGACAAACTAATAAAGAAAATTGGAAACAAAATATTCGTAAAAAACGTCGTCAACAAGGATTGTCTTATATTTCATCTAAAGGAGTTGCAACTCAAGAAAAAAACTGAAACCTCCATGTGCACCATCTTGCTTTTATTTGTGTGCCAAACATTTTGGTGAGGATATTAGACAATCCATTTTTAAAAGCTTTTGGTCTCTTAATGATAATGAAAAAAATGGATTTTATGGTAAATTTGTGATGAAAAAAAGATGTTAAAAGACGAAGAATGGAAAATTCTGTAAAAAAAATACTTTTTTGTATTATTTAAAAAAAGATAATACAATTCATCAAGTATGTAAGTTCTTCTTTTTAAATACATTAAACATTTCAGACAAACGTATATATTATCACTTTAACCATCTTCGTGATGAAGCAACTGAAGTTACTAAAAGCTTAAAAAGAGGCCTACATATTAAACGTAGTGTTTCTGAAGAATCAAAAAATAAAATTTTAGATCACTTTAAGAGTTTTCCTACGGTTGACTCGAATTATTGTCAAGCCAACTCTTCACGAAAATATTTTTAGGAGGGTTTAACATTATCCAAAATGTTTATGCCCTTATTCATAAAACTTACAACAGGTTTATAAGAGGTTTATAAAGCAAATTTTGTATGGAAATTTGCTTTATGAACCTGTTATAACCCTTTTGTAAGTTTTTATGAATAAGGGGGTTAGTCTTTTTCAAGATAAACAATAAAATACCACTTCACTAACATCTTTTTTTCAAGAATATTTAACAACAATTTTAATTTGTCATTCTTCAAAACAAAAAAAGATCAGTGTGATCGTTGTACAATGTTTAAAAATCAAGAATAAGAAAAATTATTAAATGAAAATACTAAAATCCAATATGAATCACACAGAAATCAAAACAGATTATTAAAACTTGAACTTGACAAAGATAGAAATAACTTTAATCGAAACATGCTCGTTATTTGTTTTGATTTACAAAGTGTATTTACTTTGCCTAAAGGATTTTCTTCAACGTTTTATTATAAAAGAAAACTTACTGTTTTCAATATGACTGCCACTGTATGTATGAAATCAAAAGAAGTGCAGAATATAACATATTGTGCTATTTGGAGCGAGGTGCAGAGTGGCCGTTCAGGAAATGATATTGCCAGCTCTGTAATTAAAATTTTAGAAATAATTTTAAATGATTTTAAAGATATTGAACACCTTATATTATGGAGTGATTCATGTGTGCCACAAAATAGAAATCAAATCATGGCCACTTCGTTGCTGCAATTCATGTATAATAACAAACAAATTAAATGTATAACCCAAAAATTTTTCTGAACCTGGTCATTCCCAGATTCAAGAAGTTGATGCTGTCCATAGTTCAATTGATAGATATTTAAAATTGAAAGAGATCCATAGCTTGTTAGATTTAATCCGAAAATTAAAAAATTATAAATCACCAAAAGTACAATTGCAAGTTATACAAATGGTTTCATCAGATTTTAAGATCTATTCTGAAAAATGCATTTTCAATTAGTACCATTTAGCCGGATAAAACTTATTAAATATGAAAAAGAAGATTTATTTAAACTATCTTGTAAGACTTCGGCAGCTGAAATGGAATATAAAACTACTACATTGAAAAAAGTCCAGGACCCAGCCAGCATTTGGATGATTGAATTTTCAGCAGTCATCTAGCTGGCTCATTTTTGACTACTTTCGGTGATTTAAAACTAAGTTTTCATGTATTTAAACAAACGAAACAGTCAAATATGACTATTCTTTATGATTGAAAACTGAAGATATTTTTTTAATCATTTTCTGAGTCATTATAGATTACACTAGATGACCAAAAAATGATAATAACAAAAATGTATTCTTGGTTAAAAAAAATAAATAAATAGGTATAAATCATTTTTTACTCATTATATGTTTAAAATATAATCTACGTGCAGGTGCTATCATTTTTTGGTAATTATATGATTGAAAACTGATGTTTGTGTTTTATTAAAACAGTTATACCGGGACTTTTATATCAAGTTGAAAATTTGAGAAGTTGAAATAAAATTTATATTCATTTAGTTTTGTGATTCATAGTGAGAAGTTGGGGTCTAAAATTTGGCTTCTCAATTCAGTTGGAAGGGAACCAACGAAAAACCAAGCGCTGAGAAGTTGCTTATTACAACCATAGTCATAAGTAAGATTTATATGAATTTAAATAACAATATGATTTTGTATTTAATATGTTTTGTTACAGATATTTGGCACCAGAAGTATAAAGCTGAAGCGAAAGAAATTAATGGAATTCTCCAACAACACTTTGTGCATGCTAAAGAGCGCCTGCAAAAACGTAAACGCCAATGTAAAAATTAGTTATAGTTTGTATACATTAAGTTTTTATTTTCTGTTTTGCTTTTTTAACTTAAATTCTATTTAACTTTTTTTTTTACTTAAATTTAATTAACTTTAATAAATGTAATTAAAATGGAATAGAAATAAATTATATTACAAAAAAAAATTGATTTTAAAATTATTTCACATTCAATCATAAAATGAATTATAATTATAGTAATATCTGACTATAAAATTGGGGCGAAAATGATTTTAAATATAATCAAAAAATGATTGTATATGATTTCAAATATGATCATAAAATGATTTCAAATATTACCACAAAACGATTGCCAAATTAAGTAAAAAGTTATATCAAATACTCGTAAAAACTGATTTAAAGCATAAATCATAAACTATTCTGTAGGAATAGTCATTGCAGGGTACCGTTTCCTCACGACTGGAGAGTAACTTACGACTAAATAATGAGCGCATATTCGATTGTTTTAATCATTTAGAAGAGTCATATGTTACTCATTTTTGTTTAAAATTTTCACGAAATGCTGGCTGGGGAAAGGTATAATACCAACACCAAATAATATATTTGATACTATAGAAAAAACGCAGTGATGTTGATTTTAATTCAAGTACAAAATTGTTTATTAATTAGGTTCAATTAAAAGTAAGAAGGTTTTAAAACCGGAAATGATAGAAAAAGACAAGTAAGAATAAAAAACAAGTTACAAAAGAAAAATGTCAAAGATGACAGAGTTGCCATATTAGTAATTTGAAATGCTGCTGTAGGGATAGGCCAATATATCCAACACCCCTTCTCATTCCAAATTGTCAACCAGTTTAATTCTGGATCTTAAATCCCTTATTCTGTGTGGTGGGAGTGGTTTCGTAAGTAAATCTGCTTCCATGTCGTTGGTTGGACAATATTCACATCTTATTATGCCTCTCTTCACGTAATCTTTAACGAAGTGGTATTTTATATCAATATGTTTGGTTCTGTTGTTCAATTTGAAACCTTCAATGATTTTTATACAACTTTGGTTGTCTTCTTTTATGATGATGGGATTGCTTATAAGTTCTCCAAAATCTGCGAGTAACTGCTTCAACCATAACGCTTCTTTTGCTGCCTCAGCGAGTGCAACGAATTCTGCCTCTGTCGAAGACAATGTCACACATGTCTGCTTACGACAAGCCCACGAAGTAAGAGCACCATAAACCTTAAAAAGGTATCCGCTATTAGATTTTCGATCCAATCGATTTTCGCCCCAATTAGCGTCTGAATAACCGGACAAAATTTCGTCATTATCTGGTGCTATAAACAGTTTCATATTAATGGTTCCTTTGAGGTACCTAGCCACCCTTTTCAGTTCCGTCCAATCCTCTTCGTTTGGCTTACAGATTTTTTTGACTTAATATACTAACAGCAGCTGTGATGTCTGGTCTTGAGTTTAACGATATATATAGCAGACTTCCAATAAGTTTCTGATAGTTTTTGTTGTTGCTAAGTTCTGTTTGCTGCATGCCGGATTTTCCGTATGAGACTTCTAATGGATTTGAGGATGGTTTTGAATTGTCAAGTCCAGCTTCTGCTAACATCTTTTCAATATACTTCGATTGTGAAATAGAATAATAACCACGTTCTGAACGTTCCACATGTAAACCGAGATAGTGCTTTATTGGTCCCAAGTCATGGATCTTGAATGTTTTTTCGAAAATATTCTTTATAGCTTTAATTGTGGTTTCGTCTTTTGATGCAATCAATATATCATCCACGTAAATCAAAACAAAAGTCAGCCTGACCCCTTCTGAATGTACATACAAACATGGGTCCACGTTACTTTGATGAAAATCAGACTTTAATAAAACCTCATGAAGTGTTTGGTTCCATGCCCTTGCCGATTGCTTTAGTCCATAAACTGATTTCTGTAGAAGGCATACCATGTCTTCATGAACCCTTTCTTTAAAACCTATGGGCTGTTCCATAAAAATTTCTTCGCTCAATTTTCCGTTTAGGAAAGCTGTTTCGCAATCAATATGGTGAATTTTAAAATTCCGTTTTCCACTAATAGAAAAAAGTGTTCTAAGAGTAATATGTGACACCACTGGAGCAAAAACCTCATCAAAGTCCACGCCGTACTGTTGTGAAAATCCTCGAGCTACGAGTCTGGCTTTATATTGTTCACCATCATCAGTGGACTTTTTCTTGAAAACCCATTTACAGCTGATAATATTTCGGTCTTTGGGCCTTTTTACCAATACCCAAGTTTCATTCGTTTTTAAAGCTCCAAATTCCTTTTCCATAGCCTTGAACCAGTTACCTTTTTCACCACTTTGCATTGCTTCGGCATACGTTGTAGGGACATAATCCTGAATAGTACTTACATACCTTGCCGGGAGTTTTCCTTTAGTTTTACGTTCAGATTTCCTTATACCTTTTAAATTATCTGCGCAATTCTCATCACTATCAAAACCATTAAACAACTCAAACGAATCATCAGACTCCTCCCCAGAATTATTTTCTTCCACTTCAACAGCTCCTTTAAAGAAAATTTCAAATTCGTTGGAACAGGTTTTATCTTTATCATAGAATCCCTCAATTTTGCCTGTAAGTTTTACATCTCGTGAAATATGGATTTTACGATTTTCATCAACCATTCGATAAGCCTTTGATTGTGGATCATATCCAACGAAAATCATTTTAACAGATTTTTCACTCAACTTCTTTCTCTTTATTTTGGGAATGTGAACAAAACCTGTTTCACCAAAGATTCTTAAATGGCTTAAATTGGGAACTTTATTGAACATTCTTTCATATGGAGTGATCCCTGTTGTTCGAGTAAGAATTCTATTTTGCAAATAGTTTGCTGTAGATACCGCCTCACCCCATAATTCGCCCGGTAGTTTTGCCTCCGCTAGCATGCACCTTACCATTTCAATAAGCGACCGGTTCTTGCGTTCCGCGACCCCGTTCTGCTCCGGACTATAGCCGGCTGTATATTGAATCTGTATCCCTTCATTTTCCAAAAAATTAACTATCTCTTTATTTATGTATTCCTTACCACGATCAGATCTGAATGTTTTTGGTTTAACACCAAAGTTTGTCTTGATCAAGGAAACAAAATTTTTTAATTTTTCGGGAACTTCAGATTTGTGCTTTAGCAAATTAATATGGCAATATCTACTATAATCATCTATAAATGTTAGTATGTATAGATTACCGCTTGGGGTAGCAATTTCCATCGGGCCGCATAAATCAGTATGGATCAAATCAAATTTGTTTTCTGAACTTACCCCTTCCTTTTTAGGAAATGGTGTACGAGTTGATTTACCAACAGGACAAATTTGACAGGAATCGTTTACTTCGCACTTGTTGATTTCTAAACCATCTGCCAGATTCTTTAGCTTCATAGTCTCAATAGCTTTCATGTCTCGGTGGCCTAAAACTTTATGCCAATAATGGATACAGTTTCCTGAGCATACATTAGTAAGGTTTAAATGGTGTTCAATTTGACATAAATACAGCCCCGAATCAGAGGTTGCATAAATAACTACCTTACCATCTTTTCGTACAATACACTTTTCATCTTGAAAATCGACATTACAACCCTTTCTTGTTAATTGTTTAACTGATAATATGTTCATGTTTACTGTAGGGGCGTACAGCACATTTTCAAAGGTTATGTTGTTGTAGTCGTTGTTATTTCTTTTCAGCTTTATTTTTATTGTACCTTCACCGCTTGATATGACTTTCTCACCATTTGCCAAAACTATTTCTTTTCGCAGATCACCATCTATGTTCACGAATAACCTTTTGTCATTGCATATATGACAGGACGCACCGGAATCTATTATCCACTTGCCAGAACTTTCAGTTGTCACCAAACAAAAATCATTATCTGTAGCCGTATTTGCCTTTTGTTGTGGCTGTTTCCTTTTCCACTCTTTATATTTAACACAATTTTTCTTTAAGTGACCCCTTTTATGACAGAAATAGCACTCTATATTTGAACTTTGTTTTCTGTTGGATACCAGCATAGCCTTTTGTGAATCATTGGAATCGCCACCTTTGCGTCTAGAATATTCTTCAATTAATTTTGATTCAACATATCCAATCGTTAAATCCTCTTCAGACCGTGATTCTAGTGCAGTAATCAAGCTATTGTAACTGGCAGGCAAACTACTTAACAGCATTGCAATGTTCCATTTTTCGCTAAAAGTATCTTCACCCAAATTCTGCAACTTAAGAAACAAATCACTCATCATACCAATATGAACCTTTATATCACCACTATCTTCCAAACGCATACTGCAGATTTTCCGCATTATACCAACTTTATTACTTAAAGATTTCCTTTCATGGTAATTCTGTAAATTCTGCCACATCTCTGCCGCCGTTTTGCATTGCCTTATTAGATGCAACTGGTCATCCTCTACCGCCAAAGATATTGTTGCTCTTGCGTTGTTGTCCTTCTTTATCCATGCATCATTATCTGTTGCTGGCTTTAGTGTTGTTAAAACCTCCCAGACACCCTCCTTTATCAATAGCATCTCCAACTTAAACTTCCACGTGAAGTAATTTTCAGCATTAAGCTTTGCCACTGATGTTTTTATATCTGTCGCCATAATTCTTTAAAAAATTTAATCGAAAATATAATTATGCGTAAATTTACTGGGTTCTGGGCCCATAACCTATAGAAAAAACGCAGTGATGTTGATTTTAATTCAAGTACAAAATTGTTTATTAATTAGGTTCAATTAAAAGTAAGAAGGTTTTAAAACCGGAAATGATAGAAAAAGACAAGTAAGAATAAAAAACAAGTTACAAAAGAAAAATGTCAAAGATGACAGAGTTGCCATATTAGTAATTTGAAATGCTGCTGTAGGGATAGGCCAATATATCCAACAGATACAAATTTAAAAATATTAGCAGCAAAAAAATATCTGCTGATAAAAAAAGTGATATAAAAAGCCTTTACGGTTTCTTACCAAAAATTGACGTGCAGTATTATGACTGTTTGTTAAAATAATTAATAAGACAGTTAAATAAAGTCAGTACAAATATTTTTAATATACCTACTATATTTTTATAAATTGTTATTTTTTTTTATAAAATTTTTTAAGAAAAATTAATTTTTTTTATTTTATTTTTATTATTGTAATAAAAAAAATTAATTGAAATTATTGTTTTTTTATGTTTCATTATTAACATTTTGTTTATAAATTATAAACCTCGGTACGTATAAATGTTTTCTTATGTACATTGTTATTTCTATTATTTTGCCGTACGTAATATAACTGCAAATAATTTCGGCACAAATGGCGTGTACGGCAGCATGGTTTTGTGCAAAAGTCCTTTAAAATAAGGATTCTGGTTCTAAACTAGTTTTTTTTAATGTCAAAATGAACTCCATAAATGACACTATGAGTGTGTAAAATATCGATAAAAGTTTTTCGAACCAATTTTTATTTATCTCGCTTCAAACTGAAAAATTAATTTGCCAAAACTCGATTTTCGGGATGTACGTCAAAATAATTCCGGGGCGACGACATATCATACCTTCAATTAAAGCTTGATATCTTGGATATTCGTATTAATAAGCTAAGATAACACTTATATGTATAGTACAGTAGACGCTCGGTTATATGAATATCCAGTTATGTAAACATCCAGAATAGTGAACAACAAAATTTAAACACATGAGGTTCTAAAGAGTGAACACAGCCTATCTCTATTATGTGAACAGCTTTCAACCATTGATTTTTTTTAAATGTTTGTCTTATTAGAAGTATGTTTTTCCCCGAAATAAGTGAAGAACCTGCAACCGTTGATTTTTTTTAATGTTTTGAGTGGTTGTCTTTTGAGATCATTAGTGTTTCTTACATAGTGCATCGAAGATGAAGCGCGAGGTGTTAACGTTATCTGAAAAAAGTGACATTTTGGCAAGCTTGGACAAAGGCGCAAGCTTTACTTCTCTTGCACATTTGAATTACTTATTTTATATTCTCTCGATTATGTGAACTTCTCCATTTAGTGAACAGGCTATGTTTGAATTAGTTCATATAACCGAGCGTCTACTGTATACCTATACTTTTTTATGATATTTTTAATATCTTTAATTTGATGTATTATAAATTATCAGACACCCAGTAATTTCCGAGATATAGCCTTATATATTTTTAGCTTTGAGAGCCCTCCCACTCGAAAATAGGCGTGACCGATAAAAAAAATTTGTATGTATTGCTTTTATCACCTCTAACACCCTTTTTTAGTGATTTATTATTATATTATTTTTTTTAACAATGTCACTAAAACCGACTTGTTGCATATGTATGTACATTTGTACATACCTATATTTTATTAAGAAAAAAATAAATAAAAAATCAGTTCTTAGATATTACTAGTTCCATAAAAACAAAACGATAACATTAAAAATGGATTCATAACTACTTAAAGAAAAAATAAAAAATATTAGTAGTTCTCTACTTTTATTTCCGCATCCGACATTGCACAAAATGACACATCACTCGATGTGCTTTCCGACAAAGGTGAGTTCTTGTTGGGAGGCACATAGATTTTTTTTCTTAGAATAGCAACTTTTCTCTTCGAAATCACACTTTGTATCTCCGCCATTACTTCGTATGCATCCTCTTCCGGAAATTCTTTCACCTGTTTTCCCACACTTTCACCAAATGTCTCAAATACAGAGGCGTCTTTATTTGTTGAAATAAGCTTTTCTAAAGCGTCATCTAATTTCGATTTTGGCTCTGACGAATGGCTTCTTTTTTTCGAGCTAAATAGGGTGGTTGATTTTTTCCTTCCTGCGGATGAAAATTTTGAAAGCGAAACATTGTTTGGCTCAGAGACCCACGATGTTTCAGTTAATGTAGAAACGTCTCCCTGTGAAAATTAAAAATAAAAATATTAATATAAATATATGTGCGCTATTATATTAAAAGCTTTTATTTCCTAACAGATGCCCAATACCGAACGCGAATGGCAAGAAATTCATGAAGATTTCGAAAATTTTTTGCCAATTCCCATATATGGCATTTGATGAATCTATATAGTAGAAGTGTAAGACTAAGCGTGCCCCAAAAAAAATTTTAACTATAGGATATGTGGCGCAAGAATAGTGGTGGAGTGTGCATTCGGTCGGCTGTCTAACAAGTTTCGTATATTTTATCGGCCCATTGAAGTGCAAATACAAACTATTGACGTTATCGTAAAGGATTGTTGTGTACTTCACAATTATTTGACAAAACCCCCAAACGACAACGGCACTAACAGAAACGGCTGAGCAATTAATTGTGGAAGCATTTTCCGCTATTGGAACCCAAAGACACAAAACATACTTAACCACTTATGGCAATGTAGAATTCAGTGGCAAAAAATAAACATTAAATAAATTCCACTAAAAATACAAAATATGTTTGTTAATTTGTTTTGTTATCTACTTACGTTGTTAGAATTATCCACCTGGTTTGAGTTGTCCACAGTTTTTCGACGAAATAGAAATTCGTCAAGAAAAGACATTTTGTTGTACCAAAAGACGCTTGGAATGTAAAAAGATTCCGTGTCGCATCCAGATTTTTTACTCTTTTCTACTTTGGATTTTTCGGCACTGTAGGATGTTCTAAAAGACTTAATCTTTTTCTTCACTTTTTCTACAGACATTTTTGTTTCGGCGGCAATAGAGTAATAGGCCTTAATTTTTAAATCATTTCGTCGATATGACGAAAGATTCATGTTCCACAGACTTTCATGACTTTTGTATAACTCTATAAAGCGCAACACATCATTATACTTATTACTTTTATTTACAAACATATTTATTTAACTTTTATTAATTCTTTTAATTTGGTAGATTATTATATTATTTATTAAGAAGAAACAACACAAAAAATTATGACGCCAAAATATTTATAAAGAACAACCAAAAAGTTTGTAGGTGCGCGAAGATATCGTCGATTTTATTTTAAAAAGCCGGGAAAGTAAAATACCCAGGAAAATAAAATACCCAAATATTGGGCTTTTTTCAATTAAGCTGCCAAAAATAACGTCGACTTTGGGAATTCAGAATTACTAATTTATTACAGGGAACTCTGATGTGTCTCCGTTAAAAATGTTACAGATTTAAAGTAGACACCTTAGGGAGCAAAATAAAAGAACCTTGGAAAAAATGTTAGAGCCGTTTCTTCACAAAATGAGTGCGTCCATATTGGTTACAAAAAATCGTTGCTGATTTATTACAGGGAACTCTGAAGTGTCAAGAATAGCATTTTTCAATATTTGGCACATGAAATGATTCATTTATATATTTATTTTATTAAATTATTTATTATTATTCTTATTTAGTATTATAAGTATAGGGTGTTTTTTTTACAGGTTTGTTTTTCGAAAAGAGATAAATCTGGCATTTTGTGGTCAAATCTGGCAACTCTAATGTCATTTATGTTCAGTTTGGTTTGCCATTTCATCATGAACAGGTTGACAAAAGTACAACGCTTGCAAATCGTGCAAATTTATTTCGAAAATAACGGTTCAGTTCGCGAAGTTTACCGCAAGCTCCGTCCATTTTATGGTCGACATAATCGTCCATCAGAGCAATTAATTCGGTTAACCATGGATCGTTTTCCCACTACGTTTACTCTATGTGATAATACACATCCGCAGAGACGTCGAACAGTGCGCACCGAAGAAACAATTGCAAAGTGTTGAAGAGGACCCGAATTAATGGAGACCGGTATAGAGCCATGATAACCGACTATTTTGTTCTTGAATTGGATGGCATGAATGTGGATGAGTTGTGGTTCCACACAGCGCACACCACAATTTATTTAATGAAGGAAACATTCGATGAGCGCATAATTTCGCGGAATGGACCTGTCAATTTGCCACCAAGATCGTGTGATTTGACACCATTGAATTATTTTCTTTGGGGATATGTGAAGTCGCTCGTCTACGCCAACAAACCAGAAACGTTAGGGGAATTGGAAGCCAACATTCGTGGCGTTATTGCCGACATACGGCACCATATGCTCGAAAAAGTGGTTGAAAATTGGACCTGTAGAATTGGCTTTATTCGAGCCAGCCGCGGCGGCCACATGCCTGAAATTATATTTAAACATTAATGCCATAAAATTATCCTTCCAATAAAGCCAAATTGATGGTCATTAAAACGATTTTCTTGTGTTTTATTTCAATTCGAAGTTCTATACCTCTCAAAAAAACACCCGTTAATAAATAGGAAAACAAATTAATATGCACTATATATGGTAAAAATTGAAACACTTTTCTTTGAGTTGCAATTTTTTTTATAGATACCCCACTTGCATCCCATTAAGTGACCACAAAGCTCTTAGAGGAAATGGTCTAAAGTTTCTTTTGAGGAAAAATAAAAAAACTTCATTTTGAAGAAAAAAAAAATGGTGGAAAATAAAAATGACACATGTGCCAAATATTGAAAAATCCTATTCTTGAGTTAAAAAACATTTTTTTTGATAGATATCCCACTCGCATCCCATTAAGCGATTATAAAGGCCTTAAAGTAAATTGTAAAAGTTTTCTTTTGAGAAAAAAAAGAGGGCCCAAATTGAAAAAAAAAATAATTTTTAAAAATTAAAAAAAAAAATTTTTTAAATGATTGAAGAAATAGCTAAAGTCTTTTGGACAATTTTTGCTAGGACCAATAGGTAAAAAGTTACACTCAATTAAAAAAACACCCTGTATGACCAGTGTCCAACTTTGACCCCCTCTAACTCCGGCACTTCTGGACTGATAGAGTTGAAAATTTGTCTGGCCTACTATCCAATAGTACTAACCTTGGTGCAAATTTCATCCGAATCGGAAGACATCGATTTTTAAAATTGGGGCACTTGACGTGAAATTCACCATATATGTATGTATATAGGAGATATTCAGCCCAATCATGAATACAAATTCCGCGGGCGGTTTTTCCCTATTCAAATTCAATGTTATAAAAATAAAAAGAGAAAAAAACTTTTAAATAAATTTATTTTAATAAATAAAGGTTTTCTTATGTTTTCAAAAGGTTTCTTAAATTATTTCTCTTGTCTCGGTAATTCGGACACCACATGGTTTTTAATTGTCCGGATTATCGAGATTATAATGTCATACTAAAATACGACATTTCCAAATAAAAATGACAACTACGCTCAAAATAAAGTTCACTTATGGAGAATGGATTTCTGAAGGAAAAAAGGGGTAATTTTTAAAAAAGATTGGGAAACACTGCACTATCAGCCCAATCATGAATACAAATCCCACGGGAGGTTTTCCCCTTTTTAACATTAAATTTAAATAGGAAAAGGGAAAAAACTCCCGCGGAATTTCTACTCATGATAGGGCTGTATATCTTTATAAAATACCGCATTTCAACAGTCACCATTTTACGTTTTAATTTTTGTTCCATTTCGATAATCCCAAAAATAACACAAAATTTAATATTTTTAATTTCACCATATTTATTATACGTTCTTTAGCTTTCAAAATATCTTTAAAATTGTTCCATCAACTATTGAACTCATTTCGCTTTTACAATGAAGACTCCTTGTTAAAGAAACATTAGCCGCATGGGTAAACATGTATGTAGGTATTGATTCATTATTCAAAATTTAAATGAGAAAAAAACCATTAAATTTTTTGTTTGTACAAAAGAAAAAAATACATTTAATTTATAAATTATAATAAACGTGAATTTAAATAGTATGTAGTACATAGTTACAGAGTTAATTATAAAAATGTTAATCCAGTTTGCAAAACATCTGCCGTCCAATTGCTTTGTTATAAAAAGCAGGCAGGCATTTCGCAATAATAGATTTTTCTTTATTTGTATTTTTCTCATCGTACTTCTTAGCGCTAGTGCATTTCAGATGAAAAATTGTACCGACGAGTGTAATAAATGTGAGTTTTTGGGGGTTGTGTTTGTTTAATAACTAATGGAGTTTAAAGTATAAAGTACTATCCAAATTGGGCCGCTTATTCTGTGGCCGCCATAGCTCTGGCTTGAGCACGTACACGTTTCTCGTATTCCAGACGATTCTGACAGTAGATCGTATAAGCCTCTGCCTGGGCAGGATCTTTAATATTGGGCTCATTCAAGAGATCTTGAATACCTAAGAGAATTTGTTTGATGGTGATGGCGGGACGCCAATCTTTCTCTTCATCTAGCAATGACAAACAAACAGTTCCCGATGGGTAAACATTTGGATGGAATAGTGGAGGTTCAAATTTACACTTTGGGGGCGATGTTGGATAATCATCTTTGAAAATCATACGCAATTTGTACAAACCACCTTCCCAGGGTGTGCTCTTTTTGCCGGGTATGGCACATTCCCAAATCATAAGATTTAAAGTGCCATCAGGATTTTTTGCAGGACGTGCCACAAATCCGAAGGGATGATCCTTACGCCATGCTTTACGTTCCTCGCCCAAACGGGTTATAGCAATACCAGACATATTCCGTTTCTATCACTTGGCTAATTGTTCTTCACTTTCGCGAAACTTATTCAAAGCTGATTGATGATGCTTAAATGTTTTTGTTGTAAAATACTTTAACAGGGGCACGCTTCTTTCAATTCGTTGTAACTTCAACTAAAAATATAAGTACGAATTTAATTCTCTTCACTTATATGCGTTCACAAATATAATTACCGTTTATTTATGTTGTTTGGAATATTATAATTGATAATCTTATTAGATTATAAAATTAATTTCTTATTTTTTTTATGCAAATTTGCACGCAAGAAAAAATGCGTTCTTCTTCGTTAACGTTCGGCTAATGGCTTGTAAATGTGTTTGTGTTATAGAGTTGTAAAACTATTGAATACTTGATAATGTCATTTTTGACTCGTAGTCTCTACAAAGAAGAAACTACCAAATACTATTAGAGTTGTATTTTAATTGTAGAACAATTTTACAAATATGTCGAAAAAAAGCTAAACATTTTAACTAAAATGAAAAGCATAACTTTATATTTAAATTCCCATAATAATTTGTATCACGGTTGACGATTAAATGTTTACTTACATTTTGTATTTAAAATAACTAAAATACGCTAACAAGTATTTTTGGCGTAGAGCATCCAAATGTTTGTTATTGGGTACTCGAAAGTGTTAGCATATTATACAACTCTACCATTGAGTCAGCCATGTTTTAATATACAACTATTTTGAAAAAACCAAACCTTGGTTGATAAATATTGGCACTAGCGTCACAGAGTTGTAATTGAAACACAAATGGTCTTATGTATGCAAGGCTGGCAACACGAAAAGTATTCGTTTAATTTTAAATTGTTTTCATTTTAATTAATTTTTTTAGTTTCTAAGTTGATTGAGTATCTGTTCCGTTCTTTTTTATTTTTGTTTTCTTATTTGTTAAGTTGCTCAACATGTGAAGTTAATTTTGATCTTCACTATACTTGTCAATAATGCAATGTATGCATTATGTTTTGATTTCCGCTTAGTTGTAAACAACTAATAACTTAA
Organism: Bellardia pandia; assembly: GCA_916048285.2. NCBI lineage: Eukaryota > Metazoa > Arthropoda > Insecta > Diptera > Calliphoridae > Bellardia > Bellardia pandia. The sequence goes on along the minus strand of OU696530.1, from coordinate 13,188,692 downwards.
CTAAAAACAATGCATACGTTGTAGTTTTGATTTCCGCTTAGTTGTAGACAACAAGTTCAACTAACTTAAATAAAACATAATGCATGCATTGCATTATTGACAAGTATAGTGAAGATCAAAATTAACTTCACATGTTGAGTAACTTAACATTATTAAAATTTAAATTATTGCGAGAAATTTAAAATTAGTTTTAAAAGACATTTATATATGTGACCCGGCCTATGAAAAAGTTGCTTATGACTTTTAAATTTTTCAATTCCATTTATTATCTTGATTCTGGATTTTCAATAAAATTCTGTTTTGCTTTCATTTGTGCTCTTCTTTCTCTACATTTTAGTACACTTCTAAGCAAGTTAGAACTTTATAGTTTTCACCACGTGAAAAAGCGTCTCAAAAACTATCGAAACCAAAAAAGGGGAACATTTTTTTTTGAGTCATAAGCCACCTTTTCATAGGCCGGGTCACATATACATACATATGTATGTAGAATCTAAATTTGAATATCGAAATAAACAACTTTCCATCAATATATTAGTTATTCTTCTAAATTAGCAAAATCTTTTTGAAAATTTTGGCACCCTTTTTTTATATCCCCTATTACACTAATAAATAGTAGGTATTAAAAGAAGCTTTATTGTGGATCACATTCATCTCCTAACCTCACATAAATCTTCTATAGAAATTATCTGATCACGAAGGTATGGACATTTTTTAAAATGGCTTAAGATGAAATTTTGATAGATTTGATTTTTTTAAAAAACAATTACAATTTATCACTTTTCGCAATTAAAAACATGCATTAAAAAAGTGAAATTTTTCTGGGCTATACTGTTAAAGCTTATTTTTCTTTACTTTTTCGGTCATGAGTACAATGTCGCATTTTTGGAAAAAATCAATATATAAGTGCGATTTCTCTAGGTCATGTCTGTTTAAGAATATTGAATATTTATATTTTTCACTTATCCAAGCAATAGAACATTTTATGAAATAAGTTTGGGACCGGTCTAATAACGGGATCTTTTAGTTAAATCCAGCACTGCCATTAAATAATAAATTTAAAACGCAAACATGTAATTTTTATGATAATTTTATTGAGTTTTTCATATAATTTGATTTATATACGATTTCTAAACTAATTATGCATTTTATTATTATTATTAATTAAATATAACTGTTTGTTTTTTATTTTATTTTTGGAATAAATTATTATTGTCACATACTTAGAGTAATATATATATATATTATTTTGTATTGCTTTAAATAAAAAAAACTTTAGAAAAATAAGAAATAACTAAATAAAAATAATATAAAAAAATTATTCGTCAAAATTATTTAAAATTACAAGAAAAAGTAGTTGTAAAGAATACCATAAAACAATGAACACATGTAAAAATATATATGATTTTTGTTTGTAAAAGTAGTCAACAGGAAATAACAAGACAATTTTAATTATAAAAAAATAAAAATAAAGGGAACAACAATTAGTAAATCAAAATTAAAAAAAAAAAAACAAAACTAAAAATCTTAAAATTCTAAAGAAGTATTCATTAAAAATGTTTTTATTATTAAACTAAATAAAGGTGGTGTTTTTTTTTTGTTGTATAGAAATATGTATATTGTTATAATGTCTTAAATTTATTAACAAATATTTATATAATATTTTCTTAAGTTCAATAGTTTCGTGTCGAAACTTATTCTGATTTTAAAACGTTTAGTAGTTTAGTTTTTTTATTTAATAATTTAGTTTTTAAGATTTATTTGTAATTTAAATTTTTTCATTTACTTAAATATTTAAAACTTTGGCATGCATTTTATGTCATGTTATATATTGTTTGCATAAAATTTTTATTTTTAAACAAATGCACAGTAGATTGAAATAATTTATTTACAGAGATTCTCTTTAAATACTGTTTGTTACTGTTCATTTTTTATGTCTTTGAATTAAATTTTTTTGTTTAAATTTATTTATTTATGTATATTTTATTGTGTTTTTTTTAACAATTCTTTTATGCATTTGTTTGTTTCTAAGATTTTTATAAAATTTTTTAAGTGCTGATATGCGTTTTTCCTTACTATTTTTTTTATCATTAAAAACACTTATAATACCATTCCCATGATTTAGAAGCGGCTTGAAGTTGATTCTATCAAATGGCGGCTTCTTGTAAATTTTCTTTATTTTTTAGCATCATCAAAGTGTTGGGCGATGGCACGCTTCTTAATATATTACCGGCATTGGGACTTGGGCTGTCGTTGTTATCAGGTCTATGTAATTTATTTTTACAGTAGAATTGTTTGTGAGCCAAATAGGTTTTCATGTAATTAAATGAAATGTCACAGGTTTGACAATATTTCTGATTTATATTCTCTTCTGGTGTGGCATTTAGCAAAGGTGGTGGTCCGATGGCTGGTGATCTTAGAGTTGGCGGTGGTGGTATATGTAATGCTGAAGGTTCAATTGAAATTTCCATAGGCTCGGACTTTATATGGTGCATTAACTCATTGGGGTTATTGGGTGTGATATTCGGTAGGGGTGAATTGTTATTGTCATGGGGATTTAACAGAATTGCAGGACTTGTATTAGTGGCATGATGATCCATGGGTTCAGACTTGATAGTAAAACTGGAAAAATTTTGAGTATAAGTTGAATTTGCTTAAAGTTTAGTGCTTGTGTTTGGTTGTTAAACTTACTTGTTCATGTTATTCTCGCCATTGTGGCTGCTAGTTAGTGAGGCTGTCTCGATTGTCTCTAAATCTCCTACTTCCGGTGAGATGGAGGGGGAATTGGGGACAATATGAGGATGCACCAATTTCATATGACGTAGCTAAAAAAAAAAAAATACAAAAACGAAATATTTAAAATTAACAACATTAAAAGAATTAGTTAATGTAGTGACATCACTAATTATTTTCTAAAACATAATTTTTAGTTTTAATACATTTTTGTGTAAAAAACGAGTCTAGGTTTAAATTTCTATCATTGCGAAACTAGACAACAACTAGAAATGTTCAAAATATATTCAAATTGTTCGCTTTGAATCGAAAAATTTCATCAAGGAATGCATATTCCAAAACTATTATACTCTCTATACGGCATGAAAAGGCCGATTTGAATTTTTCTAAAATAATTTCTCTTATTTTTCACATTTTAAAAAGTAGTTTTTAAAAAAAATACATATACAGTGGCTCAGATTATTTCGTGTGCCTAACTTTTAGTGATTGATTTTAAATTACAAAAACAATTAAAAAATACCGTTAGTTATTTAATCATTAATAAATTTATATTCTGTTTATAAAGGAATAACACAGTGAACTCTTTCACTAATAAAAGTATATTTAACACAATAGTAAAATTCAATGTAAAGCAACGTCACAGCTTATTTCGTGTACATGTTAAAACTACACTATAACTATAATTTGTTTAAAATTTGTTTTTGTTTCAAAACTGCTTTTAGTTTCCATTGCCTTGAATTAACCAGTTTTTGAGTATATTCGAGCGTTATATTTTGCCATTCCATTTTCAGTGCCAATCCTTTATGTCTTGGCAATTGCTTTTTTGTGTTTTCTAATGCATCTCTCAAGAAAGCAACATAAATACTCAATAACATTAAGATCTAGTTCATTGATATTTCTTTTATTTTGGCTCGAGTTCATTAAATTTAATTTTTCATTAAAAACATCGGTTTGGAATTGAACTGTCGATATGTGCTGTCCTTCCATGAAAATTATCGCGGCGTAGTATTTATCTTATGGTTTCGGGACTCGGATCTTGCTTAATTTTAAGCAATATCTAACGTTCATCTGCTTTATTTTGTGTTTCGCGACCTTTATTAGCCACTTTATTTTCACTCTATCCACTCTATCTCTGTAGACTTTACTTTTTTGGCAATTTGTTTATGTGCTTTCCCATCTTTAGAATGCCTAATTTCCAATTCGAGCGTTTCCATTGAAGTTCGATGACTCATAGCTAAATTATAAATTGTCTTTTATCGAGAGGTAACGTAAATTTACAATCTTCAATTAAATAAATATTTGCTTTTTCCTATTATAAAAATTACAGTTCTTGATGTGTTTATTTCTTTATTTCTACTTCCATTAATTTTCCCATTTGGGGTTTCGTTTTATTTACGATACTGAGAAAACAAAATAATATTATTACCTCTGTCCAACTCCTAACCTCAACATTTGGTGACACCTTAAAGCTTCAAAATATCGCATTATAATGTTAATTAAAACATTATAGGTATGCAAAATTTGTGTTTATACAAGAATTTTTCAACTACTTTGATAACGGGGTATTTTTTACATACGAAATAAGCTGTGCCCTTTGTTTCATTTGTTTTTGCTAAATATTTTAAGGACAATTGGATGACACAGTCATATACACCAATAAACATACGCATGCTACTTCCTAAGTCATATATTCTGTCAATTTTAACATATGGTTGTGAGCTATTTTCTAGTTGTAATTCAACAAGTAAAAATAAACTCAGAGTGGCCTACAACAATATTGGCAGATATATTTATGTAATCTCAAGAAGAAATCACATATCACATTTGTCTTATACAATTTTTAATATTTCTTTCGACAACCTGTTAAAATGCCGTACGCTGTTACATTTACATAAAATTATATATTCTAAACAACCGGAATATCTATATAAAAGAATAATATTTTCAAGATCTAACAGAGGATATAAAATCAACTCCATTCGGTACCAAAAACAAATATCTGAAAGACATTTTTTTGTAAATGCCATTCGTCTCTGGAATGAGCTTCCGAACAACATCCAAATTTTAAGCAATGCAAATCACTTCAAACGAGCAATATTTACACTTTTTAGATAGTAATGATAATTTTCCAAACTCTTTTTATTTATTTGTCAAACTATGTACATTTTATTGTTTAATTAATGATTTGTTGTTATTTATTTAGTTTTTATTAATTAGCTTAAGAATTTTTTTGTATTAATATATTGCCTCCACCTACGCAGTACTATTAAATAAGATTAAATCTTGTTGTACTGCTTTTCCGGAAATAAATAAAATAAAATAAATAAATAAATTTGTTGTAATTAATTTTTTTGTTTGTTTTTGTAATAAAGAATGACATTTCTCTTAAAACAATGAATTCCAAGGTGAATTTAAATACAAGGTGACAGCGTAGCGCCAGCTGATTATTCATTGTGAAATTGAAAATGTCAAAAAGTTATATAAAAAAAAAAAACTTTTTGACAGTGACGAAGGTTTTTACATATAGAAAAATGCCTGTTGTTCTTGCTTTGTTGTAATTGTTGTAGCAATGCTGTCACCTAGTATTTAATTTCACAATGATGAATTCTGCTTTTTAGTTCCATTACATTAAAAACATATAAAGATATTTTATTTTGAAAATGGATCACACGAAATAAACTGTGAGCCACTGTATATCCTTATTCAATAGCAATTTTAAAGGAAGTGTTATCAGTTTTTCAAATACGAGCCTTCATATCAATTATTTAATCTTTAATTTTTAACTATACAAACTATTTAAATGTGATATTTATTTCAACCTGTTCACTTGATCTCTGGCCAAATAAAAGGTCATTGCTACACAAAAAAAAAACAAGAAAAAAACAAGAAAAAAACAGATCGTTTAGCCTTGATAACTTACCACATTGCCTTTATAAGTTGAAGAATAATTACAAATATCACAATTAAACACCTGCTGCTGTGATTGCTGTTGTTGTTGCTGCTGATGTTGTTGCTGAAGGCCAGCAGCTACCACAGCTGCTGCAGCTACTAACTGTTTTTGTTGTTGCTGCTGCTGTTGGGCAGCAGCCAACTGTTGAGCCAAATGTTCTTGATTTAGCGAGGCAGCACTTGGTATTTCTATGTTTTCATCCTCTAATATACAGGCCATGTAATGTTCCTCGTTTACATCGGAAGTTTTCTTATCGAAATGCATGCGTATATGAGTGCGCATACCCCTGTAGGAAGAGAAAATATTTTTTTTATTATTAATAATAAATTAAACATTTTTTAGGTAAATGACAAGATACCTTAAAGTATTGCCTTTATAGCGACAAATGGTGCATCTAAAGGCCTTAACAGTGCCATGGGTTTCCATATGTTTGCGACTTTCACTGGCTGTTAGACTGACAGCATCACATAGGGGGCATTTGTAGAGATTTTGATTACTACTGGAACCAGAAGAAGAAGAAGAAGAGGTGCTGGTGGTTAAAGATTGTTGCTGTTGTTGGCTGGCTGTGGCTACAGTTTGTGTGGGTGTAGGTTGTTGTATTGCCGGTGGTGGTGGGCAAGGTAATGCTAGCTCGTGCATGGTTTTGCACTTAACACATTTCTCCTTCTTCAAAACTGCATGAGTGGATTCCGAGTTGGCGGCAACAGCTGCAGCAGCAGCGGCTGCTACACCACCACCTTTGGGACAATAATAGTTCTGATGGGCCCTTAGATTATCCAAGGAGGTATATTTAATGCCACATGCTGCACAAATTAGTTGTTGATAAGCTACAGGTGTTGTTTCAGCTGGAGAGGCTCCCGTAGCCATGGGTGGTGTTGGCGAGACTTTAGCATCACCTTCTGTGGATTCTTGATTTCGGGCGGAACAGTAGTGTTGTTTGTGGGCCAGATAATTTTCATATTTACAGAAAACAATATTGCATTCTTTACATTTCGAAACCCCTTGTTTAACATAGATTTGTGGTTGATTTGCTGAGGCCGTTGGCACTTGAACAGAGGGTGCCGGTACGGGTGGTAAAACAGGCAAACCCAAAAGAGATCCTCTACCAGTAGCTGCCGCCACTGCGGCTGCTAAATCGGCTGGTGTAGAACCACCAGTGGTTACACCACCGGTTGAAGAACTGACGGCAGCTGCTGCCGCAGCCGACAGTTTCAAAGCCAATTCCATGTTTTGTTTAGCAAGCAAAGGATTCAAGAGTTCGGTCGGTAACATAGAACGTAATTGCAAGTTATCTAGTATATTTGTGGAATTAGAGGACGCACTTAAAGCGTTTGGTGGTATAGAGGTCGGTGGAGACATTGATGAAGTACTACCAGCCCCAGAACTTCTAGGGCTTATTGCACGTCTTCGGGGCGAAGGACTCATAGAAGGACTATTCGGTAATGAGGGTGCACAAACAATTTGTTCAGGTGTTATGCTGCCCGTTTCATCTAGTGCCAAATTTTCTTTGCCAGCTTCTAATAGAGTCTCCATATCTAAACGTTGTTGTTCATTGTCCAAAAATAAGGAGGCGGAATTAAAACGTTGTCTCTGCAATAAAGCAGTTATCGGAGAACGTCTGAGTGATAAATCCAAAGGTGCAGATTCTCTAAAACCTTCTGCTTTTCTCTTATTAGTATTTTCCGCTGCTTCATCCACATTCCGTTTAATATTCTTTTCGGTTAGTAACGTTTCCGTGGCATTAGTTTGACGCGTAGAATCTACAACATTTATTTGTTGTCCCGTTGTAGCGGCTGCTATACTATTTGCAGCAGTTGAGGCAGCATTCAGAGCATTTATATTCAAAGCTGTGGCCAAAGGTTTCAAATTGCCATTATCCAAAGTGAAACATGTTGTATCTGGATTTACCATAGACGGCGAGGGTGATGATCTGGTTAAGAGAAGACATAGATTAAAATTTGTTTTGCGTTTGCTTTCTAAAAATACTTACAGAGGTCCTGCTATAAGACTAGCTGAGCGTATCAACGAATAGGGAATGATTAATATGGGATTTGTGGGTAAAGCCAGGAATGGTGTAGCAGGAGGTTGTTGTAACGCAGCTGCTGCTGCGGCGGCTGCCGCTGCTACCATAGCAGGAGTGGGAGTTTTAGTTCGAGTCTGTGGACTTATGGCTCCAGCGACAACAGCTGGAACTTTTGGGGTAGTCGACGTGGTAGAAACTTCCAATTTAGGTGTTAGTTGTCTATAAAGAACAAATTGTTTAGATTTGGCTTTACTTATAGGCAAAACTGTGTTTAACTATAAATCAAACTTACCCATCTGTTCTCCTGGAACTACAATAATGTTGCTTATGAGCTCTGTAGGTTTTGACGTTATTAAAGCGTATGTCACAATCACTGCAGTAACGATCCACTTGCTATTAAGAGAATTTTGAAGGAAAAAAAAATTAATAAAATAGTTTTCTTGCTAACCACTAAACAGTTAACATTAAAAAGAATTTAATTTCAACCAACAACTAACTCACTTGACTAGAATTATCTTCCATTATGGCACTGCCGTTATTGGAAGTATTGGAGCTGGGCGCTGGTGATGTCTGATGCATACGCATATGACGATTAAGGGATACCTTTTTATCAGCACTATAGGAACACTGTGTACAGGCATATTGTTTGCCAGTCTTGGGAACTTTTCCTGCTGGTTCTGTGGGAGCCAGTGAAATGTTTGTCGTAGAATTATTTGCTTGTGTAGGAGATGCTGAAGATTTTTCAGTTATGGCTGCGGACAACGAACTATCGTCTTCCGTTTCCTTATGTCGATGAGAACAATAATATGCCTGATGGGCTTCCAAAGTGGAAGGAGAACTGAAGCCTATACCGCAGGGTAAGCACATAAATACTTTCATGCGTTGTGGTGCTTCCACGGGGACGGGCAAAGATTTTTTAACTGGTTCCACTAATGTAGCAGCAGGCGGTGTTATATGTTCTGTTTCGTTACCTTCAGACTCCTCCGTCTGTAATTGCTGCTGCAGATGCAGTTCTAAACGTGCTATTCTTTGCTGAGTTTGCGATTCTTCATGTGCGACCTTTAAATCTTTGGCATCTGGCATTAGAGCAGGATCTGAAGCCAATAAAGCATTAAGTCTTAATTTGGGCATTGATCCCGAAGTGGGAGAGCATATATTTTCAGGCGAGACTTCCACATTGGAAGGACTAATAGCGGGTGTAACGGCCTTTAAAGAAGGACTTGTAGATCTACAATCTTTTGAATTAGATTCATCTATTTGATTTTGAAAATCATCACATTTCATAGAGTCATTTGAATTTTCAGTAGTTCGGGCCACAGGTGATTGCACGGGTGGACTATTTCTTCTATATTCTAGCTCCAATTCCATTTTTGGTCTCTTTTGTTGGGGTGGTTGAGAGTCGGCATCATCTTCGTTGAGCTCCATTTCACTATTCTCCTCTCTCGTTACTATATCAGTCTCTTTTGTTTGGGTATGGGAATAATGATTGTTTTGGGGAGTTCTTCTATCTTCATCGGTATGATCGTCCATTATGCTTGTAGTACTATTAGGATTAAAATCTTTGGAATCTAAAATTAATTAAAATAGAAAGAAACAGGAAATTTAATACATACATGTTTTTTTATTTTTATTATTTGAAAGATCAAATATAAAAGATAAATTTAAAACAAAAATCTTTTAAATAAGATTATAATCTTTAACAAAACAATATTAAAATTAAAAAAAAACCTACATTATTTTAAATGTTATAAAAAAACCAACACACAATCAGCCAACCTCTGGCTCTTTCTTCCACACTTTACTTAAGAACAGAAAGAAACCTACTCAAATTGTAGTAAAAACCAACAAATCTCTAGAGCTTATCGCCTTCAAATCTTTATATTCTTAACAAAATTCTTACGAAAAACTTAAACCCATATCAAAGTTTAAGTAAAGCGAAACAAACATGAAAAAAATACGAAAATAATCTTTACCAAAAAAACATTTTCATAAGAAATTCTCACTGTAGTTACATAAAATACAATTTTACCATACGATCGCCATCATCATCATCATCGTCGTCGTCATCTTGCGGAATATGTGTCAAATTGACCAAAAGGTTAACAATTATTATCGAACAAATTGTCAAGGCATCCACCAGAAACGCATAAAGTGTTTTATTCTTTGTTTAGCTGGGTTTTCTTTTTCGCTTTTGTTGCCAAATGTAGAAAAGTTTTGCAGAGATTTGAAGGAATTGAAAAAAATTCATTTAAATCTAAAATAAAACTACTTTAAAGGAACCGTTTCAATTTCTTTAAATTTTTAGGATTTGCTTCTTTTTTATTACTGCTTTTGATTTTCACTGTTTAGTTTTATTGGAATTGAAATTGGACTTGTAATAAGTACGTATTTGTGTAGTTTTTTCTGCAGTTTTCTTGCATTCAATTCGCAATATTTAGGTAAGAAAAAGAAAAAAGTACCAGACAAACAGACATTCAGCCATTTAGACAGACAATAAACTTTAAGCGTCCGCTTGTCTGGCTTAACACAATGCATTTGCCTGTCTCTCTGCTGTTTTATTTTGTCCACTTTAAACACATACAGTACGTACATACATATGTACATATGTATAACATCCCAGTGGTAAATGAAACGAAGTACTTAGATAATAGCCAATGACGTTACCGTGACATTTTAAGAGAGCATTAAAGTACTTAGAATGTAAGTTTTGTGCAAAGTAAGTTGTCATGCGCAATATTTGCAATGTAAGTGGGGAGTCATCCAGCGATAAATGAAACAAAGTTCAAAAATATAACCCAGTGATGGTTAGCATCACATTTTAAGCGAGCATTTCAGTAATGAACTTGTAAATCATCCATAATCTAAATAATCATGCACAACTACCACTACTGCGATTACAATTTTAGTGGAGGCATCATCGTGAAGTAAATGAAACAAAGTTCATAAACAAAACCCAATGAAGATTAGCATGATGTTTTAAACGAGCATGTAAGTGCTTAGAATATAAATTATGTTTAATCTAAATAATCATGCGTAACTTTCATAACTCCGATTACGATGTCAGCGGAGAGTCATCTAGCGATAATCAAACGAAGTTCGAATATAAAACCCAATGACGATTTGCATTACATTTTAAGCGAGAATTCTAGTACCTACATTGTAAGGTACGTCAAATCTATATAATCATGCGCAACGTCCACAAGTTCGATTATGGTGTAAACTGTCTAAATGTGAAAAAATACCGTTACTTTTGTATGCATGAAAAGCAACACGCAAAAATGTAAAAATATTTCATTTCAGTTCAAGGTTAAATTTCGTGTCATAAAGTGGTTTGTGTTTTAAATATTATTTTTTTGAACAAAGTGAATTATTTGTTTTATTAAACTATAATCTAATAAATAAGTAACTAAATAAATAGATAATAATTAAATAATTTATTAAATTAATTAAATATGGAAGGCTTTTCTTCAAGAAATTTAAAGCGATTGGCGAATGTTGAAAAAAAGAACAGTGCAAACAAAAAAGTTAAAGGAAGTAAATTGATAGTTGACACCCAATTAATATCAGTTTTTATCTCTAGATTTCAAAAATAAAAACAATTTTAAGACCTGGAGGTTTGGAAAAAAATTTTAATAGATTACTAGATAGCAATTTATATATCACTTAACTATGATGGGGTGAACGGGAAAAAAGGACTAAAGGAATTGAAAGCATTGCATGATACAATATTCGGTAAGTTTATTTCTAAGTTTATTTACATATCTTACTTGCTACAATAGGGTCATAACTCGAAAAACCTTGTTACCGTGTTATGACCCTATTGCAGCAAGTGACCGACATGTATTTATATTGACTTTTTTATAGAAGCTGTTCGGGACGAGGGTCTAACTCTGGATAAATTTAAAAAGGATTTGCAGCATTGCTTCAAAATCTATAAAAATAGATATTTTGCGAAGAAATGCAGAGCAAAAAGAAAGGAAACTACTTAAAATAAATTTGTCACATTTCTATTTAATATTTACTTATACATTTTTTATTTTTATTTTATTTTTTTTAAATAATATTTTTGAATTTATATTTAATTTTTCGCTATATAATAACTTAATGAATTAAACATAATATTTCTCTAAGAAATTCAGAGAAAAGAAAATGTTTACAGAAACACTTTAATTTTTGAAGTTATTTTTTATTTTGTACTTATTTTATTTTAACTATTTTAATTTATTATAAATATTGCATTATTAAAAATTTTCGATATTGAATTACAAGTATGTATATGAATTATTATTTTTTTCTCAAAATTAAAAATCAATTAAAAATATAATAATTAATTAATAATAAACTAATTAACAGTGTAAATTCATTTATTAATATATAGACGAGTTTTTAGATTCCATTTATTTAAGTTGTTTGCCGTTGCTAAAATGCATGTCTTCTTAATATGCGGCTAAATAAATTTCGCATACTATACCACAACATCACCTTACATGCAAAAGTAAATTGGACTATAATTAACATACATTGCATTCTAATTTGCAGGGGTTTATCGGTGTATCATTTAGTTCCCTTTAAACTCCGCTTTTAATGTGAATGCAATTGTAATGGCGCTTAATGATTTCGTCACTTATTTTTCAACCATAATGTGTTCTGGTAGGTGACACATTCAATTACATTTTAAGCGGAAGCGCATCGGGGATAGCGAGAGTGCAAGAGCGCGAGAGTTTATTGTTGATAGATTACATCGTCTCTTACTTTTTAATCAAGAGCGCAAGCTTGATAGGCTACATTGTGGCTTATATTGTAAGGGAGTGCGCACCAATTAACCAGCCTATGACAAGTATATGCTAAATTTAAGGGAGGTAATAAGCAAAGGTGTCATCACTGAGGGCTACTAAATGTCGCTTAGATCAGCGATTACGTCATGGGCATTTTTACCACTGGGATTGTACCATGGCTGCAAACAATCTTGGAAAACGAAACGTGTTGAGACGCTTGAGTTTTATCCATGTGTAAAATCTACATTTGTCGAATGCAATAAAATGCACATACCACCGTGCATACATTTTAATATTTTGCAGTTTTCATTTTAATATAGAAAATTCCAAGAGACTGGATAGATGATATTCATATCGGGCAATAGAACAAGCATATTTTCTTTTAATATTAATATTTAATTAATGTAGTTTAAACAAACTTTGTTGGACAATGATATTAATTACATATATGCATATGGACATATGTATAACTGGTCAATTGTGGGAGCCAAGTTTTGATAAATTCAAATATTTTAACATACATATATGTAGGGATAATGGGCTCTTCAGGAAGAGACATACATACGATTTGGATTTTTAATTTTAAATATGAAGGTTACTACTTATGTTTTGAAATATTGCAAAACATCGATTAGTTTATGGAATTGTTGAACGAAAGATCAATCTCCGCTTTAAATAAGGTACGCATATTTATAGATCACATGATCGTCAGTTTCTGCAGAAAATACAAAAGTTTGTTTAAAACCAGCGACTTTTTGAACACTCGAACCAATATAACAAATCAATTTGTAGAGTCCAACCGAGTATATATTCGGTTTCGGCAATATTTTCAGCGAATAATAAAAGCCCAATTTAGAAATTTCTAATAAAACATTTAACAAAATCAAAATATAAAAAGGTCGATAAAAATTAAACATTTCAAAATAATATATATTCGTATTAGACCGATTTTTGGGCTAAACCAAAATTTTTATTACAGAAAGAAATACATAGTTTTTAACATTTTTAAGGTGATACAACATGTTTTTAATATAATTAATAGAATACAAAATATTATATTTTATTGTAAAATATTTAAGAATAAGGGCGCGTTTTCACTATGTTATTTTTGTTGCCAAATTGTTGTAAAATTGTCCAAATTGTTGGCAATTGTATGAAAACGGGTTATCATCAATAAATTTAATTTTTTGCAATCATCATTGCAGATCACGCCATATGACAACCCGTTTTCATAAAATTGCCAATAATTTGGACAATTTGACAACAAAAATGACATAGTGAAAACGCGCCCTAAAACAAATTTGTCCGTTCAAGATGAAAAAACAAGATTTATGGAGTTTAAAATTTTCATAAATCTCCGCAATTTAGTGTTTATACTTTAGGGCCCTTTAAAATGATCTAAACGTGGAATAAAATTAAAATAAATATATATATTTTTTTGGAAATTAATAGTAGGCCGAATAAAATTTTTTTTAGCCGAATATTAGTTTCGGTTAAGTTTTGTCCGGTTTCGGTCGTACTCTAATACTCCAATATTATAAGAAGTGTTTAATGATTTTAAATCATTGGTCGGCACTCATAATTAGAGGGTTATTTTTTAGCAACTTTTATTTTGGCAGTTCAGCTGTTTTCGTGTAACATATATACTGTTAAACATGTGCAGTTTGATCTACATATAATTTAACCATAAATCGATCATTATTGTTATTCAATTTTTTTTTTTTTATCAAAGTTCATGCTCGGTTAAGAATCTTGCACTTCTTTATCGAATAATTGTGTTCAGCGACGAAGCATGCCGAAAAATGCACTGTTTGTTGTGGATTATGGGCCGGAGACATCATTAGATCGTACTTATTCGAAGACGACGAGCGCTACCGTGCGATGATTAAAATTTTGTTTGACCAAAAGATGCCACATGCCACACATCACGCGACACAATGGTCCAATTGAGAGGCGAGTTCGGTGAACAGTTTATTTCATGTTTGGGGCCGGTCAATTAACCTAGGCGCCTATTTAACGTCTTTCGACTATATTTTGTGAGGTTATGTTAAGGCTCATATCTATAGGGACAAGCCCGCAACGGATTTGTCACTGAAAGTTAAAATTGAAGCATTTATTCGTGAAATATTAGTCGATATTTTGGAGAGGGTATGCCAAAATTAAACCCAGTGTATGAACCATTTGATGCGTAGCCGCGGCATTATTTACATGCAATCATATTTAAACATTGAATTATATAGATCGTTCTAACGACTGAAATAAAGATATCATGGATTTCTCTAAATTTCACTCTTTACTGCTATCAGAACTGAACAAATTGGGACTTGTGCATCAAAACATAATCAGAAAATTCGATTTATCCAATATTACAATAATGTTAATAGAGTGGTATGTTCTGTTTGTGCCGGTCACTGATTTAAAACGTGTAATTTAAAGTTAACTATTTTCTTTTCAAGTAAAATTGCTTTGATATTTTCAAATTAGGTTTTGACAACAATAAAGTAATTTTCACAGACTTTCTTTTTATTTCCTTCGATTGATCTTTTTATATTCTTCCATCTTCTAAGAATTAAATTATAACGAAGTTGTTTGGATAGATAGAACCCATAATTAAATAGTTTTAAAATTATATTAATTGTTAAAACTTGTTTTTTTTAATACATGTGCAAATACAGTCTAAGAAGAGTTTGAGACCTCAATCTCAGGAGGTTTATTCTTTAAAAATATATGTACATAAATATGATTTTAATAATAGATTACGTCTTCCTGTTTTCCAATTGAAGAAATTTGTTATTTTACTAATATTCAGCATGGAACCAGATCCACTAACTATATAATAAGCTCTAAATACCAATTTTTATAAACTAACATTTCAATGATATTCAAATTAAAGCTTTGAATAAATAGTAATAAAAACTGCTGAAATTATTTGTTTTATTTGTATTTAAAAGATTGTTATTAAAGGTACAACATTTTAGCTTTCCCTTGCTAATAAATTTATTAAAATCTGTCCAGGAATAGAAAAGTTATAAGGTCTTTATGTAAAAAATTCTTCAAACAAACAAACTTTTCATCTGGCAATGCTGTTAACCAGTTGGTTAATTTTTCCCTGCTGGCAGTACCGTTTTTTTTGGTATGTCCCCTTTTACAGTTGAGAAATTGAAAGACAGACAGACGAAGTTTGTAGGCGATAGGAAGAGTTTGCGGTAGACCTCTACTGTACTGGACCAAGGCATATTAATTATAATAAATATGCCTTTGTCCAGTACAGTAGAGGTCTACCGCACACTCTTCCTCTTCAATACATCGCCTACAAACTTCGTCTGTCTGTCTTTCAATTTCTCAACTGTAAAAGGGGACTATAGAGACAGCGCCGAACTTTGACCAATTGTTAAAGCAAATATTGGACTATGTAAAACTTTACATTTCCAGGGTTGTCAGGAATTTCTATAAAAGCTCTGTATTTGAAAACAAATCTAAATGTTGACTGTTAGGAAATTGTAAATAATTTTTTTTGGCAAATTTAAAAATTTTACAATTTCATCATTTTATTTAAAACTCTTAAACAAATCTTTTCAAATTGACTGGAAAATATAAATATTTATTGTAACTACAGCCAGTAACAATAAAAACAATCAACTATTTTTAACTGCAACAGAAAACTAACGAATATGTACGGAAAAGAGATAAACCGAACAGAACCATCACATAAAAATTACGACGGTATAACAGCATCATACAGCCATGGCCAAAATACTTATACTCATCCATATACATACCTCAAAAACTGCATAGTATGAATATGTAGATTGATTTGACAGCTCAGATAGGAATTTCAAGAAACCAACTAAGAAAAAAAATATAAGCAACTAAACTTAAGTGAGCTAGCTCTCCAAGAGACAATTTTTACCACAACTACAGATGTACGTACAAATATATTTTCCTCAAAGATCAAAAACCCAAATATACAGGAAAAAAACAAACAACGAAAAAGAGAGTAGTCTTAAATATAAATACAAAAATAAAAAAAGTAGTGGTAGTACAAGTATGAAAACGACTGATACTGGCCAACATTACATTACCAGCATGTTAATATTCTAAGAAATTTAGATTTTTTAATTCGTTTCGTTTGTTTTTGGTCCGTTGAAATCTTTAATAAAAAATCTGTGAAAAGATGTAGCATGATGTTTTTTTTTTTTTTTGGTTTTTGGGGGGTTTAAAGAAAAGCTTGTTATAAGCGTTGACCTGTCAATTTGTATGTATTGAAATGTCATCTGTTGCAATTTAACATTTTAACAGTTTATTGCTTACATGGCTTTGATGGACACAGTTTCGGTGTGACCGCTAGCTGGTTTAATATGTATTTGAGTGTGCTTTGTTGTTTCCTGGCTTTATTCTGTGTGTGATTTTCTTGTGGCCGGGGCATTGGTTATTAAGGTTGTGTTACCATTTATGGCAAAGTGGTTATAAAAACAAAATTCAAACCGCCTTGTAAGACCATATAGGATGACATTTACATCACACATACATGAATATATGAAAAACAAGCTTTCTCATGAATAATGTGACCAACTAGTTTGGGTTTAAAAGAGTTTATTTTGAATTTCGTTAATTTTCGATATTTAAATGCTTAAGCCGACAAACTGTTTGTCATATTCTTAGTGTCATCTTATGATGACATCGTTTTCTGCAAATTTCCTTAATTGGCTTCATTATTATCCATCCAAATAACTTTATACTTACTGTCGTCTATGTTATTAACTCTAAATGCATCTAAAATGTAAGCTCTACTGTTGCTGACAAGGTGATGAAATGCAATCAGAGTGTCTTATGTAAAGCTTAAACGTTTGATTTCTCTTGAAAAGCTTTAGGTATTGACAAGGTGCTGAAATGTCATCTGGATGTCATTTAAGTTGTTATATAATTATTTCTATACAGTAAGAGTCAAAATTTAGTATACAGCGAACACTAATTTCTGTGAAGAATAATATCTTTAAAAAAGTCTATATTTTAAAAATTTATTGATATCTTCTCCTATTACTGAAATATATGTTATAAGTTTTATCTAACAAAAGAGAAAATGCTTTTAAAAATGCAGTCAATATTTTGTATACAAAAAGTTAAAATAGAATAAAATAAGTAACGTTATGAGTAGATCGTACAGAGTTAGGAAATTATTTAAGGAACCGAATGGCATTTGCCAAAGATTTACCAGTGGACGTTAAAGATTTAATAGTGCTCCATCTAAGCAACGAAAAATCTCTCGCTTAAATTGTAAACAAAAGCCGGTCAACTGTTCAGAAAGATTTTTAAAGAAGTAAAGATCGGGGAAACACCAAAACTGCAAAACATACCGGTCGACCATGCTCTCTAACTGATAATGAAGTGCACCAAATAGAGAAAAAACAGAGAGGTCTCGAAAACTCCAAAGTCTAGCGCAGTCAAAATATAGTTGAAGACATTTCTGACCCAGTAAGCGCATCAACAATTAGAAGACGTCTGAATAATCATGAACTTCATGGAAGAAAGACTTTGCAAAAGCTTACTTAATCTCTTTGCAATCTTTCTGAAATAATGTAATATTCAGCGATTAGAGTAAGTTTGAGATTTTTGGGCCAAAATCAAGAGGAGAGGTCTGGAGAACAAGAAATAGTGAGCTCCTTCCACAGAATCTTAGTGCTACAGTAAATCATGGCGGTGGCTCGTTGATGTTTTGGGGTTGCAGGATCTTGTATTCATTGAAAGTACAATTAATAGCCGAGACTACTCACAATTTTAAAGGACAGTTTGAAAGTAAGTGCTGAAAATTTAGGTCTGCAATATTTAGCAGAGACAACGACCCAAAACACACCGCTAGAATTGTCAAGGAGTGGCTATTGTACAACGTGCCTAAGCAATTAAATTAACTTTATCAATCTCGACCTTAACCCCATAGAGCACCTGTGGGAAATTTTTGACAGAATCATCGGAAAAAGAAGCAATTTATCCAAAGACGAAAAGCTTTAACGAAAGATTGGAACAAGGTTTTTTAAAATGAGAAAATATTAAACATTGATTTAAATTTTAAGTTGATCCTAACTTATATATTTCTTATTATAATAAAAATATCTTGCTTCATAGATGAGAAAGGATTTAGTATACAAAATTTTGACTCTGCCTGTATATGTAATGAATCATCATAAATCTAAAATTTAAGTAGACACGATAATAAAATGTCACCAGGATGTCGCATGAAAAGATTTAACGTTTGAAAGTTATTGAAAAGCACAATTTAAGAAGCAGTTCATTTTATATATAAATTTGCCCATTTTATTTTAATTGGTCTCACTTTTCATTTACCTTAAAAACACAGTACTTTTGAAGTGTTCCCAATAAGCGCGGCTTAAACATATACATACACACAACCAGACACACGAGCAAGTGAGAGCAGCACATGCGCATGCGTAACATTTACCACTATTAAACATTTCTAAATGGTATGGAAGACATAAAGTTACTCAAGTAAATCAGCGCATAACCAGCGTAACATTACGATGTTGTGTGTAGGAAATGACTATATAAAAATATGTCCATGTATCCATGCATTTTCCAACTGCAACAAGTATGTGTGTGGCACATGGCTGCATCAGTTCGAATGCAGTAGATTTTTGTTTTTGTTATGCGACAAGTGTTTAAAGACTAGTCAGTTGTTTGCGAAGCGCGGTATTTTGTAAGAAAATCAGCCATCATTACACATTACGAGTACACATATAACGACGAAAAAAAGTAGAAGCAAATTGATTTCTCGCTATGATAAATTTAATTACACAATTTTCATTGTAGTTTTTTTTTTTTGGTTTCGTCTGTTTGGATTTTTTTTACAGTCAAGCTTTTTAGTAGTAATAATAATAAAAAAATCAACATCATATATGTATATAGATTCCAAGTAAATATTATATCAAGATTATATTTAAAACCTTTAGCTTTATTTATTTAAGAGATGAGATGTGTAAAACTTTGAATGAAAGAAGAGCATCTTGCAATTTAAAGTATGTATTAAAGAAAATCATTTTATTAGCGTGGACACGAAAGTTTTAAGCTTTAAAATGTTTCTAATAAAAAAATGCGCTTCCTTTTCACTCTAGTCCTAAGGAGCTCACAGGAGGATGCTTTAAATGAGCTGTCAAACTGGCATGATCTACAGTTTGAAGAGAAACTAATTTGAAACCAGTTTCCGTTTGCTAAAATTAGCGAGTTATAAGAAAAATTGTAAAATCCTTCTAAGCTTTTAATGTAAACAAGTTGGGTTTGTTAAACTTTGTATTCCAAAACCGTTAAATATTTTGATAAACGGTTTTCGACATCTTGTAGCTTTTAATAGTTAAAAAATTAAACACTTTTTAGTAGCAGAGATTTTCCGCATTTTTTTAACTTGAATTTAAAACAAAAATCAGCTGAATATCTTGAAAAATCTGAGCCAAATATGAGCCAAACTGCAAAATTATTACAAATTTGAAAATTATGACACAAATTTTCTTTCAATTATAACAAGTTTTAGTTTACTAACTGCACTAATAAGCATTAAATTGAAATTAATATATTGTATTTAACTAAAAATGATATCTTTGTTTTAAGGAATATTGTAATAGCTAGAGTTTCATAACTATAAACACATGTAAGAAATTTATTAATAAAACTCGTATAAAAACGAAAGATTAAAAATAACTCATTGTGAATGGAATCTTTTTATTCCTAACAAGTTTAAAACTCCTTTCTGGCATAATATCTACCAAATTTTCTTTTAATTTTTAAATGATTGTGTCACCAATTACGGATAACAATTCCTTTTTGGTGAAATTAAATTATTATTATTATTAAATTATATTGCATTTGCAAAAAGGTTTAGCATATTTTTGCTCTTGCTGTGTATTTTGTTAGTGTAGAGCAAAAATATGCTAAACCTTTTTGCATATGCAATGATGCAATACCATTTGCACAAGACTGTGAATTGCCCTACTATTTCCCATTACTGTTTGCACAAAGCTATCATCCAGTTATTTGGCTACCAAAATCCAATTATTTCTGAACTCCTCAATTGTTGTCACTAACATTCCTGCCTTCTTTAAAGTATTATTTATGTATGTACATATGTATATTAAGGTGAGATAAACTATAAAAATTTATTATGATTCCCATTTTTAAACAAACATTCTAGTTGTTTTTTATATACGAGTATATGTTTTTTTTTGAATTTTAATCAAAATCATACTTTTTTTCTACTATTTTGTCAAAACTATTAACATGCCATTAAATTGTAAAAGATGAAAAAATAAATAAACAAATAAATACAAAAATTGTTGGTAGTTGTACACAAACACATGCAATTTCGCATAAATCCAATCTAAATTGTCATTATTGTGTAGGCTGTTGTTATAAATGACTTAATAATCTAAAATCAAATTGACCATTTTGCACTTGCTAACTGCTATTGGTTGACTGGTTGTTGGATTGAATTGCCATGGCTGGGCTTACTGACTGGATTCAATTTAGTATTTCGTTTAGCAGTAGTTGTTTTACTTGCTAAACAAACTACTAACTCAACTACTATATGTAAATAAATACGATCATGCCAGAGAGTAAATAGAAGAAAAAAAAAACAGAAAAAGATGTTTTAGCAAAAAAGTTTATACAAAAAACATGTTCCGTACGCATTTGCATATTAACACATGCAATGATTTTTGTTACAACTTTTTGCTGTTTTTTTTTTTTGGTGAAAAATTTATTTATTAAACATATTTAACAAGACACTTTTTATTTTACCTAGCTAGCTGTATTTACACAATTTTTATTGAACATGATAGATAATAATCCATGAGAGAAGTTCAATTTGGTTTGTAAGTTTCAATATTTTTTTCTTCTCTTTTTTTTTCATTTAACATGACTACAAAACTTTTGACTTAATTATGAAACACTAAATTAACTGCTTCTTTTATAAGTTATAAAGGTTTTAGAAATTAAGTTCAAAAAAAGTCTGCAACATTTGCTTTTGGCCAATACGATTTGAACATGATTGAAAGCATGACATTGTGAATTTATGTTAATTTCTTTAAACATTTATTTCGTGCTTAAGTTTTTGTTGTGTTAAACTTACGACTTGTCATTTATTTTCGAAAAAAAATACATAATACAAAAATTAACAAAACGCTAAATGTTTGATTATAAAAATTTCCTAGAAGGTTTTATAGTCAATACGAGTAGTAAGTAGAAAAAAGTATTGAAATTAGTTTAAATATTTAAGGAAGTTGGAAGACTATTTGAATTGTGTGTGGTCTTGTAGTAAGTAGGACAATAATTTATTTGGTTTGTTTTTTTTTTTGGACTTAAACTGTACAAAACACATTTTAAAACTATTAAAACAACATTACATCATTGTTCACATAAAAGCCGGCCACATTGCAACAGCTTTTAGATACGGTTTTTAAAAGTAATATAAATTGTTTTTTGTCGGTCACGCCTATTTTCGAGTGGGTGGGTCTTTAAAGTTGAAAATATTTGAGTCTGATTGATTTTATGTGCTATGTAGACCTTTTATATTGTTAAAAATCTTTCTATTTTATTAGTTCGGCTTGAGGTACCTTTTATTAAAAATATAAAAGTCTATATTTCGAAAATTACTGGTTGTCTGATAATTTATATTACATCAAATTCAGATATTTAAAATATCTCTTCAACGATATATATCGTGATTATAAAATATGGACTGACTATGGGTTAAATAAGCTAAATCCGAGAAAAAAATTTTTTGATTTTTTTATATTTAAAAAAAAGTATACTTTAAGTTTATTAATATAAATCCTCAAGAAATTAAGCTTTAATTTGAAGTATGATACGTTTCCGTAGGTTTCGAAATCACAGAATTCTATGGTATATAAAATAAAGGTTTTATATACATGGCCAAGCTATTCAGTATTGCGGACAGATTTCCTGTATTACCGCCCTACTATCAGGCGCAAAGACTTTATCCTCAATGATATACAGAACACCGGCTTTGCTTTGTAAAGATATCCTGTATTATTATGTTATTCTGTCAACAAATGTAATCAGCCGGAACATACTTATACGAGTACTGAGCAAATGAAAACCAAAAGCGAAAAGAAATCGTGCTGATAAGAAAACTAAACCTTTAGCATATATTGTACGCAAAAAACAAAGAAAAATCTTATTAAAATAAACCCGGAACTTACAAAGAAACTGTTATGTTCAAAAAAGCTAAATCTTCTCCGACAATGACACCGGTTTTCTGTCTTTTAGTAGAATTTATCTCAACGGATTTCATCGGTAGCTATAATTGTTACGAGCTCCAGTACGTATTTCATAGGGGATGCTCTACGGGAGACTTACTAGCCTTGTTATCGAAAAGATGGTGCCGTTCAATTTTTCGTTTCGGCAAAAGTAAAGTGTTGGCTGTTGACATTTCCAAGGCGTTCGATTGAGTCTGGCATGGTGCATTTTTATCAAAACTTTTTGCTATTGGTGTCGGTGATAACTTTTCTCAATTTATATCCAGCTTTCTCCGAAATCGCACTATACGAGTAGTTGTTGTAGATGGGATTTCATTAGACGAGTTTAAGGTTGAATCAGGACAAGCGCCAGGCTTCATTCTTTCTCCTATTTTATTTTTTATCCTTCTTAATGCCCTTCTTTATCAAATATCTATCTTTTTGTAGATGATAGTAACGTTTGCCATTGCTATTCATTCAACTTTAGGCTATGCCCGTCGGAGATTGGTGCAATGAGGCAAGATATAAATGATACGCTTAACCAAGTGTATCTAACTCTATTGATTCGCTGGAGTATCGACGCAATGATAGTTATGTTACGCTGTTCTATCTATACTATAATGAAATGTGTTCTGTCGAAATTAGGAACTTGTTCCCGAAACCCGCAGTTTTTTTATGCAATACACGTTCTTCTTTCGTATAAGCACAATCATTCTTGGTCGACTGGACAGTGGATAGCACAGCACATTATAATGGAAATTCATTCTTTATATTCTTTGTATGTGGAATTAACTTCCAACAGAAGTTTTCCCTGTCACATTGAATATTGGGAAAATTCAAATCAAATGTCCACAAATACTATTTCCTTTTGTAACATATTTTCCTAGTTTCAGCACAATGTACTGCATGAGTAGGGGCCATTCCCTTAGTGTTGGTCCAAGCAAAAGAAAAAAGCCACATCAAGGTTAGCCGACCGAGAGCCAATAGTCTACTAAAGATATAAGACAAGTTTGTGTTAATAAAAGGACCAAACAAAGGACCAAACAAAGGACCTCCGAAGAACATGGACATACAAGGCAAATCCTGCAACACAGTCTGAATTATTTGTGCAATGTATTCTAGGAAATTTTAGAAACAAATAAACATAAACAATTTAATTTAAAACGTCCATATTATATTACAAATACTAGCCATTCATTAAAAATAATATAGGAGAAAAACTCAACTAATTTGCTCCCACAAAAATGAAATAAAAATTTTTCCTTAAATAACAAGAGAAATAAAAACAACCACCACAATATGTTTATCTAGATAATTTTTTAGTTATATTCCGTTTTTTTTTATTGCAAACTAAAATGTAAAACGAGTTCAAAAACTTTAATTTTTAGGTTCTTCTGCAGCACACGGTATCTGAAATCTAACAAAGAGTAAAAAAAAAAACATAGTGAATGCAAAATACACAATAACAGCAACAGTAACAACTGCAACAACTTCCCAAAATAAACATATAACATTATTTTTTGCTTAACAACAACATTGGGCCAAAAACGACATAAGGCAAAAACCAAAAAAAAAAAAAATAAAAGTTTAACTTTTTGTTTAAATCAGTTTTGAACTATCGAAATTCTAGGAAATCTCTTAAGTCAAACTAAACTCTTTTTGATGTCTTAATTAAATGGAATACAGAATCAACACTCGAAAAATGCAATAAGTTATTTAGGGTTTTCGTAGTTGTTGTTGTTGCTGTTGTTGTTATTGGTTTTTGTGCAACAATATGCAACAACTACTGTTGTTGTTACATGCTACGAGATACCATTGAATCGAACAAACACAGCCAGTCTCGTCTACTTTGTAAGAGTACAGCATGTAAAAGAAATGTTTGTGTGTGAACTCCACGACAATAACAACAAACACATGTACCTATACATGTATGTATGTATATGTTTGTAACAGCAGAGAGTGCAACAACAAACTACATTCATACAACAACCAACCAACCAACAACAAACTAGAGGACATTGCAGTTCAATATTCAGTTGTTGTTAGTATGTATGCATTTTTTTTTGTCTCAGTCTTCTCCTGTATGAGCAGCAATTGATGAAACTGATGAGGCGGCTTGTATGTTTTTTGTTTTTGTTTTTTTTTTTAGTTTGTATAAATATGTTGCTGAGATTGTTTTCAGTCTGTTACATACTATAGCAACAGGCTTGTTGCATTGTTGTTGCCTGAACAGATAACCAAAATCAAGCATGTGCTTTGGAAAACAGCTTCCAAACCTAAAAAAAGCTAGTAGTACAAGCAACATACAAAAAGTAAGAACAAAACACAAAAAACTTTAATACACATAATGTTAAAAACAAAGATTTGAAAATTTGACAAAACTCGTAGAAAAAAAAACTTCGTTAAATTGAATTTCGTGTGTACGGCAAATGCATCAGCAAAGATTACAAAAAAAAAATTACACATATGTATGTATGTGTGTGTATATTGGCTTTAGAAAATATAGAAAATTATTTTAGAACTTCTTAGTTCATTACTAATTTAGAAGCAAAGCTTTTAAAAGAAATATTTATTAATTTAAGCATGACATTGGATTGTATAGCTTTGTAGGATTGAAGATAAACTCAAATACTAAGAGTTTATTTTAACAAAACGATTTTCAATCTTAAGGTAAATAAGCTCAAATATTATCAGTGATTTAATTTTGCTGCTAATTTAAAAGCTTTTAGCTAAGTTAACTAAATGCAAATCAAAAACAGATATTATGAATTTTATAACTGAAATAAACGTTTTAATTATTTTGATAACTGTCCCAATATATATATATTGAAAATTATAAGTAGAATGTAATAGATTAATTAATAATCCCTAAAATAAAAAATATAATGAATTGTAAACACTTTTTAGTACCTACTCGCCACAAATTCTGAATAAGTAGTTATTAAAAAAACGAAGATACTAATTAAAACTTAGTATTATAAACTCACTTATCCTACAACCGTCTTGGAGACCACTTGAATTTAATAATCCAATTCAAAAAAACCAATTAAACCTAATTCAAATTAACTGCAATTTTTATCATCAATTAAATGCCGATAGGTAAGAATCCCAAATTTATTTAATAAAAGAAAAACAACCCGCTAACTCCCTTTTCTTTTATTCCCCATAAACCCACAATTATAATTATTCTATATGAGTAATTATAATCCCAAATCTCTTTATAGCATCTCTGCCTCTTTTACAAGATTTGGGTTCAAATATATCAATTATATTCAATAACTAAAAAGTTATGGAAAATTGTACGCAGAGAAAAATATCGTTGTTCATGCTTACCACAACTATTTTCACATTTTAATTTTTTTTTAATTAGTATGGTCACTGTAATTATTTTTATGGTTTATGAAACCATGATATGGTTAAGTTACCATTCACGTGATTATAGCAATCATATATATGATTATAGCAATTATGTAATGTTTATGGTGATCAGTTTTATAATGAAAAATTATATATATTTATGGTTTATGCAACCATGATATGGTTATTTCCATTGTAAAAAATCAATGTGAAGGTAACTTTGTTTGCATAGAAACACAACAACCATATCGATGGTCTCATGTAGAAAGGCCCTAACTCGCATATTTGAAACTTTACAGGAGAAGGTAAAAACATAAGAGAAACTGTAGTATTCAACATGTAATTTTTTTTAGACAACTGCTTATAAAAGCGTTATTCTTTACACTATTGCAATAAATTTTTGTGAGGAGGTGTATTTGCGTTAAATGCATTGGAATCGCAAAAAAAACTAATTTTGAAAAAATAGCGAGTTAGGGCCTTTCTACATGAGACCAACGATATAGAGTATTTTTTGTATTGTTTTCCAACTGTCAAATGATTATTGAGCAAGCTGAAAATTGCGTATGCCTGAACACTTAAAATAATATTGTCAATTAACCGAATATTGACTCAATTAAGTTTCATATCTGAACACAGTATTAGTGCTACACGGCTGTGGGTCTTTTATAGTTTGGGGTTGTATGTCAGCTGCAGCACCAGGTAATCTTGTATTCATTGAAAGTACAATGAACAGCCGAGACTACTTAAGAATTTAAAGAACAATTTGAAAGCAAATGCTGAAAATTTAAGTCTTAAAACAGCATGGGTGTTTCAGCAAGACAACGGCCCAAAAACACACCGCTAGAATTGTCAAGGAGGTGCTATTGTACAAGGTGCCTAATCAATTAAATTCATCTTCGCAATTTCCAGACCATAGAGCACCTGTGGGAAATTTTAGACAGGAACATTAAACAAACAAGCAATTTATCCAAAGACGAACTCCGAGCAGCTTTAATGGACGATTGGGACAAGGTTAGTACAGATGAGACTGAACCTCTTGTAAATTTCATGAAAAGGAGACTAGAGGTTACAATTAAGCTGAATGGAGACCAACAAAATATTAACTTTTAATTTTTGGATTTTGGTAATATAAAATAGGGTGTTATCTTTCAACTGTATACTAATTTTTGATAGTTTCTCTCAGGTACTTATTTCTTCTTCCCACAAAATTTAATAATTATTAATTCTTTAATATCCTATTCTTTAATGTAGAATAATTGTACCTTGTCTTGGCACATAAACATGCATGTATATGTGACCCGGCCTAAGAAAAGGTGGCTTATGACTCAAAAAATAAATTGCGAGTCACAGCTGTTAAAGATAAACAATGCATTTCGTCAGTGTGTGTTGGACAAAATAAGAATAATGTTATGATATCATATCTGGAATGGCGGCTGGTTCAATGACTCAACACTTTCACCACGTGAAAGAGCGTCTCAAAAACTATCGAAACCAAAAAAAAGTGGTAAACTTTTTTTTGAGTCATAAACCACCTTTTCTTAGGCCGGGTCACATATAGTGATGGAAATGAGACATCATGTCTTATGTCTTTTCTTAACACCAGAATGTGCTTCATAACTAAAATAACTGGGTAATTCGCGTCGAAAATCCTAATAAATAAAATAGATTTGTAAAGTCTCCGTAAAAATGTACACGTCATCATTTTGATAAACGTACTTAAGCACTTTTACTGGGGCTGCAAATAATGTGTCAAAAAAAGAAAGAAAAACGAAAAATTATACTGATTACAAAAACACGAAATTTTTGGTCTTTTTTGCAAAAAGAGACCACGAAATTTTGATTTTTTACTTCTCATTTGTTAATATTATAAAATATACTAAAAATATATAAATGGAAAGTTAACCAAAAAATCTGGAAGAAATTTTTTCATTATTACTTTTTAGAAATATTTTATAAAAATTACAAAATTTGGAGTGAAAATTAATTTACATATTTGGGACAATTTTTCGTTATGAAAAATGACCTCAACATTTGAGGCCACCTTTCATTTTAACCTTGAATAAATTTTTCATAACCTTTGGAGTGATTGTTCATTAAAACAATTAGGACTAAATTTCATAATGAAATGTGACCCCAAAATTTGGTCCTTTTATCGTTTTTTTTCTTTGGGGCCTTTATTTGCAGCGCCCTTGTAGTATTAAAAATTTCAAACTTAGTTATGCTCATTTCAAATTTTGACATATCTTAGAGCTTAATACATAAACAATTTTTTAATGCAGAATTTTAGTTTTTAGAAAAATTCCAATTAAAGTAAAAAAAAATTAAACTTTGACTCTCCGATAAATTTAACAGATAATAACATTTAACTCTTTGCTTTTTTTTAAATTTCCAATAAAAATCGAATCAAATAAATATGTGTATAACGAAAAGTTCAATAAAATTGTTAAGTATTTGCCATAAATCGTGACACTCTAAAATTTATGACTCTTAAAAAAATACAACCTGCAACTGAAAGAACAACAAATTAATCATAATAATAATAACAATAATCATCAACCAACAGCAAGTGTTGGTAATTATGAGCTGTAAACGGCAACACATTGCCAGCAATACATAAACAACAACAAACAAACTCTAAACACTTGCAACTTAGGCTGCAAACGACAACAGTAATAACGAAACAACTCACAGCAACAATACAAATCGCACAAAAAAAAAAATCCATGGCTTGAAGTCAACCACAATAACAGCAACAAAAAACTAAATTTTAAATGGTTTTTTAAATTGCTAACAAGACGCACGTTCCATAAACACTGCCACAGCTGAAACAACTTTAAAACACGATGAAAACACTAATAAAACATTTAGACAACACAAACCTCGAGATTCGCACACCAAACGACATACACAACACTCCCCCCCCCCCCCTCCTCCACACTCCCACCCTTTCGGAGACCGATATAGATAGGTATTCTTGAAAAAGAAGAAAGAACAACGAGAAAAAAGGTTTGTTTTGTATAATATTGTCGGCATGAGTGAAACCAAACAACAAACAAAAAAAAAAAAATGCGAAAAATACTCGTATATAAAAAAAAACACATCATTACCCACCAATTAGGAGGCTGTGGAACAAAAACTTGCCAACTTTCAATATATTGCTGTTGTTGTACAATTTGAAAAACTTTAAACTCTTTTGGTGGCACAATAAGCATGACAACAAATGTGTACCACCAACAAAGTAAAGTAAACTTAAGTAAAGAACCGAAGTGATGGGGCTCGAAGTAAAGACCAGGCTGCTAGTACGTTTATACGTAAGTATGTAAGAATGTCTGTATTTAAACTAAAAGTCGAGAATAACAGCAATAACGACAGCCTGTTTAATAATTTTGGCTTTTGGAAAATAAATAAATACACTGTAAGATATTTTTAGGGGCAATTTATCAACAAAACAATTAAGAAAGTAAAGTCAGTCAAGCCCGACCATATACTTAATACCCTACACCCAGTATATAAATAAAACAGTTTTGTAGAAATGGGCGCTATATGGGAGATATTACCTATTATGGACCGATTATCCAAAAATTGGAGTTTTGACTAATTATGGACCGAACATTATAAAATTAAGTGTCATCATTTCTGTACATATGAAATTTATTTTTGTTGAATTTTATTCGGATAACAACATTTTTAAGAGATTTATGATCGTTAAAGTGATTTTCGGAAATGGGCCTTATATGGGATCTACGACTAACTATTAACCGATCTTCATAAAATTTGTAGATGTAATTTAGCTTCATTTATTACTCATTAAAATTTGGTTGGGATACTATCATAATTCAAACATTTATGATAGTTAAACTCCTATTTGCATAGTGACCAGGTGAAAAAATGGACCGATTTCCGCCAGTATCCATCCCATTCAAAATACTTTTCCTAAGATATTTTATTGAATTTCTACACCTCACACAAGGTAACTCCTCTAACGTTTTCCCAGATGTTGAATAGCGATGATATCGCCGTTTTTGTCAAAATATTACGTTTGAAAACCCTTAAAATCCGAGTCTGTTCTAGAGTGTTTATGACAAGCTGTAAGGTCTCAGGGTCAAATGTTCATGTGCTGTGAAATTCCACTTTCTTCTTTATTAGAATACTATTCAAACACAGCCGAATTGAATTAGTTCAAAAAAGTATTCCTTTAATCTTTGAATTAAAATAATAATTCTGTCGAACAATTTCGTATCAGGCCAAAAAGAGAAAAATTCAGAAATGAGTTTTCTAGTTAAATTGTCATTATAAAAATGTTAAGCAAATTTACTCCCCTGTCTACACTTTGGGCACTCCGTATTTGCCTTTAAAACATGAACTCTTTGTTTCATCTTCAGCTTAACTTTTAAATAATATTGGAGTCCATTTAACTAATTGTTAGACCTTTATATCTTTATTCAAAATTATTTTGTTTTGAACTTAAGATCAATTTCTTTTTATTAATTTTTTATTTATTCCAATATTTCGCTACAAACAAATAAATGCCAGGAATGTCAATTGTTGCTGTTTTAAATGAAGAAGAAATTTAAGGGATGCA
Organism: Bellardia pandia; assembly: GCA_916048285.2. Taxonomy (NCBI): domain Eukaryota; kingdom Metazoa; phylum Arthropoda; class Insecta; order Diptera; family Calliphoridae; genus Bellardia; species Bellardia pandia. The sequence continues at coordinate 13,158,016 of OU696530.1, read as the reverse complement.
TCTGATCCTCTGTCATATTCCAGTGCTGTGTAAATATTTTTAATTTTTGTAATTTTTTGACAAAAGTTTTGCTGTTGCTGACACCAACTTTGCAATTTTATTTAAATATCAATGAAATAATTAAAAAAAAACAATGAAATAATAAAATTAATTATTTAATTGCCATTTTAAATTAGTAGTATGAGTTTATTTCAGTATAAAATCATAAAAAATAACAATTCCACTTTAGAAATCTAAAGTGGTTTCATTTCAAAAAAAAAAATCGTTTTTCGTTTTCTAAAGACTCGATTTACGGAATCAAAACCACTTTTGATCGGAATTGAGTTCTGTGACATGACTGTATATTTAAAATGAAATCAATTTGGATTTGATTTAAAGGTACGCAATCTTTAAAATTAAAGTTTTTTAGTCCCCAAAAATTAATTCGGTCTCTATAGTTTCTTTTATAACCACCTCTTCACTAGCATTTTGAATGCTACGCCTTGCAAATTTTTACAAACTTATCAAAATTTGCTTTACAAAAATAGAATTTACGGTTTTTTGGAACGAAACAACATAATTATTTGCAAAATCTTGGCAAATTACTATTTTTAGTATTAACTTTTCACTTTGCATAAGAGAAAGTACATGGAATAGAAATTGCAAACAGATTATACAAATTTCAAAAAGTTTGCAAACTAAACTTATCAATTTCGGTTTATCACTTATCAAATACTAGAGTTCGGAGAAAACATAAAGTCTGGCAAATTGAAGAAAAATTGCACAAGTGCAAAGTGAAAAGTTGATAAGATGTTTTGTGGAATAGGTCTCAGCTTTTAAACAAATTTTTAAGTAATTTTCGCATATTATTCAATACGAATTAGGCTAACCAAAAATTCAATCAAATGTCAATGACCAAAATCAATGATTCTGGAACTTTTAAAAATATAAAAGTACAGAGGGTGGCCAAATTATTAGTTACACTATATTAATTAAGATTCAACCGCTTTTAATACGTATGTATATAAATTTATTTCTTGTATCAGATGTTTTCGTATTTTAATTCTGGTAATACTGTTAAATATTTTGTGCAGTATCAACAATGATTGGTGACATTAGAGTGCAGTTGTAGATCATTACCTGTCATTCTGCTCTGAAGTGTGAAATATGCAATTTTGATTAAATTGATTAAAGTCTGGCATCACGATGAATAACTAAAAGAAAATGTTCAAAAATGCATTCAGAGCATGCCAAAAAGGGTGCAAGCTGTAACTGATGTCAAAGAAGGTTCTACGAAATATTAAGATTTTTTTTCAAAAAATTTTGTCATATTTCTTTTATTCAAATATATATTTTTAAAACAAAATAATTTATTTTTAATTGAATTAGAAACACTTAATTTACTTAAAAGAACAATTTTAAAATGTTATACGGCTTCAAACTAAACAATTTTGCATGTGTAACTAATAATTTGGCCACCCACTGTACATATCGAGCCATAACCGCCGAAAAAATGTATCCCACAAACTCAAAATTTTACAGGGGAAGGTTTTTTTTAAATAAAATCAGTTTGAATAAAGCCATTATTTCAAAATTTATAATGTAAATATTGTTTTGTGTAATACATTTAATTTTAATAATTTTAAATGATGTTGAACTATCGATTTCGATTAAAAAACAACAATCGATTATGGTGTGGGATACATTATTTTGGCGGTTATGGCTCGATATAGCTTTTTTGAAGGGGAAAAATTGGGAACAAAGAACTTAAAAGTTTTGATTAAATTACTTCGGAAATTGTTAGTAATTTAAATAAGTTTGATTTGATTGGACTTCACTTTCTAAAACGTTAAAGGCGTATGTATGTATTCTATTATCAGTTCAAACCGACAGCAATTTATATTGTTTTAAAGAAAGATTATTATTATTCTTTTTTTTATCAGGCCAGTAGATTTCACATTTATATACAGATATTATCAAATCGTCATTTATCAGTAAAAATCCTGTACATAGATTAACCTTATAAATATAAATAAAGAATAAAACAAGTCTATTATTTTCCCAGTGTACAAATATGTATTTGCACATTAATAAGCTTGTAGTATTCTTCATTGGCCCGGATCGCCCGCCAAATACTCTCGACAACAAGCGCAAACAAAAAATATTGAAAAAAAAACAAAACAAAAAAAAAAAAAGTAAAAAGGGGTTACGCCTAAGTAGGCTTGTTGGCGCTTACATTTAAGGTTGGTTGTTCCATTTGTCTTATGTCTCTCGTTTAAGTATCGACAATAACCGAAACCGACATATTAAAAGGTTTTAAGCCGAAAAAATTACCTGCTTGACAAGAAAATAACAATAATATTGAATGGCGAAGTTTAACGCTGTTTTTGGAAAAAAAGAGCTAACATTTTAAACAATTCGTTTCACAGAAGGCTACTGCGGAAGGTAAGAATTAAGGAGTCTAAAGCAGCTAGGAGAAGCAGGAGGAGGTGGAAAGGAAATAACGCGAATACCAGCTAAATACACTAATAAAGGTTGTGTTAAACCATATGCATGGCTGGCTGGCAGTATCTTGTATGTATGCACATTCTGGGCTGCTGTGACTCTGTATGTCTGTCTGTCTGTCTGTCGGTCTCTGGTGTGGCTTGGTGTTGATGAAGTGAAAAAACTGTTGGTTGTTGAACATCATGTTTGTAATAATGTTAAGTGATTTTTATGCAAAATTGCTGTATTGCCTGGCTGCTGTTGCCTGTTGCTCTTGATGATGTTGGTTGATGTTTTAATGAAGTGATGTTGTGATGTTGTGTTGATGTCGTTGATTGTTTAGTTGTGCTGACGACGGACGATGAGAATGTCGATGATGTGTATGTTGTTGATGACGCGTTGCTAATGCTTTTTACCAACATCTTTGTGGGTTTTATTTTATTTTATTAATTTTTTTGTTGTTTATTGTTCTTGTTTAAGTTGTTAAATATGTGTTCATTTTGCTTGTAAGCATGAATTAAATGTTTGTTGAAACAACAAACCCAACAGAAAAAAAACATAATATGAGAGGAGGAGCATTTACTCAATAACTTGATCATTATTCGTGCATCAATTAGTTTTTGTGCATCATTCTTGTAGTGATATATTGTACCACATTGTAAGTCGTCATAATAACTATGTTTTTTTTTTCAAATTTATTAAGTACTAAAGTGTATGTCACAAAGTAATGAGGGCTGGTTGGTTAGGGTAATGGTAATTACATTTTCGATAATTAATACTTTAATATATACAAGTTAATAAGACTGTTTGGCAGACTATTTAAATTGTTAGCAGTAAAAGATCACAAGCGATTGTGGGCTTAACAGGATAGAGCAATATGTGTTTTAGTTAGCAACAATATTGTCATACTAATGGAAAAATTAATGGTGAAATTTGTAGAGAAAAATCATTATAAAACGCCTTTTGTCATTGTATAAGGGATATTAATGAATGTTATAGATACGTGGTTGGCACAAGGGGCCGAACGAGATCAACTATCCAGATCAGGGATGGAAAATAGAAGTTTGGGTTTTGTACTAAACTAAATAAATAAAATGTTCTTTTTAGGCTTCCACGGTTGCATGTTTAATATTTATTAAATAGAACAATTATTCCCAGCATGCCATTTTAGGAGCGCTCCGAAAAAGGAGTCAGAAAAGAGTCCAACAAAAGAGCATTTTCGGAGCGCTCCGAAAAAAGGAGTCAGAAAAGAGTCCAACTAAAGAGCATTTTCGGAGCGAAAGAAAAATTTGCTTGTTACTGTCCTGAGTCGACACGCAGTATGACTCAGAAATTCCACTTAATTATGTGTGTACCAAAGCGTTGTTCTCCTGCTATTTGTACTTTGAACAAAAAAAAAACATAGCTGTACCACACAAGAATGATAAAAACAAGATTACACAGAGCCCAAGAAAAACCTCATAAAAGACTCTTTTCTGGCATTATCTAAGAGCTCTTTAAGAGCCCAAAAAAACCCTCATAAAAGACTCTTTTCTGACATTATCTAAGAGCTCTTTCTGACGGACCATTTTCGAACGTAATGACGCTCTTTTCTGAAGGTTTTCGGAGCAATTATGATTGTTTTTTGGGCTCATAAAGAGCGTTAACGCTCCGAAAAAGGTGTCAGAAAAGACTCTTTTCGGACTCATATGGCTTGCTGGGATTATTTTTAGTTGAACTGTTAAATTTTTGATAATTTTTAGTTAGGCTTGAGTTCATTAAATTTAATTTTCATTAAATTATTATTTTTACTGAAGGTAGGAATTGTTTTTAAAACATGAAATCTTATTAAAATTTAATTGATAATTTTTCTTGGCTGAGCTGGCGATTGAACCTGGGTTGAATTTACATGTTTCGAGAATCACCACATTCTCTCATCAGAATTCTTTGCGTTCTAACCTCTGCACCACTGCGGTGCCTGCTAGCCAACAGACAAACATCAAACTTTTAACCAGTGTTACCGGTGGTACGAAATTTGCTGTAATTATCATTTTTCCATTTTATTTACATGTTGCTTTCCTTTTTTCTTCAGGGTTTTCGTATTCTTTCCGTCAAGACTTTGTCTTGAAAAGTTACACCCTGGCCCTCGATGTCGAACGATAACGTTCGCTTAGATAAGACTTAAGACACAAACGTGATTGTGGAATAAACAAACTTGATTGAGTAAAAAAATAGATACGATAAAAAGTTTGTTTCTTAAGTCTTATCTAAGCGAACGTTATCGTTCGACATCGAGGGCCAGGGTGTAACTTTTTCCTTTTTTAACTATGAATGCCATTAAAGGTTTTTTTTTATTTATTTTTTAAGGAGAAAGACTTGTCGTCGGTAGCCAAAGCTCCGAGTTTTCTTATTTGCAAGCATAACCAAATTCTACAATTGTTGAAATAAGCTTATTCTACAATTGTAGGCATAAGCTAATTCTAAAATTATTGGAAAAAGCTTATTCTACAATTGTAGGTATAAGCTTATATTTATTTAGTTTAATAAAATATTATTTGGAGAAGCTTTTTCTAAAATTGAGAATATAAGCTTATTAAATAATTATTTCAGTACTATTATCACGAGGGTTCCTTTTTGATTATTCTACAATAATTTAAAAGTGTTTTTCTATAGTTTCTCAAGTCTTTTTAAAGCTTAAGGCTTATGCTCGCAAGCTTTATTATAATATTTTTCTAAAGGGTTTTGGTATATATATTTCACAGACCTAAATCTTGTTTGTATCCGTTTATTAGGTATACATTTCAGTATTGAAAATTAGCTAAATCCGTCCAAAAATGTGTGAGAAACCAACCAAAAACTTTTGTAAAATTTTCAAATATCGTAAACATTTTAAATACTTATTATAAACTTTAACAAATATCACTAAAATATTTTAAATATTGTCAAATTTTCCAATATCGCAAAACATTTCCCAATTCATCATATTTCTCAAATTTCATTGAAATGTTTAAAATTTTCAAATATTGATTTTTTTTAATTGAAAAAAAAAATAAAAATGCAGTTTTTATTTAATTTCATTTTATCTCATGTCTTGTTTACCATATAATTTTTAAACAAAATTTTCATTTTCAAAAGACTTTCCTTGTAAATTCAGTTTCAGTTTAACTCATAAAAATATTAAACCAAATGGTGGTGTTTGAACAACAAACAACTGAAAAGAAATCATGCAGTAACATTTTTGTTTCTTATCAGCCACAATCGCTGACTTTCAGGCAACGATTGTTGCCGATTCCAAAATGTTGTTAATAACAACAATACTAAACAGCAATGGAAAATAAAACAAACAGGCATCAAGCAAACAGCAATTGTAGCTGAAATTAAACACAAGTATGGCATGAAATTCATTGTAATTGTTAAATATGAATAAACGGCCGTGTACAGCACAGATGTTTAAAGGTATAGAAAGAGGAATTAGAAATGAACTTAAGCCTAACTAATAGAAAAATATCAAAATTGAATTATTAACAGTTCAACAAAATACTACTAATTACCCTATAGCTAAGGCACAAGCCGTAAAGTTTATATGTGTACGAAAGTGCACAACAAACATAACAAAAACAAATGTATTCAGGTTTTCGAGACGAAGTCTCGACATGAATACGAAAGGAAAAACTGAAGAAAAGGAAAAACAACAACTTAAAATAGAAATTAATAAAATGATAATTACAGAAAACTTCGAACCACCAGTAACTGGTTAAAGGATTGATGTTGTCTGTTGACTAGCAGGCACCGTAGTGGTGCAGGGGTCAGAACGTAAAGAATTCTGATGAGAGAAAGTGGTGTTTCTCGAAACATATGTAAATTCAACCAACAACCCAGGTTCGAATCCTAGTCAAAAATTATCAAAAATAAAAAAAATTTTTCAAATTGTTAAACAATTCCTTCTTCAGTAAAAATAATTTAATGAAAATTAAATTCAAATGAACTTAAGCCTAACTAATAGAAAAATATCAAAATTGAAAGAGGAAAAGTTTAGAATATGTCAGTTAAAATCAGGCAGGCATGGCACCATTTGTAATAACAACACTTAATAATTCTGGTTAATTTTGGTTATCAGACAACTTTTTTATTATGTAAAGTTTGCAATTAAATAAAGCATAAACAGCAAGAGTTTATCCTTTTAAAGCTCTGTTTTATTTCCCCTGCAAACCTTCCGCAGAAGCAACCACGTTTTTTGCGTTCGTTATTTTTAAGGCGAGAGGACCACCGTCCTAAGTGAATGTGTTAAACAGCACGCATTGTGATTATCAGAGAGTGTTACCAGTGTACTAACTTAAAATGCAGCTGTTTTAGCTTGATGCACACAACAACAACTGAACTAACACAACAATAATAAAAGGCAATTTTAGGCCTTTTTTCAACTCTATATAAGTCCATTTAACCCACCATATCAACCCTAAAAAATCTTTCACACAAAGATTTCCTTTAGCTGATTTTAAGTTTTTTTTTTTTGTGTAACGAATAAAAAAAACTAAACCTACTTATCCCAACTTTAAGATTTCTGTTTTGTAGCTTATTGTTGTTTGAAATACAAAAACCAACGAAAAAACTCAAGCTTTTTTAAGTTAAAGAAATAATAAAACTAAAAAGAATAAAAAACGTAAATATGCTGCTTACAGAAAAGTATGTGTTGTATTTTATCGTTAAACAATCGAAGGCAATAAATATCTTACAAATAAGCAAAATGTGTTGGAATGCAAAATCGACCCCATCGTTGTCGTCATCGACAACATACTCGTACTACCTTCCACACATTACAATTGCTATGGCTATGGAAGGAAAAAAGATCATACTCCTCGCCTTACAACAAATACCCGTAAAAATAAATACAAACTTTTTTCTTTACACCATAACACTAACACACACCATCTTCCCAACCCTGCTCTCTATCTTTTTGTTGGAGTTTTTTTTCTTCTTTTATTATTTTTGTGGCATTGTTATCCTCCAATTTCCAAACAATAATCAGCTTCAACTTTTACGTTAACCCACCATATAACTCCAAAAGCAAAATGAAAAAAAAAAAAAAAATAAAAAAGTATGAAAAAACTAAAGGTTGCGCGAAAACAATAATGCAACAAATTTGTGTGAAATCTCACAACAAATCACACATATACGCCAAGTTCATATACCACTAATGCTGCACATTCAACATACGAGTACATTGCCAGTATATAATATAATTTGAGTTTGAGTTAACTGCAGTTAAAGCGAGGATATACACACACATATTTTTTTATTGTCAAAATGTTAAAAAAAAACTTAAAAGTTGAGGTCACGACTGATAAAAAAATTTGTAGTTTTTTTTTTCGTTCTTCCAGTTACTTCACTTGGTTTCATTGATTTTATTTTTGAAAAGTTGTCAATTTGTTGGGTAAAAAGAGTTTTTTAATTTCATTATTTATGGTATTTGAATGAGATCATCAACACTTTGAAGGGAACAAACAACAGTAATAATTTGCATAGAACGTTTTTAAAACTATAAATTGTTAAAAACAAAAAGCTTCTCTAATTTGTTTAGCTTTAATTCTTGTAGCTTTTAAAAGCGTTTCCAATGTAATACATCCAAAATCATAGTCTTAACAAGATATAAAAAACAAAAATTTATTGAAAATTTGTTGCAAATAACACGTCTATTTTGGCTTCAAATTTGAGAATTTCTGTCATTTTCAATTTGAAAGTCTCTGTTGGATTTTTTATTTAATCCAATAACCTGCGCTGTGGAAGTTTACGTGATACCCCAGTGTAATGAATATATAGACGTTTTATTTCTTAATTCATTAATATAGTATGTATATATTTATTTAAGATGTTAATTCATGAAGATATAAAAAGGAAGTGAAATATTAAGTGTTATAACTTTAACTGTTATAAGCAATAAATGGTTGTATGTATTTGGGTTGTAACGTAAGGTTGCAATTTTTCTTACAATCTCCCGCTCAAACCAAATGCATTTAAAAAATATTTTCAAAATTCAAATATTTACAATTCAATTTCTAACAAATTACAACAATACAAATGCTTTTGTTTAGATAATATTTTAGTTAAAATATCTGCCGCATTTTCATTTGAAGATATGTATTTTATATCGATGTCCTTTTCATCAAACTTTTCCCTTATGTAGTGATAGCGGATGTCAATGTGTTTGCTTTTCTTCTGTACTGTAGGATTTTTAACCATAAACGCTGCACTCTGATTGTCGCAATGTATGGGAGTAGGACCGTTGACATAATTATCGAAACCCATTTCTCGCAAAAGACATCGATGAAAAATTGTTTCTTTTGTACCTTGGCATAATGCGATGTACTCAGCTTCCATAGTGCTTAAAGCCACCACTGATTGTTTTTTGGATTCCCAAGCTATAGGACCTCCGGCAAAAAACATAACAAATCCTGAGTAGGATTTCCTATCATTGGAATCATTCGCCCAGTCAGAATCTGTGAAACATTCCAAATTTTTTATATTATTAGAAAATTTAATTTTACCTATAGGATATTTCTTCAAGTATCGCAAGACAAATTTTGCTGCCGCAAAATGCTCTTTATGTGGATGTGTGTTAAATTGTGATAATTTCGATACCACATGCATCAGATCTGGTCTCGTTATAACGGCCAGGTACATCAAAGCACCAATTAGACTTTGATAGCTTGTTGTTTCCAAACCTTCGCAGTCACTTAAACATTTATTTAATATCACACCACTAGGCCATGGTGTTGTCGCAGGTTTGCAATTTAACATGCCCCATCGTTCTAGCAATTGTTCAGTATAACGTTTTTGATGTATAGTAATGTCACCTCTCGGACCATCTCGACTAATCTCCATACCCAAATAGAAGGATATTTCGCCTCTATCTATAGCTTTTACTTGTTTGTTTAGGCTCATAATTATATCTTGCATATCAGACTCACAGGAACATGCTACCATCATATCGTCGACGTAAATAGCAATAATACATATTTTGTTGCCTTCCCTTTTTACGTAAACACAGGTATCTGATTTACACCTTTTAAAGCCAATTTCAACTAGAATGTCGTTTACCTTTTTATTCCATTCTCGGCCCGCCTGCTTTAAACCATATAGGGCCTTTTTAAGTTTACACACTTTATTGGGAAATTTATTGTCTTCAAACATTTTTGGCTGCACCATAAATACATCGTCCTCTAGGTCTCCATTCAGATAAGCTGCCTCTATATCAATGTGTTTTACGAGCAATTTGTGCTTTACTGCTATCGCCAACAATAAACGAATTGTTGAGTGCCTTACAACGGGTGCAAACGTTTCACGATAATCAATATTCAATTTTTGTGAACACCCATGTGCAACTAACCTTGCCTTATATTTTTCTATAGCACCATCTGCCGAACGCTTCACAACAAAAACCCATTTACTGCCTATTATATTTTTGTCACTAGGCCTATCGACTAATTGCCACGTACCGTTTTTAATTAAAGAATTATATTCCTTTTGCATTGCTTGTTTCCACTTATCAGCATCTTCTGAGTTCAAGGCTTCGTTCACAGAATTGGGGTTTTCGATTATAGAATTTAACATCTGTGGGCCGTCTTCTGTAACATACACTTTTCGTGGTCTTCCTTTACCACCTGTTCTTAGTATTTTGGGCCTGCCTCTTTTTCTTTTGTTTTCCACAACCACTGTGTCTTCTCTTTCAGTTTCGCTACTAAGCAAGTTTACTTCACTACCATGAATATTTTCTTTTCTTTCGTTAACAGGCATATTTTCTTCACTTTCAACATCATCACTTTCAACATCATCACTTTCAACATCATCACTATTGTTGCCTTGTAATACAGGTTTGTCATTATTATCAGCGTTTTCTTCAAAAATGTTCACGTAAAACATGTCTTCTTCATCATCTTCACTTATTTTCTCAAAAGATTTTTCAAAAAATATGACGTCACGGGCTATAACAATTTGTTTAGTTTCGGTGTTATATAAACGATAACCTTTGGTGTAAATCTGGTATCCTACGAATTTCATTTTTATACCTTTCGGCAAAAACTTACTGCCCTTTGCTTTTGGTCTTTTGTTTAACACGACGGCATCACACCCGAACGTTCTGAAATGATACACCGCTGGCTGTTTACCAGTCCATCTTTGATATGGAGTTACGTCATCAAGAACTTTTGTGGGTGATCTATTGCGTAAATATGTGGCCGTATAAACGGCTTCGCCCCACAAACATTGTGGCAATCCAGACTGCTCTAATAAACAACGACTCATTTCCACCAGGGTTCTATTGGCCCTCTCGGCAATGCCGTTTTGTTGCGGGGAATAGCTTACAGTTGTCTGGTGCACGATTCCCTTTTTAGAAAAAAATTCTTTGAACTTATTATTGATGAATTCTGTACCGTTGTCACTCCGAACAACTTTTATTTGGCGGCCTGTCTGCTTCTCCGCGGTCGCAGCAAAATTAATAAATGCATCAAAGGCATCATTTTTGTGTTTTAAAAAATATATTGATATAAAACGAGAATAGTCGTCTATAAATGTCATAAAATATGACGATCCACCAACACTTTTAACCGCTATTGGTCCACAAAGGTCTGTATGCACAACTTCTAATAAATCTGTTGTTTGAATATTGCCGTAGTTCTTGAAAGGCTTCACTGATATTTTGTTTACTGCACACGTAACACATTCAATTTTATTTAGCATTTTAATATCGAGACCTTTAACCATTTTTTTAGCTGACAATTTATTTAAATCATTGATATTTATGTGCCCATATCTCTCATGCCACTTTTTTGCCAAAGAATCATCAGAAACTGAATTGACGATTTCTAATTCTTTCATCACCTTTACATTCGTAACAAACATTCCTTTATCTAAAACAGCTGACAAAATATTTTGTTCTTTACTTTGAATAACAGCTTCATTATTTACAAAATTAACAGAATAACCAGCTTTTATAACTTTACATATCGAAATAAAATTAGAATGCAGTTTAGGTACATACCAAACGTTCTGTAAAGTGAGCTTACAGTATTCTGTTTCAATAATGACGTCTCCAATACCTTCTGCATTTATGCTCTCCCCAGATGCTAATATGATCTGCTGATTCGATTCTGTTAACTTAGAAAACAAGTTTTTTGTTCTGCACATATGCGACGTCGCGCCGCTGTCTAGAATAAAAAGCTCTGTTACGTTATTTACATTTTCATGTAATGAACATGCAAATTCAACTTTATCATGTGATTTGCATTGTGAGCGTATATGTCCCTTTTTGCCGCAACGGAAACATTTAATGTTATTAACATAATTGGTATTTTTCTTTTCATCTTGGCGTTGATCTTCTTTATTATAGTTTGAACGTGGTTTGTTACTGTTAAATTTCTTATTTCTTTTAAATTCGTTTTTTGAATTCGCCGCAAAAACTGTTTCACTTTGGTTGATTTTCTTATTATTTTGTCTTAGTTCTTCCTCATATATTTTAGAAATTAATTTATCTATCCTGGGCAAACAATCTCTGCTTTCGATAGCAATCACAAAATTTTCCATCTCATCGGGCAAACTGCACAGGAGTAGAATGGATAATAAATCATCATTTAGAACTATACCAATTTCTTTTAGTTCGTCAACAACAGAAATAAATTCGTTTATTTGTGAGGAACAATTTTGAGTTGCATTAAATCTAAATCTTACAAGTTTTTTAAACAAATTAACTTTTCTTGAAGCAGTATCAGCCTTATACAACGAGCTTAAAGTAATCCACGCACTTTTTGCTGTGCTACAGTTTTTGATATGGATTAACTCACTAGGTTTGACGCTTAACGTTATAGTTGCAAGTGCCTTGGCATCATTTCTAATCCATTTGCTTGCCAACCCTTCATCTTCAGGACAGTTCTCAATTATGGTGTCCCATAGATCCAACGTTATTAGCAGACTTCTCACCTGAGTACACCAAGTTCCAAAATTTTCGCCACTTAATTTTTCAATGTTCGCTACACTGGTTGCCATTCCTTAGCCGTGTTTTTTATATTGGACAAAACAGTTTAAAACCTTACACACGTTTCTTCACTTCGTACTTAACCTCAAATTATTCTTGACCACTTAGGTTACCAGGGATCTGGGCCCATAACCTTTGTTGGATTTTTTATTTAATCCAATAACCTGCGCTGTGGAAGTTTACGTGATACCCCAGTGTAATGAATATATAGACGTTTTATTTCTTAATTCATTAATATAGTATGTATATATTTATTTAAGATGTTAATTCATGAAGATATAAAAAGGAAGTGAAATATTAAGTGTTATAACTTTAACTGTTATAAGCAATAAATGGTTGTATGTATTTGGGTTGTAACGTAAGGTTGCAATTTTTCTTACAGTCTCGTTTTACTTTTAAGAACCAGTCAAATACTAAGAGTTTCCCTAAGTCGAAAAAAAATTTAGGTCTACTATTAGGCCTGCTTAAAACGAAAAAAAAAAATAAAGTTGAATTCGAAAAAATATAATTTTTATACAAAATTTTAATTTCGAAATTTAAAATTCCAAGAAATTATATATTAAATTATATTAATTTTATTTTTTAACAATCTTCTAAAAGATCTAAAATATTTTAACATTAAGAACGAATAGAATAATTTGAATATCACCAAAAATCCTTATAATCTGAAACTAAGTTAAAAATTAAAAAAATACTAAAAAAAACTTATAGATTTTTATAAACATTTTGAATTTCGAAATTTAAATTTGTACGAAATTGTGTGAAATTATAATTTAAAATAAATAAAATAAATAAATAATTTTTTTTAATGAATCCTCTAGTCTCAGAGAATTTTTTGTCAGCTTAAAAAATTTTCGAACTTAACTTCGAATTTTCGAACATAACCCAAAAATCTTATTTTGTCAAACTACTTTGAAAATACTAAAAATTACTAAATAAATTTCAATATTTTTACAACATTTTTTAAGTTCGAAATTTTAAATTGTACGAAAATGTATTACAATAAAACTAATTTTATTTAATTATAAAATCTCAAGTTCTAGAGAACATTTTAGCGTGTCTAAAAAATTTTCGAACTTTAGTTCGAATATTCAAAACATTATGCAAAAACCTTATATGTATTCTCAAACTACATACATATGTACTTTGAAAATATAATAAATTACAAAAGAAATTTCAATATTTTTAGAAAATTTTTTAAATTCGAAATTAAAAACTCTGTGAAAATGTTTCAAAATAAAATTAATTTTAGTTTTTAATGAATCCTCTGGTTCCAGAGAATATTTTGGCAGCTCTAAAACATTTTCAAACTTAAGTTCAAATTTTCGAACATAACCCAAAAAAATTATTTTATCAAACTACATACTTTGATAATACTAAAAATTACTAAATAAATTTCAATATTTTTACAACATTTTTTAAATTTGAAATTTTAAATTTTACGAAAATATGTTAAAATAAAACTAATTTTATTTTCTTATAAAATCTAAAGTTCTGGAAAACATTTTGTTTATGTCTTAGTTCGAAAAAATTTAATTTTTATGAAAAATTTTAACTTCGGAATTAAAAAGGGAACGAAAAAGTATTAAAATACAGTAAAAATTATTTAAATTTAGTTTCTTTTGAAACTGTAAGTTAAAGAGAACATTTTTGCAGATTAAACAAACTTTAGAACTTAATTTCGAAAAAGTGTTTATCTATATTTCAAAACTATACGAAAATACAATAAATTACTAATAAATTCTGAAATTTGTATACAAATTTCTAAATATGTATATAAATGCATATACAATAAAACAAATTTTAATTTTTATTTAAAAACTTATGTTCCAGACATCCAGCTCCAAACTAATTACAAATTTAAGTTCGAAATTTCGAACATTGTTTGATTACATTTCGAAAACATATTCCAAATACAATACACATAAATTGTCTTTACGAAATTTTAAATTATACGAAAACGTGTTATAACAAAACAAATTATGAAGTAAATTAGACAAATGAAATGTTAATTTAAATAAATTTTTTTTATCAATTTCAACTAATCAATATATTTGGTGGTGAATACAAACTGTAAAGAAAATTATTGCCACCAATATTGAAGTTATTACGAAACTTTAAACCAAAACAACATGAAAGCCTGTTAAATATTTAGCATATTCTCCCCTTAAGATCCCTTACAAACATTATTAAATCTGTAAATATTTACTAATCTTTTTACCCACATAAACTTATTTGTAATGACCATCTTAAAACGTGCAAAAGATGAACAAAATATTCTGGCAAAATAAAATCGTTACCTTTCAACAAAAAAGGATTATCCTTCTAATAAATATCATAAATTGCGTCAATATATACCGGATTTTTATTTCCAAATCATAAATTTATATGTACAACGAACGTAATATTTTTTTTTTTGAACAATTTCATATTATTATTTCATGTTTTTATTCACATCGTTTTGTTCGGGAAAAAATGAGGAGTAAAAAATATAAAATATGGATTTTAACAACATAAAATTGCATTATAATATCGTCTGGTCGTCAAAGATAAGAAAATTTATCCAATGGTTTATATTACCCGTAAATACTCAAACTCTCCTCTTAAACGCACGAACAAACATACAGCAATACACACAGTCACTGAGCCAGCCATACATTGTGCGATTTTGAGTTCATAACTTGCCACACCGCCAGCACCGAACTAGCAACTACTACTGCTACAAAGTGCTGCTGTGAGTTCCTGGTTACTGGTATAAACTTTCATGAATTAGCAAGAATAACCAGCCAACAGCAGCCCAGGCAGGATATGTGGCCACAATGTTTCACATTTTTATGACTCTGATGATGAGAATGCTGACGATGATGGTGCTTGTGTTTGTGTATATAGGTATGTGTAATGGTAAATGGTGTTGTTGTAAAGTGTAAGAAGTGGTGAGTTAACAATACTAAAACTTTTTTTTTGATAATTTCTGTTGCTCTAAGACCAACCAACAGGCAAACAAACCAACGTCGTCGTGAGCATTTTCATCAGCATCGCACACATCTTTTTTTAAATATTTTACTTTTACTACTCAATGCTTTCTTCTTTCCTTTTTGGTGGGTTATAAAAGATTTCAACCATTCGATAAAATATTTTGGCGAAAAAAGGATATTATTGCTATTTGGTGTGTGAGTAAACATTTATGAGTGGTAAGCAATGAAAGGATTAACTTTAAATATTTATTTTACTTTCTTTCGTCTCTATGTATACAACTTATTTATGGCTTTTTGAAAGGGGTAGAATAGGGCGAAAGAGAGAGAGAGAGTGAGAGAGAGTGGGAAACGTAAGGAAGAGTTAGCCAGTTTGGTTTGTCGAAGATATCTTTATGTTTATAAGCTCATATCCGGTATTTTATCGTTAATACTATTTGTTAAATATTTAGAGTTAGAGCTGAGTGTATGTATATAAACTCATACAAATAGAAGTGAGAAGTAAGTATAATTTATGTTGAAATTTACGAGTATAGTATATTTTTTATGGCTTCCCTTACTAAGCTTAAGAAATATGATTTTATAATGTTTATTAAGGTTTAGTTCAAGTAATATAATTTTGAAAAATTGTTGGCACCATTTAAAATAATAATTACTGTAGCTAAGCTAAAAAATAAGGAGCAAAAAACTATAGAACTATATTCTGTTACACATAGCTACTGTTCACATGGTGAACAATTGATTGGCTGTTATTAAACAAAATGTACAAAAGTTTACCAACACTAGTTGATACCCGCAACATTAACACTAAACGGCTTTTCTTTTCAGTCACGATATATAGCTAAAGTTAACTAGTGCAAGTTAGTTAACCGTGTGAACAGCTACCGTTAAAAAATGAAATAAGAGTTATGAGCAATGGAACATTTTTGGAAATGGATTTATTCTGTGACAGATTTTCCTGTATATTTTTTAATCGAATTATTAGCCCCAATTTACACGAAGCAATTTTTATTGAAATGATGGATCTTATTTTTTTATTTAAATTTCTTCGTTGTTCACACAGCACAATATAATTGTTTAAATCACTCGTATTTTTATTTGAGAGTATACACACATTTGTATATATGTAATACAAATAAAAGAGTAAACATTTGGCAAATATTTACTCAAAAAATCGTAACCACTTGTTTTAGCACAAATTTGTTTAACGTTGTTTACTCTTACAAAAGTTTTGCAAGATCAAACAGCATCACATAAATTAAAACTAAATATTTGCTGTGATTTGGCCGATATAAGAAAAGTTTTTTTTTTAAATAAATAAACGAGATCAAATATATGTTATTTAGTGGTTACGTCTTTTTTGGTAAATATTTGCCATATGTGACCGTAACTTAACAATAATTGTTAGTACAATCTAGTCTATACTCGTCTTATCTTCCACTCACCCCGATGTCTGAAAGGTAATCAGCTAAGCTTATAGCGTTTTTTTTCTGGCAAAAATGTTACACTTTTCTCCAAAAAGTGTAACATATATGTAACATTTTTGCCAGAAAAGAAAACGCCATTAAATAATTGCTTCATGTAAATTGGGACTTAGAAAACGGTTGTTGCAATTTATCTTGCCAATATGAAAATATAATAGGTTTGTAGTATATCTAATTTCGAATTTTTAAATACATCTTTTAATTTACAGTCTTAAAAACTTGTTCTTGTGTAAACAAAACTCTAGCCTCTTTTTTCAGAAAAACGATGAATACACCAATATTAAAAATTTCCCCCTAAGATTTTTCATTAAAATCCTCTTAGCAAAATGTTTATAAGAGATAACGAGTTCATTTACAAAAAGTATATAATACTGCTTTTTCCCACAATTCTAGTTTAAAAATATCAGCAGCACAGTCATTAAAAACTCCGCTTATCACTGATAAATATAAATTAAAAATTAACAAAAAAAAAAAACACCCTTAACTCCCAAATATAACGTGGTATGACAGCATTGTGCAGGATTTAAACTAATGTGCTTTTCTTAGTTCAACGGACATATATACATACGCACATATTTTTTTCTCATCATTAATTCTGAAAGTCATTTGACTTTTTCCACATCGTTTTGTAAATCTATCAAACACTGACACTTACTGATGAGATTGTGATATACTTTTTGGTTGGTCGTACGTTTTCCTTTCTTTATCTCCGCTAAAGTGGGCGTTTTATATAGCAGCAAAAGCAGCAGAAAAAACAACACAAATATGAATATTAAGTGGGATCTCACAAAAATAAAGAGGTGGTTGTTTGTTTTGGCAGACATCCCTTTATTCTGTTGAAGTTTATCTTTGTTGTTGTTTGTTAAATCAAAACTTGTGAGTGCGTGTGATAAAATATTGGCATGTATTTTGTTTATTACAACTAATATTTTCGTTGATGTTGTAATATGCTGTAGTCATTGCTGTAAAAGCGACAAGGCGATAAACTTCAAGAATATAAAATATAGAAAATATAGACCAAATATGCTTTTTCGATATTAAATGTTAGAAAAGTAACTTTCAAAATGTTTTTAGGAACATATTTCTCATGTGCAGAAAATCTCCGAGAGTTAAACCTTTAATTGAATACTAATGCATTATGAAGCTTCCAAAATATATTCCAATACAATTGTTGGATATATTAAACATCTAAACAACTTATTTAGGAAACATCTAAACTTAATTTTCCAGTTATTATTTTTTTTATTATTATTCTCTTAAATTTCTTGAATTGCAAAATAACAACATTTGGATAAATTTAAAAGTTTCGGATCTAAAAATTTTTTCATGATTTATATGTCCAATGCAAAGAATGCATAAAAATAATTTAGTACTTTCTTAAAATTTTGTGTATAGAAAATGTAGTGTATACCAGTTTTTTTCTATAGAAAATGTATGCCAGTTTTTTTCATAAAAAATTTTCTGTATAACAGCTTGTTACTATAGTATATTTTCTGTATAACAGTTTTTTTCTATAGAAAATTTACTGTATAACAGTTGTTTTCTATGGAAAATTTTCTTTATAACATTTTTTCTATATAACATTTTGTGTATAACAGTTTTTTTCTGTGGATAATTTTATTTATAACATTTTTTTTCTATAAAAAGTTTTTTGTCTAACAGTTACTTTCTATAAAAAAATTTTTTTATAACAGTTTTTGTCTATAGAAATGTATATCTAACAGTTTTTTTATATTAACTTTTGTGTATAATAGTTTTTGCTATAGAAAATGTTGTGTATAACAGTTTGTTACTATAGAACATATTTAGTATAACAGTTTTTTCTATAAAATATTTTCTGTATATCAGTTTTTTTTTATAGAAATTTTTTTGTATAACAGCTTGTTACTATAGAATATTTTCTATATAAAAGTTTTTTCTTTAGAAAATTTTTTGTAAATGTAACAGTTTTTTCTATGGAAAAATTTCTTTATTTTTTTTCTATAAAAAGTTTTTTGTCTAACAGTTACTTTCTATAGAAAAAATTTTTTATAACAGTTTTTGTCTATAGAAATGTATATCTAACAGTTTTTTTATATTAACTTTTGTGTATAATAGTTTTCTCTATAGAAAATGTTGTGTATAACAGTTTGTTACTATAGAACATTTTTAGTATAACAGTTTTTTTTATAAAATATTTTCTGTATATCAGTTTTTTTCTATAGAAATTTTTTTGTATAACAGCTTGTTACTATAGAATATTTTCTATATAAATTTTTTTTCTTTAGAAAATTTTCTGTAAATGTAACAGTTTTTTCTATGGAAAATTTTCTTTCTACAGTTTTTTTTTTCAATAGAAAATTTTCTGTATAACAGTTGCTTTCTATAGAACTTTTTTTTATAACAGTTTTTGTCTATAGAAATGTGCAACAGTTTTTTTATATAAACTTTTGTGTATAATAGTTTTTGCTATAGAAAATTCTGTGTATAACAGTTTGTTACTATAGAAAATTTTTTGTATAACAGTTTTTTCTATAAAAAATTTTCAGTATAACAGTTTTTTTCTATAGAATATTTTTGATACAATAATTTCGGAGTTATTTTTTGTCTCTTCCAAAATTCAAGATTTAATTTAATTTAGCTGAAGTAAAAATTTTTCGCTTGTGGTTTACATTGTAATCTGAAGCGCTCAACTATGTAGACATAAATGATAATATGCAAATTATAACAAAAAAAAAAATATGTCTATTATTGGGTGGTTTAGCACACTATCTTCTCTACAGAAAAAAAGAATCTCTTGACACTTGTCAATTCTTTTTTTATTTCCCCAGATATTCTTTATTTCTATATTGTATATACTCGTACATATTATTGTATCTAGAAAATATGAATTTGTTTCGACAGATAAATGTACATTTACTACTCTATATAAATTGCATTTGCAGTAGTATATTGTTTAACTTGTTTTTCCTTTAATACATATTTTCATATTTTTATTATTACAACTAGTATCTATCTCTCATGCAAAGAAGAGATATGGGTTTTTTTCAGAAAATATTCTGGGTATGAGTATTAAAGACGACGGTGATGATTATGACGATGGTTATTGTGGGTGTAGTTAGTATAAATGGTTCGTGCTGTCTATCTGTTACTCTATTTACGTTTGAATATCTGTCTGTCTGTTTGTGAGTTTGTTGCTGTTGTTGAACATTGCTCTTGTTGTGATACTGTATAACAAAAATAAAAACAATAACAACAACAATAACAATGTATTCGTTCGTTTGTTATCTTTAAAATTCATGAATGCTTCTGCTTATCTATAAAAACTGCATACTTGCAGATGCTTCTGTTGTGTTATGTTTACTCTGATGTTTAATATTTTTTTGTTTTTGCTGTTGTTGGTCTTCATCTCTCTCTCTCTACTGCTGCTGCTGGTGATGATGATAATGTTGTAGTTGTAGATGTTTGTATTGTGTATTTTGTACAATATTGACTAGATTGCTACAACTATAACGACTGCTACTACTTCTTCTAACTGTTGGCGTTAGTGTTGTGTGTTTTATATGATGTTTTATAGATGTCTGTGTTGTTGTTTCTATTTTTTTTTTGTTCATGTTTACTATCATGGTCTATAAGTTTGGTAACAACAGAGCAAAAAAAAAAGTTTGTAGTTATCTCTTATTTTTCCATACACTTGCCTTCTCATGTTGCAACTAAGCTAAATTTAAATGCTATCAAATCATCAGGGACGTAGGAAGATATGACTTTTTTTCATTTAACACGAAATTTTAAAGTATTTTCAAAACAAATATCTTATTAAGTTTTGTGTTTCTGGAAATTGGTAAACAGAGATAAAATTTTTAAAGAAAATTTTGATTGAATTTTGTGTTTTTTTTAAGAACTTTATCTTCAGTTTTGATCTTGTTTAAAATTATCTAAGATTGTCAAATGTTTGATACACAATGTCTTAAATAACAGGGTTTAAATTTTCTTGAAATATTTATTGACAATTATAATATTTCTTCACAGAAATAAAAAACCTGAAAAATAAGATTTGTGACATCAGAGAAGCGACTAATTACTTATTGAGCCTTTAATAGGATAATAAAAGAATAAAAAATTAAATTTGTGTAAGGTATCAAAATAATATTCAAAAATATGGTGTTGTCTTCAATTCCAAATTAAAATTTTTAATTATATTTCTTAGAAAATTCGCTTGCACAGAAAATTGACTATTGAAATACTTACAAAATTTCTATAAAAAAACTGTTACAAATAAAAACTGCTGTAGAAAAAACTGTTACACACAAAATTTTGTATAAAAAAACAGTTATACACAAGATTTTCTGTATAAAAAACAGTTTTACAGAAGATTTTCTACAAAAAACTGTCTATAGAAAAAACTGTTATAAACTAGATTTTTTGTAGAAAAAACTGTTATACACAAAATTTTTTAAAAAAAAAAAAAAAAAAAAAAAACATTTAAACACACAAAATTTTCTGTAGAAAAAACTGTTATACAGAAGATTTTCTACAATAAAACTGTGAAGAACTAAATTGTTATATACTAGATTTCATGTAGAAAAAAACTGGTATACACAAGGTTTTGTATAGAAAAACTTTTATACACAAGGATTTCTATAGAAAAAACTGTCATACACAAAATTTTCTATAAAAAAAACTCTTATATACAAGATTACACTGATTGCACAAGATTTTATATAGAATTAAAACTTATACACCAGACTTTCTATAAAAAAAACTCTTATACACAATATTTTCGATATAAAAAACCAAATAAACACAAAATATTCTATAGAAAAAACTATCTTACACATAATTTTCTATAGAAAAACCTATTTTACACAACATTTTATATAGAAAAAAACTGTTATACCCAAGTTTTCTATAAAAAAAAACTGTTATATGCAAAATTTTCTATATAAAATACTGTTAAACACAAAATTTTCTTTAAAAAAACTCTTATATACAAGATTACACTGTTATACACAAGATTTGATATATAATTAAAACTTATACACCAGGTTTTCTATAAAAAAACTCTTATACACAATATTTTTGACATAAAAAACCATATAAACTCAAAATATTCTATAGAAAAAACTATCTTACACATAATTTTCTATAGAAAAACCTATTTTACACAACATTTTCTATAGAAAAAAACTGTTATACCCAAGTTATCTGCAAAATTTTCTATATAAAATACTGTTAAACACAAGATTTTCTATAGAAAAAACAATCATATGGGACATTCTTTGTAAAAAAAACAACAATTATACACAAATACTATTGTATAAGAAAATACCCAACTATACCCCAAATTCTTTATAGAAAATCAATTTTTAACAACATTTTTATTATTACTTTATATTACATTTATATTATTGCAGCTTCTGCTGACCTGTCCTGTTTGCAAAAATCCGTCTTTTTCCACAATAAAAGAAGTATTTTACAGCTCTTTTGCCCCTTGAACATGACATGTCCTCTCTCTATCCCTTTTTACCACTACAAGTCAATTACATTTTTGGTTTAATGATAAAACAAAATAGTAAAAAAAATTGTTTTATAAAGATAAATGTTTGTAGATTTGTATGAATACATATTCCATATTCGACATGCTAGATTCTTTTTGTCTAATGTTTTCTATACAGATACGACGAAATTATCTACATACTCATACATATGTATGTATAAAGCACAATTCATATATAATTTTTATTTGAAAGTTTATTTATCTGTTGTTGGTTGGTTATAAATTTTTATCGTTTTTATCGTTTTTGTTTTTTTGGTTTTTAATGACATTCTAACTCTCATATTATAGACATTATACGAATATTTTAGTGCTATTGTGTATAAAGTTGTTTTAAGACATGCACATAAACACTATGGTTTAGACTGACACTGACACTAACTACTACTATAACAAAAAGAACCACAATATTTTGTATTCGTTACATAATTAATCATTTGATATCTTTTAGATATATACATATATATATATTTTTTTTAGAAATTTTTTGTTTTTTTTTTTTTTTAAATCTATACAAAAAAGTGTGCATGAAACATCATTTATTTTGAAATCGTTAAAGCGATAAGCAACAAAGAAAAGAGTTTTAAGTTAAATAATAAAACAAAGAAAGACGAATTAAACATTTTTAACTAAATATTACTACTTAATAGCGAAAGGAATGGATAGATAGAAATTTTAAGTAATGACAAGAAAAGACAGATTTTTCTATGTTTAAATTTTTATCAACATTTTTAAATGAAATTTCTGCTAGCATAAGCCAGGTAGAATTTCCCAAATCTGAACTTTTACTTGGTTTGTTGGATATTTCGAAATTGTTAAACTTAAAAAAAAACTTTTTACAAGATACCTTCATCCATCATTGGTTAAAATAAAACAATTTTTGAACAAAATTTCAAATTTTTCGTTCTAGGACAGAAAAGTCAAGTCCAACTTTCTTAAAATTATTTTGAAAGAAATGCCTTTAAGAATTATTGAAGTGAAATTTAATAGTAGTATTAATCGAAAGTGGAAAATTTGTTTAACTAATGGTGTTTTCTTTTCTGAAATAAAATGTTACACCTTTATTATGTACATTTTTATAATGTTTACCTCACATTTTAAAGATGTCGCATTTTTAATGGTCAGAATAGAACATAAAATTACAACAGTGTAACACTTTTTTTTCATGTACAGCTGGTTTTGTTTATTTTTTGTTAAAAAAGAAGAAGCAGATAGCTCCCTGGTAAGATCACTTGAAATACGACAATGAATATCTCTCAAAAAGACCAATGTCACCTTCCCGACTAATACGCAAATTTTTCTTAAACTATAAAAATTATATATATAAACATACATTACATATATGTATAAGAAGTAGGAGATATTGTTCTATGAAATTTTACATATGTACATCAACTTCAGAGTATTCATTAATTACGTTCTCTAAAAAGCCTTTCACTCGCGGTTGTGGATTTCTTTCCATAATCATATAAAATATTTCATCATCATCAGATGATGAAGATGAATCCAACAAGTCATCCAAAATTTTTTCAGCAAATAAAAAAGTAGTAATATTTTCCATTTTGTATTTTTTTTTTGTTTCTTAACACAAATACACATTCATAAACAAAACAAATATCAGCTGTTTTATCGTGCGATTCTCCCCCTCTAAAAATACAGAGTGTGAAAGGTGCGCTATTTTTTAAATTTATAGTGTGACATTTATAGAAAAGAACACACTACACTTTAGCAGTGTTGACATTTTTTCAGAAAAGAACACAAAAAAAATGAAAAAGGTGCGAAATGGGAAAAACGTGTAACATTTTTGCCAGAAAAGAAAACGCCATAAATTTCAAGATCTTTTCCTCTAAATTTCAAGTTTGTAACGTTTGTGACAAAAAAGTTACAATAACTTTTTGAATTTTAAATTTTTTTATTATAATCATAAGTGTTAACAACTATTTTTTTCTAAACTGCTTTCAACCATCTTCAAAACATTGAAAGACCAGCAGATGTGCTAAAAAATATTCAAGTTTTGTCAAGGCAAAGAATCTTGTCAAAGAATCTTTTCCTTTCATGCTTATGGACTTAATATTATAAAAATCGTAATAGTAAAGTTTAACTGAAATACTGAAAATCGATCTTTAAATTAGTTTTACCTGCCTTTACAAAAGTCTTTTACTATGAGTACATAGAAATCTTAAGTAAATAAGTAAACACAATTTTCTTTCAGCTAATATATAAGATACATATAGTGGTGGCCATATAATTAGAAACTTTGCTTTGACCTACACTGTAAATTGTTTTTACCGTTATTCCATGAGTAAACTATAAACATTGTTGTTGATGCACAACACGCTGACTTCTAAGTCAAATTAAAAAAAATATAAAAATATTATTTTCATAATTGTTTTTTTGCTGGCCACGTAATAAGAAACGCGTATTTTTTTCTTAAAATTTTAAACTTTTCTAAATATTTGTGACAAAGTGAGTAAAATTTGTTAAAGTTAATCTAACTTGTAATAATTTTGATACGGTTTAGTTTCGAAAATGGGGGAAAACAAGTCATGTACTCATGTAATTGTGCAGTGTTACCAAAATGAAAAACGTTCGGCTATTGCACAAAAGTTTTCATGAAGCGGCTGCGGTTTGCAAGAGAAATGCTCAGAAAAGATCCACGTTACTGGAATAGAGTTCTCTGGAGCAACGAATCTAAGTTAAAACTTGTTGCAATCTGATGGAAAATCGTATGTTAGACGTCCTTCAAATAAAGCCTTGTTAAAACAGTGAAACACGGTGGCGGGTCTATTATGGTCTGGGTTGCATTTTCTTGGCGTGCACGAGTTCAGGGAATAGTGGATCAGCATTAATATAAAAATATTGTGGAAAATGTAATGGAACCGTATTGCTTTGAGAATATGCCAATACATTTTCCAGCATGATAATGACCTTATCACACTTCATGCTGGGTGAAGTGTTGACCACCCCAAAGTCAAATGACAAAAATACACGAAATAATGATGCATTTTTTTCAGTTGGTGCAACAAAACTGGAAAAACATACCTCTGCAGACATGCCAGAGTTTAATTAATAGCTTGTTTATAGCTCACGAAAGATAAGCGAACGTTAGATAAGACTTAAGACACAAACTTTTAATCGTATCTATTTTTTTTCTCAATCAAGTTTGTTTATTCCACAATCAAGTTTGTGTCTTAAGTCTTATCTAACGTTCGCTTATCTTTCGTGATCTATAAACAGGCTATAAGAGTTTACCAAAAATATTGGCGAATGTTGTCAAAAACAAGGGGTATCTAACAAAATATTAAAGGATAAGTCCGTTTTGTTAAACCTCACTAAGGTTTTTGCATATATTTTTATGGTTTCCAATTATGTGACCAATTTGATATTGCGTTTTTTTTTTTGGTGTTTAAGTTAACTTTTCTTAAAATAGTATTGATGCTGTGAGTTTTTTTTTTATTTGAACCTTAATCATAATTTGTGACTTTACTATTTCTAGTTATTAGTTTTAATATGTTGAACTAAATTTTAAAATATATGATCAAATATATAAGTATGTTGAAAAGTCATTTCTAATTATTTGTAGACATGTCAGAACTCATGCAAGCTTGCAAAAATTTATTCTAACCTACAAGTTTAAAATTTTTTTTTATTTCAATATTTCCAATTTCATTCAACAATATTTAAAAACTGTCAAAATTACCTTCAGCACATTTGACATATACTGTTAAATATTTGCTTAATAGAAACTCATACTCAAACAAACTGGGAGGAAAAAAAGCGCTACACTGTCTATAATTTGTTAATTTGTTTTGCCATATTTGGATATTTTTCGTGTTTTATCAAGATTAATATCTTTTTAACGTTTGCTGTCTCTCTCTCTCTCTCTTTATTTTATTTGAAATATTTCTGATTCATCTTTGTATGTACAATATTGATTCTAAACAAATAAATAAATAAATGTTGCCATTTATTCAATACAACTTTGTTTTAAATTTGTTTTTTTTTTCTTTTTGGATTTTTTGTTGAACGTTGTAGTTTTGCTGCGTGACCATACATGATCATACATAATTGGTTATTGTCATGCTGTCTTATTTGTTGTATATTTTCTATATATTGAACAACAGCAATAACAACAGCAACAACAACAACAAAAACTAATTGACATTTTGACAATTTTTTGTATTTCTATTCATAGAGAAGTGACAGATCTTAAGGTTGTTGCCATCAATAAATTTCCAATACAAAACTTGCAAACAATATCAACAAGTCGAGATTAAATCCACAAAAAAAAAGTAAAGGAATGAATAAGAAAATTTGTTATAGCCGCTAAAATAACATTAAAATGACCTCAGTGGACAATTTATTATTAAAAGCAAAAAAGAAAAAAATGTGTTTTATCGTGAATTTTTTTTTCGTTATTTAAAAACTAGTAACTAATGAGACATTTTTACAAAATTTTTTAACAGTTTGTACAAAAAAAAAAATGTTTGCATAAAACAAGAGAGACACGCCTTTTTCTTTAAATGTGAGGAATATAGGCGGTGAGGTTTCCTTGTTAAAAGCTCACAGATATTGTTTAAAGCAAAGAGCTGCTTCTATAACAAACAAGTGCAATTACAATGCAATGTTTAAATCTAATGGAAGGCACAGTGATTGTGGTCAGTATTTACAGCATGTTGAGAAAATAAACACTTTAGCAATTGAGATACTTTGAAGCAGAGATCTGCAGTCACAGTCGCAAGTGTCTGAGTGCAAGGTATTTATATGAGAGGAGGGCAAAGAGACACTATGATGTTTATATTGGTGTATATTCTGTGGAGAACATGGTCCATTGTAGCTAAAATGTAGTGACAACATAATGTTCCTATGTAATGCAATCATGGACCATTTCATTTTCAAAGCAGAACTTCATTCGTGCTTTAACGACCGTAATCGTTGTTGTAAAACATTTGAAGTAGTTACAAGTAGTAGTTTTATGCAAAGCTGGATTATATGGTCCAGTCCTATTACATCGTAATGTTAAATGCATACAAACGGATTATGCTTGGGATACTCCTGGTCCATACATGCGTGTATGGACTACTCGCGTTTTTTGCAGGGTTTGTGTATAAAGAGAGAAAATCATAAACATTTAAAAAATTGAGTAGCGAGCGGTGACTTAAACTTGGTGAGTTTCGCACCATTTTTGGAGCTTTTTTAAAATTTTTGTGCGAAAAATTCCATTGTTGGTGCGCGGTGCGCTTTTTTTAAATTTTGGTGGGCGTTTTTTAAATGTATTTTAAATACGAATGTATGCTAAACATAGTTGGGCACATTCCAGTACCAGTAAAATTTCAATTACCAGTAAATTGTTTTACTGGTAATTGAAATCAGCTTCAAGTACCAGTAAATTTTTAATGGTAATGAAAATGAAATTCCATTACCTGTAAATTTTTACTGGTAATTAAATGAAAATTCCAGTACCAGTAAATTTTTACTGATAATTAAATGAAAATTGCAGTACCAGTAAAAATTTACTGGTAATTAAAAAAAATATGCATTACCAGTAAATATTAACTGGTAAATAAAAAAATAGCAGTACCAGTAAAAATTTAATAAAATTAAAAAAAAAATGTATGCATATTCAAAAAAAATATATTTTTTAGAAGTTTATATTAATGTAAATTATATTGAGACAATTCAATCAAAATTAAAAAAAAAACAGAAAAAGAAACAAAATTACTATTTATTTTTTTCTAAAAAGTATTTTTTTTTACCATTACAAAATATACTGCATTAATATTTCCATTACCAATAAACTTTTACTGGTACTGCAATTTTTCATTTAATTACCAGTAAATGTTTACTGGTAATGTAATTTTTGTTTAATTAGAAATAAACATTTACTGGTACTGGTAATTAAATGAAAAATTGCAGTACCAGTAAAAGTTTATTGGTAATGGAAATAGTAATGCAGTACTTTTTTAATGGTTTTTGCCCATCTATGATGCAAAATGAATACATACTATCAAATTCGTCGGTTATTGCTAAAGGTGAATAGGGTAAAAATCTTTGTCCAAAAATAAAATTAACATTTTATACATAGAAATAAAAATTCTTGTGTAGCCTGATGGTTTGATCTACTGAACTGTAGACAAACAACCAGGGTTACAATCCCAGTGGAGCCCTAAAAAATTTTTTTGAAAAAATTTAGATAGTAGTACATACCTAAAATAGAAAACAACAATAATTGAAAGAAGTACCAAATATGTACTGAAATTAGTACTTTTTTTTACCAATTAGTACTTTAGTTCCAAATAGCATATTGTGAGTTAAATTTTGAGTGGTGAAATGCTTATTTTATATTTATTAGCTCGTTTATTAAAAAAAAAAGACTTTTACTATTATTAATTTTACTATTAATCGTTGATCTCTTTTTATGCAGAATTTATGAAATTAAAAAAAAAATGTAAAATTAATTCAATAAACATTTTAAACAAAAACGAAATTCTAAACTTGGTGCATTTTTTTTAATGACGCGTTTTCTCCTCCATTTTAGTGGGCTTCGAAATTTCAAAGTTGAGAACACTGGTAGCGAGACAACGCTAACCAGCAAGTGATTTAAGTTTGATCTATGAGATCACAACAAAGCAAGAAACAAATGGCAAAACACCCAAGTAAGCTTACATTGTAAACAGAATTTTGTGGTCAAGCAATTTCGATACAAGTACAATAAATTTTCCTTTAAGTAATGTCACAGATCTTAACATTCTTTGTAATTGATATTTTAAGCATTTTAAAAGAATAAACACTTCAGCAATTGAGATAGTTTGTAGCAGAGATAGACGCTCATCGAAAGACCAGAGTACGAGAGCAAACTGCTATTTACATACACCCAACACGCAAGTCAACAAAGGCCCTTATTGTAATAATTGATTCCCGGTTTTGTCAGGCTAACATTTAATATAAAGTGTGAAAATCTCACAGGGTATCTTCAGAATTGTGTTATGTGCCTTACTAACCACCTATTTAAAATATATTTAATGATAACCTTTTGATAAGTCATAATTCCCATTAAAAAGCATGTCTATTCAAAACGTTTTCTTAAAACTGATTTGTTTTTTTATGCCAACTTAATTAAGGGCGTTTTTTCTCCATTTTTGTTTGTTTTTTTAAATATGTATTATAATATTATTTTACAATCATCACGGAAATGAGTTTTAGTTCAAAAAAAAAGAACAACTACAAAGAAGAAAAAGGGGTGACATGAAACCCTTGTCACTTAATAAAAGAATTAAAACCGAATTGACACCATAAGTGGCACACAGCTTTTTTTGTTGTTGAAAACTCACAGCAGCCGCTCTGTAGCAGTCAGACAAACAAACGCTCACAGGGTGGTCGATCAAACACACTAATGCTATTTAAAAGATAAGTTAAAAAAAGTGAGAAAACCAACAAACACACAAATGATGACAATAATGACTGCAACTAAACATAAAAAAGAACAAATGCGCCACCAATAAAAAAAAAATCACACTCACAGCAAGTGTAAAAAATTAATGAATGGCTAGCATAAGATTAAAAATTTTATTGACATTTAAAAGATGGAAAGAGAGGGAGTGAGGAATGTCATATACTCGTACATACATACATACACAAAAAGAACTAAAGAGACACCCATAATCAACACCATTGTTATAAAACATACATGGCAAAAGTATGATATAATGACAACTACATCGGGGCATGAATAGTAAGTTGCAGACGGGAAGATGTATTAGCAGCAGTTTAAGGAGTTAAAGTGATAAAAGGATATTGTTTTTTATGTGGTCGTTTTGCTTATCTTCTTGCAAACACTTTTCCCATTTACACACATAAGCATTTTACAATGCAATGTTTCTAAACCAGTCATAATTTTAATAACTATCAAGTTTTATCCTTCTTCATTAAAATGGCAAAAAGGGTTTTTAGTTAAAATGTTATTTAGTTAGTTAGCTAGTTATGAAAAGGAAAGATTTTAATTTTTTTTTTACCTATTTAGCTTAAATTTTATGGCTTTCATATGTGTTTAATTTGCCATTGATTATGTTAATATTTTTATTAAAAGGAAACAATGTTACATACCTCGGCTATCTACTGTCATGTCTTCTGTAGAATCTGAACAATCACCTAAAAGAAGAAAAAGAATAAAAGGAAAAAGTTAAGTTGAAAATAATTTCATTAATATATGTTATTATAAGGAATATATTCCAACAATTTAGAATGTTTTTTTTATAAACGCCCTACACCTATGCATGTTATTCTTGTAATAGAACACTATGTGACCCTGTTGATATTTGTGTTGGTTAAGCAGCAGAGAGCTTTGTGTATTAAGAGAAAAAATCATAAACATTTAAAAAATTAAAGTTTGATGCAGTGATGCCAACTCTTGCATCATCAAAAGCACTGTGAGCACATAAAAAAAGGATAAAAAACGTAAAAATTAACAAAATTGCGGAAAAAAAAAACACCAAGATTTATATTCCTAATGATTGATGTTTTTATAACGAAAAGATAACAAATAAGTTTTTATTTTTTTGTTTGACGTCGATTGATTTTTATTAAAATAATACAAGAGAAACTCTGACTCGGATCTGTTGTTTTTTTATGTTTTTTTGTATGACGTAGTCGATCACTATATCGGTCTTTAATTTTACAATAACAACAAATGCAAAGTGCCTTTAAATCATCTTTTGCTGGTCTAAGCCAAACTTTTCTGTATTTTTGTTTTTCCATAATTAGTTTAACAAAAAATGCATGAAGAACTTTTAACGAAAAATGTTTAATAAAATAATACATATATATATTTTTTAAAAATAATTGGCCTCGACCTCGAAGAAACTTTTTTATTCTATTAAAAAAAAGGTCGGAGAAATCAAAATTTAATTTGAAAAATGTTTAATTTAATTAAACCTAAGGCACTTCATTGTTTAAAAAGCTGCCTAACAAATTAATAATAAAAGTTTTTGTACGAATTTTAAAATATATGCTTGAAAAAATTCTAGAAGCGTTTGCGAATACTACTTAAAACAAAATTGTAATACGCAGTTGATTAAAAAAGTATCAGGTGTGTTTAAATAATAGTAGTAAAATTTTTCAGTACCAACAATTTTGATTTCTTAAAAGGCACTAAAAATCACTGTGAGTAATTGTAAAAAGCGCTATAAAAACCCGCTTTTCCAAAACACTCAAGTAAGTGCACGTGTGCCAACGTAGCGTAAGCAAAATTTTGCGGCCAAGCACATGTGCTGGGAAATGAATTTCTTACATAGATTACAAAAAGGCAGTCTGGCTATACCAAAATAATTAAATCACTGGCTCCCTAACTAATTACTTGACTTTTAACTTATAAGTAACCTAGAAGACCAAGAAAGGAGCCAATCGGATACTATCAGCCAAGAGATAGTCCTTCAACCGATTTAATGTAAACCAGCAACCCAAACTCCGTTTAATCATAAACCAAGATCATGATGATTTTTCATCTGAAGTGGAACGACAATGAAAAGCAACACAGTAACATATCAACATATTAACGCTCAAACTAAATTTGCATACTTTGACATGATTGAAATTTTTGGATGTTGGCTGATTGTTCATTTATCTGGTTTGAAATAAAATATAGCTAGTTCTATCTGTGAAATACACCAATACCTCACTTTGCGTCGGTGTTACGTTCCAAAAAAAAAACACTACGCAAAATTAATTAAGATTTTCTATAGCAAACCATGTAAAGATCGAAGATAGGTTCTAGGGTTACGAAAATACTACACCGCACAGTGGCACCATCCCATACATTTCTTGGAAAAAAATAGAAGGAGTGGTCGTACAGCAATGAAATTTTGCAAAAACACTTCTTTGGGCTAAATTAAGAAATTTTGAAAAAATCTTGGAAAACCGCCCACTGCCACACCCACCTCCCATATAACTGCACTTGTCAAAATTTTTATTTTTGGACCTAGGGACTTGAAATTCGGGACACTTCTTAATTGAGTTCTCCTTATGAAAAAAAATTAAACATATTGGGGATGCCACGCCTACTTTAGATTTTACACCCACTGAAAATTGTAGATTTTAGGTGTTTTTCTTCCCTGTCTAGAATCATATGAAAATTTAATATAAGTTAAAAATATTAATTTTTATTCAAACGTTAAACATCTGTTGTCTCCATACAAAAGAAGAGAATATCCCCAACAACCCTCCTCGAAAGATATTAGCCTTCAAATACACCGAAAATATCGCACAAATGCATGCCGCTTTTCTAGTCAAGTATATGCCAAGTTAAAGTGTGTAAAACCTAAGTCATTGAAACAAATTGATATAATAAATACAGTTATGAACCCTTTTTAATGCTTTTTAATGAAAAAAAATGGTGTTGCCAATATTGAGACGCCAAATGAGGTTATTTATACCTTTCAGCTTGATAAAAATCCAATATAATATACAATGTTTTAATTGAATATGTAACAGGCGAAAAATTGTATTAGTTTTTATTTGTAATATTATTTAAGCACCATATCTTTAACAATGGGATCTAGTTCGAAGGAAATTTTATTCGAATGACGCCTTATGCTACTTATGTAAGGATTCGAAGTTATAAGAAGTCTGTTGAATACATCAGTATTTGTGGAAATTCGATCACACTTTCTCGAAAACATAAATCGATACTTCCTGTAATGTTTGTTTCTGGCTTCCTCTGAAAGCATTCCTATTGGTAATAGGGCAACATCAATTATATCTTTACCATGCATTAGTACTTTGTGGTCCGTAACAGGCATATAAAACCAACTATATTTTTGTACGAACAGTTTCGCAGTGTCCGACGCATATAATTTAAATTTGTCATATTAATATGAACTACATATATAAGTTTATGAATGAAATTTAATATATTTTAAGCCATGAAAACTATATTATGTTTTTATTTCGATTGAAATGTCATTCAATTTCATTACGCTTACATATTCGTAAACAAAAATAATGTTTTACTTATAAATCGTTTCAAGCTTTAATTTCCGACAGCCTGAAAGTTTGCCCAATTTTTTGTCTTATTGAGCATTTTTATGAAATATTGGAAGTGACTTTTGAAATTAAAATCGATGTTACTAAAAGGGACGGTAATTGGCGGTAGTTTTTTTTTTATTAATTGAAAGTACAGACTGGGACCTTTCATTTTTTATAGTTAGAGGGCTAAGCAAGGCAAAGCACATAAAGTTTTTTTCCATCAAAAAGTGAAAAGTTGATATTTTTTAGTATAATTTTTGATAAATTATAATAATTAGTTTACTTTTCCAATTTTAATAATTCTTTTTTTTTATAAAAAAGTAAGTGCTATATTTTCACTAGAAAATAAAACAAAAGCCATAGCTATAAACTTACACAAAAAAAAAAACCTTGTTGATTTTTTCTTATCCAAATACTTCTTTACAAAACCAAATCATTAAAATTTTAAAATTGAAAAGTTGAAAAACCCTATTTTTCCGCAAAAGTGCCACTGTGCGCCGTCGGCTTTCTTTCACAAAACATTGGTACAATGTTTTCTGAACAACTTTTTTTTTGATGTAAAATAAATTTAATTGTAGCATTTGTCAGTATTACTACCACTTATGGCCGAATTCTCGGTCATTAGTTAACCATTGGTAAACTAAAATACTAACTATTGTTTAACGATTACTTGGTATTCTTATGGCAAACTAAGCATTGCAAATAAAGAATCATTAGTTAAGCCTTTGCCATTAGCTAACTAAAGACTGTGAATTTAGCCATTAATGGTATTCTCTGCGCAACTTAATTTTCAATCCAAATAGAAAGCAAGGACTCCATTTTGATGATCAAAGCACTTCTTTTCATCATCTAATAATATTACAGATTTTGCAAAAATTAAGAAAAAAAAAAATTAAAGACTGGAACCCAAAACAACGTAACATCGAAAATCTAACGACGCGCAGTGAAAATTAGTACACATTTGGCAGCGAGGCAATTTCGAAAAAACGCAAAACGAAATGACGCAATTTAGGTATTGGTGTACAAACAAGCCAATTGACTGCTATTTGCATTATAAAGAACACATAGTGGTCACATAAGTATATAAATTGGAGTCGGCCAAGGAATTATAATTTAGAGAGAGGTCTAGTTAAGTAAAACTTCAACACATTGTAAAAACAGCTAAAAACAGCAAATTGTGTTACAATTGCTAATTTTATAAAAATTTTTGCATTTTGTCATACATTTTGGTTTATAACTTTATTGCTACCAAATAGATTTTACTAATTTTCAAACTACTTAGGACAGTGTTAAGCATTTTAGTAAAATTTCATTAATTGGAAATTCGTATTATGCACGTAATACCGTATTCAGATATGAAACTCAATTGAGTCAATATTCGGTTAATTGACAATATTATTTTAAGTGTTCAGGCATACGCAATTTTCAGCTTGCTCAATAATCATTTGACAGTTGGAAAACAATACAAAAAATACTCTAAATGGTTGTTGTGTTTCTATGTAAACAAACTTACCTTCACATTGACTTTTCAATGATTTCTTTTGTTGACATTTGCCATTTTATACAATTTTGGTCACTAAACACAGTTGTGAACAGTGTTGCATTCGAAATCTTACTCAATATTATAACAATTTCGTACTTATTGCGCAATAATTAATTGATATTTTATATGGAATATTGAGCTCAATAATGGCGTTAATTGCGATTAACGCATTTAAGGTGCATATGTGAACACGCTATAAGCGTGTTTTACACAGACAAACAGAAGGTTGTAATTAAATCAACTAAGAATTGAAAGTCTTGGATTAATACTTGTTACCAATGGAATGTAAAACATATTAGTTCACCTGGAATAGAGTTTCATAGTTTTAATTTTCATTTGAATTTTAAGATATAAATCTAGTTTAAGTTTACATATAGTTTAAAGATATAAATATTAATTAGATTCAAAGATATAAGAATTTAATATTGTTCTGTGAATAACAAAAATTCTATGTTAATTTGTTAAAATAATTTTGATGACATTTTCTTGAAGCAGAAATTAAGATACTTTTGTGGTAATTTATTTAAAAAAATCCTTTTAATTTCTATAATATATATCTTACTTTTATTGCCCACATGACAAATTAATACACTCAAATTTAAACCCACATTATACTGTAATAGCCAAGAGTAAGTACCATTTTCAAAAACTCTAATCATCATTTTGCCCTTTTTAATTCTTATCGTTTTTAACAAACTAATTAAATTTAAATTAAATTCTATTTAGTTAACAGAGTTTGAAGATTTACATTCTGTTTTTTTTTATAATTACAAA
Organism: Bellardia pandia; assembly: GCA_916048285.2. NCBI lineage: Eukaryota > Metazoa > Arthropoda > Insecta > Diptera > Calliphoridae > Bellardia > Bellardia pandia. The sequence continues at coordinate 13,122,225 of OU696530.1, read as the reverse complement.
GCAAAAATTAACAAACACAATCCTGGAAAGTACGCAAAAATTAAATTGTAGACAAACGTGGCTGGCTGGCTACCTGCATGTTTTCAATGGCTGATTGTACGAGAGAAGCCAACAACAAACAGCCAAGAAATATACTAAAACAAAAACAACAACAGCTTTGGCAACACATGTATGCAATTCTAAACCACCAGGTTGGAGTATCTATCTATTGTACTACAATCAGCGAAAATAAACAAACTTAAAAATAAAAAATAGCTACACTGCGCGTTACAGGAATAAGGAAGCAACTTAATTGAATATAAGAAATATCTGGAAATATAAAACACATTCAATAGTTTCTATGTGAAATTAAAAAAGTTTTCTTCCTACGTACCTGAGAAGCTTTTTTTTAATCCCACTGTATTTAATACTTTATTGAGCAGTGTGTGTTTTTTTCTCAACTTTTTAATTTCTTTTATTTTATATATTTTTCATGAACTACTCCAAAATGTATGTATGAATTTATTTAAGCAAAAAAAATAAGACTTGAATAATTCTTATCAATGTAATATCTATTTTGGATACATTCATTTATAAAAATACACAACACATCGCATACACACTCACACACACACACACACACTCGCAATTACACTTTGCACATACCCTGCCAACATTTTCTATTGCGGAAGTGACTCAGAAGTGACGCTAAGAAGTTGAAACTCATCTTCTGCGATACCATTTTCTGATCGTAGAAGTGTCTTCCGTATTGAGAAGTTGTACCCCCCGGAAGTAACTTCCAGAGGTCACTTCAGCGTAACTTCAAGAAGTCACTTCAGCGTAACTTCCAGAAGTTATTTTCTTCGCCTCTCTTTTGCTTTTGATTTTTGTTTGCCTTTACAGATAATACACTCATATTGATTATGGGATAACAAATATGTAAAAACTACAACAATAACAATAACAAATCGAAACCACACTTTACCACTGACCGACCAGAGCAAATGACAAAATAAAACTAATTTCGATGATGTCGAAATTTTTTTTTTGCATTCTTTTCATTTCATTTATAACGGGACATGTCATTTTCGGCTGGTGTTGTAAACAACAATCTTCCCAACATCGTCTGGATGACTAAAAGACGAATGCAATGTAAATTGTTATTGTTATCTTCCAATTAACGTCTGGAAGTGAGTAAGACGTAACGCCTTTGACGATGGACGATGAAAGAAACTTCCAATTGCTGGCAGGGTACACTTAAGAAAGTCTACAACAACTACTAGCATTTCTGCTAAAAACCAGTACCGTCAATTAATGAATTCCTTAGAAATAGATCAAAACTTATTAGAAATGAAAATAACATACAGATTTGCACAAGCTTTAGGAAATTTCGATCGTTGGCCCATGATAAGAGATGCAACTGTTAAAGAAATAACATAAAAGAACTTCTAAAAGTCCTTCTAAGATTATACATTCATTATTTAGTTCGTTTATTTGACCTTTTTCAATATTTAATAGTTTTTTTAATAAGCAATAAGGTCACTTGAATTTTATATAAAAAAATATTTAATTTATTTATATATATTTATTTCCAATATTTCTCTATCACAATGGATAGCTTCTTCAGGGATAATACAAGTTTTGAATTATAATTATAATTCAAAACTTATAATTATAATTCAAAACTTGTATTATCCCTGAAGAAGCTATCCATTGTGATAGCGAAATATTGGAAATAAATATATATAAATAAATTAAATATTTTTTTATATAAAATTCAAGTGACCTTATTGCTTATTAAAAAAAACTATTAATTATACATTCATTTGATTTCAAAAAAATAGAAACCGTTATTTTTCTAAGGAAATATTGGATAATGTTAAAATTGTTTATTCTTTTATCCAGCGATGCCAACTTAGCCCTTTTCGGGCTAGATTTAGCCCGATTTTAGTCACTAAAAACGCGAAAAAATGCGAAAAAAAGAAAATTGGATGTAGCTTTATATGGATTTTTTTTCCATTTAGCCCTTTATTCAAAAATGTTTACGCGTTTTGAGTCTCAAAAGTTGGCATCATAGTAGAGGTGGGCAAACACATACTATGATGTTTATATTTGTGTTGGTTCGGCAGCATAGAGCTTTGTGTATTAAAAAAAAAAAAAATTTGTTAAATTGCATAGCCAGACCTTGGTTGCACAGTGCTAACCAGCAACTGATTTAAGTTTGATCTCTGAGACAAAGCAAGAAACAAATGCTCACTTTAGTATAACACAAGTAAGCTTATAGTGTACGTGTGCCAACGTAGCATAACAAGAATTTTGTGTCTGAGAAATTTAAATTTCACCCATGACAATAGATGCAAGTGTTACAACAAGAAACTGATAACAAAAGCTTATTTAGTCCGAAAAAAGTAATATTAAGTGCCCAAAGCATGTGTGTTTTTTAAGAAAAAAATGCAAAGACAACACTTATCTTCGGAATCCTGATGTCGTTAGTTTTCAAGTTTTTAGCTGCATAATGCATTATATATAACATTAAATTTTGATGCTGCCGCAGAAAATATATATGTGTAATATTGCAAGATCATTATGTGATATCAATGGCGATATTGAGAGATGTGTTGAGCATTAGTTCCAGCCGCATACATACGTTTAAATATTGCATGATTATTTAGCTATCAAACTAAGTTCAGCACTCCAAAAAAAAAGAAATTATGAAAATATTCGCACGAGTTGGCTAAGAGCACATTAAAAGATCCTTACAGTAGTACAACTTAACAATGCGTCATTTTAAAAATGCTTAGCTTGTATTTTGAAATGTTTATACAATATAAAAACTGAAGAAAAGGAGGCAACATGTAAATAAATTGAAAAATTATAATTACAGCAAATTTCGAACAACCGGTAACACTGGTTAAAGGATTGATGTTTGACTGTTGGCTAGCGGGCACCGCAGTGGTGCAGAGGGTTAGAACGCAAAAGAATTCTGATGAGAGAAAGTGGTGTTTCTCGAAACATATGTAAATTCAATCAACAACCCAGGTTCGAATCCCAAGCCAAGAAAAATTATCCATAAATTTTAATAATAATTTTAATGTAACAATTCCTACCTTCAGTAAAAATAATTTAATGAAAATGAAATTTAATGAACTCGAGCCTAAATAAAAAAAATATCAAAGTATTTTCCATTGTTAGCTATGCCCGTTTTTCCCATCATTCTGTCAACATATGGATTTCGCACTAAAAGGCCAGAATGAATCAAGCCAATTTCACATACCCTATTCTGAAGTGAAGCGTATCCAAAAGGAAGAGTTCTGCATCGATAGAAACAAATAGTAGTTGGACGGGAAGGATAGTTTGGACTATAATTTGGCTGCGAAAAACTTATATAAATTTTAAAGATATTTCAATATGTCTGGCCGCATATTTTAAGCGTTTTTTTTTTTTGGCCAAATGCTTGCTTCAAATGAATTAGTTGTATTCGGTGCAGGTTCCCTGTGATAGACTGGCCAAATTCATTTGGTGTCGATTTGGCTTCTTGGTCGAGCTTCGCACTTCGAATTATCGTAATGGATCCATTTTTAATCACAAGTATTGTTCAGCTCAAAAAATTTGCTTTTTAAACCTTTATAAAAACCTATTAACATTTGGATGAGTTATCATTACAATTTAACATTTCAAAACAAAATGTCGCAACATCATTAATACACTCATTTACAACACTGTTAAGCTACTACCGCAAAATACACACATTCATATAAATACACGACTGACTGGCTGTATTTGTATGTGTTTAATAAAAAGGCCATCATAATATTCCTACGTTTCACTGTATTTTACTTGTTGTTGTTGTAGCTGCTGCTGCTGTGTTGTTGTTTTGGTTGTAGTTGTTGTTATTCTGATATCTAAAATCTAAAAACAAACCGAGAAAAATATAATAAAAGGAATTCTGCGGATTGTTGTTATTATTGTTATTATAATTCCTTGAAGTGGTCATATCAGTAAAATATAATCATCAAAACTAACAAACACACAGATACACACACATACATACAAATACAGACAGACAGACAGACAGATATTTATACACTTATTTATTTTTTATTTACAAACAAACAAACATACATTCAACTACTTCTCTGCTCTTGTCCACATACAACATTTAAAGAAACAAAAAAACAACAACCAAAAAAAAAATTAAAATAACTGAAACAAAAAATGCAACACCAGATGATGATTTTGTAGGAATATACAATATACAACAACAATGAAATAAAAAGTAAAGTTAACAACATCATACAACACTATACAAAATCTTGTAAAGGAATGAAAAATTGTATGTCTGTACTTATGATGACGATGACGACGAAAACGTTGATGATGTTGATCGTATACAAAAGATACATTTTTTTTGGGATTTTTTCATTGTGATAATCATACTTTTCTTATTTAGTAATACAGAACGTTGAAAAATTAAGAAAAGAAAAAATATAAAACACCATTAACATTGTTGTTTTTTGTTGCATACGATTTGAAAACAATTATAGTGCTTAAGGGTATTTGACAGATATTTAAAAAAAAATAAAAATTAAAAGAAAGGAATATAATTTTTAATTGTATATCTCAATTTGAGAATTTTTGTGAAATGTGGTGGGGATGAAACAATTTATAATACAAATTTATATTTACATAAAATTTAATTCAGAAATAAAACTTTTTACAGACCATATTATAAAAATTGCTGCAAATTGTAAATCGCCTTCGGCATTACTCAAATGTTGACTGAAATTACAGTTAAGCTATAAGTCCACAATTGTCAGATATTACAACGTTGTCCGAAAAATTTTTAGAAAATGTCTAACAACCGTGTAAACTTAAAATTTTTGCCTTCTAACGTTGTAAGAAAAAGCATTTTCAGTACATTGGAAGACAAAAATATTGTCAGACAGTTAACAATCGTGTAAACACACAATTTTGTCATTGTCATTGTTTTAAGAAAATTGTCAAACACTTTTCATTGTCATATGTGCAAAGTTTATGTATGTGCCAATGGCAGCATTGTCATAGAAATTATTTCTAAATGCAACTCTGTGTACACATAAAGAAATAAACAAGTGTGCATTGATAAAATTTTTGCAAAAAGTAGAAGACAATTAAAGAACTAAATTAAAGTGTGCATTAGGAAATAAGCAGATAAAATGGTTCCAATTGCTCTTTTTTGTTCCATGACAATATTTAAAATTTTTAAACACACACAGAGCTGCAAAACGAATTTGACAATGCCACACAACAATCTGACAACCGTGTAAACTGACAATTTCGTTTGACAGATAAATTCATTGTGTGACAATTGTATGCTAAAATTTTTTCAATGTCAGTACATTACTAGCACATTGCTAGATATTACAACTTTGTAATATCTGACGATCGTGAACACACAGCTTTACATTTTCATTTTCAAATTAGACAGAAAATGTTCAAAGAATATTGCATACTTTAGGGGTTTTTTAGGATTTTATTTAATTTTATTGATATTAATCAACAATTTAGTAACTGGGTTGAATTTATTGTTTATTTATTTATTAGCAAACATATAAAAAAACAAATATACATATATAGAAAATTTTATCAAAAACAAATAAGTTTAGCTACTATGATGCAGAGGTCAAAGGTTAAATTTTAAATTATTTTAATTCTTTAATGTCTTTCTTAACGAATTTAGATGAAACTTTAAAAAAATGTTTCATGATGTCTAAAACCGGGGTTTTAAATGACATGAATTCTTTAAGGCAGAATGTGGGTTTTAAAATGAACCCAAATTGTTAAAATAATTAAAAACTAAGTCTAGTTGAAATTCATATTTGCAAATTTAAATAATATATAATGGCATTTTTACATTGCAAGAACAGGTTTTGAATTTTTTTTTTCAAATCCGCGGAATTCAAACTAGCCGTTAATTGTTCAATGCTCCACAAATATCCAAAATATTACACTGAATTTTTGCAACGTGTGTCTGCTCTATAAGCCGGCGAATTTTAATTTAATTTTTTAAAATGTCTTAAACTAGATATTGTTTTAGTATTAATTTAGTTTAATTATAATATCTAATTGGCTGGTTTTTGGCTTAATTCGAAACCGATAGACGATCGAAATTCACAAACTGACAAATTTGCCTGATTTCTATTCGTTTAGGATAAAAACAGGTTAAATCATAAAGTAAATTAATAAAATTTTGTATTATTTCGAATATAGATGTTCAATTCACAAGTGATGTTGTATGTTGTATATTGTATGATACAACTATCTGATTGTGAACACGATGTTAAGCAAAGTCGTATGTTTATATTGTCAAACCTTCAAAATGACAAAAAAAAAATACTAAAAAAAGATATACAAAACATAAAGTAAAAATATTGTTAAAAATTAAAACATAATGTAGAATTTTCAACAATATCCATAATAAAAATTATTTGTTTATTAATTTTATTTTCTTATTTTAAATTTGTCAATCAATTTATGATTAAGTGTTGAGGTTTTGTTATTTTCTTAAACTACAATGAGTCATTTTTATGTTGAGATACATATTTTAACTTTTGGCAACACTTACAACTTTCATACAACATTCGACAAACATATAAAAAAATGTTGCAGGTGTTGTACAAAATATTTATATAGAAATTGCCAACAACATTTGTACAACTATTGTAAAGTCAGACGTCGTACATTTCTTAAGGCGCTACAACATCAGTTGTGAATTGAAGATACTTATATAAATTATAGGTTTCAACGTGCAAGAGATGGTTTGTGGTGATTTTTGGCACGGAAGACAAAAATCACCCAGGTCAGCCACAAAATTTTGAGGACACAGAGTTGGAGACATTGCTCTATGAAGATTGTTGTCAAACTCAACAAGAGTATGGACAATTATTGTGAGCAACTCAAGCAGTAATTTCAAAATCTTTGCGAGCAGCAGGATTTATCCTAAAGTAGGTAAATTGAGTACCATAAGAATTGAATTTAGATTTTTGGATGAAGACGATTTTGCATGTCCGAAATGAGTCACTGTGATCTGGCCAGAACATTACAGGAAACCTATGCCGAATGCAAATGATTCGTTTGAAGCGAAGATTGACGGAAAAATGCCTACAATATGCGGCCAAATGTGAAAGTGTTATATTCCATCATGACAAGGCTTGGCTTATAGTCCAGACTTTGATTCTGCCCGACTGCTATTTACTTCGATCGATGCACAAGATATCTGAAATTGACTTGATTCGATCTTGGTCTCATAAGATGAGCAGTTATTTTGAAGTGGAATCCATATTTTATCAGAAAGATGGGAAAAAGGTCATATCCAACAATAGTCTTTACTTTGAATAAATTTATATTGCACAAATGTTTCAAAATAAAAGCTAAAAATTGTAAAAATTCCGCGTTTTTACGAATTCAAAACTATGAATTGATTTTTATAGTTTTCATATTTTAATTTTTTAAAACACAATTTCTGATTTTTAGATCAGATTAATTTCGTTTTATTTTATTAAAAAAATGTTGGACGTGTTTCTGATAATTTTTTATTAAACTTGAATTTTTGTACTATAATCCATCCATTCCACATAAATTAGGTATAAACATATTTTTGGAAGTACAGGGTGGGGCAAAAGTCGCGAAGGGATTTGAAACAGTCATAACTCTTCTAATTAATTTTTTTTTTATTTTTCTTTTTAGGACTTGTAAAATAAATCTGGGAGATTAATTATGGAAGGTAACAACGTTATCCAGCGAACCAAAATCATAGAACTTTATCGATCAATAATTCAAACTCAACGAGCCTATCGTCGTCATTTTAATGTGCGGAATTCACCATCCGAATCAATGATTCGACGCTTAGTGACACGTTTTCAGGAACAAGGCTCAGTGAGGGATCTTCCACGAAGCGGAAGACCACATTCTGTAATTAGTGAAGCAAATATTCAACGCGTTCTGGAGAGTGTTGAGGAGAATCCTGAAACATCAACTCGAAGGCGCTCTGTTGAGCTGCAAATGTCTCGGCGGTCTTTACAGGGAAATTTACATCTTTTCCCATATAAGGTGCAGTTAGTGCAAGAACTAAAGCCAGGAGATTCCCAAGAACGAATAATTTATGCAGTTCGCTTCCAAAAAGTTATGACTGTTTTAATCCCTTCGTGACTTTTGCCCCACCCTGTATTTTAATATTTATAGATCATGAAAAGACCTTTAATTTGATTAAATACTTTCGATTTGCAAAACACTGGCAATTGTTTTCAAAACCAAACTAATTTAGTTGTCTGTTCATAAAAATATTGGCCTTTTTTTACAAAATCGCCTTTTTGCTACTTTAGTTTATTGGAGATAAATTTTGACAGCATATTTAAAGAATTTATCCAATACATAGTACGTGCGCAAATGTTTTAATATTTGAGGCTTTGATATCCGGGTTTAAAGAGAGCAGAAGAAATGCAAAAGTTTTCCGAAGATAAAAAAAAAACATTGTACTGTCAAAATTTCGAAAATCCCTTAATTTAGTATACCACACACTTATTCAGTGCTGATATTCAGCCGGTTCGGACCGGTTGCGAACCGGTTGTTGCATATTCACCCTTCTCGTGAATAAAAATTCCATATGAAATTTGTTGGGGTGATTATGTTTTTTGTTTTAACGGTTTTATATAATGTGTATTTATCAAGGTGATTAGTCTCGGCAATAAACACAATATTGTTCAGTTGTTCATTGTCCAAACGTACAAACAAATGATTTTATTTTGGTCATACATTGGATTCTTGGATGATGATGTTTTCGATAGCGTTTTCTTCAATCTTTTGAGAAAAAAATAAAGCAATTTTTTTTGACTTTTATTTTGCAAAATCAAAACTATTTTTTTATTAAACAAAAGTTTATATTATTTCCTTCAAGAGGCTTGTGGTCTGTTACTGGGATGCGACTTTAAAATTTTCGCTATTTTTATCAAAATTTGGCAAAAATATAATTTTTTTAAGCGAACCGGTTGTTAATTGTTTCAAATATCACCACTGCACTTATTGTACTTTTTCACCAATCAGATAGTTGTCAAGAGTTTTATTATATATGTACTGACATTTTGAGTGTATAAGCAAAACATTCCTAATAAAACAGGGGTATTTTATCGTAATTTAATACCAAAGCAAACACTTTCAAATTTTAGTTTATTGAAAAATACAAATTTTAACATTTACTTTCACGTATTAAGTTGTTAGTAAACCACTCGCTAGTTTATGGTAGTTTATGGTGCAATTTCAAAGAAATTTAGAGAAAAGTCTTACTTGATTTTCAAATAATTTCTATAAGAAATTGTTAAAATAATCCAAACAATTGTAAAGTAATCCAATCAATCCTTTTTTTCCGTTTAATCCAATATAAATTTTTTGTAAGTATAATCCGGAATACGAGTATACATAGTAGTAGTTAATTACCAAACATATTTTGTAAAAACGCCGACTTGACAGTCTTAGGAATGTCATAAAATATTTGTTGAGAAATCACAAATCACTGCAAAACACTTGCACTTTTTAATTAGTTTTAATTTCTTGTGACTTTTTTCATATGAAAATTAATTTTTTTATTACTTTTCAAAACACTATGGGACTTTTTTTTTTTTTTTTTTAATAATTTTGTTGTTGCTGTTGTCGTTTTAAATTTGTAATTTGTTGCAAAATGTAGTAGTAATTTTATGGCATTTACTATTTTGTATTTATTTTTATTTTTATTAGGTATTTAATCTCTTTTTGGTTTGTTAATTCTTTTGAAAACGCGCGTTTTATTAATTTCATATCACTAATTTGTTTTGTTACGTTTAAATAAGTTCTTATGGCTGTTGTCACAATTATTATTATTTTGTTTTATAAACATTTTTCTAGTATTTCTACTTATTGTTGTTGTCTGACTTAAATGTGCGTTTTGTTTATTATCATTTTTTTTTTAAATAATTTTATTATTTTGAAATTCATAAATTGAGACAATCACGACTGACGAACGTACAAAGAACGACCCGTTTGTGTTGCTTGTTTCGCGTTCTGTAGTAAACTAAAAGCCGAAAGAGCGTTAAGTAATGAATAATTTTTTTTTTCTGTTTTTGCTTTTGCTGCCAGATACAAAGATACGAACGAAACGAAGCGCATGTGGATTTTTGTTTCATTTGTGGTTGTTGTTTTCGTTGCTGTTGTTGGTTTTATAACAAACAGCTGATATTTGTGTGATAATATGAGTGAGTGTAGAAATACAACACAATCTTTATCTCTCCATACATGTTGATGTTTGCGATGGCTGGCTGTCAGTGATGTCAACAACATTTGTCGCTCTGTTGTTTCAGTTTAGAGTTTTGGGTTTAAAGTTGTGGTTTAAGAGTTGCTAACAAAAATGATGGTAATAAAGGGTGTCCCAACTAGAACGCAATGGTGTCAATGTTGTTCGGTATCGTGAAATGATAACCAGAATTGAAGAAATTAATGTGGAGGGAATGTGGTTTCAACAAGACGGCGCCACATGTCATACAGCCAGAGAAAATGCAGCAGTCATTTCCCGGTCGTGTTATTTCGCGTTTTGGAGACCAGAATTGGCCGCCTAGATCGTGTGATTTAACACCTTTAGATTTTTTTCTTTGGGGTTTTTTGAAGTCGATGGTTTATGCGAATAAGCCGACAACGACTCAAGCCTTAAAATAGGAAATTGGACGCTGCATTAATGAAATACCGCAGCATTTATGCAAAAAGGTCATTGAAAATTTCATTAAAAGATCGCATGTGTGCCAGCAAAGCCGCGGCGGCCATCTGCACGATATCGTGCTCCATACATAACCTCAATCTGTCTACTTTACGATATAATAAAGTTTCACGATTTTTTTTTAAATATGTATCTGTTAAATTGCGTTCTAGTTGGGACACCCTTTAGTAAAAGCCGTTAACAAGCACAGTTTTTGACCTAAAAATCTCTTTTTGTATTTGACCGGACTAATGTTTGGAGTTATATGTAAACTCCGAAACCGACCGAAAGGCCGAAAAGGCAACAAAATTCATAACTGGCCAACAAATTAATATTCAGTGTAATCCTAAACAAATCGCTTAATGCTCTAAGTTTTGAGATTTTTTCAGCACATTCCGTTCCAATCACTGGACTAGATTGATGTGAATTCTCATCCGTATAAAAATTATAATTTTGAAGTATGAAGTATTGTTTAAGCTAAAGAAATTACCAAGTTACTAAAGAAAACAAAGGACAATATATAGGTACAGTGGTCAGCTGTTATAGGATCCCAGTAAACGAAATCCCTTTATGTATTGGATTGTGGAAATTACAAAACTAGTAAAAAAAACTAGGGACAACACCTCAACGGACGGATGTAATAAAATCCCAGTAAAGTTTTCATATAAAATATAAACAAAAAAAGATCGTTTGACGCAATTACTATTTAAACTACTATTAAATTATAATACGGCCTAGCCTTCCATATTAAGATTTTAGAAGTCACTAAATTGATTAGTTTATAAAGTCACGAACAATCAGGCAGGAATCTAAATGCTCACAAACGATCGTTAACTAATGGCATAACCTGAAATGCAAGGGTGACATAAATTCCTACATTACATACGAGGATTTGGAAATTATTTGGTTTAAGAAACAGAGTGGAATGCTAATAAAAGAAATGATATCCAGAATGGGTTTGTTCAGCAAGAAAGAGCTGAAAGAATAGTAATTTGATAAACTAGAGTAACTAGAGGACAGATGGAAGGCCGGAAAACTCATTGGAAATGTGTGATTCACTTTTTAACAATTGAGTTAAAAAGAAGCATTTATATAAATTCACTTCGATTTGCAACCATGTATCTATGCAGTGGTGCTGAATGTGATATCAATATACAGGGTGGCTGATGAAAGCCGCTACCAAAAAAAAAATGTAATAACTTTTTTTCTATTTAATGAATCATTTTTTTTTTATTTTGCAGATTGATTTTTAGATTTGACAAAAATGGATAACTGGGACACCGAAACAAGAATTTGGATTGTCCGCCGTTATCACACACTGGAGTCCGTAGTTTCGGTTCAAAGAGAGTATAGGCGCACATTTGGCGGCAATCCTCCGAGCAGATGGACCATAATGACAGTCAACAGAAGACCTTACCATCGAAACCCTTCACTTCGAACGGAGGAAACAATCGCTGCTGTAGCTGCTGCGATACAATACAATCCAAGAGTTTCGACAAGAAGCTTATCTGCTCAAATGGCTATAAGCAGACAGTCATTACAGTCAATTATGCACTTGGAGTTATTCCCATATAAAATTCAAATGGTCAACAAACTGAACGCTGCAGACTTGCCGATTCGCTTGGAATTTTGCCAGAAGATGCTTCAAATGGTGGAAGAGGATGGAAACATGTTGAACTGTCTTTTCATGTCTGACGAGGCCCATTTCGATTTGAACGGCAACGTAAACAAACAAAATTGTCGAATATGGAGTGCTTCCAACCCACAGACACTCCATGAGACGGTATTGCATCCACTTCATGTCACAGTGTGGTGTGCAGTTTCATCACGCTACATTGTCGGGCCCTACTTCTTCGAAGAAAACGGTCACCCCGTTACGGTTTCTGGAGACCGTTACTTGAGCATGTTGAGAGAGTTTTTCTATCCAGATTTACGCCGAAAGAGAATTTATTTTAACTCTGTGTGGTTTCAGGAAGATGGTGCACCTCCTCACATAGCCCAACCTGTTATGACAGAATTGCGACGAAAACTCCACATTCCATGGCCACCCAGGTCGCCTGACCTTACGGCACCTGACTTTTTCTTGTGGGGTTATTGCAAACAGGAAGTTTACAAAGCAAAACCAACAAATTTGAATGAACTAAAGCAATCCATTCGAGCAACAATTGCGGCTATTCCTGTCTCAACTCTCCAAGCAGTAATGAACAACTTTTTGCTAAGATGCCGCACATGCATCAACGAGCAGAGGGGGCATTTAAATTCCAGTATTTTTAAAACAAATTAAACTATATTTAATAAAATTGTATGAGCTTTAACATGAATAAAAGAAAAATGTATTCCATACACTGAAAAAAAAGTTATTTGAGTTTCGTAATGTAGCAATATTCATCAGCTACCCTGTATATGTAAGGTTGGAGCAATACTAGTTCAACATATTTGACTTGCAAATCTAATTCATGCATTATTTTGTTTAGGTTATTGAAAAATAGAGGAATTACTTTAACAACCACAGCATTCTCTTGATCTGACTCCACTTGTCTACTATTTGTTCCGAAACTTGAAAACATAATGTTTAACAAGAATAAGAAAGACACTTCGTAAACAAAGTCTTATTTGAAGGCTTTAAATAACTAACATTTATCCTAGAGTATTGATATGTTACAATATCACTTTAAAACAAGATGAAAAAATATAACTTGCAAAAGAAAACAACTATTCCAACCAAACATACAATTAGCAACACTGGCCCCATGAGCGGCTCGTAAGTTGTACATATGAACATTTTCAACTGTTGGCTGGCTGGTTGGAGTATCAGTTTAGAAACACCAGAGTAGTAGTGGAGTATTGTATCTGTATCGTTTTATTTTATTTAAAATTTACTTTACGTGCCTGTGCCTGTATACAACAACAAGTTTACAAACAAAATAATATATTATAAAATTATACGTATTTGAAAATTGTGCTGGCAGGACATTGAAATAGAAAGGAGCTGTAGGAAATAACAAAAACTAAAATTCAAATTATATCATGTTTCCTTAACAACCAACGTTAGTCAGTCAGTCAGCTCCTCTAGTTATTATTGCAATTTCCTTTTGTACAACATAAGAAGTAAAACATTACCATACACTCAATTCTGTTCCCATATATTCTTCGTATATATTTATTCGTTTGGGAAACAACTTAACCAACAAAACAAACAACAACAACAACGAAATAAAGTACGTACATAAACAACACAAAAAAAATACAAAAACTGATAAAGCACTGATAAGAAAAAGCAGCCCAAGTGTTAGATAACATCAATCCAAACACAAATTCACAAGCACACACACACACACACACAGTCACACTTCTGCCAACCTAAAGCAATGAACCAAACAAACGAACCAACCAACCATCCGTCCAACCAACCGACCTACCAACCAGCTAAAGCCAACCAACAATTAACAGACGTAACGTACCGGGTTTTCAAACATTTTCATACATATTCTATAGTTACTGTATGTATGTTTTTGTATTGAAACAACTAAAAACGGATATAACTAAATTTTATACTCACATACATACATACATACATACATACAAACACTCTCATTTACTTACTAACACGGACTCTCTTTTTCTGCTACTAATGATTTTGCGTTTTCTAACAAATAAAAATATATGTACAAATATTTTGTTCGTTTCAACATTTCTGAATTTTTGAATTGAGTCGATCTGTACAAAACTCACAATAATAACAACAAAAAACACCAGCAACTAAACAATATATGTACATACATACACAATCATACATACATACAGTTACAGATACTGACACATTCATACATACATTTAGTGTGCGGGAGCGCGATTTTATATTGTGATAAGAAAACTTACTAAGCAATGTGGGTGCTTCCATAAAGATTTTTAAAAAATGATAATACAACATTAGCAGTTCACAAGGTGCATAAAAAAGAATGATACATTTGTATAGAATTTTTAAAGATTTTAAATTAAAATGAAAAACTAGGTTTTGGTTTTAACTGTGTCTTATTTTCAAAATACTTCCCAGGGGAAAATTAAACCCGACTTTAAAGATATAAGCTAAATCACGGTTTGAACTTTCTAGCAGACAATTTATAAAGTTTTTATCATTTTTTTTTATCATTTAGAAAAGTATTGACAGACATTTGTCTTTCTTCTCCACTGCGTCCTTCCTAATACAATAAAGCTTAATAAATAAATTTGAAGAAATTTTGCTGTTTGCACGAGTTTGAAGCATTTGAATCAATCGTGTAAATCTAGCTTAACTTTAAATAAATTAATTTTTTCAAAAAGAGATAAACTAAAGACCATGGATTGTTCGAAAAGGATAAATTGATATCAAATCTTCATTTTTATATTGAAAGATAGATTGGTTAAAAAAAAAATATATTCTTCTTGTAGCGGGTTTTACAAGAAGAATTTTGTTTTCCAACAGGAGCAAATAATGTTATAACATGAACGTTTTTTTACTTGTTGCCAGTAGTAGCATCTTTGACAATAGTTACACCAATGAATTAAATTTAGATCAAAAATCACTTTAAAATATTGAAAATTGAGTCAACTGGATCGCCACATAATGTGCCAGCACGAATGAGTGTTCGTTTGGGTTGTGCAATTGAAAAGATTGCAACCGTTTTTTTCAATTCCTCGATGTTCTCAATACAACGACCAAATGTCCAGTTTTGCGTAAGGATTTGGCTTTGAAGCCTTACAAGCTGAAATCATTCAAGAAAAATCCGGTGGATTTTCTGCAAAAATCTTGTTTTTAGCTACATACGTTAACAAGAAAAACTGTTATATGTATGTGTATAGGGCAATTTTTTTTCGAAAATTTGGCTCAAAAGGTCGTTACGTTGATGTTAAAAACTACATTTTGACCTATTATTAATGATATTTACATCACTGACACGTGATTTCAACAGGCCAGTGTCACAGAGCCAACAAAACAAAGAATTATTGCAAATCAAATTTCACGATCGCATCATTTCTCCAAATGATGTTGTTAATTGCGATTTAAAGATAAAGTCAATAAAGAGCCAATTTAATCGATTGCAGTTTTAAGACTAAGAATCTCTGACATGATTAACGAAATAGACCCGCCATTTTGCCCAAATGTCATTGAAAATATTAATAAAAGAATCAACATTTCTTGCGCAGTCGTGTTGAACAAATGTCCGATATAATTTTTATTTATAACTGAAACCCCTTACTCTTTCAAATAAAATAAAAATTTTAATAATTTTTATATGAAGCCCATTAAATTCTGGATTCTTATAGAAAAAAAGATTTTTTACAATAAACCAGTTGCTAAAAGTTTGTTTGGCTATAAATGTGTTGCTACAAGATTTTTTTTACAATAAACATGTTGCTGCAATATTGTTTTACTATAAACATATTGCTACAAGATTTGTTAAATATAAACAAGTTTCTTTGACTATAAACATGTTGCTACAATATTGTTTTACAATGAACAAGATGCTATTGGTTTGTTTGACTATAGACGTGTTGCTACAAGATTTGCTATAAGTTTGTTTCACTATAAACATGTTGCTACATATTTTTTTAACTATAAACTACAAGATTTCTTACTATAAACAAGTTGCCGCAACGTTCTGTAAACATGTTGTTTTTTATGAAGAGTAGTTAAAGAAACAAAACTACAAATTCGATGGAATTTTCGCTCTGTTCAAATTTGGGAAAAATGTTGAGCAACATTAATTATTTCATACGAAAAATTTGACGTGTAGCTAATGTACTTTTGTAAAAAAAACACATATGTTTTGCTTTTTTGTGAATTTAAATCGAAAATAAATAAAAGTTAAAATATTTAGTTCTCTTATTCGACCTTTTTTCAGTATTCTATAATTTCTGTTTTTCAAGCAATTAGGTCACTTTTAGTATATTAGTATATTATAAAAATATTAAAATATTATAAAAATGTTCTAAAGGGTGATTTTTTAGCTATTATCTTTTTGGCAACACTGGCTTAAACAGCTGACGCACGTTTCGTGTTTTGTTTCACTGTCAAACATCTTCAGTTTGGTCTATAATTTAACCATGAATCGTCTTACAAACGAACAACGCTTGCAAATTATTGAATTTTATTATCAAAATGCGTGCTCTGTTAAGAAAGTTCATTGTACTCTTTTTTTTTACCGAAAAATTATGTTCAGCGACGAAGCTCATTTTTGACTCAATGGGTACGTAAATAAGCAGAATTGTCGATTTTGTAGTAAATATCAGCCAGAAGCAAGAGCTACCAATGCATCCAGAAAAAGTCACAGTTTGGTGGGATTTATGGGCTGGTGGCATCATTGGACTGTACTTCTTCAAAGATGATGCGAATCGTCACGTAACTGTGAATGGTGAGTAATACCGTGAGATGATATCCAACTTTTTTTTTGTCCAAAATTCAAGAGCTTGACTTGCATGACATGTGATTTCAACAAGACGGTGCCACATGCCACACAGCACGTGCAACAATGGACTTATTGAGAGGCGAGTTCGGTAAACATTTTATTTCACGTTCGGGGCCGGTCAATTGGCCGCCTAGATCGTGCGATTTAACGCCTTTAGACTATTTTTTGTGTGGCTATGTTAAAGCTCATGTCTGTACAGACAAGCCCGCTTCAATTGACGCGTTGGAAGACAACATAGAGGGATTT
The DNA here is from genome assembly GCA_916048285.2 of Bellardia pandia. NCBI lineage: Eukaryota > Metazoa > Arthropoda > Insecta > Diptera > Calliphoridae > Bellardia > Bellardia pandia. The sequence goes on along the minus strand of OU696530.1, from coordinate 13,104,801 downwards.
ATTCGTGAGATACCGGCCGAAAAGTTGGAAAGAGTATGCCAAAATTGGACTAAGCGGACCATTTGAGGCGCAGTCAAGGTCAACAATTGCATGAAATAATCTTCAAACATTAAATTATATGGACCGTACTATCGATGCAAATAAAGATTTAATGCTTTTTTCTGAATTTAATGTTTTTTTTTTTTGAAAAACTTTCCTATAGCTTTTAAAAAAATCACCCTTTATATAAAAATCTGCTTTGAGTCGAAATCGTTAAATAAAAATGAATAAATAAATATGTATTACTGGCCGCTTGTGCAGCAGCACAACAAGTTATAGATATTGTCGTTGCGAGAGAAGAGCTTTTGGATGAAAATTCCATGTGAAACAATTGCTACTTTAATTATTTCGCTGTGAAAAAATATTGTTGCCAGATACATTTCATATGGTTTTCAAAAAAAGAACAGAGTACTACTTCTGCAACATTTTTTCATGAAAATTTCATGTGATTTTTTTAACATGTATTTTGACAGCATTCCACTTGACATTTTAAAGTAACTTTTGTACAAACAATAATTATACACATTTTTAAAAAATTGCTTTTATTTTGTAAGATTTCTTGTTATACAATCATCACAGTTGCCACCAAAAACAGTCATACCAGTCATACTTGTTATCATTTATTTATAATCTGAGTCATTATATTATGCAATCACCCATATCCATGATATATCCAAACATTGCCAGCTAATGGAATTCTGATTATTGCGTTGTGATAACACAGTTCTGTTTAATTGTATCTGTATCTTTCTTTCTAAACGTACGTACGTACATATACATATGTATATGTACATAGACAGATAGACAGACAGACAGAAACATGTAGTAGAAACACTCTACGTAGTAAATTTTGTGCTGACTAACAATTTTGTATATTAGTATGTAGTAGAATATGCACAGATACATACATACACATACATAAATATATATATATATATACTTAACATTCATATAGATTTAAGATATCACCCCACACACTAAAATATATTTAGACTAGATGGGTTTTTGTGTTATTTTATCATCATCCTTTGATCAAACATTTTTAGTATATAGCAGCAGCAGCAGTAGTATTGTTGTTGTATGTTTTGCTTTTGCTTTTATTTTGTGAGCTGATAGCAGTACATACTAGTATATCGTGTATGCACGAGTGTTTGCAGTAGATGACGGACTTATAAACTGACTGACTGGATGGCTGAGTGAGTAAGTAGTGAATGAGTATGCGAGTTGGTTGGAAGACTGAACAAAATTTCTTATCAGTAATATTTCTTTTTATTTTTTTTTTTGTTGGTTTTTTACATTTCCACATAGACATTTTTTTCGTATATTTTGCCTTTAAGTAAGAAAAATAAGTTGGACCCGATATCTTGACTTAAAATCTTTTCGTTTTTTTCTGCTCATTGCTTTCGTTTTTTATCTTAATCTCTATTTTTTTTTGTTTGTTTGTGTATGAATATTATTTTATTGGTGAAGAGAAGTGGGTAGTAAATAAAAAAGTAACTTAGTAAGAGAGTTGTTTGTGGTTTGATTGAGAGAGAGCGAATATGTAATTTGTTTGTAAGCGAGTGTAATTAATATTACATTTGTATGTGTGTGTGTGTTGTAATATTCTCCTTAAAACTTCCCACATTGTTCACGTATGTATGTGCTTTAAGAAACAGCTGTGTGTTGATTGCTGTTGTGTTGCGCCTGCGTTTAAAATTGGCATTTCCGTTTTTCCTCCTCTAATTATATGTATGAGATCCAATAGGGGATTTTCTTAATCTTAGAGATATTTGTGTAAAATTTTATGTTATTTGAATTAAAAAAAACTAAACTTTTGGAAAAAAATAACAGAAATTAATTTTATATATTTTCGGGCTGATTTACTATTTCCTAATTACAACCAGATTATCGTTCAGAAATGCTTCATATCAACATATCCATAGTAAACATGTAAAATGCATCTATAGTGGTTGAACTGATCGTACAAAATCGTCATCAAATACATCGTGCAATAGACTTTAACTTGTGGTAATTTATAGTCATTCAAAAGGGAATCGTGTCGAGTCGTCCACAGAAATTATTGAAATATTCTATGGCAGTTTTTCTTAGACACAAATAGTTACAGGTGATCTAAAAACTAATTAAGATCTTTATTTTCATTATTTTTTGTGTAGAAACACATTTATCCAAATTTAGATAAAAATTACTCCATGCAAGAACGTGACAGATTGTAGTGATTGTGATAGATTGTAGTGAAAATGTTGGTATTTCTAATAGTATATAAGCAATAATTATAGAATCAAGAACGTGACAAAAGGAGGAAGTCATTTTACGCGGTAACTGGAAAAATACAAGATTCTACAAATTGAAACATAATTTTTTTCCAGAGCAATTTTTCTTAGAGGACTTATAAAACTATTGAAATTATTTTGAAACAAAACAGCAGTCGATGATAAAATGTTAATCACACACAAATTACTTCAAAGCATATATGGGTCATTCCAAGAAACATATTTCCAACCAGTTTCAGTTTTGCGCAGATTTGTTTATATTGAATTTTAGAATATATTTTCTACTCTTGTCTTCACATTGGACCAAGTCCATAACTTATGTGATTCATATGGTACAGCCAAGCCCAATTCACAGAATTAAAAACTATAAATGATCAAAATGTCCAACATTACAAGGCTGCAAAATATAAACCGTATTAGGTATAGGTAACGTGACCAGAGAGTTATTCTCAAAAAGCGGGATGTTAAGGATGAAAAAGCGGGATTACGAACTAAATACATATAATGAAATGGGATTTTGAAAATTATAATTTTAAAACTGTTCACATATTTGATTTTTTGTAAAATTATTAATTCTAAAACTAGCAAAATTAGAATTATTGCGGAATAATAAATAACACCCATTTAACAAAAAGGATTCTTAACGAATTCGTAATTTAAAAACTGTTATAAAATTGTATATATAAATACATACATACATAAAACTTATAAAAGTTACCAACATTTTTCGGAAAAAATCGGAATATATTCAAACAAGAACCAGTTATTTATAATTTCTACAAAAATATGGATCTGAACATTTTTCAAAATTGAATTATTCTTAAAGAAAATTTAGAATCTATGTACACACATGGTGAGAATCTTAAATTTTTGGAAATTAATCTGACATTTCTAAATGGCTGGTCAGATCGGAACCATCTGAACAAAAGTACATGAATAATAATGCAATACTCAGAAAATTAAACAAAAATCCAAAAGCTGCGTTTTAACTTTTCATTCATGACTGGTAAAATACTTTAACGATAATATTGTCATTAAAATATGTTAGCAAAATAACGTAAATTAAATTCAAATGTTTAAAGGAGGGGCCAACGATCAGTTTTCAATTTTTATATTTTTTTTTACGAAATTAGCAAAAAATTTTGGGCGTAATGGGCTATCAAAAAACGGGAGAATTTCGCCAAAAGCGGGATGTATGGTCACATTAGGTATAGGCCCGGTTTGTACGTCAGAATGTACAGCGTATAATACATGTTCCAAAAGTTTAAATAAATAATTTTGAATTTAGAAATTAAAATTTAATTATTTAAACTAAACAATTTTATATAAGAACTAATAATTTATTTAGTTTTATAATGAATTTCAGTCATTAATATTAACTTCAGTAAAATTTGATGAATTTTAAAAAAATTCAAATTTAATTTAAAAAAATCATATTTATTTTCAAACAATGCAAACTTTATTCTAAAAAGTTCGAACTCTGTTTCAAAATTTTTAATTATGTACTTAGATTTTTTCAAAATTAAAAATTGTGTATACAATTTTATGATATATGTACATATATAGTTTAACGGTCTAATAGGATTGTGTCTGTGTTTCCTTTCCCAAAAACAATTTCTAAAACAGTGCAACAAACAATCCTTTTGTTGTAACTTTTTCCTAAGAATTTTTAACTAAATTAGTCGTACCAAACAGTTCTAAAGTCATTAACATTAAATGGAATGGGCAAATAAATCCACAATTTAACAAGGGCATACAAAAACAAAACACAAACACCAACTTTGTAATTCTAAATAGAGACCATAAACTGAAAAGTAAATTAATAAATACAAAGTGAATATGAAATTTACATAGACGCGACGTTAACCTAGTGATAATGACAGCGACGGCGGCAACACTTGATTGTTTTTGTTGTTACTAAGTGCTGTTGTTGTTATTGCTGGTGTTTTTGTGTATAATTTAGACTTAAACAACAACTACCGGTGTTTTAATTTTTGTTTTTTGTGTTGCGTTTCTGTGTTTGTTGACGTTGACCCTGTTGTGTTTAATAACACAAGTAACCCCCATTAAAAACAGCAGGAAAATACATGTTTATATAATAAACACCTTAAGTCTACAAGAACACACACAAACACACAAACACAGGCAGACACACATACACAGATACTTTTACACTAATATTCTATTATGCATAAGGTTTGATATGAGTGAAAATAGTGAAAAATCGAATTGAGTTGTGTTTGTTAAAAAAAAACCTCAAGTTGCCAAACGCTGTGCAAATTTCATTGCACATTAAGTCTATTCTAAAATTGTATTGTAAAAGTAGATTTGAAACTTAAAATTTTTTTCTCGAATGGTTTACTTTTACATGAATATGAATTTGTTTTTTAATTTCGGCGAATTTTAAAAATCCAAATTAATTTAAACATTTTTAAAATATTTTTGAAAATTTTCGAAAATTACATTTGTGATCTTTGAAGATTCGAACATAATTTTCTTAATAATTTCAGAAAAGATTGATTAAAAAAATAAATGTTCCGAAAATTATATTTTGATACCGGTTTGTTGTCTCAGTTTGTATTAATAAGTCAAGGGTATATTTAAAATTAAAAATATTACTGACAATTTTAGAAATTCGTTTTATCGAACCTAAAATTTATAAATACATACATTTATTTTTGTAAGTTGTGTGTTTATTTTTACAAAATTTCAGCCATACAAGAACAGTGATGAGTTTTTATCATTGCAAATTGATGAATTGGATTGGAGGACATGTGTTTCCATTGAGAAACAGTGTTACTGCATACTCAGTTCGAAAGAAAATTATCGCCTTTTTGAGTGCATGCAGTAGTCGACAAGAGCACTCTTTGGAATTTTTTATAACACGACAATTTATTAACGAGCCAAATACTCTCTGGAAGCTCTTGAAGATAATATTAAACAAAGTTACGGGAAAACATCGTGATGCTCATGTAAAAAACAAGGCCACATTGGATCTAAACTTTGAGAGATAAATATAATAGTAATTGATAGATTGAGGCTATATGTACTCTATAGGATCAAAGGAAACACACATATTATGTATATGTATATATAATTTCATTTGCTCTAACATTTGTCTACATATTTCGTAAGTTTTGGTTTAATTGGTTGTGTATTTTAGAAAGTAATTGCATCCAATCGATCTCCATTTTTCATTATTTTAATAGTCATAACTAAAAGCATTTGTGCAAAATTTAGGTCAAAGTCAACCTCCTGACTTCAAGAACGGTCAAGAACTTGACTTCGGCTGCCTTTAAAATTAAAAAATTAAGAAATCTTATAGATTTTTAGTGAAAAATATAAGATTTATTATTTCCAATATACTATAGGTATAAACTATAAACATGGGATCAAAAATTAAACATATTTTCCATTGCATCTAGAAAAACACAAAACAATTTAAAATGCAAATATAAATTTAAACGATATAAAGTTTAAATATTTTTTTACCTAAATAGAAGAATGTGTAGTTTTTTATAGTAGTTATGTTGAAATTTTCCCATACGTTTCTTTGGCACTACTTATTATAATTTAGCACGCGACATACAGTGAGTTCCAAAACTGTTCATAAAAATATTAAATTAAACACTTTTTTGAATAAAACATATTTGTAACAATATATGATTTATATTCTGTATTTTTGAAATTCAGTACGTATTGAAAATTAAATTAAATAACAAATTAAAAATAATATTTTTAAAAAAGTAGAAAAAAAAATTCTAAAAGGATATTTCAGTATACAATAAACCTTTGGCTTTAATGGCAAGCTGAAGCCTATTTTGTATACTGTTGATTAAATTTCTTAATATAGATACGTCAACAATTTTAGGCAATTGTTTACATTCTTCATTCACTGCCGCCCATAGCTCTAGCAGATTTTGTGGCACTGGAGTTGTCATTGTTATATTCTTCCTTTAAAATATATTCCACAAATTTTCGATTGGGTTAAGGTTCGAAGATGATGGGGCCAGTCTAAATAGTTAATTGCAATCCTCAAGCCATTTCATAGTTATCTTAGCTTTGTGCTTTGGGGCATTATCTTGCATTAATAATGTATCTCCTGCATAACACCAAAGAAATTTCCAGACTGGACAAATAAGAATCCCTTAAAATGTCTACTTTCTACTTACGATTCCTAACTTTTCTCCTTTATATTACGCAATGTGATGCCTACATTTGGGTCATACCAAGACCAAACGTGACCGTGGTCATAGATATTTTCGCATTGTCCATTCTTCAACTTGCTATTTGTTTTTGCCAGTTTCGAAAAGCTCTTCACGATTGCTCAGCTACTTTATCGCAAAATCCTTTTACTCTAATGGTTCTCTTTTATTATCCAAGTAAAGCATTGTTCATCACTTCTATTTTACGACAGCGAACGCGACAACTTTAGAAAAATGATTAGTATAATTGTTATATAAAGTAGTTTATTTTAGTTAAAGCCACTAAAATTTTATATGAATTACAATTTTTAGCTACTTAATAAGAACGTTCGCGGAGTACTGATAAAATAATGATGATTAAGGTACCAGAACGCGACATTAGAACCAAACCAAAAAAAATTTACTTAGGTTTCTTTGGCCTCTTTTAAGTTTTATTTTTAATAATTAGTTGTTTATAGAAAGATTCAATAAGATCTGTGCAGTCGTGAAGTTAACATTTTCAAATTTGATTAATGAACAAAAAAATCATTTGTGAAACATTCCGTGGAAATGCTCACATAAAAGGTAAATATTCAATAGGGTAATTAAATTTACCAATTCTTGCATTAAATTAACTAATCACACCCCTTAAACTTACACATTGAGAAGTACATTATGGAAAACCGTAGGCTAAACTGAAAAATAATTGACTGACTTGAATTATCACAGGGGAGAGAGCAGCTAAAACAGTAGCTAATTTTAAAGTCATGTTAAAAAAACGAACGAAAACAAAAATAAAATATTTACATTTTAATTTAAGTTGACTTTTAGTTTCCTCATCTTTTGTAGTATCAAAGTTTTTTGGCTGAACATTTTTGTTGTTTGTTTATTGTTGTTTTTATTATTGTTAAACTCTAATCTTGCAATCAATCAAAATTATTTAAATTTTATTCATCTCTCTTTTTTTTGTTGTTTTTGTTGTTTGTTGATATTTTACACTAACACTTAAGTTAAATATTAATGTACCCCGAAAATATATTTATACAGTTTAAGAGTACGTACATTTTTGGCCAGTAAGTTGCACTTGTTTTCGTATTCGTATTCGTACTATAATATCTGGTTTATGATGCTTGGTTGAATCTCGCTTTCATTAAAAATTTTTGATGTGTATTTGCGATAACAGCTTTTTTAGTATGTAATTATCGCCTATGAAAATGTGAGTTTTGAGTTTATTTTGTTTTCCTTCACATTTTCGAAATTATTCATTTGCTGTTGTGTTCATTTCTATACCCACCACCAAAAAGATGGGGACATATTAAGTTTTTCATTCCGTTTGTAACACATAGAAATATTGGTCGAAAAAAGTCTAAATATTCTGGGTCCTTATAAGATTCTATGATGATCTAGCCTTGTCCGTCCGTCTGTTGAAGGTACGATAAAGCTTTGAAAAGATACATAGATCAATGACATTTTTAGAAAATTTTTTTTTGTTCCACTAAAATATTTGGTTTTAAAAATGGGCAATATAGAACCAGTAGGATCCGTGTTATAGACCAAAGTTTCAGACAATCTCGATATTTTTTGCAATACTCTTCAAATATAATGCAGATATAGAATATTTTTATTATAGAAGGACAAGTCCTGTTGAAAATGATAAATATTGGTCCACTACTTCTTATAGCCTCCATACAAATGTCTTCCCGGAATATGTCTTTATGGTCATAAATGTCTATAGAAATGCAGTATCCATACAAAATTTAGCAAAAATAAGTTGAAATTACGATACAATATTTTATAACGATCGCCCTTTAATAGGTAATATCATTCATGTAAGGCATCCGCAAAATAAAATAACCAACATAATTATCATTACCGATACAAAATGTAGCAAAAATTAGTTCCAAGTGTTCATAGAACATACTACTGGTATTTATTTGATGGTGGGTATATAAGATTCGGCACAACCGAATATAAACTAATAAATAAGTGGTGGTTATTTAATATGGTTATTTTATATGAATATTAAATAACCACGTAAGAAATTTTACGTTGATCGCAATAACTTAATAATAAAGGGGAATAAATGATAAGTGTCGTTGTGGAGAGGAGAAAATAAAGGGGTGTAAAGTATAAGTATAAGATTACACAGTACAACACATGATTTCGGTACTCAATTCTGATAATTGTTTATGAAAGTAGCCCCAAAAAGAAGGACTTCTGCATCATTCGTTTGGTCGTGTTACATCAAATAATAACTTAAAAACTAATTTGAAGTTAGTAAATATCGTATAGGGAATTTGTCACGTTTTAGGCTCTCTTGTTTGTCATAACTCGAGAACCACTAGTCCGAATAATAATTAAGAATTACAATTCCTTTAATCTGTTCATCTATTATGAGACGGTTTGATATTGTAATAGAAAATGCATCGTCGAGGTTTTCCATAATATCTGAGTCTTTCTTTTCAACCATTAATGGATTTCCTCGGGGTCTTGCTAATATCTTGGCGATTTGTTGACCGATAGTTTGATTGGCCAAAATTCCAAAGAAATTCTGAATTTCTGACAGAACTGACGCCCCATAATGTTTTGCTTATATTTAAATCATTTATGAATAGATTTTGCAGACTATTGTAACTCGTCACATGTCTCATGCATTTCGGTAAAGTACAGACATACGGACATTGCTAAAACACTCTTTGTTCATTTTAATTCGTTCTCAGGTTTTTGCACAGGTTCTTTTACAAACTTTTATGAACTTTATTTGAGAGCCAACAATAACTGACATCAAATTTGTGTTAAGGAAATTAATTTTTTAACTCTCAAAAATAAAATTTTACATCTAAAGAAACTAATTTTATTTGGTTGATTAGCATAAATGTGAACTATTGAACATGATTGATTTATTCTAGCAAGAACTAATTTACAATAATTGATTGCTTTTCTCTATTATAGTTTTCCTTAAGTTATCTACATTGTACTAATTTTTGAAGGAAAGACACACACAAATATTATTGACACAGAAATTGTCTCGTTCCTCAATAACAGCCAAACGACAGACGACATATAGAACCGAACATAATAGAACAGACACCTACAGACAAACACCTCACGCTAATGATTGGCTGTCTGAGTTTTACAAAACAGCTAAATGGTTAACAAAAACAGCAGTAGGAGCAGTGAAAACTTACCTAAATACAGTAGAAGGACCTTTGCAACAACAACAAAATTTAGAAAAGCAGCCAAACTAAAAAAATAAAAAGAACAGGCAATAATAAATAAGAACAACAAACAAAATATCAAGAACAACACAAACGCCAACAATAATCACAAACAAAGATGACGCCGACAAATACACAATTACGTGACATAAAGACTGACAGACAATCAATGAATTGTGATGATGATTTTTTTGTTGTTGGTAATAATGACAATGTTGGTGCTTCTGCTAATGATAATGATGGCTAGAAGACGCGAGACGCATCATTTCACTTACAGTTAAAAATTACGTTTTTTCAGTATATTTTTCATTTTTGTATTTGCAAAATTTTAAATTTCACAATTATTAAAAATTCCATGTTCCTTGAATACAAGTCGTTTGCTTATATGGGACAGTGCTTTAAAAGAGTGTGAAGGTCGCTTTCAAAAATTGATTCTTCAATACAATTGAATTTTTTATCAAAAAGTTAGACTGTCAAACTATGATTTGTTGACACTAGCTAGCCCTTTGAACCCCTCTACGAGTAGATGACATCAGTTGCAAGATATTTACATATATGTACTCGTAATGTTAAAGTAAGGGTTTCATATGGGTTCTATAGTCAACTAATAACCGATCCAAACAATTCTTGGTACTGAGATTCTTAACATCATACAACTTGGTACCATTTTAAGTTAATAAAGTTATTTTCAAAACTTTAACCTATGCTTTATAATGAAACGATTGTTATGAATTTCTTTATAAAAAGATATTTAAAAAATGTGTTTCTAAGAGAGAGCTATAGTCAATTATATGCCGAAGTTCACTAAAATTTGGAGTGAAATTTCTATTTATTAGAAACGTTGTTGATGTGAATTCATTTTCGGTAGTGAAAACGAATAAAATTTGGAATTTTGCTTTATCTACTTTAAGAAAGCGATCTGATAAAAGAAGGTCGTCTACAAATATCAAGTACCCTTCAGTTTGATTACAAGCATAATTACGAAAGTAATTCTTAGTCAATCGGTATATTACTTTAAGTTACGAAACCTCATATATTTTGGTTTCGTCACTTAGTCAAGTCATAAATACTAACTGATACACAACTGAACACACTCATTACGAATGCAACACTGGGCGCATACATTTCGTATTGATTGTGATTTGACAGTTGCCATTTATTCTTCATTGAAACGTAAATTGTTTTTGACGTTAATTGTTTACAGTCATGTAAAGAGGCGACATCGAAAATCGTATAGTTGTAATGCAACATGAACATGGGAGGTATCTTTAGGACGTTGTGACTAAGAGTCGATCATAGGGCAGGACGTTCGCGCACTGTTAGAACTTCGAAAGCGATCAAAGCCGTGAAGAGACGAATACACTGAAAATAGAAAATCTTGTCTCGTGTTCAAGTCACACACTGAACACCTACTCACGGCCGCATTGAAGGAAAAACGGAAGTGAAAATCGAAAGTGTTACTCAGCCGGTACAAGCCGGAGTAAGCTACGATGGCGTTTTTCCATTTTTGCGAGAAAGCAGTAAAAACATCGGCCATAGTCTATCAATCGACCGTCTTGGAACCCATTGTAAAGCCTCTCAACCAATCAATATTCGCCAACAAGCCATTGATTTTCCATCAAGACTCTGTTCCAGCTCACAAAGCAAAAACGAATCAACTGTGGCTCAAAAACAACATTCCGGACTTCATATCAACGAATAATTGGCTAGCTGCTAGTCCAGACTTCAACCCGTTGGATTACAAGTTGTGGTATGTATTAGAGAGCATTGCTTGCTCTACTCAACATACAAATATTGAGTCGTGAAAACAAATTGTTTCTAAAGATGCTACACAACGAAGTAGCGCAATATCGAAAATAAAATATAAAGATTTTATTAAAAAAAAGACCATAAAGATTCGATTTGTGGTATGTATTAGAGAGCATTGCTTGCTCTACTCAACATACAAATATTGAGTCGTGAAAACAAATTGTTTCTAAAGATGCTACACAACGAAGTAGCGCAATATCGAAAATAAAATATAAAGATTTTATTAAAAAAAAGACCATAAAGATCGATTTACCCATTCGTTCCGAACAAAATATTTGTTCGGACAAAGTTTTTTTTCATATGAATATTTTCTCTCTCTCTCATATGAAAAAGCTTTGTCCGCACAAATGTTTTGTTCGGAACGAATGGGTATATTCACCTTAAGTTTTCACAATTATTTGGATATTAATAAAAAAAGGTCAAATAAACTATAATCACCCCTATCGTGAATAAAAATGTCACATGAAATTTGTTCCCTTTTCACATTTTTCCTATTAAAATTCAATGTTAAAAAAATAATGTGGAATTTTTATTCACAATATATTATTATATATTAGTTTGTAATCATAATATAATTATAATGTAATGTATTGTAATGTATACACGTCAAACCATTAAGTACGACTCAAACTCATAAACACAATCAAAACACATAGTGGATTTAGGTTACAAGAATAACCCAAAAATCCACTTATGAGTTTGAAGAAATATGAGTTTGAATTGACAAACAAAAATGCAATTAAAACTGCATACTTAATAACAACCAAACATGTAGAAAGAATATGGAAAATATGTGTAAATAGTAATAATAAAATAGTTTGTAATTATTATATAAGCAAGAGAAATTATTAAATAAAAGCAGAATGAAACTAGACTTGAATTCAACAAAACGCTGATTTTATTTCTCATAAAGCATTCTCATCACATCGGCTTTTTAGCCATAAATGTAAATCTCGCCTTATAAGCAAACAGCACAGACTTCCCACCAACGATATTTGACTTATTACAATAAGTTATCCTAAACAACCATAACATGAGTGTGTCCAATCATATTATGATCCCATCTTCACCATAATATTATTATTTAATTATTATTAAATTATATTAATGTTGAGCGCAACCAAATCATTTTTCCAGCTCAATCTTGAAATAATTTTATCGCACATTGGATGGCATGACCGTATTATGGTATATTTGTTATCATGCCATGATTGCAGTATCATGTTAATGTTGAGCACAAGAACATTACCATGTTCTTTGCCTGTGTGCATACAATAACCGAAATACATTTAGAAATATCTAAATATCATTACATTGAATTCAGCATCGAATATTTTAGGTTAGTCGAAATTCGAACAAGATCTTAATCATAGTCATTTCATAAATGTTAGTTTTATCAAAATTAAAGAAAGAAATGCAGATATTTCTTTGTAACTAATGTATACAAATCTTGCACAAGTTGTATAATATACAAATAAACTTAATATAATTTATATTTATAAATTTCTAAGCGCTCAATATTGTTTCCAATTTCAAACCCCAAACTGTTGAGAATAAAATCAGTAGAGAGTGTAGAGTGAAATTAACTACGAGTTTACTCTTTTCACAAACTGTATAAAATTACTAAACAGCCTTGTCAACTTGGTGCGTTTCGCACCATTTTTGGTGTTTTTTTAAATTTTTGTTGCGAAAAATTCTTTAGTTGGTGCGCGGTGCGCTTTTTAATTTTTGATGGCACCAAAGCAAATTCAACACAATTTTTTATTTCAGTGTGAGGAAAAATCTTTCTACAATAAAATACACCTGGGGCCAAATTACCGCATTCGATATCGAGTAAAATTGATCGTAATTTTCTTATTTGAGATTATGCCATTCGATATCGAGCAAGAAATTTAGTACATTTTATCATAATTTCGATATCGAAATCATTTTTCGATACGATAGCTCATTCGATCACGAATGCGGTAATTTGGCCCCTGTTTGAGTACCATTTCATTCAACACTGCAAAATGTTTTTTGTGTATTTCGGTGCGTTTTCTAATTTTTTTGAAAATGTGATGAAATCTTTATTTTTATTAATTTTTAATTACAGTTTTTTAATAATTCATAACACAGGAAATTTATACGATGAAAAAATGTATTTTAAAATGTATGATAAATGAAATCAAATTCTTCAAAAATCTTTGAAAATCAAATTAACATTTTAAACATGTAAATAAAAATTCTTGTATAACCTGATAGTTTAGTCTACTGAACTGTAGACGAACAACCAGGGTTAGAGTACCAGTGGAATTCTAACAAATTTTATTGGAAAAAATCAACTAGAAAACAAAAATATATAAAAAAAGTACCAAATATGTACTGAAATTAGCTTTTTTACCAATTAGTACTTTAGTTCCGAATATCATATTGTGAGTTAAATTTTGAGTGGTTAAATGCTTATTTTATCTTTATTAGCTCATTTATTAAAAAAAGGCTTTTACTATTAATCGTTTTTTATAGAATTTATGATATTAAAATATTTCAAATTAATTCAATAAATATTTGAAACAAAAACGAAATTCTTAAATTGGTGCGCTTTTTTCTCCATTTTGAAATTTCAAAGTTGACAACGCTGGAAATCAACTACGAGTTTACTCTTTTCACAAACTGTATAAAATGACTAAATAATGTTAATGAAGTTTTCATTATGACGAAGAGAATGATGGTGGAGGTGACGATGATGATTATGACGACAATGCCGTTTAGGTGACATACAATCATAAGTGAGCAATTTTTGTCTGACTGTTTGTTCTACGTTCCTTTCATATGAGTTTTTGAGTAAAGTAATTTTTTTTGAATTTTTTGCTGTCATTTTTATTGATCAAGTGGATAACAATTTTTTTTTCCTTTATTGATGTTGCTACTGCCACAAAGTGTAAGTATCGGTATGAGTGTATAAGAATGTGTGCATTTGTAAGTGTTTTTGAAAAGTGTATCATATTGCTGTATTTTGTTTTTCTTTTAGTGTTCGATGTGTTTCAATGATTTCTTTACATTGAATTTTTTTTCCATTCTCTCTTTATGCATTCAATGAAACAGTGTTTTCCTTCCTTATCTTAACCGGAAAAAGACTTCCCATAAAGAAGAGAAAATTAAGAGGAAGGTGCAATAAAAATTCATACACAATTTTTTTAGCATACATTTTTGTTCTATCTTTGTGTATTTGTCCTGTCTTTTATACATTTTTTTTTATATCGATTGAATGGTTATTTGTAATGTCGTTGGCTGATGATGCACCATCTCAACTACTACTACCATCACATTACCACACCATCAGGAAGTATTAATGTGTGTTGATAAGTTTCTTTCTTTCTTTTTTTTGCTCTGGTTATATTTTCAAGATACGCTTTCATATTCATTTTCAAGACGCGACAATTGAGTCACTCAATTACTTGCACTTGATTGTAGGTACAGAATGAGAGTGTATCTATTTAAGTGAAATGATACCATCCATCCAGCCATTCTTACCTTTTTGTTAAGATTATTTTTCTGTTCTTCTTTTTAGGTTTGTTTTTTTATTTTATGGTGCTTCAATTATTTAAGTGGTTTTTCATTGAGCAAAGAAATGTTTAAGTATTTAAAGGTAATATGAGCAAAAGTTAAAGATAATATTAATGTTCGTTTTTGTTAAGAGAGATATGTTATCGGTCAAGAGTTTTTTTGTGCATGAACGCAGCTAATGTTTATAAAATTAATAATAATTATCATTACGGAAGTAAGTAGAGAATTTTTAAATCCGGTTGGTACCACCTGCAGTTGACTTTGATTGCAAGAAAATGAGATCAGTATCAGAAAAAACAAATCAGATTGCTTTAGTTGGCCAAGCCGTATCATATAGACCCTTAATATTAGTATACATTTATTTAAGAAACAATTATAAAAATGGAAAAACAAAAGTTTAGAAGAAAAAAATAACAGCGTTCCTTTTGTCACCTCTTCAAATTCGACTTTGAATATAAAGAATTTCCTATTATACTAAAGTCGGAATGGAATGGTATCAAAGAAATCTAGTCGACGTTATAGAAAAATATATAAACCGCCAATTGTCTGTCCTCAGCTTTTAACAATATACCTATTGTCAAAGGTAAGTTAAATCATAGATGTATTGTCGTTCCTAATAACACATATTTTTAGCGTTTTGAATCTTAATATGAATCTAAATGTTGTTCGACAATTAATGTGTTTCATATATCTTATGAAATATTACTATCAACAACAAATTAAGAAAGAAAATTTGAAGATGCAAAAAAAAGCTGAATTAACTCTAAATTTTTCATTTCATCTTGTTCGTGTTCTAATGTCGCGTTCTTATACCTAAATCATCGATTTTTATCAGTACACCGCAATCATGGCATAATAAAAATCAAAATTTAGTGGCTTTAACAAAAAAAAATGTCTGCATGTTATAATCAGTTGATATTCAATATATGTCTCGTTCGCTATCGTAAAAGTATATTTTGCAAAAACAAATGTTTTTATTATATTAAGATGAATATGTAGAAGCGGTACGTGGAAATAATTTAAAGAGATTTACGAAAAGTTTGAGTCTAACACCTGCTAGCACACAGTGGAAAGTAGCAAAACAATGACAGAAAATGCTAAGACAGTGGGCTTAGTTAAAGCATTAAGGCAATATATAAAAAGTCGAAGCAATAAATAATAAATGCGATGTTTTCGAAAGGAAAATATCTTCCATGCCAATACATAGTGAAGGTTGTAAACAAATGTTTTATGCAAATACATATTTAATCATGGCAACTATCAACAGAAAGTAATCTTATTGTACTTTAATTTAAAAAGAAAGATATTCCAGTTCGCTGAACTTTGAAATTTTCTAGATGCACTTAAGTAAAATTTTTTGTCGCGTTCTGTATCCCATAGTTTGTGCTTATAAATTAAAAAAAGCAAAGCGCTTAAACCTATCTATTGTATTTAAATGCTATTTAAAAATGGAGATAAGAAAGACAATTTTAATATTTCTCTATTTCTTGCACTGCCCAAGGGTATGAATGTCGCATTCTGGATCGTTAAAATAAAATGAACATACAGAGTTATATTGACATCGCTAAATATAAGGATTATTTATAAGAATGTTATCCAATGGCAATGTTCGCCTGAAACTAAATAAAATAACGGCCAATATAAAATAATATACAAAATACAGTTACTCATAAATTTGGCTAAACATCAGCAGGTTGTTAACAGTACTCAGAAAGATTTTACATTTTCATACTGCTATACTGCAATAACATAATTATTAAGTTCGCGAAAATATTTCACTACAAAATGCACGAAAATTATTATTCTTTTGGAAATTTTGAACTACAAACGATAATTCTTGAAACTTATAACAACTTGTATAATGTTACAAAAGAAAAAGTGAAACTGTCTGTAAGAACATCAAGTTTTGAACTGACTTTTTAAGGTTCCTGAATAATATGAACCAAAAACTTTATATTTGAGAATCTAAACATTTTAAATTATGAACAACAAAATTAAAATATTAACATTTTAAATACTTTGACTCACCCTTTTTAATATTTGAGACATAAATTAATGATGGACTCACCTGAAAAGATAAATTTAATAGAATATTAATTATAAATGGAAAAACTTTTCATGTATTTTATTTGTATTTTACATGTATCATTATTTGTGATAAATGTAATCGATTTAGCAATAGCATATGTATGTATGTGTCAAACACACTTACGTCCAAAATATTTAACCGAAATTAATAAGATTTATATAAAAATAATTATGATTGTTCTAAGCAGTTTGGTATTGAAAATCAGCAAAATCGGTTTAATAAAAAAAAAGTTATGGGTCATAATAAAAGACAGCCTCAAACAAATTTTAGTTATTAATCAAAGATAAGCTTGTGAAAGGCAGTTCGAAGACGATTTAACAAAAGCTTTATTTAAAATATAATATAATAACTAAAAATTAAATTGCAAAATCTGTAAAACAACTTAGTTTCCAACAAATATGTTATCTGCCAAATTAATCTGCTATAGTTTTGTTAAAGATTACTCTAATTTTAAGTTTCAATTTATTTATTTTTTTCTGCTGTGTTAACGAATCAATGATTTTGTAAGATTTATTTAATGATACAAATATACTATGTGGTATTTTTAACATTTACTTTATTATTTCCATTTCATTTAAAAATCATACTTTTTTTGTTGGCTTTGTGTTGGGTTTTTGGTATCTTAATAAAGAAATCTAAATACCAAAAAATAATATCTGCAAACGGAAAAAAATTACACAAAAAAATGTAAATGCAATAATATTATTTAAACTTAAATAAATAAAAAAAATGGAAAAACGAAACCCTACAGTAACACAACAGCAATGCTGAAATAAATTTTACAATTTAAAACTTGTCCTCACAAAATCCGTTCACATAAATGTTTTAAAATTTTTGTCTTAATTAAAGCGATTGATTACTTTTAAAGCACAAATTGTTATTAATTGTTACGTTGTGGTTTTGATGGATCTTTTAAGCTGCTGCACAGTATTCGACCTAACTGATTTGCATACTTAATTCAAAGCGCTGATATTTTTAATTTCAATAACTGCACTTTCTTTTGGTTTGGATGTTTGTATATATTTCTGTTACATGGACCTGATTTCTTCGGGACCCATTCATGGCACATTTTGAATATTGACAGAGAGTCAAATTGAGCCAAAATTTTACTGAAGAAAGGTGACGTATGTTAAGACACAGGAAACGTTTCTGCTGGCAGTTTTCATATAAATATTCAAAATCAGAGGTTGAAGAGGTGAAGAGTTGGGGATGATTTTTAGAAAAAATGTTGGTTCTGGTATCTGTTTAAGATCGGCAGGTTTTTCATTGTATGTTGATTTTCTATTACTCAGCAGACGTACTATGTTCAAAAACAAAGCTAATTTTGTTTTTGTTTCGGCTGTGACCGGATTTGAGGTGAACATTGTTTTACAATAAATATCTGTGTATACTACACTTTTGTTGCCGTTTATCACAGTCAGAATCTAATCAATATGAAACAATCTTTAGACGCGCTTAATTTTTGTTGCTTAACACACTGCTGCTGCTTAATACGGCGTGTACTTTAAAATATGAGTGAAACAGAAGTGTAAAAGAATGGATTCATGGCGACAGTATAAATTAATTTAAAATAACATAAACCATTCCCAATAAACAAACGTAATAATGATGGCTACTACAGGAGTCCTGGGCTTTAGAGCAGTGTCATCCTTAAGGACATGGCATGGCGTTCTTCACACCAACCAACGCATTGCATGCCTTGCAAGACTCACAATTCACAATTCCTCATACAGCGATTGCACAGATCTCCGTACAAACACCTTGTTAGAGTGTTTGTTCTATTTAGTCCCAGCCATCCATAGCTTAATTAAATTGACACACCGAGAGAGAATTACTAAAACGAATACAGTCCACCCTACCTGCATAGCCCCTCGCTACTACTAGCCTAGCATGCCGCCGAACGACCACTACTGTTCTCGGTCCAATTGAGCCAACTTTTTGTTGCGGTTCCTCAACTTCGTCCGAGAACGGGCCATCGATAATTCATGCCTCAGACTCTGCTCCCTCCAATACCTTTTTCAAGCACAAAGACAATTTGCCATCACTACTTTCAATGGTTCTGTTGATTCGCCAACAGCACTTGGAAATAGTTTGGTTGCCCGAAATTTGTTACTAGCACAAACATCAGTCTTTTAACCAACTATATTTTATGCCCGCGGGTTTAAACCACTGCCACCACATGCCCTACGAAGAGGCCTCACCAATTACTAGTTAGGGACGTATCCCCAGCTAGCAACTATTACCCATAGAACTAGTCACCTGCCCCGATAGACTAGGCGATAGTGCGTCGGACTATCAGTCTGAGGGTTGCGGGTTCGATTCCCGCCAAAGACTCTGGGTGTTTTCTACAGTTAAGCCAAAAAAAAAGCTTCGCAGTTTGTGTTTGTTAATTATATTAAAAAAAAAAAAAAAAAGTATAAATGGGGTAAAGCAATGTAACTCTTTCCAGATTTGAGTTCCGTGCAGCTCATGGCACCGATTTCGCAATTTTCTAGTCCTTCGACAATCCGACAAGATGGGGGAAGGTTATCTTGCCAACATGCCAAGGGCATAAAATGTATACTGCTTACCGAACACATTACTTACAAGTTGTAAAGCAATGACTAGTGAAACAAAATTGAAATGCTAAAGACAATTAAAAGTAGAAGGTTACAGAACAATTTTATCTTATACTTATAAGTGTGACTTATAAGTGTTTTATTTCAAAAGAAGCAGTTCACAGATTTGTTTTCAAAATTATATTTGGTATATAAGAGTTAATATGAAAATGTTTACTGGGTTCTAATAATTACGAGGGTATAAAAAAAATGTGAATTTATATCTACAATTTGGTTCTCCTCCAAATATGATTGTTAAATTTTTACAAATAACAATTACATTGCGAATACATATAAAATATTTTTTGTATTTTTATTCTAAAACGTATAACGAACACCAGAGTAGTAATTTGAATTTCAGTCTCTATTATCGCCATTTAACATCAATATATCAAAACAAAAGAAAAATACAAAACATCAACATCATGATAATGATGATAATAAAGAGGGTGTAGAAGAGAGCTTTAGAAGAGGTATTATTGTATTCATTCGCTTATCAGCGTTGATCAAAAACTACAACAAACAAATGAAAAAAATATCAACTGTTTATAAATTTGTTAAACTCTATTTGTGGCTCTCGGCCCGTTTGTCTCTTTGTTTTGTTTTCATATTCTGGCTGCACGTGCAGCAGCATTTTGTTTTGATTACTTTTCCATACAGAAGCGTATTTCGTTTCAAAATTGCTGATACACCCACTTTACTTTTGATAGAATTGAAAAAGAATAATTAAAATAAATTGAATCAAAAAGGTTTTTTGGCTGTTTTAGTATTCATTCTATGTGATGGCTCAAGTTACAAGCGGTAATCATAGTGTTTTGTATTAATAATTGAAAATATTCTTATCTAACCGGAAACTGTAGCAGCAGAAGTATGTCGGAGTTTAGATTAAGATAAGCTGTTAATGATACGCCATTACTAATAAACTTACTTATCAATGATGACTACTAAATACCGTATGCATTACTTACAAGTTGTTTAGTAATGCTGGGCTTATATTGATGTTTTGTAGCGTTTTGGTTCCCATATTGAAATATATTGAAATCACAGCTTTTATTCTATTATTCTAGATGGTGTCGAAATCTAGTTGTATTTTTTTATAGCGTTATAAATCTCATGTGTATTGCTAACACTAACAACATAATATGTATATTGAAACCACAATATTCTTTACAAAATAAAGTTTAAATTTGCAGTTTTATTATATTTTTCTAGATGGCAGTCGCAAGCTAGTTTTAATTTTTGTAGCGTTCTAGATCTCATGTGTATTGCTAACACTAACAACATAATAGGTATATTGAAACCACAATATTCTTTACAAAATAAAGTTTAAATTTACAGTTTTATAATATTTTTCTAGATGGCAGTCGCAAGCTAGTTTTAATTTTTGTAGCGTTCTTCATCTAATGCATATTACTTATATATTGGAAGGAAACAAAACTTCTAGACCTATATTTTATATTAAATATAGAAATCTTAAAATAAAAATTTCATTACAAGCGCTTACGAAGAAAGTCCCATTCTCGACCATGAAAATGCTCATATGTTTGTTTTATTACCGCTGTAATTTTATTTTTAACACCAATATTCTCTTTGTTATTCTAAAAAATGTAAACTGATATTCCAAAATTCCAATAATAACACAACTAACACTCTTTAATATCTTTTTCCGTCAAAATAAAAATTTATTACAGATAATTACGAGAAGACGTAAAACTATAAAAAATAAAATATTTAAAATTTTTAGTCTCGACTGAAGTTAATGAGCATCATTTACACACAAGACACTGACTGACTGGCAGTCATAAATTGTCTTTGTTTTGAAAATTTCATTTATGACTGACTGTCCGATGAGGATAATGATGATGAGTAAGTCTAAACATAAAAATAAATAAAGTGAAAAATTATAAATTGACGGTGTGTCTTTTACACCAATTAGTAGACAATAAAACACTGAAAATAAGCCATTAAAGGTAAAGGGGCCTAAACAAAATGAAATAAAAAAATAAATGGCCAGACAAAAATACTTTCAAAATACACAGACGGCAGCGGTAGACTGTATTGTAGGGTTAGTAAATTAATATGAATGAGAGTTGGAAATGTTGAGACTATTTGGGATCTTACAAGACCATTTTAAAATACTTTTTTTAAACTATGGAATAAAAGATCAAAATGTAGATTAAAGAGTCCGTTAGAGGTTTAATGTTAAAATTTTAGCTAAAAAGTGATAAAACTGAAATATATGTTTCACATACAGAGTTTTCAATAGTAAACAAGATGACAAGATCTTTTTAAAGCAGTTTTGAAAAAGTTACGTTTTCCAATGAATATTTTTCTTACAAGCAAGATTTTTTTTATAAAAAAATTTGTGTGCAAAGAATCTTAAATGCCCTAATTACTTGACATATGAAAAAACGATATACCGCTTCTCTTCTCTAAATTGTGGCAAAAAGTTGACAAAAAATATCAGAAATATCAAATAATATTGATTAAATTTCAGACCCCGAACAGGTGATTTTGATTTAGTTCCATGATCTGTAAATTTATTAACTTTTTAAAGTGAGAAGTTTTTTTGTTTCATATATAAAGTCACAACCAGAAGTGTTCATACCATCATTAAACCAATCATGAGATCAGTTTTATGTTGTTTCTTTTAACTACAGAGTATACAATACTTTCTATAAAAATGTAAAATATGATTTATAGAATTACAATCTGTCCTTGTATGAAGACATATTTAGTATAAATGGTAAAAACTGGTCACAACATTAGACATAATTTCTACATTTTGTTTTCAAATTTTTAAAGGTACGATCACATTTGGCAAATATTTACTCCAAAAAGTGTAACCACTTGTTTTAGCACAAATTTGTTTGACGCTGATTACTCTTACAATAGTTTTGCAAGATCAAACACCATCATATAATTTAAAACTAAATATTTGTTGTGATTTGCCTAAATAGGAAAAGTTTTTTTAAATAAATAAACGACTTCGAATATATCGATGGTCTCATGTAGAAAGGCCCTAACTCGCATATTTGAAACTTTACAGGAGAAGGTAAAAACATATTAGAAACTGTAATATTCAGCATGTAACTTTTTTTGTACAACTGCTTATAAAAGCGTTATTTTTTTACAATATTACAATAAATTTTTGTCGCAAAAAAAAACAAATTTCGAAAAATAGCGACTTAGGGCCTTTCTACATGAGACCAACGATATGTATGTTATTTAGCGGTAACGTCTTTTTCGGCAAATATTTGCCAAATGTGACCGTACCTTAACACCCAGTTTTTATTTTGATCAATCAATCAATTTATAGTCCGCACATAAATTTGTCTAGTGTATTGTCAGCACATTTGTTCACACATCAACGTCTGCCATCAAAAGTAATTTTCATATAAGTCAGAAATTTTTCAAAATTATAAATTTCCACACATAGGAAAACATGAACAAATTTGTGTGTGTAATTCTGCTGATTTTTGTTCATGTCCGAACAAAAGAAAAGACGTGAGGTAATTTAAAAAAAAAATATTTTCCTTCCAACAACAACCAGTAACCAAAAAAATACCTAACATACTAAACAAAATTGTCAAACGACTCATTATGAGGTTCTTTTGACCACAATACAAGATTTTTATCAAAAAAAAAAAAAAAAAAACATAATTTTTTTATCACACATACTCGCCGACACACATGAACCCACAAAAAGCCTTCATACAGCAATGCCATAAGGTTGTTTGAAATAATACCAAAAGACAATATAAACATCCTCAAAATTAACGAAAATAATAATAAAAACACGAAAACCAAATTAGTTTAATGTCAACATAACAATTGTTTTCAACAACTTACAAATTGGTTTAAAGTGTTGTTTGGCCAATAATCGTAATGTTAAATCCACAACCCCGAAAAAACAGAGAAAAAAGAATAAAATCAAACACCAGAGAAAATAAAAGTAAAGCGTCAAGGATTAAGTGCTTATATAGCAGTTGCTTCTGCTGTTTTTTTATATATTTAAGAATCCACTAGCAACTCAGTTACATACTCGTACGTACATATGTATATACAATACCAGACAACTGAGGCAGCAAAAATGTATGACTGGTTGAATGAATGAAAAAGGTTGCATCAAGTTGTTATCAAAAAACCACCATATACTCATAAATGTATGTACATATGTATATATAATGAAACACACACATTTACTTGCACTATCATATAAACAAAAGAGTAAAATAAAGAAATATAAACAAAAAGAAAATATGTATTAAAACCATAAATTCTTATCATATTTTATGCATTCCTATGATAAATGAGTGGAAAATAACATACATAAATACACTGACAGAAGCAAAGAGTAAGAAATTCAGCAAGAGAGAGAGAGAGCGAAAGAGTGATAAATAGGAGGGCTATATAAAAAGTCATTTTATTAAGGATTAACTTGCTTAATCTTAATTTTTATTACCAAAAATGACAGTTGTTTGTTTATATTAGAGATCCAAAAACCATCTATAGAGAGGGTAGTCCAAAGGGTCCTAAATGGCACTTAAATTGGTCGAATTTCTGATATAAAAATTTCATCCTAAAATTAATTTTCTTCAAATATGCATTTTTGTAAAATCGTTTTATTCAAATTCAAAAATTATTGCAGCAATTCGAATAATGTAGTATTAATAAGGACCATATATGTAGTGGGTAACGTGTACAGTTCCATATTTTTCCAAGTTCTTCTAGAGAATTTTACCCTAAAACTTACTTTTCGAAAAATTCAAGTAAAATATCAGTTAAGTGCTTAACAGTACTCTGTTGACTGTAACATTATCAATGTTAAAAATTTGGTTTTTGTCTGTGCTAGTTAAATTCGAATTTATCTTCATACAGGAAATGTTCACATTCTATTAAACAGTTTAAAAATATAGTAATTGAAAACTTGGAAATCAAAAATTTTATTATGAAATTTATTGTGACTGCTGTCTCGGATACCCAAATTGTCTTTACTTTTTTGTTTTTTTTTTACTCTTAACATTTGTGAATTTTAAATTCATAATTTTTCGTTTCAGATTATTTTTGAATTCCAAATTACATACATACCTATATTATAAAATATTTGTCTTTAAAATTTAATTGTATGCCATATATTTTTGTACCGGTTTATTGGCCCTATGGGCTTAAATAAATAAATAAAAAATAAAATCAATAAATAAAATTAATTGTAGAGTCATACATCTTTTTAATCACATTCAGAAAAACGATTGCTTCAAACCTCCTGAAACCTTAACCAGCGGGAGTTAGCTCAAATTTTAATTGTTTTGTAAAGAGTAAGGTTTGAGGAAATTATATTGTACAGATATCCAGTACGACCACGCAAACAGATGTCGATTTTTTTTTATCAAAATGTTTAATATCATTTCTTCAAAATATCGTAAACACCGTTTTTGAGTTTTAAGGCTAAAATCTATTTGATAGGATCTTTAACATAGTTGCACAAAAAATCATCCAGTGATGTCAAATCGTATGCTCGAGCTGAATTAGGTGGAATTAAGCGATCGGGAAATTTGATTTTCAAGAAATTCATTGTGTATCAGTGATAACCATAGCATTAAGAATAGGCCAACAGTTAATTGTAAACATCCCTCGTTATAGTGATATATTCAATGTAACCGCATTTTGGAAATATAAAATAGCCAGATCACGACTCCAGACCACATAGCTCACCATGCACATTTAGCATAGAAAGTCTTTTCAACAATTGCTCTTTGATTTTTCGAATACCAAATGGGTATCCAGCCTTATCCAAGGAAATGAAAATAGGCTTTGTCTGAAAAAATGATTTTTCCAGAAAAAGAAATAAATTAAGAGAATCTATGATGATGTTACCGAGAAATTGAATTGCCTAAGCTTCTACTACTGACATGTCAACAAATAGTCAAAACTTTCAAGTTATTTCAATACGCCCCTATTGTAAAGCAAAGTACCTGTTGAAAAACTTACTCTTTGTTTCAAGTGTGCTTTCGATTTAGAATGTTCTAAGATGCAAGGAAGATCCAGAGCAGCACATTATCCTTAAGCTGACTCAGCAGCGCAGATATCAAGAATAGACTGTGGAAAGCTGAGCAAGGATGTGATAAGATTAATACATTCTGAAGGGCAAGAAACATTTCAACTCGCACAAGATTTTAATACCAATGTCAATTGTGTTCTCCTTTGTGACTGCGAAATGTGGAACATGTAGAAGCGATCCTACAAGTGTTTAAAACCCGTTGTCTCAGACAATATAACCAGACAATACATCACAAACAACCTACAAGGTGCCAAATAATGCGATAAAACTGCCGACACCTATAAACGTAATATTAATAGGCAGCTTCAGAAAGCACAGGTATATCGTGAAGCGAAATTAAAAGAATATCCAATGATAAGAATCTCTGAAAATTGGATCTTTATAACTACTGGAATAACCAGAGTCTTTCTCAGTCTTACTCGTTTAAAGATTGTCTGTCCAATGACAGCTGCTTCGTCAACTTGAAGTTGTTTGATTAGGAAAGAAATTTCCCAAAGTAGATGCATTTTGAAGCGAAAAGAAAAGTGGAACTTGGGTCGTTACAAAGTAAAAATTTAATTGTTGTGGAAATGTTTCTGTATTCCTATGTGGAACATATGAAATTTTATTGGTTGCATAATAAGAACCACCAAGTTCCACACGACCCAAGTTCCATTCGTACAATGAGCAAAGAAAACATTTTATGTGAATAAAAATACAATCAATATCCTTTTAGATTTTAATATTAATGATGCAATTTTCACTATTAATTAGAAAACTTTTCTGTCACGTTATTTTTAGTTGCCACAAATGAAGCAAATATTTAGAATGATGCTTAAAAACACACAAATTTACATCAAAGAAATTTTACAGAAATTTTTAATTTCGCATTACTCTGAAAGAATCATTAGGGGTATACTAAAAATATATTGCGTACCAAGAAAGGCATTGGTCTTTAAAAGACTTTTTAGATTAACCTCCTACCCGATAAATACTAAAAGGAGATTACCAACGTGTTCATGCTGCAAATTGTTTCAAATTCATTTGCAACAAAAAATACAATATATTTGTAAAGAAACTCACAAAACTACAACATTCATTGTTTTTTTTTTATTTGAACCATATGATATCACCAATATAAATAAATAAATACACAAACAAATAAAACAACAGCAACAACATTAAACCCCTTCTATTCTTCTTTAACTCCACCATCACGACATCATCATCCTGGCATTTAAACACAAACACATACCCATACACCACATTTACACATACATATAACAACAAATAAATAAACACAAAAAAGGACATTCCTCAATGTTTGCTTATACTTTGATATACTTTTTTGTAAATAAATATTTCATATTCTTATCATCAACTCCGCACTCATTGCACTATACATTTAAAAAATCATTCTCACAGATCCATTTATACTTACTACAAATACACCCACCCACACTTTGCAACAACACTAAAGCAGTGAGGCAGTAAGTGTGTGAGTTTTAAAAAGCACGACAGCAGTAAAATCAGCAAGAGAGAGAAAAAAAACACACACACACATATAAGAACGAAATGAAATGAAATCAACACGACAGCCTTATAGATAACATTCGCGCGCTAATGGGACCAAACAATGGGCTAAAAGTAAATTCAACTTTTGTTTGTTGTAGCAGAAAATAACAAAAACAATAATCGCAGCAACAACGAAACCTGTATTGTATGCGACATTCCGCCAAAGTGAAAAACGGCCCAGTGCCACACCAGTACTACGTACTCAGTCGTATTACCACCAGCCCAACTACATACTTACTACTCCGCTGTTGCCAAACGATTTGATAAAAGTTAAATGAAAACTACAATAAAATTGTGTAGAATAAATATGAAACAGTGGCTTTAAAATGGCTAAAGGATAAAAGGGGTAAAATGTATTAAAGTCCTGCCAAGGATTTTATGAAAAATAATCCACTAATAAGGCTGTTTATTAGTAGCATGAACTCATGACACAACGCTTTTTTTTTACTTCAGTCGAATAAATGTGATGTGGACTAGGTTTCCATTAATAATCAAGTTCTCCTAATAATGTTTCCAGAGTTTTACATGTATCCTTTTAAGTCAATAATTTCCACTAATGTCTAATTACTTGGCTGACTCTAACGTACTCGTATACATTTATTGGTCACTAAACACTTTTTAAAACTCATTGTAATGCAAAAAGAAAGTGAAGAGAAATAACATTAATTTATACATCCCACATATTTTAGCATAAGTGTCAATTGACACTTTAATGTCTCTGTGTAATCTAGGCTGTAGTCAGCTATTTTGCCTTTCTGCATACCGGGTTGCTCAACAAAAACTATGTTCTCAGAAGGAGTATATATTGATATGAAATGAAGGTAGTCGTGGTGTACTTTTGTTCGATATCAATAATTTATAATTTCCAAACCTTAATTTTAATTAATTAATCTTAATTAATGATTTTCATAAAAATGCTTTGATTTATTTTGTTTTGAAAAAGATAACTAGACACACAACTAATATTGTAACCAGAAATGGTGATCCGAAATCAGTGATTGCAAGTCAAGGATACAGATGTGTTCAAGATTAAAAAGCTGCCTTTTCGGCCTAACCGTGTGAACTCGTTTCACCACAGCATTGTATGCCCAGCAATAACAGAATATATGCATGTCTTGCAAAGAGCATACTTGTATGAACTTGCCAGGAACATACAATTTGCAATTTCCCGAACATGACTGCAACGATCAATGTAACGAGCGCCTTGCTTAAGAGCTTGGGCTATCTACTCTCTGCCATCCATAGCTTAGGCAATTAGCATTACCCAAGACTATTGCTTACAATAACAACAACATTGCACTGACCGACCACTACTGCCAAGGACAGAGATTAGAATTTAATGCGGTTACCCTAGATGGCTATATAATTCCGTCCAGGCGGATCGTCAACACAAATCCAACGAATGCCATAATGCCAGTACATTTCGTGAGCACCGAGCTAAGTGTTACCACCACTTTCAATGGCTATGTTGTTGTTCAGCAACAACACCTAGAGAAATATTGGTGACCCGAAGTTTGTTGCTTAAACAAACATCAGTCTTTTAAACAATTGCCATTCTTCTCGCTTTGGGTATCAATCACAGCCACTACGTGTACCCCGAACGGATCTTACCAATTATCAGTTACTTAATGGTTGACTAAGGGACAAGACTCCGGGCTTTTAACCGATCCCTTGGTACTTGATGGAGTCTCCAGTCAGCGTTAGATTTGATTGGATGTAATCAATAAGACCTGGTGAGAGTCTTATTTGAAGCCAGTGCAAGCTCATGGCACCGGTATCGCCATCTCTACCAAGGGTTGTAACAGCCTCAATGTGATGGAATTACACCAGGACATATTACCCCTTGGGGTAATGGTCGGCACAGAAGTGTTTAAGTTTAACCTTAAAAAATTATCAGTCAGGGGACCTAAACCCCAATATTTAAGAAAGGAACAAGTCCTCGGGGTTTTACTGATTCCGTAGTTTTAGGCAGAGACTCTAGATAGCTTGAATTTTCATTGGATGTAAAATCAATGAGACTCTATCTAGTTCTGAACCCGTGCAAGCTCATGGCACCGGTGTCGCCATCTCTACCAATGATTGTAACAGCCTCAATGTGATGGAATTACACCAGGACATATTACCCCTTCGCGTAATGGTCGGCACAGAAGTGTTTAAGTTTTACCTTGACCAATTATCAGTCAGGGGACCTACACCCAAATATTTAAAAAAGGAACAAGTTCTCGGGTTTTTACTGATTCCGTAGTTTTAGGCAGAGACTCAAGATAGCTTCAATTTTCATTGGATGTAAAATCAATAAGACTATATCTAGTTTTGTACCCGTGCAATCTCATGGCAGCGGTGTTGCTAACTCTACCAAGGATTGTAACATCCTCAAGGTAATGGAATTACACCAGGACTTATTACCCCTTGTGGTAGTGGTTGGCACAGTGGTTTTGAAACATTTTAATTCGGATATAATTTTTTAGCTTGTGAACTGTTAGAAAAATGCTATTTAAATTTTACACAGTTCGAGCTAATATTTTTCTGAGTTGATTTGAATTAATATTAATTCGTGGCCTAGTTGGCGGTTTGTGTACGAGTATCCCCCGGGGGCTTACTCTCTATTGCGAATACAGCCTTTCGCATCGCAATAGAGAGTAACCCCCCTGTTGTAACAGTTAAAACTATATAATTTTCTAATACAAGGAATTGTGCTATTTCTCCGGGGAGAGTCCATAAAATCATTGGACGAGTGAAGCAGGGTTGTATGGGCTGTTGGGTATAAATTTGAGAAGACACGGTCTATGCATGACCAGTATGCATTAAGTTGCATGCGGTATTATGCACCAGTGGTAATGATGGTGTCTCTCTGGCTCCGAGGTTATCTGAATACAGCCTGCAACAAGCAGTATGTAAGCATAAAAATTTTCTCCTCTGGGTATTATTCAAAGAAGATGACCACACTGAAACAGCGTAGTTGGCCCCTTACCAACCAATCATCTTCTAAGTATATTTCTTTATCCATGCCCCAAGTGCTGTCTACTGTCCAACAGGCTGTTAAAGGTGAACCCCGCATTTTTGCGCTGATTCACAGTTGGAATGTGTACTCATACTCTATCTACATGTAGCGTGTCCAAGACTGGAAGGTTGCTAAATATTTTCTATAAAATTAATTGATAAAAGAGAATATGTACAAAATCGAAATCAGTAGGAATCGATTTTGGAACCGAACAGGTTTTATTTTTGTTAAATGTGCATTTCGTTACATATATAAGAAAATTTTGCCACAATGTTAAGCAAAAATCACAATCTTTTTATTATTTAGAGAAGGAAAATGAACTAAAATTTTAATTTTAAGAGAAAAGTTTTATTTAGCTGACCAGATTACAACAGAGAAAGAAAAATCCTAACATGTAATTATTATGCATGCCCTCTTTATGCCGACCACTGTCTTTAATAATAAAAGGTAATATTACTAGTTTGGAACAAACACCCAGAACTGCTGGTTGCTTAATTACATTGAAAAGAGTTTGGGTTGCTTTGATGTATTTGCAAACTTTATTTCATACCAAATGCCACGTCCTTGATATTTGCCAAACCAAAAAACCAAAAAAAAAAAAAAAAAAAAGAAGAAAAAATTCAAAAAGAATCACAATCTTTGTTGTATGGTTTACAACCTAAACTTTATTCTATATAAACGTTACTCGCAATACAGCTGGAAAAGTATTGTTCTATATTGTTCAGTTTAAAAGAAATAAACGTTCTTCGCTTGCCGAGCAAAACTGTATATGTATGAAAGAGTTTTTGTGTGTGTGTGTGTGTATATAAATTGTAACAGTGTTAGTAAGTTTTATCTATGGCCATCAATCAGCCATAGTGCGATAAGTAAAAAGATTGCAAATAGAGTGTACCACCGTCAGTCAAATCGTAATCATGATGAATAAATGAATGGTGAACAGAACGAACAAAAATAAAATAAAATAAAACAGCACAAGAAGAAGCCAATGAACGAGGTGTGGCGGAACAAAATTGTTTTTGTAAAAAAAAAAATCGTTATAAATAAGCGTTAAAAACATTGGAGTAGTAGTTTCTAAAAAAAATATTAAATTCCTTTAGAATATTTCTGTGTGGAGGAGCTGTTCTATCCGTTTTAGTAATTGTATTTTGAAACACATAAAATTGTTATGAATCAACTTTATGCGATTAGTAGATAGATGACCTGGAATTGGTTTAAGGTGGCCATGTACTAAATGTTTTTAGTTGACCTTATTTGCACAAAACTTATAGAACTCATGGAACAACTTGTTTCATTTTGTTGTAAAGATAGATACGAGTAGTTAGATATATTTAATGTGTGTTTGGTAATATTTATTGTAGTTTTTCTTTTGTTTGTTTAATATCTGCCGTGACTTTCACAACATCCAAAATCCCTCTTTACACATTCTTGCTTTCCCTCTCTGACTGGTTAGCTTTTGTGTAATATTTATTATCCTTAATGTCTTCTTATAAACAGATATTTATAGAATATTTATAACGACATTTCTCTGTACAAATACAACAACATTTAACTACTGGTATACAAAAGTCAAACTTAATGGTTGCCGGCTGCTTATCTGTGTTACCTTGTGCTGTGTTGTGTATGCATGTTTGTGGGGGTAGTAGTAGTAGTATAGTTGGTACACATTTCATTTTGTTATCGAATTGAAAAAATCTTAAACAAAAAAGGATTCATCTTCGAAAATTTACACAACAACACAAACACTATCAAGTATGAGTGCCATATATACACCTAGTTTTATACACCTGTTTTATTTAGACTCCTGCACTCGAAACACACCAACAGCCACCCACACTTTCTTTTACATCAGTGTTAAATAAACGCATTTATATTACAATAAGGATAACAAAAGGAGTAACGCATACTCTCTTGTCTTCGTCTCTTCCTCTCTTTGCTACTGTCTCGTGTTAACTGCATTTTAAAAGATAGTTTGTTGTTCTCTTTATTTTATGTTGGTTTGTGCTGGGGCTTGAGTATTGTCATTTAAGCTTGCAGCCAAAGTTTTGTTGCATTTAATAAATGTGAGATTCATTGATTCAAATTGTTGGATTTTCATATACATATATCTTTTGTTTGTTTCTTTTTTGTTTTTTTTTTTGTTACAAAAAGTAATTTAAGAAGTGTGTACAAAAATTAAATGTTTAATTTTTTGAATTTATTAAGATAATGTTAAGAAATTTTAACTTTATGAAGTTTTATGTGTGGAAAATCCATACCAAACTGTGGCAATACAACAGTGTCAAATTCATGTGGATCTGAAACCAAAATTGCAAAATATTGATGATTAACATTATCATAAAATTGAATATGAGAGTTATCGCTTAGGCTGGTTTTGTTTGGTCATGAACGCGACATTCGTACGCTTTAAAAGTGAAACAATAGCAGACTAAACTAGTTTTCATGTTTCCATTTTTGGATAGTGTTAGTTTTAGTGCAAAATGTAGATTTGGTTGTTTCCAATATATTAGCAATAAACATGGATTAAAAAACGCGACAAGAAAATTGGCGTGAAAATTTTATGTTATTTATTTTTTATTATTTATGTTTTCTCGCTCTTAACTACTTTTCAATAACATTTTCTCTTTAGTACATACCTCTCTCTTTTTAACACCACAAATTAATAAAATTAAAAAAAAAAAACAAATGCAAAATTTTAGATTTTGTTCTTGTTCTAATGTCGCGTTCTTGAACTCCGAAAACGTTCTAATCAATTCAAAGTTTGGGGTTTTTAGCAACAAAAAATTTAATTTTGATTTTCAAATTGTGTCTCGTTCGCTATCGCAAGTGTAAAATGAGCGTAGAAATAAGAAGGTAAGCAACAGTGCTGTTCTGGGACATCAGGTGGATAACGCCTGCCAACAATCCTTACAAAACAGCAACTTTTTGTGGAAGCGTCGTTCCAATACCTCAATTTTGCTTAACTACATAGTCATTCATTCAAAATTGGGAAATTTGACATGGTTTCTGAATTTAACCTTGAAAGACAATTTTTTATGTCCTAAATGCTGCTTAAACAGTAAAAAGGGAAATCATTTTTGCACGGAATTATTATTTGCGATGAAAAATTAATACATTACAATAACCCAAGGCGTAAGAGATTACATATGAAGCCTAGCCAACCAGTCACATTGTCACAAAAGCCAAATATCCACGGCACTAAAGTAATGCTCTGCATTTGATGGGACCCAAAAGCGTTATACGAGTATCTATTATGAGCTGCTGAAATCTGCCCAGAGCATTACATTGAACCTATACCGAATGTAAATGATTCGTTTGAAGGAAGCATTGGCAGAAAAACGTTCAGCCATGAATGTGTAATATTCGGCCATATCTTACAAAAAGTGGTTTGGAAGTTTTTGCTTTGCTCATCCAGTTTCATCCAGTTTCTATGGATGCAGAATACACTCTTTAGGATGCGCTTCACTTCAAAACAGGATATCCGAAATTGGCTTGATTCGTTGTTGGCCTCAAAAGATAAGTAGTTCTTTTGGTACGGTTTGGATATGTTGTCAGAAATATTAGAAAAGGTCATAGTTACAATGACTAATACTTTAAGTAAATTTATATTGTACGAATGTTTGAAAATAATGGCTAAAAAATTACAAAAAATCCAGCATTTTTAACTTATACACCCAATAAAATTAGAAATTCATCCAGGAAACAGGGAGAGAAATAGAAATGTACGAGTATTTTTTGTCATCGAAATAACAGTTGACAGTCAAACTAGCAAAAATTATTTTAATTTAGTTTTAGTTATTAAAAGTGATTCTTTCCAGCTTTAACTATAACCGGATAAATTTACTGAAATATATTGTTGGGGGATTGTTTCGGCCAGATCATTCTTTGATAA
The DNA here is from genome assembly GCA_916048285.2 of Bellardia pandia. Lineage (NCBI taxonomy): Eukaryota > Metazoa > Arthropoda > Insecta > Diptera > Calliphoridae > Bellardia > Bellardia pandia. The sequence goes on along the minus strand of OU696530.1, from coordinate 13,070,544 downwards.
ACCATTTCCCAAAGGCTTTAGAAAAACTAAAGACAGTATGCAAACTAAACAAAAGAGCGAATGTGAATTACTTGTCAAATCATTAACAAGAAACAATGATTTTAACATTAAATTATCTTTATATGTATTTTGAAAAAAAATTTTCATAAAAAAATATTTATAAAAAATTAGGCCAAATTAGTTTTTAGCTTTTGTTGTTGATACTTTTCGAAAATATGGCATATTCCTTAATACTATTAAAAAAAAAATGTTTTAATATCTGCAACCTATTTTTCTATCATTCCATCATTACTTTGACTGCAACAACTGATTAAATCCATTATTGCATGTCATGCAGCTTTTCCTAACTCCTACTACAACGACAGGCAGGCGGACGGACGGGCTAAATAGACACAGTCATAGTTTAGTTGTCTCATGTGTAAATGTTTGCATGTAAATGTATGAATAATGCTCCATTTTTACTAACAAACACATTTATATCCCTGCTACTACGGTTTGTGCTGGAAAAAAGTAAGAAAAAAAAACAACATTTTACTCTTTCATACAGTTTTTGGTTCCTGGTCATTCTTATCATTTTAGTCATATCACATGGATATGAATGGCATGCCATGCTGTTCTACAAATGATAAGAGAGCTGCTTTTTTCCTTTTTGCCTTTTTCATACTCAACCTTTATCTCTCTCTCTCTCTCTACACCCAACAAAATAACAACAGAATGGTATAAAAATCGACATGCAGTCATTAAACTATTTTCACAAAAAAAAAAAAAAAACTAAAAAAAATATAGAAAAAGAAGGGGTTAATTTTTGGGTGGGTGGGTGTCTGTCTAGCTGATGTTTGAAATGCGGTTTAACTCTTGGCTGGTATTGTGTACAGCTACATACATACATACACACACTTTTATACATTTTTACAAATACTTTTATCTACATTTCATTCATTATCTTTGTTTTTCTGCTGTAAACAGATATTTTTTGGACATTTTTAAATTATAAAGGTGTGCTAATGCGTTGCATGTGTGCACTAACCATCAAACCAACCACCTCTTTGGGGAGTTTTTGTTTGTTTTTTTTATAACTGTGTCTGAATTTGGGGCAAATTTTGCGTGACAAAAAAATTACAATAGCTTTTTCTAAAGCAATTTCATTAAAACGTTGCCCTACAGGCTTTCCAAATTGTGAGCTTAAAGAAACATTTTATAGTTTTGGAAAGGGAATTGCAGATTCGAACTGGCCGGTGCCGGTAATAAAAATTAACAATAAATTGTAATTATCTTTGGATTTTAGAACGACGATGGTTAGACGACTTATTTCCAATTATATGACAAGAAGATTGATCTTTTTCTGTGAATTTCCTCATGAATTTCATTAATATTGGATCCAGTGCAACCTATAATTATTGCATTCTGTAGCTTCAGGACTGTGAGTAGTTCGGTATTTTTGTAAGCTTTCGGAACTATCTGTTTAATATTATCTCCTAATATGGAAAAATTAATACAAATTAATTAAAAAAGTTGAAAAAAACCTGATTAATGGGAAATTTGTTTTTGTTTGTGTTCTAATGTCGCGTTCTTGTACATAAATCTTCCGAGATTATTCTAGTCAATTCAAATGAAAACTAAGTGGATTTGAATAAAAATCGAGTTACTGCTTAAAATAATCACACTAAACATTTAATTCTAACTTTCAAATTGTGTCTCGTTCGCTATCGTAACTGTAGAATAGTGCTGAAAGAACAAATTAAAAGTAAACATAATTACACCTATCGTGAATAAAAATTCCACATGAAATTTGTTCCCTTTTCACATTTTTCGTATTAAAATTAAATGTTAAAAAAATAAAAGGGAACAAATTTCATGTGGAATTTTTATTCACATGAATGAACTGAAAAGGATCAAAAATACACAAAAGACGGGGAACTGTACTATATGTCAACGATCACATGAGCAACAACGGCGTTCATTTTGAAAGATAGAATACAAAGGTCGCTTTCACTCATTAAATAATGAGAAGAAAGGTTAAAGATTTTGTTGCCCAAGATTTGCGAAAATGCATTGTGTTATATATTGGAAATTATAACATCTGGCGTATCATTTGAACGCGATTTTTGACTTTAGTACAATACACATATGTCATTTGGAAGAATACATACATTTCTGTCATTCATTCCAACTTAGTTAGTGAACATTATGGTGTAAACAATTAATGTCGACTTTTCTGCCAACATAGCGTCATATGCGGAAAGACGATTTTGAATGTCCGAAATGCTGCTTAAATCCTAGAAAAGGAAATAAGTTTTGCACCGAATTATTACATTACGATAACCCGAAGGGCAAAAGATTGTATATGAAGCCCAGCCAACCAGTCGAAATAATACCAAAGCCAAATATCCACGGCACTAATGTAATGCTCTGTATTTGGTGGGACCAAAAGGGTTCTATCTATTATGAGCTGCTAAAATCTAGCCATACCATCAGAGGGAATATGAACTGAATGCAACTGATTCGTTTGAAGCGAGCTTTGTACAAAATTATGCGGCCAGACATGAAAGCATAATATTCCATTATGACAACGCACAGCCACATGTTGCAATAACTGTTAAAAGCAGTGGTTAGGAAGGTTTGCCTCACGTAGTCCGATCAATGCAGAGCACTCTTTCTGCGATATGCTTCACTTTAGAACAAGGTAGCCGAAATTGACTTGATTCGTTCCTCGTTTCAAAAGATGATTAGTTCCTTTGACTTGAAATCCATATTTTGCCAGAAAAATGGGAAAAGGTCATAGCTAACAATGATCAATAATTTAAATACATTTATATCGCACAAATGCTTCAAAATAATTACTCAGAAGCAGTCGTATAATTTTGTATTTGTATATAACGGCTTATTTTCTAGTAATTTCCTTGAGCCCATTCTTATTTTACGGACAACGAATTCTGTGCGATCTAACTATCAAGATGTGTTGTTTAAGTCATTAATTGTAACCAGTTTTAGAGATATTTAAGTAATGACATATTTAAAGGGTGTTTTTTTCTTTGCAAACTTTCATTTTGGCAAGACTGTTTTTGGCAGCTCAGCTGTTATAGTGTAATATGTTCTTTTTGGTGTATAATTTAACCATGAATTGACTTACAAACGAATCGTGCACTTAGTACATTTCATGGTCAGATGCTCATATCTGTTTGAATGGATATGTAAACAAAAAAAAATTGTCGTATTTAGTGAGAAGAGCAGCCAGAAGCACTGAAATAACTGCCAATGCATCTCGAAAAATGCACTGTTTGGTGTGGATTATGGGCCGGTGGCGGATTTTTTGGAGATAGTATGCCTAAATTGAACTCTGCGTATGAACCATTTGAGGTGGACAACATCTTTAAATATTCAATAATAAACATAGACCGTTCTATTGATTCAAATAAAGATTTCATACATTTCTCTAAATTTTAAGTGATTGTTTTCTTAAATCTAATCCGAAAGCTCTTAAAAATTCACTCTTTAAAAGCAGTTGTGGTAAGTGTCTGCCTCCCATTAAGTCAACGTGTTAAAATAATGAGTTAAAGTTTAATGGTGTAAGTTGTAAACTGCTAGAATTTCGCACTTTAATATATTACTTGACAATAAACAATTTTCCTGGGAATGTTTACGTACATGCAAGAATTTATCAGTGGTGTTTTATTTTGTATGTGTAAGTGATTTCTGGCACCTCCAGTAACAGGATGAAAGATTTAAAAACAAGGGATATAATTTTAGCAAAAAAAAAATGAAGACAACAAAAAGGGAAAATAACTGCTGTACGAAACATGTTGATAGACAATGTTGGCATTATGTGAACACTTGGTTGAGTTGTTTGCAACAATTGTTGTAGTTATGGTTGGGAACAGGGATTACAAATAGGCTTGAAGTGACGATGACAATTCAAATATAAAAATTCGAATTGCAATACTAAAATTACCAAATGAAGAAATTAAATTAAAAAAAATACGTACCAAAAATACAAGCACTAGTATAGATATCCCACTCGCATCCTATTAAGCGATTATAAAGGCCTTAAAGTAAATTGTATAAACTTTCTTTTGAGAAAAAAAGGGCCCAAATTGAAAAAAAAATAAAAAGAAAAATATTTTTCAAAAAAAAAAAAATTAAAAAAAACTTTTTAAAAATTAAAAAAAAACATTTTTGAAATGATTGAAGAAATAGCTAGTCCTTTGCTAGGACCAATAGGTGAAAAGTTACACTCATTTTAAAAAAAACCTGTATAACTAAAATTGACCAAAATGTCCAACTTTGACCCCCTCTAACTCCCCGCCCATACGGCAAATAAAAATCCCCCAAATCGCAAAGATCCATCCAGAAGGGCTTTTGTACAAAGGCGTGCCGCCTTAAGAATCGTTGACCGACTCGGAACGAAATCGGTCAGCACCCTTACCAGCGACGAAAAATCGCACTTAAAATGGGCCAGGAACCTTTTGGCCCAACCAGATGGCTCCAATCCCTCAACCAGCACAGGATCAGCGGACCAAGCTGACTCTGCTGCGCCCAAAAGGCAAAGGTCAGAGGAGGAGCCAATTTCACAACAGGGTCAGCAGCCAAGGACTAAACGTCCGAAGCAGACCCACACAGTCAACATGCCTTATAGTGAGGCTGCCAAGAACCATCTGATGAGGGCGATTGTTGACAAAAGTAACAGCGACGGAGCTATCTCTCAGGATAACTGGATGATAGTTTATCGTAAAATGTTGGAGGTGTACTGGAAAATCCTTAAGGACAATCCAGGACCATCTCCTCAAAACGTAGATGCTGGCTGGTACCAAGGCCATGTCAAATTGGTTGCGTGCTCAACAGAACGCTCAGCAAACTTGCTAAAATTAGCAATTGCGTCCCTAGGGGAAGTGTGGCCTGGCGCGAAGTTGGAGGTGATACCGGTCAGTGAGATTCCTCGCCGACCGAGATCAGTTGCAATTATTCCGGTAGAACCACATAACCCTGAGGAGATACTGGCGCTCATTCAGAGCGGAAACCCAGATCTACCTTCCCATAACTGGAAAGTAATAAAGGTCTCCGCTCCTGAAGGAACGACTAGGAAGGCGGTCGTACTCCTGAATAAGGAATCCTTGGAGCCACTACGTAAAAGGCAAAACAACCTATACTACGGATTCTGTAGTATAAAGTTGCGCATTTATCGTGGTGACGACAAGATCGACCCCGAAACTTCCGGCGCAAATCTGGAAGCTCCGCAGGAAATGGACTGCAAACAGATCCAAGATGACCCCACTAATTCAGAAAATGAAATGGATACCCAATCAAACTCCGGTATGGTAGGTGACCTATTTCATTATCTGGATGTAGTGGAGAACGAGGACGCACTTCTGAACTCCGATTCAGAAGACGTAGACGTTACCGTTATCCATGATCCGAACAATGATGAAGGTGATACAGGTGAACCTTCACCACTCTAAGGCAGCATCTGCTGCACTGCTCCTCCACATGGCAGATCATGGGGAGGACATAGCGTTAGTCCAGGAGCCATGGATCAACAATGGCGATATACGTGGACTCAATGCAAAAGGGTACAAATTATTGTACAAAAAAGACGCAGGTAAAATAAGATCATGCATTCTGGCCAAAGACCATATTAATATCTTCATTCTATCTAAGTATAGTGATGGAGACATAGTAACAGCTGCGTGGGAATCAAAGACATCAAAGATGTGGATGATCTCATGCTACATGGCACATGATCAAGTGGAGCCACCACCAGGAAACCTGATGAGAACTGCGGTGCAAACTGCCAACGCAAAGATGACTCCCGTTATTATAGGAGCGGATGTCAATGCTCACCACACTATCTGGGGAAGTACAGATATAAATGAAAGAGGTGAGTGCATTTTAGACTTTATTTTAGATTCGGATCTAATGATAGTCAACAGAGGTTCAGAACCTACCTTTGTAGTTGAAAATAGACAGGAGGTTCTTGATATAACGCTCGCTAGTGCGAGTCATGAACAGTTCATAGGGGACTGGAAAGTCTCTGATGACTGCTCTTTCTCAGATCATAGATATCTGACATTTACGATAAAGACGAAATCGGAAAGGAAAATACCCTACCTAAACAGGAGGAAAACCAATTGGTCTGAACATAATAAGATCATAAAGGAAATTCTGCCACAACCCCCTACAATAGGGAACATAATTGATATTGAGGAAGCTGTGGACATGCTCACAGGCTCCATAAACGAGGCAACGGCTCGAACATGCTTACCCTCAGTATATAGAGGAAAGGAAAGACCACCATGGTGGTCAACAGAGATAGCGAAATCTAGACAGATTTGTCGCAAACTTTTCAACGAAGCTAAAAGAACAGGTAACTGGTCTTTATATAAGTCATCGTTGAACAAATTCAAAAACCAGATTAGGAGTGCAAAGCGCTCGTCTTGGAGAAGTTTTTGTAGTGGCGTGGAGAGCTCTTCTGAGACCAATCGCTTAAGAAAGATTCTATCGAAAACACCAACGACCCACGGTTATATCCAAAAACCAGATGGCAGTTGGACTAGTGATGGTCTAGAGACACTTGAAGTGCTCATGGACACTCACTTTCCGGGTAATATGTCGCACTCTGCGGATATTACACCACAACAATACCTTCGGACAACAGCCTCAATTGACATTAACGAGGAGAGGTTAAAATGGGCGATAGGAAGCTTCAGTCCATTTAAATCTCCGGGTCCGGATGGTATCATACCGGCTGATCTGCAATATAACATTGATTCAGTCATTCCCTGGCTTATTAACATTTATAAAGCCTGTTTGTCATGGTCATACCTACCCATGCGTTGGACCGAATACAATATAACATTCATTCCAAAGGGAGGAAAAATCTCTCACACCAAGGCAAAGGACTTTAGGCCAATTAGTCTATCATCATTCCTTTTGAAAACCTTGGAAAGAATCATAGATATCCACATCAGGAATTCTATTGATCAAAGACTTATATCGCCATCTCAACATGCCTACATGAAAGGCAAATCTGTGGAGACGGCACTTCACTCGATAGTTAGCTATATTGAGAAATCGCTAGAATTTGACAATTTTACGATGATAGCCTTTCTGGACATAGAAGGAGCTTTCAATAACGTAAAACCTGAAGTCATAATAACAGCCCTACGGGACTTAGGTCTCGACGAATCAATCACTAGGTTCGTAACGAATCTATTGAGTAAAAGAACCATACGTTCAAAATTTGGCACGACATGCATCACAAGATTGGCCACTAGGGGCACTCCCCAAGGAGGCGTCCTATCTCCACTATTGTGGAACTTGGCCATGAACGATATGCTCAAGAAAATGGATAATACGGGACATAAAACTGTAGCTTACGCGGATGACGTGGCAGTGGCTGTCTCGGGTTTCCACTTGGGCACAATATCGCAGAGAATCGAGGATGCACTTAAAACACTTAGTAGGTGGAGCTATGAAAGTGGGTTAAGTGTCAATCCTAGCAAGACGGAACTCGTATTATTCACTAGAAAGTACAAGATTCCAACCTTTACGCTTCCTAGATTGAATGGTACAGAACTGGCAATCTCGGAAAAGGCAAAATTCTTAGGTGTTGTTCTTGATAATAAGCTATCATGGAAACCCAACACACTAGCAAGAGCATCTAAGGCTATGTCAACCCTGTATATCTGCAAGAAGACTATAGGCAAGAAATGGGGTATTAACCCTAGATGCATGAACTGGCTCTTTGAGACAGTTATTAAACCAATTTTATTTTATGGAGTCTCGGTCTGGTGGAAGGCACTTGACAAGACTTCAAATTGTGTCATCTTGAATAAGATACTAAGAAGGACTGCGATCCTGATAACTGGAGCATTAAGCACTACTTCTACTAAGTCGATTTTTGCGATACTAAACTGGATTCCAGTTGATCTAATGGCCAAGAATATGGCCATGAATACTGCCGTTAGACTAAGTGTAACGGGCGTCTGGAAGCATAGTCATTATGGACATGCTAGTATCATGGAAAATATACAATGTCTTCCTGAATTAATCGACTATCGCACTCCTAGACCCTCCTTCTTACGAAGCTTCGGCTTCATAATTCATGACGACATGGAATTGTTGGAGGGCCTACTCCTAAATACTACGAGCCTGTCTATATACACGGATGGCTCCAAAAAAGGGGAGAGAGTCGGCGGTGGGGTCTACATTCAGGAATTCGGAATCAGGATGTCTTTCAGAATTCCAAACGGATGTAGCATCCTTCAGTCTGAAATATCAGCAATAAAACGAGCGGCTAATTGGATCAGTTATTACAGTATATCGGGAAGAGATATACGTATATACACTGACAGTCAAGCTGCAATAAAGTCTCTAACAGGTGTACATACTACATCAATCTTAGTCCATGAATGCCGGACATCCTTAAACAGGATGGCGAGACATTCGACAGTTACACTCATATGGGTGCGCGGACATGGGGACATAATAGGTAATTGTATCGCAGATGACTTGGCAAAGAAAGGTGCCATGTTACCTGACGACAACATTGACCATCTTTGCGGCATTCCGCTATCGAAATGCAAGCAAATAGTCAGCAATTTCCATTGTGAGCTAGCTCAAACCAGGTGGGAAAATGAACAAACCAGTACAGTCACACGACTGATTTGGCCTACACTAAATAGGAAACGCACGCTGTATTTACTGAAATTACAGCGACCACAACTTAGCAATTTGGTGTCAGTAATCACAGGACACTGCAAATTTGGCAATCATGCAAAACGACTGGGTCTACCCTATTACGATTTTTGTAGGAGTTGCAATAATGAAGAGGAGGAAGAAACGGTTTCTCATCTTCTATGTCAATGCCCAGCAATGAGTGGATCTCGCACCATTCTTCTGGGGCAACCATTCTTCGACGACTTATCTGAATTTTCAGCTTTGAAGTTGGAGGATATTGACGCTTTTATCAGAAGCAGTAATTGGCTGCAGTAGCCTTATCTATCCATCTAGGTATTCTGCGCTCTTTTTAGGTTTTGGTCTGCACGTTCTTCCTTTCAAATCTTTCATATCTTTCACTCTCCTACTACTACCCTGCTCACTCTTTCACTCTTTCTCTTTTCTCTATAAGCCTCTATCCAAACAGGTATCACAATGGGACCAATGATATGGACCTAAGTGGGCCGTTTCACATGGCCGCCTGCTAACCTAACCTAACCTAACTCCGGCCCTTCTGCACTGATAGAGCTGAAAATTTGTGCCTGGCCTACTATGCAATAGCACTAACCTTGGTGCAAATTTCATCCAAATCGGAAGACATCGATTTTTAAAATTTGGTCACTTGACCTGAAATTCCACATAAATCTCTTTGTGTTGCATGTTTAACAACAATTATAAAGCACGTGCCAAATTTCAAAAAAAAAAAACTTTTGTTTTTATTAAACCAAACTTTATTAGAGACAACAACTAGTACAAAATGCTATAGAAAGTACAGATTTGTATAATTTACACAACAAAATTTTTAATCTAAATGCAAAAAGTTTTTATTTATTTAATTTTTTTTCTGCTGGTTATTTTGGTCTTAATGATTAAAATTAAAAAAAAACACACACACAAAATTGACATAAATTATGGCGAGAAGTTTTTAGAAAGTCAAATTGCTACAAACAATAGACATAAACAAACAAACAAACGAAAAATCAGATGAACGTGTGTTTTATACAAAAAAAAAGCCAAAAAAAAAACAGTATTTAAATAAATACAATTTAAAAAAAAAATAGATTTAAGGATAAACAATTAAAATAAAAAAAAGCACAAAACATATAAAAAAAAACAAGTGTTATACAATACAAATGGACCGATTTTGGAATTTTTCTTGTATTACTACATCTCTAATGAGTTTATGCCAGAGTTTTAAATTTAAAACGTTTGCTCAGGTACTCGGCAATTAAAAGATGATTTAGAATTTCACAGATAAGCTACACAAAAACAACAATATTTAAGTTATTTTTTGTTGTTGTTGTTGCTGTTGTTTTGAAATAAAGATTTAAAAATTAAAGATAATGACGTGATACAAGTCAGATGTGCTCTCAGTGAAATGTATTAAAATAGACTGAACAAGTCTGTTAAATTTAAATGGATCAATAAAGTTTAATTAAAGCCAAATATTATAACAAATATAATACAATTACAAAAATTTATTTATATACTCATAAAGGGTCCGCCAAATAACTTTTTTATTTTTTTTTGAAAATGCTATAAAAAAATTAGTGAATATTTTCTCAAATTTTTTTAATAATGGAAAATAATTTCATTTAAATGGCTGCCAATGGCCATGCAGTAGCCTACACGATCGGTCCAATTTTTAAGCACATTATCGATTGTGTGCAGCTGTATTTCACCAATGGCTTTACGAATATTGTCCTTTAAAGCGTCTATTGTCTCTGGCTTGTCAGCGTAACACTTATCTTTGACGGCACCTCACAAATAATAGGTCAACGGTGTCAAATCGCAGCTCCGAGGTGGCCAAACGACATCAGCTCTGCGGCTGATAATGTGATCTTTAAAAACAGGGCGCAAAACATCGAGTATAGTTTCGGCTGTGTGGCACGTAGCGCCGTCCTGTTGAAGCCAAATGTTGCCAATATCCTTCTCTCCAATTTTTGTGAACAAAAATTCGTTCAACATGGCCCGCTAACGATCGTCATTGACTGTAACGGCCACTCCTTGCTTATTTTCGAAGAAAAATGGCCAAATTATGCCTCTGGACCAAAATCCGCACTAAACAGTGACTCGTTTTGGGTGCATCGGCTTTTCAATGCATGCCTGCGGGTTTTCTGTTTACATACCCGCCAAGATCAAAATGAGTTTCATGTGAAAAGATGATTTTTTTTTTGGCAAAATCGGCATCTTCTGTAAGTCGATCGCATGCCTACTTAGCGAAGCGAAAACGCATTGGATGGTTAGTTGGCTTCAACTCCTGAACCAATTGGACTTTGTATGGCGTCGTACCAAGGTCTTTATGCAAAATTCGTCTCACTGCTGTCTCCGAAATGTTCAATTGTTGAGAACGACGGTGAATTGATGTTGATGGCGCTTCACGCATACTTTCTGCCACAGCTGCAATATTTCTCGAGTGTACGCACTGTTTTTGGCTTTTCACGCTTTGGTTTATCGATGAGGATGCCAGTTTCTTTCACTTTTTTCACAAGGTAACAAACATACGGAGCTGACGGTGCTTTTCTTCTTCCAAAATCCGTACCCAATTTTCGCACACATTCTGCTACATTACCATGATTTTCAAAGTAATGTCGCAATATTTTCCAGCGTTGTTCAAGCGTATACACAACCATATTCGTTCAGCGGAACGATAAAACTAATTATCTTACAAATCAGACATGAGCTAAGTGTTACACGAAATAAGCACTAGTTGAAAAAAAAATGTTAGATGTCGGACCCATTACATATGTAAAAATTTGAAGCTTTTAAAACAAATTTTGTTTAAAAAACGAAAGAAACTATTTATTGTTAAATTCCACCATGCTTAACCCAATTCTTTTAACTTTAAAACAACAATTTAAATTTAGTTAACTGCAGGTTTAACTCAATTATCATTATTTTAATCACATTTACTTAAAAATTATCATTAAAATTACCATATAAACAGACGAACACTCTTACATTGAAATAATACACAAAAAAATAAAAACCTCCATAAAGTACCTTAAACGACAAAAACCAAGCAAACAAACAAACAAACACCCAGCCATCCAACCATTCATATATAGTTAATTTAAAACCATTCACCAAAATGTTACTGCAACAACAAAAACATTTTGTTTGTTTTATTTTACTTTTTTAAATACTTTATCATTGAAATATAAAAATCCATCAGTACTATCAAAAATTGGCATCAAAATGCCGCCAGGCGACGATTAAAACATTTTCATTTTTTTATTTCAAATTTTTTTTGGGTCAAATTAAAAACAAAAAACTAAACTTTTAAAATGTAAAAAACACCAATTCACCAAAATAATAAACTCAAACTGAAATAAATGTATAAAACACACACACTCACACACACTCTCTCACAAATTTGTTTATTAAAAAAATAAAATTCTTATCAATCAAAAGCAATCATCATTAATTCTTTTTTTATATACAAACAAAAAATCTAAAATATATTTAATTTTTTTCTGTTAAGTGAGCGGTGCTTTTTATTGTTAGTATTTTATAAAAATACGCATATTCAAAATTACACAGACACTTGTTCATAATTAAATATAAACATTCTCAAAATTGCAAAACAATTTAAAAGAAAAAATGATAAAATGATATTATTATTATTATGTTAAAAGACAGGAAAGTTTTTAGAACTTAAAAATCTCTAATTCCAGAATGATTTACATAAGATTGTTGTGGAACAATATTGTGATTCTATAAAGTTTTTAAGGAAAAAAGTTTTTAGAATTAAGTCATCGATACGTTTACAAAAGTGCTATGCATATTTTATAACCGCAAAGTGATAATCATTTAATAATGTTAAAGAAAAGCTAAAAGCCAGAGAAAACTTCATTAATACTACTTAAGGTGCGGTCACATTTGGCAAATATTAACTCAAAAAAAGCGTAATCACTTGTTTTAGCACAAATTTGTTTAACGTTGTTTACTCTTACAAGAGTTTTGCAAGATCAAACAGCATCCAATAAATTAAAACTAAATATTTGCTGTGATTTAGCCTAAATAAGAAAAGGTTTTTTTAAATAAATAAACGTTACGTCTTTTTCATCAAATATTTGTCAAGTCTGACCGTAACTTTACAGCCTGCATTATTAAGAAGTATTCATATAATCACTTATTTATTAACTGTTGACTTTCTAGCTATTTCCATGAGCATATTTTCTTCATACTGATAACGATTTCTGTGAGAGCGCTGTGAAAAATGACCCCAGGTTAAATGGCCACAGGCCCTAGTTTTGGGCTCACATTTCATTATGGAATTTTGCCCTAATTTTTTTTATGAAAAATCACCCCAAAGGTTATAAAAAATACCCCAAGATTAAAATGAAAGGTGACCGTAAATATTGATGCCATTTTTCATAGCGAAAAATTTAAATACAAATTTTCATTAATTTTAACCCAAAATTTTTTTAATTTTTATAAAATATTTCTAAATATCAATAATATAAGGAAAACCCCATAATTTTCCATGAGATTTATGGGGTAATTTTTCATTTTTATATTTTTACAATATTTTACTATATTATTTTCCTAGTTCCAACACAATGCATTTCATTGCTCAGGGGATGACTCCTACGTGCTGGTAAAAGAAAAAAAAATATTACCGAATGAAATTTAGCCCCAAACTACAAAAACAAAATTTTTTTGGGCTGTTTTTTCATTCTACGATTTTGAGGACACTTTTCATTTCTCTTAAAATGCAAAAATACCCCAAAGAAAAAATGCATTATAAACCCAATAAAAATAAAAAATGTCCCAAAAATTCCTTATTTTTGTAATCAGTGTAATATTTTGGGGTTTTTTACATTTTTCCTGGGGTCAGCGCCTTTTGTGAGACCTAAATTTCAATATGTGTTATTTAAGTTATTACTTGCAACTAGTTTTAGTGACATAAAAGTAATGACATATTTATAATCAGTTGTGGTATGTATTTGGTTTCAATGACATCACCCTGTAAAAATTATCTTGCATGAAGTGCTAGAATTTAACATTTTAGTTTTTGAACTAAACACAGTGCTGCTTAAATGCTATTGAAAAATTTAAAAATTTTAATATTATTTTTTGTCCCTCAAAAATATACAAATGTCGCGTTCTTCACCATGAAAATGAGCAGAAAAAGCGTAATGAATTTAAAAAGTAAATGTAATGTATTTAGCTATATAGTAGGTGTATACACTGAGTTACATAATGCAATAACAAATTTTGCAAATAAGTATGTAGTAATATTGTAGTAAAAACCTCCAAGCATTTATAATGTGCAATTGCAGAGTTGTGATATAAAGCTTTCTTCTACTTTCACCACCTTTACTTCTTCCATCTATCCCCTTTCCCCTTTCTGTATACCATCGAGGAGAAAATTCTTCCGCCCGGCCGTAGGGAGAATACCGGCTTTGCATTGTACAAATTTCTTGTATTGCCTATGGCCGGGAGGAAGGTTTTCCTCCTCTATGGTATACAGAACACCGGCTTTGCATAGTACAGATTCCCTGTATTGCCGGCCTACGGCCGGGCGGACGGATTTTCTCCTCATTGATATACAGAACACCGGCTTCGTATAGTACAGATTCCCTGTATTTGCAATTACTTGCTTTAAGACAGTTTTAAGAACCGTTACAAAACCATAAAAAATTACTAAAATGCAATTTTAAAAGAAATGAAATAACTCCAAACGATAAAATAGTGTTTGCAATTAAAATTAAATAAGTCCCAACTGCGATGAAATAAATGCCAATGATAACTCCCAAATGAAATAACTCCCAACAAAAAAACTGTTGGGACTTATGAAATAATTCCCAATGCATTGGGCTGAACAAATTTTTGAGTTCAATCAAAAAAAGAAAAAAGGAGGCCCAACACATGATTAAACCCAAAATGTTTTGTGAATATTGGTATTTTAAGTTATTTTAATTGCAGTGTATTTATAGTTATGAAACACTAATTAATCTTTATACATTTTTAAGTGGTATAAGAAAAAATGATGATTTTTTTTTCTTAAATAATCAGGGGTGTCATAGAAACCAATATTGTCGGAATTGGTTGTAAAGCCGACAAGAAAAAATGCTTTGGTGTCATAGGGCACTGCTACACGTTCAATAAATATCGTGATACTAGAAATATCTCGATATTTATTGAACGTGTAGCAGTGCCCTATAACACCAAAGCATTTTTTCTTGTCGGTTTTAAAACCAATTCCGACAATATTGGTTTCTATGACACCCCTGATTATTTGTTGTTTTTTTCTTAAGATACGGTCACACTTGGCAAATATTTGCCGAAAAAGACGTAACCACATTTGAACTCGTTTATTTATTACAGTTTTTTATCTTTCGGGAAACATATGGGATCCGCGCCAAAAGATCTGTTATATTTTAAGGACAAGAACGTAACAAACCAAGTGAAGCGAAGCGTATGCCAGAGAAAGCGTTTTGCATAGAGTGAAACAATCAGTGGTCAGACCAAAAGACCGGTGATGTTAAACTTCCCAACCACTTACTTCTAAATAGTTTTTAACAGATATTGCAGCATATTCTGAACGTATTTCGGACAATGCTCGCTTCAATAATCAATCTTAAAAATGACATACCTATGAATGTATATAAGTTACTAAAGCTAAAAACCGCGTTAAGAAAACGCCATTTAATATGAATAGCGCTTTTTTTAAATTATTAATTAAAAACTTATAGGACGCTCTTTATTTTAAAATTTAAAAGTGCAGTGAAGTAAAACGCCAGTTTATTTAATTTTATATCTTAATTCAAAAATGTTCCTTTAATCTCTAAATCCATTGGTATTGCACAGTATATTTGGCAGTATAAACACAGTTCTATTTCTCAACCACATTTTTGCTCATAAATACACCAAACAAACTAGTGCGTGAACATCATGTCCTTGTTTTTGTACTACAAACAAACATAACGAAAATGTCTATATAACATGTTTATACATACATTAAACTACCAGGATGACAACAATTTAAGGACCACGAAACAAAAATTCCAAAAATAACAAGTTTCTATACACATACATATACTATATGTATACATACGAGTATATCCCTACAAATACACACATCGCGCTGTAAATAATTTGGAATGAACAATAAGAGAAACTTGTTGTTCCACTTGTAAACTCACAGATTCTCACACAACAAGGACTTTGTCTACAACTACAGACATACATACATACACGAAAATAAGTAGGCAACAAAGTTAAAGGGAAATTTTTTTGTTTGTTGTATTTATTTATACACCAACATTTCAGTGATTGTTGTTGAATAAACATACGTACTCGTATGTAGTATTCTCTTTGAAATACACGCTGTACGTAAAATGTCCTTGTTGATTTTCCTTCTTCTTGAGCACTTGTATTTGTATTTGTTGTTGGTTTCGGCTTTTGTATGGTTAGTTTAAACATTGGCAAAAAAAAAAATTACGAATGGAAAATAAATGTGTTGGGAGGAATTGTGCTGCCAAAAACTGAGCGCCTGCTATTTAGTATAAACAAATTCCAACAAACACATTTAATACAAACAAACATTTCAGCTAATACATGCACATACTTTCAACTATACTTCTGTATGTGTAAGAGAATTCAAGAATTTGTATTTTTTTTGGGCCATTTATTGTTGGTTGTTAGTAAGAGTGTGATTTTAGGAAGTGGGAGTTAATTTTATATAAAGTCATTGCGTGTTTATCCTTGGATTTTTGATTATCATTGTTTTATTAAAAATATTTTCGGGAATACGCTACAGTTTGCTAAATAAGTATGACAACTATTTTAAAAGGTTTGTAAAGAGAAACTAGAATTACAAAATCAAACTGTTTCGTTGTCAAACATAGCGCTACTAAAATGCTAAAAAAAAACTATAGG
Organism: Bellardia pandia; assembly: GCA_916048285.2. Lineage (NCBI taxonomy): Eukaryota > Metazoa > Arthropoda > Insecta > Diptera > Calliphoridae > Bellardia > Bellardia pandia. The sequence continues at coordinate 13,053,942 of OU696530.1, read as the reverse complement.
ATTTCTTTAGCTTTGTACGCCTTTGATACTAATTTTGGTTACTCTATTTTAATATTTATGAAAGTTTTTACTGGGTATTTTGTAGAATATTTGAAATTCTTTATAAGTAATTCATAGCCACAAATATAAAAAAATGCTCATGATTTAGCACATTATTCCCAATACATTAAACTTTAATTTGCCAGCATCTTAAAGCGATAAAACTAAACAACAAACCCCTTTTTTACTCTTACAATTATCTCCTACATTCATAAAAACTTGTCATTGTTTATGTGTAACATTAAACACAGAAATGTTATTAAAAAAAAAAAACTGAATTAAACTGTACAATGGTCTCGGCACGTTTTATGGATTTTTGTTAATCTCGTCTAGAAATGGTGGGGATTTTAAAAGATATATTAAAAATTTAAAGATCTGATAAGAACAAAGAACAAAACAAATTTCCTTTCTTATAATGCACAATCTATCACAATCACAACAATGTCCTGTGAGCCTATAAACTGGGTGTTAACTTATCATCATTGTGCTTGCTGCTGTTACACACATTCATCCATTCACTTGAATTTTGTTTGCTGTTGCTTTTGAATTTTGTATTTTTCTGTTTTTCAACTGATAAGCTTTTGTGCTCTTTTTTTATTTTGCTGTTGTTTCTCTTGTAGGCAAAACAAAAAATAATAAAACACACAAACTCTGTAAGCAGTTAAATGTGATTTTTCATTGTTGATAAAAATATTAAATTTTAATATTTTGCTCATTTTTCTCCTTCTACTTCTTATATTTGCTGTTATTTTGTTGTGTATGATTTTAGATTTTATAGTGCTGTTGTTGTTATTTTTGTTATCCTTTTTATAGAGTACCAAACAAAAAAAAAATAAAGAACTTTATTGTTTGCTTTACTCAGCATTTTCTTGACTTTAGTCCTTTTTAATAAACACCACAGAACGTAATAGTGTTGGAGAGCAGTGAGAGAGTAGGGCCGAGATTTAAAGGAGTTAAATCAATTCCAATCAATTCGTTACACAAAATATGAAGTACTTTTCTTCTTAATATTAATAAATCAACTAAAGTTAATTGTTAAATTTTCTTAAACATAATTTGCCATAGACGTCTGTATAAATCATATTTACGTTGTAAATACAAAACATAAATTAATAGAATTAAACTTAAAATGTTTGTTATTATCCTAAGTAGTTTGGTATTGAAAATCAGCAACATCCGTCTAGCAGAATAATAAATATTAATTAAAATGTGTAAGAGCCTTGCACAAATTTGCGTAATCATGTTGTAGTTTTTTGTTTTCCTTTTTTGATTTTATATTTTTACACAGTTTAGCAACAGTTGAGGCGAGTGCAATTCGTGTAATTTTAAAGGGGGTACCAAAATTGAAAAACTTCCATAGATTAGATAACACAGACTTTGTTCGTTACATTATTCTTATAACCTACACCACAATAGTGGGGAGGGTATATTGGATTTGTGCTTATGTTTGTAACGGCCATAAATATTGGTCCAACACCCAACTTAAAGTATACCTATCTACTCAGAAAGTGATTCTGAACAGAAAGTGATCTTTTAAAACATTTAAGTATAAAAATAAATAGATTTTGGGAATTGATACCTTTAATTCCAACGTATTAAACACTTGTCCTTTACTAAACGTGTACTTGTATTTACTGTAGTTGTAACATGGTAATACAATAGAATCGCTTAACTATAAATGTGTGTAGCAACCCAGCAGTTCTGGGAACCAGTTCACAAAAAGCTTTTAATTGTTGCTCATTTACTTTGCTTTGATTATTTACTTCAAAATGTAATTTCAATATTTATTGGCAATCAAGTCTATAAACATGTTAATCAGTCTTATAGACTAAATAGTATAAAACGGGTTTTCTGAAGCCCCCAGATATATGATATCAATATAGCAGATATATCCGCAAAATATATTCATATGTCCTAATTTACACGAAGCAATTTTTATTGAAACTATTGGTACAATGTTTTCCTTGAAATTTCTGTGGTGTTCAAAGAGCACGATTATTATTGCTAAAATCGCTCGAATTTTTATTTGTTATACGAATATATTTAAACGAATTGCAATCAATTCGTACTCGTACTCGTCTTATCTTATCCCTCACCCCGATGTCTAAAAGGCAATCCGCTTAGCTTAAAGAGTTGCTTCATGTAAATTGGGACTAAATGGTTTAGATATAAGCAGAAAACTACCACTACTTTGAGTTTTGTACATATTACAAGGGATGACAATTATTCATAAATTTGAAATATTATGCAAAATATAATAGACAAAAAAAAATTGCAAAGAAAGAAAAGAAAGTCAATGCAGTTTGGTGTTGCAATGTTACGATACAATGCAGCTAATTTTTTTAAATTTCTTTAACATGTAAAAAAACATTTAGGAACAATTTCAAAAAAGAAATGGATCTAAACATTTTTCAAAATTGAATTCTTCTTACAGAACATTTAGAATCAACATGGTCAGAATCTAAATTTTTTGGAAATAAATCTGCCATTTCTAAATGGCTGGTCAGATAGGGACCATCTGAATAAAAGTACATGAATAATCTCGCAATTATCAGCAAATGAGACGAAAATCGCAAAAAACTGGGTTTTTGCTTTGCATTCGTTGCTGGTAAAATACTGTACCGATAATAATGTCAATAAAATCTGTTAGGAAAACAACGTAAATTAAATTCAAATGTTTAAAGAGGCCAACGATCACAGTTTAGAGTTTTTATAATTTCTTCGAAAAGGCGGTATAAAATATTTAAACGAAATGAGTGAAAATCTCGCAAAATCCTGGATGTATGGTCAAGTTAGTTATGAATAATGTCAATTTATATTTGCAGTTTGTCTCATCCTATTCCCGTTTTGTATGTTGGACTGTGTTATTGACCATACCCTAGTATTTCAAAAAAAAAATAATTTTTCTTTTAAAACTTACTTTTTCACTTAACTTAGATATTGGAATAGCGATTTTAAAGGTGAATGGTAATGCAGAGAGAAATCACAAAACCTCTCTGAATAATTTTAAATTAGAAATGAAGCTATCATAGTAAATTCAGTACAATTACCTGCCAATGTAGCAATTATTATTAAAACTGCCGGAAAGTAAGACTGTTTGTGTGTGGATGTAAATTGCGTATGTATTGTGGGTGTGTGTGTTTATTGTTTGTATGTTTATACATTCCTCATGAGTTTCATAAATTGTTGTAATTTGTTATGTTTATAGTTTTGAACAATTTTAGCTGATTTTGCAAAAAATATGAAAAAAATCTCTTTACTTCTTTGCCCTGCTGCTCACCCCTCAAAAATGCAAAATACGATACGATATAAAGTGCAAAAGCAGTGCTAAAGAGTATAAAGGAGGCAAAACAGAAAATATGAATAAGAGATAGTAACATGAATTATGACACTTTTAAAATAATGGATTTGAACTGTTCAAAACAATTTCTTTTAGTATAATTTTGTTAAATGGTGTATTTATTTTGGGATTAAATATTTCAGCATTATCTGTGCTTAAATGGCAGAACAAATAAATGGCGTAAAAAAAATATGTTAGCGATAATAATGTGTAGAATGTATTAGAGGCTGGGGAAGACAATGTTAATGATAAAAGTTGTAAAAATTATTAAAAAATAAAAACTGGGTTTTAATTTTAAAATTTGTACAATGTTTATAGTTTTGCAATATTTTATTACTAAAATATTTGCAATTAATCAGCTCTATGCTACACCTACATACATAACAAATATACCCAACAGACCAAAAAATAAGTAAAGTATAATAGTACTTTAGAAGAAGATTTTCTTAAAAAAATACTAAAGTTTTTTTAATCATGTTTGACAAACTATTATCTTTCACAATATGTTTTTAAACATAGTATATAATAAATAGTATACAATAAATATATATTAAATATGCTTGTCATATTTTGTCATTGTCAATTTTGATTTAAAATAAAAAATTATATTTGTAAAAATGTTTTGTTTATACGAAAAGTTTTGATTTTTTTTTTTGGAAAAAGTCCACGATGTCGAACCATAACGTTCGCTTAGATAAGACTTAAGACACAAACTTGATTGTGGAATAAACAAACTTGATTGAGTAAAAAAAAAATATGATAAAAAGTTTGTGTCTTAAGTCTTATCTAAGCGAACGTTATCGTTCGACATCGTGGGCCACTTTTTCCTTTTTTAACTATGAATGCCATTAAAGGTTTTTTTATTTGCAAGCATAACCAAATTCTACAATTGTTGAAATACGCTTATTCTACAATTGTAGGCATAAGCTAATTTTACAATTATTGGAATAAGCTTATTCTACAATTGTAGGTATAAGCTTATCTTTATATAGTTTAATAAAATATTATTTGGAGAAGCTTTTTCTAAAATTGAGAATATAAGCTTATTAAATAATTATTTCAGAACTATTATCACGAGGGTTCCTTTTTGATTATTCTACAATAATTTAAAAGTGTTTTTCTATAGTTTCTCAAGTCTTTTTAAAGCTTAAGGCTTATGCTCGCAAGCTTTATTATAATATTTTTCTAAAGGGTTTTGGTCTATTGGGTAGTTGTATTGATAATAATCGCAATGATTTCAACATATTTATATAATTTTTAACAGTATTGTGGCCACTGTAATTATGTATATGCTTGTGGCAACCATAATATGTTAATATTACGATTCACATGATTGTAGCAATTACTGTGAGAAATATTGCTAAATCGATTGAATCAGTTCTTGCTAATTTAAAAAGCGTAATATTGTCATTACGCAAAACAAAAATAATCTCTTCCTCATACGTACAAAAAACACAATTATTTATAATTTCCAATTTCATCTTAGAGCGCTTTATCATCTCAAAATCTGCACAATAAATTATAGATGATATATTTAACCATTAATTGCTAAAGTCATATTTACTCGTAGAGTAACACAATCAACTTAAATGTATCTATATCGATAACTTGCTCTGTTTATACTCTAATTTTATATATTGATTTATTCACTCATATATATTTACCTCATGACTGATTTTATCTTTTTTTGTTTTTGTTTTTCGCCCATTATCACTTGAGGAAAACAACATTCATTAGCCTGAAACATATAGTTTTCTCATTAAATGATAACGAATGATTTTTCTCGGTTAAGTAGTTGACGTTGTTATATCTTCATTTAGTTTTCTTGCGATACAAGTACTTGCGAACAAATAAAGTTTAACTTTATTTAGCTTGAAATATCTAAAACCACAAATCTAAGAGACGACATACAAGGTAAAAAATATGTATGTTTTATGTATGAGAGCAAAGTGTATTTGTTATACGTAAAATGTATTGATTTATTTAACATTGTAATGCATACAATTTACAACTTTGTATATATGTATTTACATATACCTATATATGTAAGTAGTGGTGGGTAGAAGTTTTCGTACGAGGATAGCAGTTTTCAGAACGAGCAGTTTTCAAAAAAAAAAAGAAACATTTTAGTTTTTTAGTTATCGATAGAGTTGCAAATACTCGTAGTTTTTTAAGCTGTGGCTAAAAGTTCCAGTTCGCGTAAATAAAACTAAAGGTAGCTTCGAAATAAGTGAAACACATTTTTAAGTGAAAAACGTTTTTTAAAGGGAAAACGTTTTTTTTATGGAAAACGGTTTTAAGTGAAAAACGATTTTAAGTGAAAAACGCTTTTAAGTGATTAACATTTAAAGCGAAAAAACGGTTTTAAGTACAAAAAAGTAGAAAAAGGTTAAGTGAAAAACGTTTTTAAGTGAAATACGCATTTAAGTGAAAATAACGTTTTTAATGAAAAACGTATTTCAGTAAAGATTATGTTTCAAAGTGAAAAAAGTTTTTCATTGACGAAACGTTTTTATGTGAAAACATTTTTCAAGTGAAAACGTATTTAAATGAAAAACTTTTTCAAGTGAAAAACATTTTTAAGTGAAAAAACGTTCAAAATAAAACGTTTTTAGGTAAAAAAAAATTTTTTTAAGTGAAAACATATTTATATGAAAAACTTTTTTAAGTGAAAAACATTTTTTGTAAAAAACGTTTTTAAGTGAAGAAACGTTAAAAAAACGTTTTCAAGTGAAAAACACTTTTAAGTAAAAAAAGTTCTTCAGTAAAAAATATTTCAAGTGAAACAGTATTTAATGAAAAACGTTTTCAAATGAAAAACACTTTTAAGTGAAAAAACGTTAAAAATAAAACGTTTTTAGGTAAAAACAAAATTTTTAAGTGAAAACATATTTATATGAAAAACTTTTTTAAGTGAAAAACATTTTTTGTAAAAAACGTTCTTAAGTGAAGAAACGTTAAAAGAAAAATGTTTTTAAGTGAAAAACGCTTTTAAGTAAAAAAAGTTCTTAAGTAAAAAAATTTTCAAGTGGAAATGTATTTAAATGAAAAACTTTTTCAAACGAAAAACATCTTTAAGTGAAAAACGTTTTCAAATGAAAAAATTTTAAAATAAAAACGTATGCTAGTAAAAAAACGTTTTTAAAGTGAAAAAGTTTTTAAGTAAAAAAACGATAAGTTAAAGACGTTTTGAAGTAAAATAAGTTTTTAGTGAAAACGTACTTAAGTGAAAAACGTTATAAAGTGAGAAACGTTAAAGTAAAAAAGTTTTTAAATGAAAAACGTTTTTAAGTGAGTTTTTAAGTGAAAACGTTTTTAAGTGGAAAACGTTATTCATTTAAAAACTTTTTTAAGTGAAAAACGTTTTTATGTGAAAAAGTTTTGAAGTGAAAAATGTTTCTAAGTGAAAAACTTTTTAAGTGGAACTTATGTAAATGAAAACCTTTTTAAGTGAAAAATTGAAAACTGAGGTTTTTTTTATGAAGTTAGAGATTATTTAAATTAACGTTTTTTTTATTAAAATTATTCAATTTAAGTGGTTTCGGTAAAATGAGCGTGTTTGTGATTTTTATTAATGTTTTGTGTGAACATTTTTACTATAAAATAATTCGAATTTTTTAGATTTTTGTTATCGGAGATTTGAGAATAGAAGTTTTTGGTTAAATTTAAGATTTTTCACAAATCATCGTTTTTTTTTGTAGTTTCTGTAAAATTTGTCGTTTTTGTAATTTTAGCGATTTTTTGATATTGGTATTCTTGATTACCCAAATTACTAAAATGCTTTGCTGGGATCAAAGTGACTTATTCATCCAATATTTCGGCAAAAATACCTAAATGCAGAAACGCCATACTATTCTGCACTGAGTAATTAACTTAACGGGTTCTTTTCCCTTTTTTAACAAATTAAATATTAGTGGATTTATTTATTTAAATAAGAGTTTTTGTTAATTTATACAAAACTGAGTATCCGAAATTACTGACTCTTTAGGAAAATCAAACATATTGGAAGTAATAGTTTTTTGTGATTTTAGTTATTTTCGATATTATATTATTAACGACTTGTTGACAGTTTTTAGTGAAATTAAGATTTTTATGATTTACAAAATATGTTGGCTTTGGAGTTTGGAGTATGTAAGTATGCATGCAGGTGGAACGACCTTTCCTGCATAGTTAACGCGAACAAAAGCAGGGATTTTTATAAAAATAAAATATAAATTTTTTTCGTTTAGTTTTTCTTAAATATCAGTATGTGGACCAACTGCTTTAATTTTTTAGAAATAACAAAATATCTGCATCAATGAAAGTTGTTCATTTGTGCGTTTACTTTTTTCAGTCACTGTTAATTTAATCATAAAAAATCTATCTTATATCAAACAATATTAATTCAGACTTATGATGTGAGTAGTGAATAGTAGTGAGTTTATCAACAGCTATACCTACAGAAACACACACACAAAACACCCATCACAATTTTATATCCGACAGAAAGGAAGAAGGAATGTATGAATGACTATAAGAGTAGATATAATAAAGTTTTCTTCAGGTTTTTTTTTATTATACAACTATCTGCTTAGTACATATGTATATAAAACAAACGGCCAACTTTTATGCAACTTGTTTAGGTGGTAAAGAAAATGTTTAAGGCGGGAGCAGGGAAAATGGCTAGAAAGCTGAAGAGTGGTAGATTTTCAAAAGATTATAGTGATAGATAGTGTTGCAATATACTCAAACAATGTCTATTTACATGTGTGTTAGTATTTTGCCGGTTTATGCATAGGTGTGTGTTTTTAATGGAAGTTTAGTTTACAGTGATGTGGCACAATTGATAACAAACAATAATTTCTATGTTTTTATCACTAACTAAAGAGTAGACCAGAACTGAAGTAAAGTTTATTGTAATGCATTTGAGATGTTTCTGCAGCTGCTGTTAATACTAATAACAACTACTATTTAATACTACTTATAATATTACAGAGCCAGATACTATCAAATATATAGCAGAATTTTATATAAACAATCAAAGAAAAAATCTAAGCATACAAAATGAAAAGTTGAAAAAGCTAAATACGAGCTTGAAATTATTGTTGCCTGGTAATTCTTGTCTTAAAACATTAAACATTTCCTTAGTTTATTCACTAATTAAAATCTTGTATGCTTAGGTTAATTCGTTCTGAAACACCAAGTTTATTTCTCTTCTCCATACAATAACAAGTTTTGAATGTAATTTCATATTGTTTTTATTTGTATGCTTAGCTTTTCACTTCTAGCGTGTACAAGATTAAATTCTTTTCAAGTTCTGTCTTACTTGAAATTTTATTACCAAATATATTTACTACTTTTTATTACAATTTGGCTGGGTCGAAAATATTAATTTTTAATCATTTACTGTGTCTTGACCATTTAACGATTTCTACGTACTTTATGGCAGCTAAATAAAAACATGGTTGGGTAAATTGTAGCTTGCGTAGTTTTAAAAAGTAAGTATTTTTATTTTATTTCAGCCTTTTTTTTTTGATATTTATTTGGTGATCTTTTGCAAGTGATTAATTAAGATTGATTGATAAACTCACACACAAAAATAAACAGGCACGAATAAGTTTTCAAAGTTTTATTTATACGATACAACAATACATACGTTCGTTCATTCGTTTGGTTGGCGGTTTATACATACATACAATCATATGTATGTACTGCCAATAAATTGTGAAATGTTTTATGTGCGTTGGCTACCCTTGGTGATTGTATATGATTGTGTATACCGTTGCTGCTGCTGCCCCACAACCCCTAACCCCCTTTAGCAGGTCCCACCATTAGCCCGAGTTGTTGCTCTTTACTCCCCTACCGGTTTAATGCGATAAATAGGAAGATTAGAGTATAACTCACCTTAAAGCAGCATGACTGTTTTGTTTTCAGTTTGGATAAAATTTGTTGTTTTTGTTGTTGATTTAAACTTATTTTTTTCGGTTTGCTTCTCATTCCGTTTTGCTACCTCATATTGCCACAATAGTCATAAAATTTATACAACAACATCAACAACAATAATAATACATACAACAGAAAAACCTCAACCGTATAAAGCTTTAAAATTGAGATCTCATTTGTTGATAACTGAATTGCTTTTTTAAAAAAAAAAAAACTCAAAGATTTTTACTTTTTGATATATGAAACGAGATATGAACGTAAATATAAAAATCACCTAAGTGGATTCTTTTTTTACGTTTTTTTTTTTGCTCTTTACTTTAGTTAAATGGCCATATGCAGTTATCGTAAGAAATACGTTATTTTTTGAAATACGCAGTATGGTAGTATCATAAAATTTTTAGTATTTAGATACTTGATAAAAATATAGACACAAACAATACACATGCCAGCCAACATTCTTCTACACAATCTGCTATGGAAATAAACTTCTAATTTTATATGGCTTAGAAAACCACTGTGTGTTGCTGATTATCAAAAAAGCTAGTTACCGATAGAGTTGCAAATTATTTCTAGTGTTTGTTTGCTAAAAATTCCAGTTCGCCCAAAAAAAGTTGTTGTTTGTTTCGAAATAAGCGTTTTTTGTGAAAAACTGTTGTATGAACACAGTTTTTAAGTGAAAAACGTTTCTAAATAAAAAGGTTAAAGTATGGAGTAAAAAACGTTTTAAATGTTTTTAACTGAAAAATTGAAAAACGTTCTTAATTTTTTTTTATGAAAAAACGTTTCTAAATGAAAACCGTTTTTAAGTGAAAAACGTTTTTAAGTGAAGAAAGTCTTTAGGTGAAAAACATTTTAAGTGAAAAAAATTTTTAAATAAAAACAATTAAGTGAAAACGTTTTTAAGTGCACATTTTTTTTATGAAAAACGTTTCTAAGTGAAATACTTTTTTAAGTGAAAAACGTTTCTAAGTGAAAAACGTTTTAAGGTGAAAAGCGTTTTTAGGTGAAAATCGTTTTTAGGTGAAAACGTATTTAGGTGAAAAACGTTTCTAAGTCAAAAACGTTTTTAAGTAAAAAACGTTTCTAAGTCAAAAATGTTTATAACTGAAAAACGTTTTTAAACGTTTTAGGTGAAAAACGTTTTAAGATAAAAAACGTTTTTAGGTGAAAACGTTCTTAAGCGAAAAAGTTTCTAAGTGAAAAAAGTTTTTAGGTGAAAAACGTTTTAAGGTGTAAAACTTTTTAAGGTGAAAAACTTTTTAAGGTGAAAAGCGTTTTTAGGTAAAAACGAATGTAGGTGAAAAACGTTTTTAAATGAAAAACATTTTTAAGTGAAAAACGTTCTTCAGTGAAAATTTTTTAAGTGAAAAACGTTTCTATGTAAAAAAACGTTCTTAAGTGAAGAAAGTATTTAGGTGAAAAACATTTTAAGCGAAAAAAAAATTTTAAATAAAAACAATTAAGTGAAAACGTTTTTAAGTGAAAATTAATTTTATCAAAAACGTTTCTAAGTGAAAAACGTTTTAAGGTAAAAAAATGTTTTTTGATAAAAACGTTGTTAGGTGACGAACGTTTTAGGTGAAAAATTTTTTTAAGTAAAAATTTTTTTAAGTAAAAATTTTTTTTAGTTAAAATCTGTTTCAAGAGAAACACGTTTATAAGTGAAAACTGTTTTTGGTAAAACTTGTTTTCTGTGAAAAGCTGTTTATGGTGAAAATGGGTTTTTGATGAGAAAAAATAATCTAGTTTTTATAGAGATGTTTCAGGTTTTAGTTTGCTTTAGGTTAAAAGAGTTTTTTTTGCGAAAAATGTTTTCGGTGAACAACGTTTTTTTAATGAAAAAGGGTTTTTGAGAAAACCTAGATGTGAAAAAAGTAGTGTTTTAGTGGAAAACTTTTTTGTAGGTTTTTACTCTTTTCTATTAAAAATAATTTGTTTGGGGAAAACGGTTTTGAGAGAAAAACTGTTTTTAGTAAAAAAACGGGTTTTATTAAAAGCGAAAAGTGGTTTATAAAAAAAAGTTAAACTGTTTTGGAAAAAGTCGGGTTTAAAATAAATATTTGAATAATATTTGTTGAGAAATGTGTTTCAGGTTTTTTAGTCTAGAACAAAAAATGGGAATAGAGAAAAATAGATAGGATGGGAATACAGAAAGTAGAACAATACCTTTTAGGTGACTAAAAAACATTATAGTTTATTTCTAATAGATAAGTTTGATGCGATTTGAAATAAAATCAGATAATTTTTAATTTCTTTTCCAATATCTATCAAACGAATATTCAAAAATTAAAATAAAATAATGGAACAATCAATTTAATTGTGTTTTTCCAACATTTTGATAAACTGGCGCCTACGAACCTGTCACTTAATTACACTGGTTTCTAACGATAATTGTGTAACTGCATAAATAAATAAAATACTAAAACTTTTTAAGTGGTTTTCATTAATACAAAAATGATATAAAAATATATTCTAATACGCACTACTCAGGCTTCAACAAAAGCTAACTAACTTAATGACAAACAGCCTAAATCATATTAATGTTGGAAAAATCAAACAAATTTATATATATTTTTTTTTGGTTGTTTGATAAATAAATTGATTGTAATATTAAGTTAAACAAAACGATAGAAATTTGTCAACATTATCATAATTAATCAAATATGATGCAGGCGGTGCGGCGTCAGCATTTAATAGCCACCTTCACAAATGCCGGCATAAAAAACAGAGGCACCTTTGTTACCGTTCAAACTCGTTCACTCACTCACAAAATGTATTTAACAAATGAAGACTACTAATCGCCCTTATTTATTTAAGGTAAAGTTAAAAAAAATTAGAAAAAATGATGATAATAATAAATGGTGGTAGAGAAAAAGTCGAACATAATTAATTATACTTTTTCTTCTGTTTATAGAACATGTTCAAGTATGGTAAGTTCTGTAATGGCGGGCGGGAAAAACTGTTTTAAAAGCTATTTGTGTGACTTTAGGGACAAAGTTTATTTGTTTTATTAAGATTATCCACTTGGGTGGCAATTTGTCTTTTACAATTTTTGTTGTTAGTAATCATCAATATAAAACTCCACTTATTTTGGGTTACAATTTACAAGAAAATTGTTTATTTTGTAAATAATTATTCTATAAAACAAATATTAATGTTTTTTAGGCAAACATCTTTTGATATGGATGCATTTACAACCAAGGCGTCAAGCGAAAGTTTTATTTATAAATGTACAGATGAGAGCAGTTACATTTCAGTATATTAATGTGAGAAACTGAGTTTAAATTTCGCTTTTGTTGCAACTAAAGTAACGATATATTGAATATTTCTTTTTTTTGCAAAATTGAGTATTTTGATCTCAATTAATTTGCGAAAAGTTTCACCAAATTATCTAAAACATGGAAATTCTTAAGAACTATTTTCCTAGTTCAAACACAATGCATTGCATAAGTAGGGGGCATCCCCTGAGTGCTGGTCCAAGAAAAAAAATAAATAGCGGGACTTTTTTTTAAGAATAAGCCATCTGATCAACCTGGCATTAATAACAAAAATCTTTAGATTTTCAACTTTTTTTTTTAATAACTACAACTGTTAAGCCTTTTGTCTAGATATAGCAATAAAATCTATGCAAAATGAGCTTAATATAGCAACAAAATGGTGTCACGATAATGGCTTAATCATTAATGTTAGTAAAACTAAGATCATGCACATAAAACCACGGCACTTCAGATATACTAGAATTAAACTTAAATTCCACGAAATTAACTGCATACACGATGAAAAAATAAATAATAATGAAAACTGCACAACCAACCAACGCAACACCACCAGCACAAACATTATTAACGTCACCAACAACGACAATAACACAAACAATAACGCAAATAACACTACAAGCAACAATACCAGCACAAACAACAACACCAGCACAAACAACAGCACCAGCACAAACAACAACATAAACAACATCACTCAAATCATCAATATAAACCAACAACAATATAAATACATAGATCAATACACTAAGTCCCCGTTTACACAGGGAAACATCTGGAATTCTCTTTTGTATTTTCCTTCGCGGTCATACAGGGAAACATTGTTGTCGGAAACATTCCAGTTTATATTTGTTTTTTGACATTTGTCTAATTGCAGTATTGTTTTTTCAATTTCTACTGTTTTTGATTTGCTAATGTAAATATGTATATTTGATTTGTGAAATAAATTATAAAAGATAAAATTTATAAAAACATTTATTTTATTTAACATTATTTATTTTTTTATTTTTATTCAAACAAAGTCAAATATAAAACATAGACAACAAAGCACGCCGAGAAGAAATAAAGCAAATGTCAAAAAACAAAGCAAATGTGTACAATAAGAATGAAAGCACAAAGCGTGCATCCGAGAACGGGAAACAAATTTCATATTCTCTTCCCCACACGCCCCTCTCTACAAACAAAATGTTTCCGTTCCAAATGTTTCCCTGTGTAAACGAGGACTAACTCTGCCTTTACACATGCAAGACTTGCATGCGAGTGCTGAAAAACTCGACTAGCTCTGCAAGTGAAAAAAATGTGAGTGTATTAGTAAAAAATGTGTGTATTGAGTTTTTCGAACTGTTACTTGCATGAGTATACCCCGGGTTACATCGCCAAAAAACTTAATATACTTAGGCCCGTTTTCTCAATTTGTCGACAAACTGCCTGTTACTAAATGTCGACATAAATTTATTAGACTGATAATATGTCCGTTAACAATTTTGGATTTCTCAAAATACCGACCGAAACATTATTTTCATTTGGCAATACCTCTCAAAATTTATGTGAAAATTGGGAACTCTGTCTACAAGTGACAAGTTATTGACATAAATCAGCTGTTTTCCAAATGTGAAAAAATAACAAAAAATAAAATCAAAAAAACAAATATTTTAAAAAATAAATAATATCCATGTCTGCCAGGTAGTAAGGTCTGGCATGATAGACTTTTCAAACATTCAATTGGAATTCATGTTCTTCGAGTTCATCCTCCATCAAATTAATGTTTATTCCTCTACTAAATATTTTTTTTAAAATCTATTTAATTTTTTTACAAAAACTCAAGGTATTGCCACATAAAAAATATGAACAGCAGTCAGCTGATTGAATTTATTTGTACAACAAATAAATAATCGGCAGATGAGGGCTGGCATGGTATATCTCAGCAAGGTGAGTGCAGTAGCCCAACTGACTGACTTTGTTTACAATTTACTTATGTCAAAAGTAATAGTTTGTCAAGTATTTTTGAGAGTAGTACATTATTTTACACAAAAAAAATGCCTGTTGTTTCTGTTTTTTTTTCTTGGGCCAGCACTCAGGGGATGACCCCTACTTATGCAATGCATTGTGTTGGAACTAGGAAAATAGGTTATGGGAGGGAGGATAGCGGGAGTAGTGTTTGTGAACATTTAACTTGAATTTTCCTATATTGAAAGTGGCAGGGAATACTTCTGCTGGGAGTTTGTTCCACATACGGACAGTACGGCTAAAGAACGAGTGTGTTGTGCGATCCACTGTCCAGTCGACCACAAATGGATGAGCCCTGACTGAAGAACGTGTATTACGTAAAAGCTATGTGTTTCAGGAACAAGTTCCATAATTTCAGCAGAACACATTCCATTATAGTATCGATAGAACAGTGAAGAAACACAACCCACATTGCGACGATGCTCCAATAAATCAATAGAGTTTAATACCCTACTGCCACCGATAAGCATCTTCGCCCTCTCCTGTACGCGGTCAAGAAACTCCAAAATAGACTTCGAAGCACCGGCCCATACATGAGAGTTGTATTCCATTTTCGGTCGAATAGTAAGAAGATCAGATGGAGTGAAGTATTTTCTGCACCGTTTTAAAAAACGAAGGCACTTGAGAGCTTCTTTCGACACTTAAAAAATGTGTTTGGTCCAGCGGACATCACACTGGATTATCATGCCTAGAACGTCAAGAGCGTCTGATTTCTTTTTTGTGCGTTAATAAACAACACTGAGTCTTACGTGCGTTAAAATCGATTCTATTCGCACAACCCCATTCCGAGATTGTTTAAAGATCTCGGTTCAGCGTATCATTCATATTTTGTCTCATTTCCCCAATCTCCAAAGGGTTTGGTCTATGGTTAAATTAATAGGAATGGCAAATGTTGCTATCATCTGCAAAAGAGTAGATAGGGTTTGAAGTTTGACAAAGAAGGTCATTTATAAAGATGAGAAATAAAGTGGGAGAAAGAACGGAGCCTTGCGGTACCCCTGAATTAATCTTGAACTCGTCTGTGTTGTATTTGTTGTCGATTTGCACTCACCTTGTATAGTTACACCATGAAGGCTGGTTAGTTTTGCGACAGAATAGAAGCAAATGAGACATTGTGAAAACCAAATTTCTTTAATCGGTAGTTTTTCATTGGGAAAAAAAAGATAATATCCTAATCGCCCTTAATATAAAAAGCATTTACGAAACAACCTTAATAAACAATTTCCAACTTGAAAATGCATATCTCAATAAAATAAACCACAAATACAACACCAGCCTTCGCGCAGAAGGACGATACAAGCCGGATACATGCAAAAACAATTATTGAAAAGCCAAATTGGATGTAACACTGTCGAAAATTCTTAATAATTTGCCAACCAGTATATTATCTATTACAAATAAACAAAAGAAAAAGAATGAAATAAAGAAATTTTACATAAGTTCGCAATAAATAAATAATTAAATAAAAATATAATATTGTTAATTTAAGCTATTAATATTTAAATAATTTAAATAACATTTGTATTTTAGTATTTTTTCTTGACCTACAGATAAGTCAATTAACGGCTTCGTGGGTCCCTTTAATATTAAATGAAATGTAATTTATTAAAATAATATTTAATAAAATTATTCTTAAAAAAAACTATAACAGAACTACATAGAACTGAACTAGAATTGAACTTGAACTAAAACTGAACTACAGGGTGGCGCAAAAGTAATCCTCATATCAGAAAATGCTATAAATTTTGCGAGGCCCTTAATGTCAGTTCTGTTTTGACATTTGTGTAGTAAACACATGCGAAATACACGTTAATAAACAAAACTGCTCCAGAACGCGGAATATTGCAGAACTGACATTAGGGGCCTCGCAAAATTTATAGCATTTTCCTGATAGGAGGATTACTTTTGCGCCACCCTGTAGAACTGAACTAGAACTAGCACTGAACTAGAACTAAAACAGAACTAGAACCGAGCTAAAACTGAACTAGAACTAAACTAGAACTGAACTAGAACGGAACTAGAACTGAAGTAGAACTGAATTAGAACTGAACTAGAACTGAACTAAAACAGAACTAGAACTGAACTATAATTGAACTAGAACTAAACTAGAACTGAACTCTAGTTCTTGCAAGTTCTTAACAAATGTTTTTTTTTAAAGAGCTCAACAGTGTTTGAAATTTTGAGTAATCGTTCAGCAGTTTTGTCGCTTTAATTAAATTTTTACATCTGACTCATGCCATAACAAGACCACATAAAATTTGTTTAGCCAAAAGTCAAATAAAAATACAAAAAATATCGACTCTCTATCTATCAGATGTCTTAAAAAAATGTCCATCGCTTGTCTGGCGTATAATTTTGCTTGAAAATATCTAGCGAAAAGTTGTGGCTGGTTGGTTGTCTTTACTATCCAGCCAGCTTTTAGTGATAGTTGTTGTTGCGGTTATTATTCAGTGCAGTCAGTCAGTCACTGGCAACTTAATATAATATTGGAACTAAAAAAAAAAGACAACAAACAGAAACCCTTTGATGTCGCGCCTGGCGTCTTTATTATCTCTTGTGATAACGTGTGTCAGTGGACGCTTTAGGCGAGGTTAGTTTTTTTTTGTTGCATTTATAAATTTTGCTTTTGTTGTTGTGGTTTGTTTCTATATGTTTGCATTGTACATATAAAAATGTTTCTTATTTGTATAGTATATATTTATGTATGTAGTTGTTGGACTTGCATTTTGCTAAGGTTCTTTTTATGGCTGGTGATAACAAAGACATTTTTAATGTAATCGAACTTTTAGTTTACTAAAATGTATGATGAAGAGAAGTTGATTATTTTTAATGACAAAAGAAGAAAAACACTCTCATACTCATACACTTGTCTGGGTCATACCGCGACATTTGTTGTTGAGTATGTGTGTGTGTGTGTGTGTGTGGAAATGACCATTAAAAATAAACAATTTATATAATGTTTTGGTTTAAATGAACAATTTTTAGGGCTTAAAACCAAATGAAGTAAAATTTATCAATAGATTAGAGGAGTGTTTTTTTGTCATTAGCAAATATCCACTTTCACACTTTTCAATTCTCACTCGTCAAGTATTTTTCCTTTTGTTTTTTTCTTTCATGCAAGTTGATTTGCGTGAAAATGTACGAAAATTGAATTGACGCGTTTGATTGAAATGGCAAGTTCAAAAGAGAACTGAACAAAAACTGGTCAGCTAAAACTGAAGCGTGTTAAACAAGATTTAGTTTTTAAAATTTTGATGTATATAAATTTTGGTTTTACGTATTAGGATTTTCAAATTGTTTTTAATAATTTTAAATACATATTCAGGCATGGCACATAATTCGATTGAAATGGTTTCAATTCCGTATTAGCAAATCGATCGTTCTTACCTTGCGAATTGAAAGACTTGTTAGTCAACTGGAAAAAATCAAAATCTTTTGATTTTTCTTCAACCAACTCGTCAACTGCCAAACTAATTAAAAGATAAAGCCATACACGCTGTGATTTGCACTGACTCAGTTGCCAATTGAATTGAAACGTGTATGGGCTGCTTTAAATGCAACAAAATTGCTTTATATATATTTTGTAAATATGCAATCAATCGTTGAATATATTCCACAATTTTTCAAAAAAGATTCTAATATTTCAAATAACTAACAAAAACCTATTCCCATTTCTAAGACAGATTAATATTCAAAAAAAATGTCTATAAAACTGTTCATATTTATTAAATTTAAGGCAAACAAATTTCTTTTAAAATTTCTTATAACAATAAATTTCAGTTCATTGAAAAATCTGAAAACAATTTTTCGCGTTGCATGCAAAATTTATTATAATACGATAACAGCACAACAACAACAAAAACAACAAGAAATAACTATAACTTAATGAACTCAAGTAAATACATATTCATCATTAACACATTTATCTCACTGCAATGCCTGGAGACAACAACACAGCACAACATAGCTACAAGGCAAATCCTTTATATTCTCTATGCAACACCAACATACAACTCTCCTTGAAACAACAGCAACAACCAACAACCTTGATTACTAAAGAAAATTATATATATTTTTTTTCAATATAAACAGACGTAGCTGAAGGAAGCGTTTATGGAAAGTATTAGGAAGAGCACTGCCTCTAAATACAACATGTTTGCTGTTGCAAACGTTATATTTGTCTTCTAACTAAAAGATTGAAAAATAAATATGATAAAACTCCCAACTGAGCACAGAAAGTAAATTAGAAAAAAAGCAAAATGTATTTATTATTCATATTAACTCGTGCATGTTACGAAATGATATAATACAACTACTAATACTACTACTTATATTCATACTACATCTACATAAATATATACTTAGCTGAAAACTTAACAAACAAAAAAAAAAATCAAGCAGCACAAATTCAAATACAACATATGAGGAACAGCAGCAGCAGCAACTACAACTACCAACAAAAAAAAACAACAAACAAGCCAACACGATTTTGAAAATATGTATTACTTTTATCAGCGAGTAACAATTTTATAACCAAAAATTTTATGAAACGTAAAACTTAAGATATCCTTGCACATACTCGTATATGTAGGAACATATATGTATGTGTATGTGTAAAAATCATACAGATAATACATGTATTTTACTCTCCAAGCAAGTCTGTGTATAGAAAATGCACATTGACATCAGACATTAAGAAAATGGCCAGACTAAGAAATACCCACGCATGCATGCTTAAAACTGCACAGTAGAACAAACTTATATATACTGATTGCTCTAGGGAACTTGTTTGTAGGGGAAACACTTGCTACTGATTAATTTTTCTATCTTTCGATTAGCTTTTATCAATTAACTTCTTCTATGCAGATGAAATGCATTACTAAGAAGTAGTTTGGTAATTAATGAGCTTATGATCTAACATACAGTTAAACTTAATTACAAGGTATCCAGTTTATTAGAAAACAAATGCAAAGTTTTAAGTCAAAAATCGGTTAAAGTAAACTAATTTTTAAGTCCCACGGATACAATTTCATACCTATTTTGCTTATTATACTCGTACACTTACATATAAATTGAAATTGAAAACTTTAGACATTATATTGAGAAAATTTTAAACGAAATTGCAAATTTCTATATTCCAAATTAAATTGAGTATATCAAATTCTAACTATCATTTCCTATCAGGAAAATGCTATAAATTTTGCGAGGCCCCTAATTTTAAAATTTTTGTTTTAAGATTCTCTTTAATATCAAATTATCTTTTTATTTTGTGGGATAAAACTGTTTCAATACAGAAATATTACGAAAAAATTAACTTCTAAAACTCACTCGTTTTCGATTTCCATCACATACCTGATTGTTTTTATTTCGAAAATTGTATAGATTTTGTAAGAAGAACTTATTCCGTTTGCATTGATTATCACTAATTGTAAACCACTGTGCAGTGTATGCTAGCTCATACTTAACAAATGCATTACATAAAAATAAATAAACTCATACAAATTCTTAAACTCATGTATCATTATTACAGCAACATGTTGTGTGCTTGTATGCATAGAAATGCGAGGGTATAAAGAATGTATGGCTGCATTAATATGATACACAGAGAAAATATTATTGTAAATGACAAAGTAATTTTTTGATAATAGAACAATTGAGAGGAATTTGTTACAGTTTTTCTTATTGTGGCTAAAGAAAATTTGTTAATTAAAATAATTAAAAAATTAGTTTGATAAAACTGAATCCTTTGATTGTCACTGAATTGAGTTGTCTTATCAAACCTGTTTTCTCGGTGTAATAATAGTTTTTCGTTCAATGTGTTGTGCTAAAGTTTGTGCAAGTGTGCAGAAATGTAACTACTATATTTGTATCACTGTTGCTAAAGATACAAACGACAAAAAAAAAATAACGTTAAAAGGAAAAGCTTAAATGTGCATATGTATAGAGAGCACACATGCATACACTTGCATATGAATAGATATCCTTAAAAATATATGCGTGTATCTATCTGCCTGCCTGTCTGACTCTCTATGTAGATTTGTGTATGAGAGCGAGTGCAAAAAAAAGAGATACATTTTAATGTGAATCTTGATAAAATGCCAGATTACTACTGCAAAAAAAGGGAAACAAAACTGTTTCGTACGATAAGAAAAATGCTCGAAAGCACAAGAAGAATAATAAAAAAAAACACACAAACATACACACCAAATCTCATATAGCAGAGCAAAAAAAAAAAAACACAGCTGCAAGGAATGATATATAACTTTAGCAATGACTTGAATATTGCAGTTTAAAGTCATATGAAAACCCACCCACATCGGGAAGAGCTAAAGCTTACATACGCACATACCTACATATGAGTAATGCATTGTTGCTTTTTAATTCACATATACATATGTATGTATGTACATGTACGTAAATTGTCACACTATGTATTGTTGGAAAAAAGAAAAATATGTACTCTCATAAAGACTTTACTGTACATGTACGTCATTTTCCAAGGACTCATTTTTCTTGTGGCTATGTCAAGCCACAAAAATTCGCTAAAGAAACTCCTTCCTTTTCGATGGATATTCGGCTGAGTGCAAGTGATTGTAACAATAATGATATATATATGCATTTCTTGTGCTACACAATTTTTTAGTTTTTCTATAGAATATTTTCTGTATATGAGTTGGCATAATAAATGCTTCAGGTTGACTGATTAGACTATTATGTATTTTTGATGCCAAATAAAATATTGTGCCTGCCTTTACTAAAGGACTGATAAGGTATTAATGCAGTGGCAGTTTGCGCTGCAAAGGTGGTTTATGCATAAAATACTTGTGTAAAATGTGTTTTTATAACAAATTAATCTTAAAATTGAATTTGTGTTATAAGAATTTTACTAACATTGCAAAAATGAATGCGTTAAAATTAAAAAATATTTACACTTTTGTACATTGAGAGTTTAAAAAAATATTTCAATACGTTCATGTTATTGGAGACAAGTACTTGCAAATAGGGAGATAAATTAGTCATTAAAACTTTCGCTTTCAAATAGCAACTTAAGTTTTAAGCGACTTTAATCTATTACAAATCCTGTACAATTCTGCATTAATTTTTTAACGAATTTAATTAAAAAATATTATTTCGAATGAAGAAAATCATTTAAAAACAAGTAAGAGTGCTATATTCGGCTGTGCCGAATCTTAAATACCCTTCACCTAAGCGTAATAAGAAATACAGAAACTACACTAGACTAGAATATCCTAATTCTGTGTTTTCTATTCAGTGTTAGTGCAAATTTTATTAGTATTTGATATATTGTTTGAAACACAATTTTACGACCAACATAATTTATGTTAAATATTTTGAAATGTTGTCTAATTTTTACCATTTTTAATTCATTTAATTACCAATTCTTACCAGAACTTACAGAGTCTGTCTGATGTTCATAATAATCATCTGTGTAATTTAACAAACAGAGTATAAAAAACAAACAGAGTATAAACAAGTAAGAGTGCTATATTCGGCTGTGCCGAATCTTAAATACCCTTCACCTAAGCGTAATAAGAAATACAGAAACTACACTAGACTAGAATATCCTAATTCTGTGCTTTCTATTCAGTCTTAGTATACATTTTATTAGTATTTGATATATTGTTTGCAAGACAATTTTACGACCAACATAATTTATATTAAATATTTTGAAATGTTGTCTAATTTTTACCATTTTTAATTGATTTATTTACCAATTCTTACCATAATTTACAGAGTCTGTCTGATGTTCATAATAATATTGAGTGTAACTTAACAAACAGAGTATAAAACAAGTAAGAGTGCTATATTCGGCTGTGCCGAATCTTAAATACCCTCCACCTAACCGTACTAAGAAATACAAAAACTACACTGGTTATAGGACTAGCATATCCTAATTCTGTGTTTTCTATTAAGTCTTAGTGCAAATTTTATTAGTATTTGATATATTGTTTGAAAGACAATTTTACGACCAACATAATTTATGTTAAATATTTTGAAATTTTGTCTAATTTTCACCATTTTTAATTGATTTAATTACCAATTCTTACCATAATTTGCAGAGTCTGTCTGATGTTCATAATAATCTTGAGTGTAACTTAACAAACAGAGTATACAAAAGGGGTACAATTCGGTTTTAGTGATTTTGCTTAAAAAAAACAAAATCAAATAGGGCTTTTAGAGGAGATACCAGCAAAAAAAAAATTTGTTGGCGGTCACGCCTATTTTCGAGGGGGCGGGCCCTTAAAGTTCAAAATATATAGGCCTATATCTCGGGAACTACTGGGTGTCTGATAATTTGTAATACATTAAATAAAAGGTATTAAAAATACCTTTCCAACGATATATATCATGATTATAAAATGTGGACCGAATATGGGTTAAATCCGAAAAGAATATTTTTTGACCCGAATTTATTTGTTTTTTGGAAATGGTTCTATATGGCAGGTATGACAAATTATGGGCCGATCTTCTTATATTTTGGAACAGTTATTTTCATGCATATGAGGATATTTCACGTCGAATTTCATCATAATAACGGTATATTTAAGATATATATTAGTATTAACGTGGATTTCGGTAGTGGGTCTTATGTGGGGGATATAGTCAAATATGGACCGATATTCTCAAAATCCAGCAGTTTGATTTAGGCATGTATGTAAATGATCCGTGTAAAATTTTGGATTGGTACCCTTATTTATAAGCGATTTATGAGTATTAAAGTGATTTTCGGAAGAGGGCTTTATATGGGGCATACGGTTAAAAATAGACCGAAATTCACAAAATTTTGTGGGATGATTTTTGTATATATTAAAATGATCTGTGCAAAGTTTTGAGTCGGTACCGATATTTATACAATATATATAGGGAAAAATCTCTTTTTCAGATGTGGTCCTTGTATGGGAGGTATGACCAGTTCTGGGCCCACTACCATAAAATTTAGTACAATAATTTATTTGCCTATAAAGAATATTTATGTCAAATTTTAGCCGTTTAACATTATTTATATCTGTTTTATGCGTATTTAAGTGAATTTTGGAAGTGGACTTTATATGGGGTCTATGGTCAAACATGGACCGAACTAAAAAAAAATTCGTTTTGCGATTTCTTTTTGCACAGAACTTAGTTTTGCTGAATTTTGTCTTGATATTCCAATTTTATAGGCATTTATGTATAATTGAGCAATATTTCGGGAAGATTTTTGTATGGGGGCTATGACCATTTCTGGGCCGACCACCATAAAATTTGGTACAATAATTTATTTGCCTATAAAGAGTGTTTATGTCAAATTTTAGCCGTTTAACATTATTTATATCTGTTTTATATGTATTTAAGTGAATTTTGTAAGTGGACTTTATATGGGGTCTATGGTCAAATATGGACCGAATTAAAAAAAATTTCGTTTTGCGATTTCTTTTTGCACAGAACTTAGTTTTGCTGAATTTTGTCTTGATATTCCAATTTTATAGGCATTTATGTATAATTGAGCAATATTTCGGGAAGATTTTTGTATGGGGGCTATGACCATTTCTGGGCCGACCACCATAAAATTTGGTACAATAATTTATTTGCCTATAAAGAGTGTTTATGTCAAATTTTAGCCGTTTAACATTATTTATATCTGTTTTATATGTATTTAAGTGAATTTTGTAAGTGGACTTTATATGGGGTCTATGGTCAAATATGGACCGAATTAAAAAAAATTTCGGTTTGTGATTTCTTTTTGTATAAAACTTATTTTTGCTGAATTTTGTCTTGATATTCCAATTTTATAGGCATTTATTTATCATTAAGCCATATTTCGGGAATATATATATTTGTATGGGGGCTATGAGAAATCATGGACCGATTCTTACTATTTTCCGCACACTTTCTTCTTTTATAGTACAAACAACGTATACAAAATTTCATGGTATTATCTGCAATATATTTCAAAATATTGCAATAAAATGGACAAAAAATATCAAATTTTTATAGAGGTGGTCTCAAATATTGGTTCATAACTCTGGTTGACCTAAACCGATTTTGCTGATTTTAAATAGCAAACTTCTCGAAAGCACTTCTGACAGAATTATTGAAGGTTTGGATCCCGAACATATCTTGGGACTTCAAAAAACTGATTTCAACATCCAGACAGACAGACAGACAGACAGACGGACATGGCTTAATCGACTTCGCTATCTATAAGGATCCAGAATATATATACTTTATAGGGTCGGAAAATTATATTGTGGAAATTTCACACGGAATGACAAACTTATATATACCCTTCTCACGATGGTGAAGGGTATAAAAAGGGGTACAATTCGGTTTTAGTGATTTTGCTCAAAAAAAAAAAAAAAAAACAAAATGAAATGAAATAGGGCTTTTAGAGGAGATACCAGAAAAAAAAATGTTGTTGGCGGTCACGCCTATTTTCGAGGGGGCGGGCCCGTAAAGTTGAAAATATATAGGCCTATATCTCGGGAACTACTGGGTGCTTGATAATTTGTAATACACTAAATAAAAGGTATTAAAAATACCTTTCCAACGATGTATATCATGATTATAAAATATGGACCGAATATGGGTTAAATCCGAAAAAAATATTTTTTGACCCGAATTTATTTGTTTTTTGGAAATGGTTCTATATGGCAGCTATGACAAATTATGGGCCGATCTTCTTAAATTTTGGAACAGTTATTTTCATGCATATGAAGATATTTCACGTCGAATTTCAACATAATAACGGTGTATATAAGATATATATTAGTATTAACGTGGATTTCGAGAGTGGACCATATATGGGGGATATAGTCAAATATGGACCGATATTCTCAAAATCCAGCAGTTTGATTTAGGCATGCATGTAAATGATCCGTGTAAAATTTTGGGTTGGTACCCTTATTTATAAGCGATTTATGAGTATTAAAGTGATTTTCGGAAGAGGGCTTTATATGGGGCATACGGTTAAAAATAGACCGAAATTAATAAAATTTTGTAGGATGATTCCATAATTTAGTACAACAATTTATTTGCCTATAAAGATTATTTATGTCAAATTTTAGCCGTTTAACATTATTTATATCTGTTTTATATGTATTTAAGTGAATTTTGTAAGTGGACTTTATATGGGGTCTATGGTCAAATATGGACCGAACTAAAAAAAATTTCGTTTTGCGATTTCTTTTTGCACAGAACTTAGTTTTGCTGAATTTTGTCTTGATATTCCAATTTTATAGGCATTTATGTATAATTGAGCAATATTTCGGGAAGATTTTTGTATGGGGGCTATGACCATTTCTGGGCCGACCACCATAAAATTTGGTACAATAATTTATTTGCCTATAAAGAGTGTTTATGTCAAATTTTAGCCGTTTAACATTATTTATATCTGTTTTATATGTATTTAAGTGAATTTTGTAAGTGGACTTTATATGGGGTCTATGGTCAAATATGGACCGAATTAAAAAAAATTTCGGTTTGTGATTTCTTTTTGTATAAAACTTATTTTTGCTGAATTTTGTCTTGATATTCCAATTTTATAGGCATTTATTTATCATTAAGCCATATTTCGGGAATATATATATTTGTATGGGGGCTATGAGAAATCATGGACCGATTCTTACTATTTTCCGCACACTTTCTTCTTTTATAGTACAAACAACGTATACAAAATTTCATGGTATTATCTGCAATATATTTCAAAATATTGCAATAAAATGGACAAAAAATATCAAATTTTTATAGAGGTGGTCTCAAATATTGGTTCATAACTCTGGTTGACCTAAACCGATTTTGCTGATTTTAAATAGCAAACTTCTCGAAAGCACTTCTGACAGAATTATTGAAGGTTTGGATCCCGAACATATCTTGGGACTTCAAAAAACTGATTTCAACATCCAGACAGACAGACAGACAGACAGACAGACAGACGGACATGGCTTAATTGACTTCGCTATCTATAAGGATCCAGAATATATATACTTTATAGGGTCGGAAAATTATATTGTGGAAATTTCACACGGAATGACAAACTTATATATACCCTTCTCACGATGGTGAAGGGTATAAAAAGGGGTACAATTCGGTTTTAGTGATTTTGCTCAAAAAAAAAAAAAAAAACAAAATGAAATGAAATAGGGCTTTTAGAGGAGATACCAGAAAAAAAAATTTTGTTGGCGGTCACGCCTATTTTCGAGGGGGCGGGCCCGTAAAGTTGAAAATATATAGGCCTATATCTCGGGAACTACTGGGTGCTTGATAATTTGTAATACACTAAATAAAAGGTATTAAAAATACCTTTCCAACGATGTATATCATGATTATAAAATATGGACCGAATATGGGTTAAATCCGAAAAAAATATTTTTTGACCCGAATTTATTTGTTTTTTGGAAATGGTTCTATATGGCAGCTATGACAAATTATGGGCCGATCTTCTTAAATTTTGGAACAGTTATTTTCATGCATATGAAGATATTTCACGTCGAATTTCAACATAATAACGGTGTATATAAGATATATATTAGTATTAACGTGGATTTCGAGAGTGGACCATATATGGGGGATATAGTCAAATATGGACCGATATTCTCAAAATCCAGCAGTTTGATTTAGGCATGCATGTAAATGATCCGTGTAAAATTTTGGGTTGGTACCCTTATTTATAAGCGATTTATGAGTATTAAAGTGATTTTCGGAAGAGGGCTTTATATGGGGCATACGGTTAAAAATAGACCGAAATTCACAAAATTTTGTGGGATAATTTTTGTATATATTAAAATGATCTGTGCAAAGTTTTGAGTCGGCACCGATATTTATACAATATATATAGGGAAAAATGTCTTTTTCAGATGTGGTCCTTGTATGGGAGGTATGACCAGTTCTGGGCCCACTACCATAAAATTTAGTACAATAATTTATTTGCCTATAAAGAGTATTTATGTCAAATTTTAGCCGTTTAACATTATTTATATCTGTTTTATGCGTATTTAAGTGAATTTTGGAAGTGGACTTTATATGGGGTCTATGGTCAAACATGGACCGAACTAAAAAAAAATTCGTTTTGCGATTTCTTTTTGCACAGAACTTAGTTTTGCTGAATTTTGTCTTGATATTCCAATTTTATAGGCATTTATGTATAATTGAGCAATATTTCGGGAAGATATTTGTATGGGGGCTATGACCAATTTTGGGCCGACCACCATGAAATTTAGTACAACAATTTATTTGTCTATAAAGAGACTTTATTCAAAATTTTAGCCGTTTAGCATTATTCATATCTGTTTTATACGTATTTAAATGAATTTTGGAAGTGGACTTTCGTTTTGCAATTTCTTTTTGTGTAAAACTTATTTTTGCTGAATTTTGTCTTGATATCCCAATTTTATAGGCATTTATTTAACATTAACCCATATTTCGGGAATATATATATTTGTATGGGGGCTATGAGAAATCATAGACCGATTCTTACTATTTTCCGCACACTTTCTTCTTTTGTCATACAAACAACGTATACAAAATTTCATAGTATTATCTCCAATATATTTCAAAATATTGCAATAAAATGGACGAAAAATATCAAATTTTTATAGAGGTGGTCTCACATATTGGTTCATAACTCTGGTTGACCTAAACCGATTTTGCTGATTTTAAATAGCAAACTTCTCGAAAGCACTTCTGACAGAATTATTGAAGGTTTGGATCCCGAGTATATCTGGGGACTTCAAAAAACTGATTTCAACAGACAGACAGACAGACGGACATGGCTTAATCGACTTCGCTATCTATAAGGATCCAGAATATATATACTTTATAGGGTCGGAAAATTTTTTTGTGGAAATTACACACGGAATGACAAACTTATATATACCCTTCTCACGATGGTGAAGGGTATAATAAATAAATAATAAATATTCGAAAAATGTGTAAATCATTCCTATATCAATTTGTAAACGTTTTTGTTATTAAAATAAAAGTTTTTTCCAATATTTAAAATTACGAAATTCAGTTCGAATTTTCGAACATTAGTTCAAAATGAAAAACTTTTCCTGCTTCTTCAACTTAATGTCATAATAAAGAAAAATCTTTGATTTTAAACCACTCATGGGCGAAATTGAAATTTCCCAGCACATGTGCTTGGCCACAAAATTCTGCTTGCGCTACGATGACACACGTACGCCAGAGTGTTTGACTAAAATGAGCAACTGTTTCTCGCTTTGTTGTGATCTCACAAATCAAACTTAAATCGGTTGCTGATTAACAAGGTCTCGAAACTTAATTGTTTAAATGTTTATTATTTTCTCTCTGCTGCTTAACCAACACAAATATAAACATCATGATATGTGTTTGCCATCATACCTCTGTTTTAAACCAAATTTATCATGTTCGAAAATCAAAATTTGCTAAACAATTTTTTAAATGATGTCGAATTAATGTTCCTAAAATGCTTAAATATTTAAAAATAATTTTGTTTGACATATCTTTGTTAAAAAATTGCATTGAGGCAAATTTTTGAAATTTCAAAATTAAGTTCGAAATTTTCTAACATTATAAAAAGGGTTAATTTTTCTTGCCTATTAAAATAGAATTTAAATCTTATTAAAATCTTTGATTGCCATAGAAATTTTCAATGTTCGAAAATCAAAAACTATTTAGAATTTTTCGGAATATTAACTGAGGATTAGAAAAAATAAATAAATAAATTTTTTAAAAACTATTTCCTGTAACTTATTTTTATAAAAAAAATATTTGGAGCGGTCATTCATGGAGACCCGGTTTTATTGCTATTAAAAATATGTTCTTTCTTTTGTTTAACGATTACAGTAATTTTGGGAAACTTTACATTTTTTGCAATCACTGAATCTGACAATATCGAATAATTTTTTTTTTATTTTTATGTTCATTGCAAACATTGCTTAATTTTTACCTAACATAGTCTTGATACAATTTTTTTTTGAACCGTCTTATTCAGATGCAAAACAAATCCATTGAAATTATATGTAATTAAAAATCACTTAAATATACGAGAATATAAAATTGTTTTTAAATATTTCCACTCACCCATTTTAGAAAAGTATAAGTTCTTATACAAACTCACCTGAAAAAACAAAGGAAAGAAATATCTTAAAAAATTTTATAATAAACAGAGTTTTCTGAAAATTGCCTGGAAATGTTGACTCTTGCAGATGAGTCCTTAAAAACCCTAATGACAGCCCTTGAATTATTCAAAATTTTTGAAAAACTTTTAGCACAACAAAGATATTTATTTACTTATTTATAAATAAAATATTTATCAACACTTTTGCTAACCTGCAAATTTTTTGAAAAACTCAATGGACCCATGAACAGAAGTCAACACTGACTTATTAAATATTAGTTCAGTTTCGTTTTTTTTCTATATTCCTAGAATATTATTTAACATATTTTGTCATAGTTTTACAATTCCTTAATTGGTTTTTGTCTGTTGCATTATTAAAAATAACATTTATTTATTTTTTGCCAGCAAAATAGGGCATGTTAACACCATGTTATACAGAGTTAATAATATTAATCAACAAGTTTTAAGCTTACAACAAAAAATAATTTGTTTCATTTTATCTATAAATTATGCGCATAATTATTTAAAATGTAAAACTATTAATAAAAGTTGAAAAAATAACATTTAATGGCTAAATCTAGAGCTAGTAAATTAGTTTTGAATAAAATATATATGATTAATATGCCCACCAATCAATAATACCAGAAATAAATTTTAACAAATGTGATTAAGTATTAATTAGAAAATTTATTATTAAAAGTAAGTCCAACAACTACTGTCAGCTAAATGAGAGAAGCCATTTCTAAATAATATGCTATAATATATAAAGCCTTCACTAAACGTTTGACAACTACTTGTTATTACTGATTAACATGTTTTATAATTCTAATATATGACTTTCCTATTACTAACAAGTAATTAGAATATTGCATATTAGAAAACTGTAGCAAGTTATTTTTGAAAAATTCAGACTAATATTGAGATTTATAAATGCAATTTATTTATTTTTAATTTAGATAAAACTATGTGTCAAACAACGTTAATAAAACCGGCTTATAATAACTAAAGCTAGGTTCACACGATTGAAATTTTCATCAAAATTGCTCTTCAAAATGCTTCAGCAAAAATTCTTCAAAATGTATTTATTTAATAGTTATTAATAGTTATTAAATAAATAAATTTTGAAGAAATTTTGCTGTTTACACGAGTTTGAAGCATTTTGAAAAGCAATTTTGAAGAAAATTTCAATCTAATTTAAAATTTATTTTCAAAACTCCAAATTCAAAGCATTTAGATATTGTTAAATAAATTCTACAAAAATCAACTTTGATTTTTGAGATGTTATTGAGATTAGCTTAGACAACCAAACCAATCCAAATTGACCATTTGTTTTTTTTCTATAGAAAAACTTTTCTACAGAAAAAATTTTATTTGTACAAAATATTTTAAATACATTTCAATTTCAGCCTCAGCGCCGTAAGGCATTATTGAAGCAAGTTGGCAAATGAATTCATTGTCAAAAGTACAAATAAAAGATTTAACTTAAGGTTAGGATTATTAAATTACAAAAAATATGTATAAAAACTGATTCACAAAAAAATAAAAAATTACAAAAGCGTT
This sequence comes from Bellardia pandia, assembly GCA_916048285.2. Lineage (NCBI taxonomy): Eukaryota > Metazoa > Arthropoda > Insecta > Diptera > Calliphoridae > Bellardia > Bellardia pandia. The sequence continues at coordinate 13,022,699 of OU696530.1, read as the reverse complement.
TCGATGTTGTTAAATAAATGTTGTTTACAAGACGATTTAAATAGTGAAATTCAATTAATTGACTTCAAATCTCCATGTAAATTATTGAATTTTACAGCACCCACGTAATCAATGCGTTGCTGGGTAGATTCTACTCTACATCGAGGAATGCTTAAATTTGTATTCAAAAATGTCTATATTTTTATTTAATTATTAATGCTAATTTGAGTTGAAATTACTTGAGCTTCTCCATATTACAAACGACATATATAAAGTTATTAATGTCGCGTGCTCAATTAGATAAAAGTAGTAAAAAACAAAAAATTACAATAATAAATCCGTTTTAATGAATTATGTATCAACATATTTTATAGCATATTTCTGGATGCAGTAGAAAATTAGTTGGTTTTTTTTTGTAGCGTTCTGGATTTTATAGTAAACGATGTAAACATAGTGCTACTAATATGTTATAGAGAAATGTAAGCATGAAAACAATAGTTGAGATTTCATTATATTTTCCAATTTAAATGTCGCGTTCTAGTCCGTGTACATATTATGGATGGAAGTGAATTTCACGTCAAGTGACCCAATTTTAAAAATCGATGTCTTTCGATTTGGATGAAATTTGCACCAATGTTAGTACTATTGGATAGTAGGCCAGACACAAATTTTCAGCTCTATCAGTCCAGAAGTGCCGGAGTTAGAGGGGGTCAAAGTTGGACATTTTGGTCAATTTTGGTTCATACAGAAAAGGTTTCATTCAATAAAAATTATGGAAGTGATACTAACTAAATATATCCTCAAAGTTTCTCTTAAAAATAAGATAAAACAAATTTGCGTTTAAACGATTGTCTGTCACTGTATATCTAACTTGTATATTTTTTTCAAACGACTATTGCTGTTTATATCTTGTTAGAAAGCTAATCTACTATGTATTACTTTAAGCTACACAGAAAAATAGCTGATTTTTCTAATTTTCAATGTAAATAAACCGAATAAGTTTCTATAACGAAAATGAGAATTCTAGTTTATTATTTTAAGTCTACATGTGATTTTGCCGCAGTAATATTTACAATTCAATTTATCAAGGTTTTGTTTTACATTATAAAAATTTATATTCAAAACTCAATGATGCTAACTAACATTCCCAGTCATTGTTTCAAAACAAGCTGTCAGTTTGGTTGACCTTTCGAAAATATTATTTTTCTTTTCTAAAAATGTAAACAATTTTGATGCTCGTTTATCTTGTTAAGACCACCACCAACAACAGCTAAATACACATACGATAAAAAAAAAGAAGAAACTCATAAAAAAAATATTATATTCTACATAAAGTATTGTTGTTATAGTTGTTTTTTTACACTACAATCTCCTCCATTTTTGTTAATTTTTTTGTTCGTTTGTCTTGTGGCTGCTGCTGTTGCTGCTGATGATGGTGTTTTAGATTTATTACATCCTAATGTCCTATCAATGCTACAGATATTTACAACAAAACAGCCAACAACAAAAGCAACAACAAAACACTCAAGCTAAACACACCAACACACTGCTAAACACAAACTTAGTTGCATCCATGCCTCAACAATATTGTTGCAACGTGCATCAAAAAAAAAAAAAAAAAAAGCAACAGCAGCAGCTTTTTTGTTATGTTATGCTACATTAATGAATATATCACATCACACACAGATACTCACTTATACTTTTGCACACACAATCAGTCTCCAACACACATACTCCTACAGACATAAATACAACGTGCTGCAACATTAAATGCCATAAAACACATTGAATACAAGTTGCTGTGATTGGTCTACTAACTGATGGTATGGCGCCGCCCATATCTGGTTTTGTTGCTGTGTTTTTTCCTCTTTGTTGTTGTTGTTGCTAGTGTTTTTTTTTTGTTAGTTTGTTATTGTTGCTTTCAATGCTGCCAGGCAATGTTACTTATCTTGTATTATCTTAGTTTTTTAGCCGGGAACTCTTGTGGTTGTTGTTTAGTTTCTACACACACCATCATCACACAACAAATCGAACTAAGTAACAATAACAGTAACAACAACAACAACTCTGTGTGCAACAACAATAACTACAAGCACCAAATAAATATTGATAGTGAAGTTTTGTTTTTTTAATGCCTGTATTGTGTGAGTGTTGTTTAGCTAGTTTTTGTTTTGTATCTGTGTGCGCTGCGACTTTGTTGTAAAAATATTGAGGAGCCAAAAAAGAGAATGGCGTTTTAAATTTGTTTAGGTGTATTTTTGTTTTTGTTGCTGTTTGTGTGTGTAAGTGGTGGGGCTATTGTTGATGTATTTCGATTAGTTGTTGTACAGGTGTTGGTTGATAAAGCAACAAACGCCACACAGACATTCACTCAGAGGCACACTATCATCTCCAGCTTTTTTAAAAGACATTAAAATATTAATGATGGGGATTAATGATTAAAATTAAGAGTTATGCCAAAGATTTTTTTATCTATAAATCCTCTAGTTTATTGTTTTATTTACAGATACCTAGTACAAATTGTTCTTACAGAAAAAGTATTGTTTTCAACTTTAAATCATATCTAGCGTACATTTTGGAACACCCTTTACATGCTAAACAAAATCGCGTATTAATGTTACATTCATTGTAGGAAAGATATTTTTTTTAATTATTGAATTTTTATACATATTGTAATACCGCTCAAATAAATAGTCGAACACACAAATGTTTTAGTTGTCATAAATGTTTATTTAATTACTTATGTTCACAACCATAACCTATTAACTTAGCCCTTGTTTATTTACGCACCGCCATTCTTTTCTATCTCACACCTTATTGCCACCAGTCCCAAAAACGTAAGATATAAATCAGTGTTGCCACATCCCTCCTATCTTTTTAAGCTTCAATTTAATCGTGGGATCCCCTTGTTGCTTTGAGTCTTCTGGTGATTCCTTTGGGTGATCCGGTACCGCTGTGTTACCTGGCATTGGGGAAGATTCCTGTAAATAGGTTAAATGTCCTGTGGCTGTATCTACAGAAGAGGTTGATGTCGGTTTCTGTGAAGGAATTATATTTCCTTGAGGTGTGTTTGCGGAAGTGGTTGACGTTGGTATCTTTTTTACATGGCTGACGTTCCTTTTGAATGTTTTTCCATTACCAGTAATTTCCACAACATTCCCATTTATGTCTTTGACTTCGTATTCCGTTACATCGAAGTTTGTTGTCAGTTTGTGTGGAAAAACTACATTCTTAAGAAGCACTTTATCTCCGACAGCTATTTCCGACTCTTTAGCTTTTCTTCTCTTGTCACCTCTTTCCTTTCCTTTTTGTTTATTAACGCAATCTAAATCCCTAGCTGCCGAATCTATCATGTCTTCAGTAATATCTTGAATACTTGGTATTTTATCTCGTATGATTCGATTAAACATTAGCTCAGATGGGGGTGAACCTGTCGTGCCATGGGGTGTTACGTTATACATAAGAATGAATTTTTGTATCTCCTGCTTATAGTTGACCTTGTTGACGCTGGCTATCTTCAACCGTTTGACAAGCGACTTGTTCATATTTTCGACCTCACCATTTGCCTGCGGCCAATATGGTGGCGTAGTAATATGTGTGATATTGTTCAATTTGCAGAAACTTTCAAATTCAGAACTAACATACTGCCGTCCATTATCCGTTCGTAGAGACTTGGGCAAACCAAGCCTACAAAATATTTCCTCCATTGCTTTAATTATTTTTTCAGAAGATATGTTTTTTAAAAACACGACCTCTTGGTATCGTGAGTAGTAGTCTATTAAAACCAAAACATACTCATTATTTGGCAGCGGTCCAAGTAAATCCGTTGCCACACATTGCCATGGACCGTTTGGAAACGCATGCCTCTGCATGGGAGGTGGATTAGATACTCGCGAAACAAGCAAGCAGTCACGACAATTCTTTACAAAATTTTCGGCTTCTTTGTCAATCAATGGCCACCAGACTTTAGCTCTTAGCCTACGTTTCATGGCTGACTCTCCTGGGTGCCCCTCATGGGCCAGCTGAAGTACTCTTTCACGCAAGACTTCGGTATCACTATACGAGTTCCTCGCAAGACAATGTTACCAATAGACGAAAGCTCTGATCGGAACGGATAATAATTACTTGCTTTATCCGGATCCCATGACTCATTCTGGATATGTGTTATAACATTTCCTATTTCTTCATCTTCAGCACTTTCCTTAGATATAATAGTAATTCCAAGGGAAGAAGGTGTTGAGTTTGACACAATATGAAATATGCTATCTTCACAATTTCCATCAAATGAACTTGAGTCAGTAATTCTGCACAGCCTAGATACAGAATCCGCAATGTTCTCCTTTCCGGCTCGGTAAATTACTTTAAATTTAAATGCCTGTAAGCGCAGCACCCACCTTTCTATTCTGGCTGGAGGTTTAGATGTTGGTTTAAATATTGCCTCTAGTGGTTTGTGGTCTGTGACCAATTCAAATTCCAAACCGGCTAAATAGTAGTAGAATTTTTCCACTGACCATACCAGAGCCAAACTTTCCTTCTCAGTTTGTGAGTATCTTTTCTCAACGTCTGACAAACTCTTGCTGGCAAAACATATTATTTTCGGATCGTCGTTAGTATCAAACTGTATAAGGACTGCGCCTAAAGCAACCGGGCTAGCATCAGCTACTACCCTGGTTCTCCTCTTTGGGTCAAAGTACGATAAATTTGGAATTTGCGACAGCTTTGTTTTAAGATGTTGAAAAGCGGTTTCCTGATTTGGACCCCATACAAATTTTGTGTGCAATTTTAACAACATCCTTAGTGGTTCGGTGACGTTTGCCAAATCAGGTATAAATCTTCCAACATATGTAATCAGACCCAAAAAACTCCTAACTTCTTCTCTAGTGTTTGGAGCACGAAAATCTGCAATGACTTTAATTTTTCCAGGATCTGCTGTGAAACCCTTTTCAGAAAGAATATGTCCCAAAAATTTTAATTTTTGAGTTTTCCAGACGCACTTTTCTTCGTTTAGAATCAAGTTATTTTCCTTAAATACTTGGAGGACTTCCCTAAGAGCCTTATCATGTTCTTCCTCAGTGCAACCAAAAATTATAACATCATCGATATAATTAAGACAATTATCACAGTTTGCCAATATCCCCTCCAGGGTCTTTTGAAAAATTTCAGGGGCTGAATTTACACCAAACATCAACCTTTTATATCTAAATAGTCCTTTGTGTGTAATGAAAGTGGTAATTTCACGACTACTTTCATGTAGTTCAAGTTGATGGTATGCATTTTTAAGATCTAATCTTGAAAAGAAATTTGCACCTCTTAATTTTGTCATAACCGAATCAAATGTAGGCAAAGGATAATTTTCCCTGAACACCGCTTTATTAGCTCGACGCATGTCAATGCATAACCTCATGTCACCATTTCCCTTGAATACGATAACCACTGGTGAAATCCATGGACTTGGTCCGTAGACAGGTTCAATTATGTCTAGATTCATTGCTTCTTCTAGCTTATCTGCCACTTTTTCCTCAAGAGCAATTGGTATCCTTCGGAGTGGTTGTTGCACAGGTTTAACAGACCTATCGATGGACAATTTAACCTGAATATTCTTCATTTTCGGAAATGGTTGTGTAATTTCAATGTGATTAACATTTAACCCAAGCCGTAATACCTTAAGTTTAATTGCTGTCTCGCGACCTAATAGTGACTGACTTCCATTTTCTATGACATAAAATGTAGCAATCATCTCCGAATTGTTTTTTACTGCGATTGGAGAGTCAAAAACGCAAATAACTTTTAGGATATGACTAGAAGCATATGCCTTAAATTGGTTTGATGAATTACATCTGGTATTCCACATAACTGCTTTTTCATTTCTCAACATCATCCAATCGTTTTCACTTAGGAGATTGAATCGTGACCCGGAGTCAATTACCAATGATAGAGATTGTCCACCGACACGGCATTCTATTATTTCATCACTTTGGCAGTTGTCATCGATTTTGAAACAGGCAAATTCGTGCAATGCGTCTTCATTACCTGAACCATCCCCTTCTTCGTTTTGTATACAACGTACTTTTGCTTGTTTAATGTTGTGCCTTTTTCCACCACTATCTTCATATTCGGAAAACTTTCTTTTCAAGTTTTTAGTTTTGCACTTGACAGCAAAATGTCCCACAAGGGAGCATTTATTGCACCTTGCATTTCGAGCTGGGCACCCTAATGACTTACCAACGTGACCGCTTCGCCCACATCTAAAACATTCCACTTCAGAATTTTGGGAAAAACTCTTTCTCGACGTAATCTTATTGACAACTTCCTCGTCGACTTTTGCCAGCATGCTTTGTGATTGTTTATTAATTTGCTCATATACCTGGCAAGCTTCAATGACGTCAATAAGGCTCTGCTCTTTTTCCAAAAGCCTCTTTTTTAGCTCCATAGGAGCCCATGAATCGATTACTTTGTCTTTGATACAGATTTCTTCTATTTCTGTTTTGGTCGTTCCGAAGGAACATTTTGCGACTTGCTGTCTTAAGCGTAATAAAAATTTGTTCAAAGATTCCCCCTCGGAAGGTCTTAAACTTCTGTAAAGATGCCTTTCAAAGGTTGAATTTCTTTTGGGAGAAAAATATTCATCCAGCTTTTTGACTAATACCGTAAATACAGTTTCATTAGCTACTGTAGTTTCATCAACTAATGCCCCTGGGAGATTGTAGACGACTTCTTGTAGTTGTGGGCCTCCTAAATGAAGCAACTTATTTTTCTTTTTGACTGGATCGTTTATTTCCTCCGACGCAAGGTACAACTTAAAAGATCGGAACCACTTTTCCCATTCTATCCGCACCAACGATTTGTCAATAGCATCACACATAAATGGCTTTATGTCTGACATTGTTGTTATTTATAACAAGCAATGCTTCCTATATTATGCCTGAGAAACAACCAGAAGAAGAAAACAAAATATTTTATAGCCAGGTGCTACCCCATTTTAATGTAATCAATTTACATACCAATGCACAATTTAATGTACCGTTAAACTTTTTTTTTTTATATGTATGTATGTCGGTTCCACAATTGAATGTGCGCCCAATTTCACAATTTAATGTGATTTCAGTTCCACAATTTAATGTGGTGTCACTTCACAATTTAATGTGTCCTCGGTTTTTCAATTTAATGTAAGCCTCTTCCTGCTCAATTTACTGATCACCTTTTCACCTCTTACACACAATTTAATGTGATTTCTCCCTTTTTTTCTGATTGCTGTTTCTTTTAATATTTCTTTGCCACGCTATTCAGATTCAAACAAAAAAAATAATAAAACATAATGGCTGCATTTGTTCAAACTTCTTTATATGTAATATTTACCACTCGTCGCCAATGTAATACCGCTCAAATAAATAGTCGAACACACAAATGTTTTAGTTGTCATAAATGTTTATTTAATTACTTATGTTCACAACCATAACCTATTAACTTAGCCCTTGTTTATTTACGCACCGCCATTCTTTTCTATCTCACACCTTATTGCCACCAGTCCCAAAAACGTAAGATATAAATCAGTGTTGCCACACATATGTTAATTTAAGTAAATGTTTTGTTTTTTTCTAGGTACATATAGCACTTTGTTGGAACTTAAATAATTTCTGAGTTATAACAATTATATTTTTGTACTCCTGAGTTTTTCACTCTAGAAATATATATGTATGTAGTTGTCTTTAGTACTTGCATAATAAAATTTTAATAAGATGACAAAACATCAAAAAAAAAAAAAAATAAGTCTGTTAGCGCCAGGCTTTTTTAATTTTGGTACTTTGACTTACAAGATCGATTTTAATTCCTATGAAATAGTTTTAATCATGTCTGACAATATATTCATTATATTTTTTATTTCAAAATTTTACGTGTGGTGATTTCCACGGTCAAGAACGCGTCATTCGTATGTCTTTGAATTGAAAAAAAACGATATCTCTTGTATCCATTTCTCAATAGCAGTATGTTTTTGTCGTATGTAAAAAGTTACACTTTTTCGACTAACATTGAAAATTGTTAAGCTAGATTTACACGATTGAAATTTTCTTCAAACTTTCTCTTCAAAATGCTTTAAACTCGTGTAAACAGCAAAATTTCTTCAAAATTTATTGATCAAAATTTATTGAACAAAACTTTTGAAGATTTTATTGATGCCGTGTAAATGAGCATCTGGCAATATTGATAACAATAAATAATTTGACAGCATGTTCATTCTTTTGATTCAAAACCATATCAAGACATATACATGTGCTGGTGCTATGATATTGATGTGTTTTCCATCTAATGCCCTGATTGAATTGGGAAAATTCCACATTTTATTTATACTTTGGGAAATACTCTCCCATTCCTCTTCTGTTGCTGGCATCTGTACCAATAGATATTATTTTTGATATGTTTTTTTATTTACTAAATTAGGTTTTACATTTAAAAATGCAGCGCAGACTTCAGGCACAATATTGCATATCGATGATCTTGATCTTTTAAACAAGAACATCAGACTTGGGTAACTGTCCCCAGTCGCTAAAAATCTCAAAGTAATTGCCAGGCGTTTTCCGGGGCATAAAGATTCCCGCATATTAGTATTAGCCTTTTCTATTGACTGGGTGACGAGATTAAGCAAATAATCAAAATCGTCTGGTGACATTCGCACAAAGTTTTTGTATAAGTCAGGATCATTTCTTATCAATTGCTCCCTAAAAGAGACATACCTTCCAAAAGAAAAGGTCGAACCCTATGTTCCTATTGTTTCTTCTTTTTTTTTTTGTATTATAGCTACATAGTTATTAATTGTTTTTCTTTTTTATAATAATAAATTATTTCACAAAAGAAGCAAAACAGCTGATCAAAGTCAATATTTTCAATATAAAAATATTACCAATAGTGTAAATTAGCTTCAAAAAATTTTGATAAAATTTTGATAAAATTTTTATCAAAAGATTATGAAATATATTGAAATAATATTTTGATCAAATTTTTGAAACGTGTAAATAGAACATCAAAATAAATTTTCAAAATTTTGATAAGACTTCAAAATACCTTCAATCGTGTAAATCTAGCTTAAGTAATACGATTTTAAGCAATCTTTCATTATTCATCTAAATTCAATTTTAGTGGTAAAGCTGTGTTCGCATTGTCTGGCTTCTAATACGATTTAGAGTTTTGCATTTCTTTTATGTCAATAAAAAAATATTCTGAAATATACCTTGAACGATTTCAAGAGGTTTTAGTAAAATATATTAATAAATGCCGGATGGGGAATACGAAAAAAGATTTTCTCAGTCGAGAACGCAACAATCGTATTTATTTTGTTTTTTTCTATCCATTTTTTTCCACGCTTATATTGTTTTTTTATTTCAAACATTCAGAACGCGACAAAAAATAACTCTTGTTCGACTACATCTAGAAATATGCAATAATTTTCGAATTGAAATAATTTTTAAAAGTGTTAATTTTGTTTTTGTCATGTTGAAATATTTGCATTTGTTTTTTTTTTTTACAATTTTTAGCATTATTTGGAACGTGACATATGTTAAATTCTCTAGTAATAAAGCTTAGTTGAAGTCATTTCAACTTAAAATTTTAATTTAATTAAAAATTAAGACACTTTTTTAATAATGTTAGAACATATAAGTCGTTAATTAACATTTTAATTTCAATATTTCTGCAGAAATGCCCAATTTTGATTTTTTTGTTCTTATTCTCTGATCTAAAATTGAATTTTCTGTGAAGAAAATTCTAGAATATTTAAAATACCTTGATGCTATGAAAATAAATTTTAAATGTTTATTTTATATTTTAACTTTATAGTGCAAATCCCGGTATAACAAATCGCACTTTAACGAAAATTCGATATAGCACACAGTAATGTTTTTAACATCGACAATTATATTAATAATGTGACAAAAATGTAACTTTATCAGAGTAAAAAACCTATTCCAGTTAATTGATTAATTCATTAACATAAAGCGTGGATATTTTTAAGGGTAGAAACATTTTTAGAACCGAAATCCTGCCAATGAAGACTTTATTAATCCATCATAATACTCCAAGTCGTCCTCGCAACAAACGTTTAGTAAAAACTGCAAAAAATGTAAAAATTAAAAGGATTATTAACTAATACCCACTAATTTATTAAAAAAAAAAAGAAATCTCGATAATTTAATTTAACCAATTGTTCCCTCGACAGTCGGTTCTACACACCGGAATGACCCGAGATCACTCGGCCAAGGGCTGTCAACTCAGCAATTACTGCTGTTACAACAACAACATATTGTTCCTTATACCGGGATTTGCCTGTATTTCTATTGACTGAAGAATGTCTCATAGTTAGTAAATTTTCTAATTGTTTGTATAGTTTAAAAATTAATTTTTGAATATCATTTCTTAGTATGAATATTTGTTCACAATTCGCGAATTTTATAAATAAAATTCGCGAGGGAAATTTAAATATAAAGATTGCAAAATAGAACAGTTTTAACTCTTAATGATTTAGTTTTACTTTTCTAATTTAATGAAGTTAAAAACACGATACATATGCCTGTATATATTGCTGAAAGGAGTAAGAAACCACAAAGTGGTACTTTTAACTTTCAATGATATTAATAAATTAATAATTTGTCCACAATATACCTCTGATTACCCTGCAAATAATATTGGACTACGTGATCCATTTTAGATGAAATGGACTACTCACAACATGGTCCAATGTAATGCAGTCATGGACCATGTCATAGTTAAACAAGAGTTTGTAGTTAAACGACATGGTTTCGTGTTAACACGATTGCATATTGTGTTGTTGTTTAAAACTAACCCTCGTGAGTACTCCATATAGCACTTTTGGGACTACTGCGATGGGTTATATGGTCCAATCCTAGGACATCGCAATGTTAAATGGACCACCTTTTTTTCATATATTTGGAGTAGTTTTGGAGTACTCCTACTCCTCTGTGGACTAGTCTTTGCATGCATGTATGGACTAGTCGCGTTATTTGCAGGGTACATATACATACATACATACATACATAATCCAGCCAGTATTTGTTTAAAGTATTTATTTCTATTAACATTGTTTCAATGTTTTCAATTATTTTATTTTTATTATAATAAATTTATTTACTATTTTTCCAATATAGTATTAAAATAATAATAATAACAATCTATGTATTATTTACCTTTTTTAGTTTTCGTATTTTGTGTAGCCATATTATTTCATTTCAAATAATAAATTTTATAATTACTGATTTTTATCACAAACTGTTTTTTTTCTCCCTGCAAACAACATATGTATTTATTTGTATATTTTCTATTTAGTTATATGAAATTATTTTAATAAATTGAATTTTTAGCCGCATTTAGAAATTGCCATCTAAATAAATGCAATTTTTATTGTGGCTAAATTCAATATAAAAACACTATTAATTTAAAAGATACAAAAAAATCTACTAAAAATAAATATTGGAAAAAAAAACACAAATTGTAAAACAACAAGAAAAGTAGTTTTGTAGATTTTAAAATATGCAATTAAGGGAGCGTGGGGTAAAGTAAGCAGAGTTTTTAAATGAATTTGTTTAAAACTAAGTGCAGAATAAAAGTGAAACGTGAATGAGCCTGTAAAGGTTAAATGACAAAATAATTGAGAAAATGTAGTAGATTTTTTTTGTATTTCTTTCTTTTACTTTACTTTAAAGCATTGTTCACATTGTTCTTTTAGTTTAAAGCTTTGTTCACATAAAATCTGGTAGTATAAATGTTTTAATATTTAAGTAAACAAAAATTTAACACTTATCAAGCAGAAGTAAATACTAAAATACATTTTTTTCTTATAAAAATCCTTATTCCAATTCCAAATCGGTAAAATTTCTCTCCGTTAGTCCCAATTTACACAAAGCAATTCTCTGAGCTAAGCTGATTACCTTTTAGACATCGGGGTGAGAGGAAGATAAGACAAGTACACAAGTGATTGTACTAGCAATTCGTGTTACTCTCTTATTTGTATTACATGTGTATACAAATGTGTCTATACTCTGTAATAAAAATGCGAGCGATTTAAGTAATAAAAATTGTGCTGTGTGAACACCGAAGAAAATTCAAGGAAAAAATTGTGTCTTTTCAATAAAAATTGCTTCCAGTAAATTGGGACTTATTATGGAAAAGCTGTGAAGTAATACATCAAATGTACTAGAGGTCTGCATGTGTGCGATTAAACGACACATGAATTCACACATTAACTAGCAAGTAGTGTGTTGTGTGTGATTTAAGAATCACACAAAATTTATTGTGTGTAAGAAATAACATATTGTGCAAAGCGTTCAATTCATTATGTGAGTGTTGTGAGAGAAATATTTGATTCAACTGTAAATAACAAATATGCTGTTTGACACGAGTAAATACAATTGTATTTATGTAAATCCAATCTAAAGAAAAAACAAGACTGTTTGGCAACCGAAACACAAAAACTTAGTAAACGCCCGTATCAAAACAAAGAACGTTAGGCAAATTTATTAAATAGGGGAAACCCAATTTTAACAAAATAAGAAAGACAACAAACACACGAAGGAATTGTGTGATTTTTAACTTCACACAGGTTTTTTTTATTGTGGGATGTATGAATTTGAGTTTATCAAGCAGTACAATATAATTTATTTATTTATTTATTTAATGTGTTTAACCTGTACAACAAGATTAAATCTTATAATTAAAGTACAGGAATTTTAGATTTAAAGTTAAAGTTAAATTTAAAGTTAATTGAATTAAAGTTTAGAATACAAATAAAGAAGACAAAGTACGAAAAAAGGTAAAAAATAATTGTACAATAAGTATAATTTACGATTGAAACAATTAGAACATAATAAAAAATGTGAAAGGTTAAAAAAATTAAGAAAGAAGAAAAAAAAATATCAATAAAAAGATGAAAACAGTAGTAAAATGGAAATAAAATTAAATTAAATAAAAATGTTATGAAGTTGTATGTACAAGTACCCATATAAAAATCAAAGTTAGGAAGTTTTTTAAACAAAATAATTTAAAAATCACTTAAAGTGTTCAAAAAGATTTTTCTTAAATGCGTTTGCATTACTAAGAAGCTGAATGTTATGAGGGAGCAAATTCCAAAGACGAACAGCATGTATAAAGAATTGCCACTCGGAAACAAGACTGCAGCGCCTTAATGGTACAATTTTCTTTCCCCTGTTGCTTCTATTAAAGTGAATTTTCTGATAAAGATAGAAAGGCTTACCAGTATAAATAATTTTATGAAGGAGCACAAGTGTTCTGACATTTATAAGGTTTTCGAATGAAACGCCATAAAGTGAGCGGGAAAAATTCGACACATGATCAAAACGTTTAATACTATACACGTATCGAACTACATTATTGAAAACTACGTTTAACTTTTGCTTACTTACGGAATCACAGCTGGCGAAAAGCTCACAGCCATAAAGTAATCCGGGCATAATGTACGTTTTTGCTAATAGCATTCTTATATTTTGCGGGGTAAAATGTTGGGTTCGCCAGAGTGATCGTAGTTTAGCATACGTTTGACCTACAATAGCATTAACATGATTTGACCAAGTCAACCTATCATTGAAAACTATCCCAAGGTTTTTTGAGTGTGACACAATTTCTATAGGTACGTTATTCAGAAGTATGTTGAGTTCGCAAATCTGTGCAGAACGTCTCTTTTGTATTAGCAAACATTTTGATTTTTTTGGGTTGAGACAAAGCCCATTTGCCGTTGCCCAGCAATGTATTCTTGACAGATCGCTATTCAATTTGGCCACATATTCAGTTAAGTCATTAAGAGGAAATCCGAGTATCAATTGCACGTCATCAGCATACATACATATGTATATTACAATGCGATAACTGCAAAGGGAGGTCATTAATATATAAAGAAAATAACAGAGGACCCAGGATGGAACCCTGTGGTACACCTCTTAATACTGGGAGAACCTCTGAAATGGAGTTGTTTGAGAAAACAGCCTGTGCACGCCCAATAAGATACGAGTTAAGCAACGAGATAGCGGAGGAGGAGAAATTAAATAGTTTTGTGAGTTTAGAGCATAGAATATTATATTCGACGGAGTCAAAAGCCTTAGAATGGCCCAGAAGAACAAGGAACGAGACATTACCATCGTCTAAGTTTTGTCGAATATTATCTGATACTTCAGCCAACGCAGTAATGCAACTGTGATTAGGTCGGAAGCCCGATTGTTTTGCTGTCATTAGGGAACAAATTTGTACACACACAATTAGTGTTAGTGTATGTGTTTCACTTTTTCATGAACGGTGTTGTGTTGATCTTTCATTTAAAATGATTGAACGTGAATGACTAGCTCTCATTTGTTTTACACATTTGAATTGAAAATCAAATACACACACAACACTCATTTGGCTGTCAAATACATTTGTGCAGACCTCTAATATGTACCCCATAATTGTCTCCAGTTTTGGGCAATTAAAAAATAGAAAAAATTTAACTTTCCATTCACAATAACCCAATATTTTTTAATTGCCCAAAACTAGGGACAATTATGGTGTTTTGAAATTGATCTATTACTTCGCAGCTTTTCAATAATAACTGAGAGCTACCTTGGTGAAAAATTTAAATGAAGAGTGCTGATGTCTAAGAAACTGCTTTTCTGCAGGCATTCTTTTATATTTACAACTGACTGAAGTCTTAATTGTAAATAACTTGTCGAACCTTTGTTTTTGACGCTCGTTTTGCTGCATCTTAAAATGTTGCACCAGGCAGCTGTTGTGGGTGCATTTTTAATAAGGCAGTTTTTGAGTTTTGTTAAAAGTTTGTCGTGTTATAGCAACACCATTCAGCTTTTCGCAACGATTTGTATATTTTATTAAACGTTAAGTTTAAAAACCAGCTTCCATGCGTATTCTTTACGCAGTACTTCCCCTGGTGTTGTGGAAGAAATCGTGATTTTGCCTTATTGAACGTAGTAGATATATTCTTTATGAAACGTTAGATTTCTGGCAATTACTGAACATAATGCTGTATTTTTAATGAATCTGATTTCACGATTTTCTTTCTACCTTGATTTTTTATTCATCAGCTTTCCGACTAATAAAAATTTTTGAATAAATTTTTGAAATGCTGCAATTTTGGCGATTACCAAAACCATTAAGATGAAAATGAGCTTTATTTAAAATATAAAATGTTTAGATGTGATGTGTTACCACTCATTTGTAAAGAAATTTGTTTGGTTACTTGCATATTTCAAACATTTATGATCGCCATGACTTTATCTTGATATAAATAGTTTTAAAAGATTTATGGAGGTTAAAGTGAATTACGGAGAGAGTCTTATATGGGAGTTTTGACTAATTATGAACCGAACATTATAAAATTGGGTGTCATCATTTCTGTACATATGAAACTTATTTTTGTTAAATTTCATTTGGGTAACAACAGTTGGAAGAGATTTATATTGACCGATCTTCACAAAATTTGTAGATAGTTCATTTATTACCTGTAAATCTATTATTTGTTGTTAAACTCCTATTTCGGGAGGACATTTGTATGGGGGCCAGGTGAAATAATGGACCGATTTCTACTAGTTTCAATACCATCCATCCTTGGGCCGAAAAAATATCATGTACCAAATTTTATCGAAATATCTTCAAAATTGCGACCTGTACTCTGCGCACAAGCTTTACATGGACAGCCAGCCAGCCAGACAGACGGACGGGCATCGTTAAATCGACTCAGGAAGTGATTCTGAGTCGATCGGTATACTTTAAGGTGGGTGTTGGACCAATATTTCTGGGCTTTAGAAACATCAGCACAAATCCAATATACCCTCCATAAGTCTGGGCGATGGAGATCTTAAAAGGTCCACCGGTATTATTACAACGAAATTACAGAATGTATCAGAATGCATTACAAATGCTGGGGGGTTACTCTCTATTGCAATGCGAAAGCAAATTCGATGCGTAAGAGTATCAATTTGTACGCTTATCGCATCGAATTTGCTTTCGCATCGCAATAGAGAGTAACCCCCTGTTTTAAATTATCGTATTTTCCTCCTCGTGTTCTCTACATTTAAAATGCAGTGAAGATACTGACATTATTTAAAAGTAGTAAATCTTCTTCGAAATTAATCACCCCTTTTGTGAATAAAAATTCCACATGAAATTTGTTCCCTTTTATTTTTTTTAACATTGAATTTTAATAGGAAAAATGTAAAAAGGGAACAAATTTCATGTGGAATTTTTATTCACGATAGGGGTGAATATAGTACATATTGATTAAACAATTAGATAATCTAAGTATGCTAGAGCGTTATCTTTTATTTCGGATGCCTTCTTGGATATTGAGAGGGAGTTCAAAAAAAAAAAAATAGACTGACTTCATAAATTCATAAAACCACTGTAATGCGTGATGTTCATAAATATAGTGGACTTAGCTTTGGCAATGCCGCAAATTCATTATTGCATTGCAATGCTTTTCAATGTGCAACATTTGGCATTTTTAACACTAACGGATTCTGTTATTATTAACCGCCCATTAGTGGAATCCTAAATATCTTGAGGAATCATGACAGAAAATCTGTCCTATCTGCGTCATGGAAAGGAGCCGGAAGTTCCTTTTAAAAAGTGTCCCAAATTTGTTTTGTTTCTTATTGCCATTTTAATTTAGTTAAATTATTACAAAGATGAAATCAAAGAAAACGAGACAACTAATTGGAAACTTGGATTATTATTTATGGACGGTTAATCAGTGAAGGTATATGCTTTGGAACGACGAAACAAAGATTAATCTCATTAGGCCTGCTGATCGAATACCTTACAATTTCAATGAGATCTGGCAAATTCTACACGACGCTTAGATAACGTCACATTTAATTTTTCTTGAATTTCGCGTTGGATGTTAGTGGATAATTTCTTTTTTATTGGCTGTTGAAAAATATCATCAGTCCTTTAAAAGTAGGTGAAAATCTAGATCTCAATAAAATGCGTAAAAAATATTTCGCTGCATAAAAGAGATAATTGTGTTTATTCTGTAGGAACAAACAAGTTTTAAAATTCACCTGTACAGAACAATGTAATGAAGTTCTACAAATAGTGCGCTACGTTACATGTACTGTTTGTCGGGGCTTTTGCTCCCGTTGGTAATTGATTTAACTAACTTAATTCATCGAGGTAATTTAGTGAAACTATAATGCAAATAGTTTAAAGCTATATCTTGTGCTTTAAAATCTAGCTTGTGAATTAAAAAACTTTAAAAACAATTGCATATAAAAATTTCATTAAAATTATAAACCAAACAAATTCCTGCCTCGCTATTAATGAAAACTGAAAGTTTATTTAATTTGCATATTAAATATTGCAAGAGAGAGAGAGAGAGAGAGAGAGAGTGAGTGTAGAGAGTGCATTGTACTCGAATATCCACCACAATAATACACATATTGTCATTTCAAGTTGCAGGCAACTTAAAGTTGTGGTTTGATAAAAAGCCAATACAAATAGCTCTGATGAAGCTTTCCAGCAGCAGCAGTAGCAGCACCATCACCAACAACTGATGAAATTCCATTAAAACTAACACATCTGCACAACTGATGACAGCAATATGCGACAATTTAAACGCTATTTTATTAATATTTTCTCTCATCTCTACGACTCTTAGTGAGTCAGTCAATTAAATCCAGTGATGTGTAAATTTAAAAATAACGATAATAATAATTTTTTGTTTTGTTTTCTTTGTTTTTCTGCTGCATTTTTATTATTTTTTAATAAAGTGCAACAATTCAATTTCATATTGTCCAATTGTCTGAGCGGCAAATAAAACAACGAAACAAAAAACCAGACAGACAAAAATAATAATAATAAAATATTTAATACTGAAATGGAAAATAAAAAAAACTGCACTTTAAATGTATAATTCAACAGTTTTTTTTTATAGTATTTGCTGAAATTTTGCATTATTTTATATAAAACCCCAGAGTCATTGCCACAGCAACCACATGTTGCCACACATACAGCACAAAGCGTGTGTAAAACTACATGACAAACTGTATGTAGTATATTTGTTAAGCTATTTGTCCACGATGGTCAGATATTACAACGTTGTCATATCTACCAATGTGCTATCAATGTACTGACATTGACAAATTTTTTAGCAAAAGGTTAATTGTCAGTTTACACGACTGTAAGAAAACTAACAATTTCATTTGAACACAATTGTTACACAATGAATTTATCTGTCAACCGAAATTGTCAGTTTACACGGTTGTCAGATTGTTGTGTGGCATTGTCAAATTTGTTTTACAGCTCTGTGTGTGTGTTTAAAAATTTTATTAATTCACACTTTAATTTAATTCTTTAATTTTCTTCCACTTTTTTCAAAAATTTTATTAATGCACACTTGTTTGTTTATTATTTATGTATATACAGAGTTGCATTTAGAAATAATTTCTATGACAATGCTGCCATTGGCAGATACATAAACTTTGTACATATGACAATGATTAGTGTTTGTCAATTGTCTTAAAACAATGACAATGACAAAATTGTGTGTTTATACGATTGTTAGATGAAAATATTTTTGTCTTCCAATGTACTGAAAATGCTTTTTCTTACAACGTTGGAAGGCAAAAATTTTAAGTTTACACGGTTGTTAGACATTTTCTGCACATTTTTCAGACAACGTTGTAATATCTGACATATCGTGGACACATAGCGTTATGCAGTTGTCCTAAAGACAGATATGTAAAGGTATTAAAAGTATTTGTTTTTTTCGTAATTAAATTTAGTTTCATTAATTTGTTTCTGTTATCTCAATTTAAATCAATAAGTAAATGAATTTAAAATATTATTTATTTATACAACTTTCTAACTGTTCAATTTATGTTAATTTATAAGTTCAATAATATAATAAAGTATTTAAATTTGTTTTATTTATTTTACTTTTCAGACATAAACAGGCACTTTCGTACAGTTCTGCTGTTAGGTTTTCTGTATCATAAAATCAAAACAAGTTCAGTTTTCGCTGTTAACGCCTTTTTGAAAATTATTATTTGTTCTTAATTAAGTTTTAAGGTGTTTTTATTTAATTTGCAACAAAAGCAATAAATAAATTGTCAATAACAATTTATTATTTAAGAATTTATTAATAAGACATTAATTGCAACAATTAAACATTTATATTGTTACAAAATGCCATAAATATTGTTGGTTTTATGCAAAGCAAATTAGAGTCTGACTCAGGAAATTATTGAACGGAAGACATAATTAAATGGTTAAGAAATATTGTTTGATTTACATGAAATTTTTATAAAAATAAAATTTTATTCAGAAATAATAAGAGTTACATGTTCTTTGTAAAAGAAAAAGTGCAGTTCTAGCTCAGTTCTAGTGCAGTTTCAAATTTCTTTATTTGTAATGCTGTGCGGCATATTAATAATACAGTGATACAAAATTGAATGAAATAGAAAAATCTGGGACCGGAAATTATTTTTCTTGTAAAAAACCAGTTTTTGTACCTTTGCGCACTTATAAGCCTGTAATTTTGTTGATCATGATCAGATTTCTTACTAGATTTGGAAAGAAGAAACTGAGATCTTTTGAATGATATATAATTTATTTAAGAAAACTTAAGAAATTTGGTTTTTATTGTCGAGCACACACAAATGTTGTAGATTTTTCAAATTTTCAACTTTGGTGACGTTTTTATACAATATTATTAAGAAAATCTAATACTATTTAATTTATTCAAAAAGTACGTTTATTTACGATTACAACGTAAGAAATTGAAAATCGAATCACAAGAAAAATAATATCCGGTCCCAGGTTTTTTGGACTGTCGCACCGTGTAATTATATAATAATATTTTTCTATTTAATAATGACAACCTTAAACTGAGAACAATATTTTCTGGTATTTTTTATCATAAAAATGATTGCCACAAACACTGTGCTAGTTAGAAAAAACCGACAAGCGGGCCGACTTTAAAGTGGACTAAAGTCGTTTTAGAAATTATTTGTTTTCTGGGCTGATTTCTGGTAAACTATGAAAAACACATATTGAACATAAATTGAAAATTGTTGTGATTTTGCAAAAAAAAAAAAAATTATTTCTAAAACGACTGCTCAGATTAAAAAAAATTTAGTCCTACTAAAAGAATGTTGTTGCCGTATTCTGTTTTTTTTTATTATTTAATTCCATTAACTAAACAGTTTTCAATTTACGCGAATATTTATTGCGCAACCTACTCCATTTTTTAAATAACGCTATATCTTGAAAACTAGAGCTAGCCACTGGATTCAGCGTACTCGATTTAGTTTTACCCACTAGGTGCTCCGTTTGTCGGTAAAAAAAAGTGTCAAAATCATATTACAGCAACCACAGTATAGTTTAAAAAATTGTAATACTATTGATATTATTGTGATGATCATGTACAAGTAAATATTTTTCTTGTTGTATTTTAAAAAATTGTTACAAACATGTAACTTCCGAAAATATACCACTCAATGCAAACATTTCCCAATACTTACTTCAACGGATTCCATTTTTTCATCCCTTGCAGAAAAACATTAAACAATAATCATATACATACATGTTAAAATACCACATTTTCTTGCCACTATTTCATAAAGTGATTTTTGCACAATGATATAAAATTTCACATGGCAACCAACACGAAGAAAAACGCATAAAAAGACAAAAATAAACCATTAAACACGGAGAGACTGACAGAAAAACCACAACAGCAGCCTTTAACGGCAGCTTAAACGGTCACCAAAACCACTACCAATCAGCAATGGATCAACAAACACATCAGCAATATCTACGACATAATTGTATGAGAGTGAGTAAAAGTAACAAGAGTATGATTTTGATGCATCAAAAGCATCAACAACAACTTTAATATATTAAGTAAGGAAACTTTGCACAATATTCCTTTTCATGTAACAACTTTTGGTACCAAAAACAAAATAATACCATTGCACTCTTGTATATACGTACTTCTATACAAATAACCCAGCAAACATTTTTTTCTCTTTAGCTGAGAATCAGTAAAATCAATTATCATTTATTCACTATGCCATATTGTACTGTAAACGTTACTAGATTTATTTATTTATCAGAAAAGTGATAAGGCTTTGTTCTGAGTTCATCACAGAATACTGCAGACACCACATAGCTATCTCAGATTGGGCAGGTCTTTCTTGACAAGTATTCCCACATGTGCTTTTCTTGCGTAAAACTAAACAAGCTTCTCTGTTTGCTAAGGACTTTGTCTGAGATCATCCTAGAAGACTCCAGATTGTGCGAAATAGTTTATCTTAAAGAAATCAGTGTATAACCTGGAATTCTAGTCATATATCTTGTTATACCATCAATTCCTGTGCGCTGAGAATTAGAGACATTTTATCATCCTATCATGGTAAGCAAGAGGCGTGATGTAGCCAGTCATTGGATTAAAGAATAACAGCAGCAGATTCAATAATTCCAGTGGAGTTAGATGTGATAGAGAGTTGAGAGTCTTAGGAGTGGTGCCTACTGCCAACGTGATCTCATGTATGATTTAGGGTAGGTGCGATCTACGATAGTAGGGATCCATATGCCAATATTGCAACTATTATTACGATGTTCATTCATTTTATCAGCTTTGTGCAACAAATATCTCTTTTATAGCTCCATGATAATTTTGAGTGCTGTAGTGGAATTCTGTAACTTTTAACAATAGCAAGAATTGTTTTCTTGTTGACTCATTTTGTCGTTTGCAGTAACGATTATGCGATTCTGTAACTTAATGTTAAAAATATTGTTACAATTTGGCACTATGTGGCACCTCTGTTAAAATAAACAAAAAGAGCTAAAAGGAATACAAAAAAAAAATTAACAACTCAGCTGATTGCAAACAATAACAAGTGTTGCTAAATAAGTTCGAGAATAGCAAAATCGCTTAATCAGTTGTTTAGTTTTTTAACAATGACAAGTGTTGTTAAAATAAGTTACAGAATTCCACTACTGAACATTACCTAGATATTTGTTACTGTAATAAGACCTTACATATGCCGCCGAGTAGGTCATAGAAATTGCGACAAGTGACTGCGAGTTCTCTTTAGAACAGGCTCTGCTGTTCTACGGATCAAGCTTAGTGATCCTTAGTTACGTGATATTGTGTATAATTATAATTCACCGATGGTCAGTGGTAACACCAGGATCGCTTACCGTTAATATTTCAGAGTGTTTAAGAAGAAGATAAATGAACTTTGAGGCTGGACTTTTTGTTTCTTAAATGGTCGTCGTTATGCACTGTTTGGCATATCTGAACGGCAATAAAATTCACACTGAGAAAAACCCGGTCGATTATTTTACAACTTGCGGCAGACACACTTTTTCCGGAACATTTATTTAGCATTACGCTAAGATATTCTAATTGTTTAATAGAGTAACTAATCTGGATTCCGGCAGGTCAAACAATTCCTTACTATGCCCTGGAGAAAATCTAAGAATACTTTAGGGCCTATAGGTATCTGGGGGGTTACTCCGTATTTCGAAATACAATGTTAAAAGTATACAAATTTGAATAATTTTCTTTTCGAATCGAAATACGGAGTAACCCCCCATGTTTTGAGCGATGTTGGGGTCGTGTACTATGAAGTAGCTCGGATAATTCTGGTCCCTGTAGATCAGGAGTGCCCAATCCCTATACTCTTCGTGCTCTTTTGTATTTGTAAAAACTCTTAGCTATAGGCTGTGTGTTTTGTATACTCATTACAGTACTCAGCACCAGCGTTGCCGTTTTTGGTTATTTCTAACCAAAATTGGTTATTTTTTTTCTCAATGTGTACATGTGTAGATTTTTTCTGTTTTGGTTATTTTTTTTTAATGAAAATATTTAGATTTTAAGACAATTAGTAATATATTGCAAGCAAAAGAATTGTGCAAAAATCAACAAAATGCCCATTTTGTTTGGTCTGCCAAAGACAAATTTCAAAACTCAAGCTGTGACATTTTAAGTAAAAGTGATTTCCATATTTATTGTAATATAATTACATGTTTTTTAGTATTTAAGAGAGTAACTTTCTAGTTCCTTATTTTATTGCCAATGAAAATTTTTTTGTTTTTATTATATACTTTTTATTTTTGTTTAAGACATTAAAAATTAATAATTAAACTTGCAAAACTTAATGTAAAGTATTGGAATTTTAAATTTTACAAATTGTAGCATTAGCTTATGTTTCTTTGCATTACTTTTTGCAAAATATGACGCTTAGTTTTTAAAAAAAATTATTTTTTAGTATTAGGAGTTGTGTTGTAAAATACGTTGTTTTATGTTTTTTTTTGTGACCTTAAAGTACAAATTATAGTTAAAATTACAAAAAATAAATAAACAGTACATGCATTTAAATTTGGTTATTTTTTTTTTTAATTTGGTTATTTTTTTCATAAATGTTGGTTACAAAAAATTTTTTTTCGTGGCAACACTGCTCAGCACTAGCAATACGAAATACACAAACATCTTTGCCTTATTTGTTTTTTTGTCGTACTTGACTCTATTCACGCAAGCGCAAAGCAACAACACTTTCGTATGCTCTACTGGTAAACATTGGTGACTGCGATCGTCAATGTAGATTTTGTTTTTGTTTAACGTATGATACCGTTTAAAAAAGTATGTTGTTTCTTTGTATGTATTGGCTTTTATAACAAAAAATACTGAATAAAAATTAGTTTTTATTTAAATGTATTGGTGTTTGCTCTTACATAAGCAACTTTTGGGCACTCCTGCTGTTGATGTTTTCTCATCAAACAAGATATTTTATTTGAGACATGGACTTCGGTTAACACTAGCATTTTAAATATGTCATATTTTTTAAATGTATCCAGGAAATTTGTACGAAAAACTAGTTTTACCCTTTTTATTGACATTCTTGACATGCAAATTTTCTATTTACTGGGTTGCTTGGAATTTGCTTAGTGTGTGAGAGAGAGACTTCTTTAAATGCTGCTAAAACAGCTTATGAAATACAGAACAACAACAAGTTTGTTAAGGTTGGTAATGTTCAAGAATAGAGTAATACATGTTTCTAGTTTATATTCCATAAAAAATCCGATTCTGCTTTCTATTAAGTAACATGCAACAAAAGACTTGAATCTTGTAAGTAAATTTTTATTGAACTTTAGGAAAGACAGAAATTTTAAATTATTTGCATTGTACAGTGTTTGTAAAAACATTAAAAATACGACCACTCAAAACCAAATAATTGTTAAATCAAAATAAATAATCAAAATAAATAAAATTAAAATATTTGGTACTTAAGGATCATAGACTTTTTTATAACAACTACTTAACTTCCATTCTAAATACATTTAAAAATATATATGTTAAACCTTTCTAGTTATTTAGATGTTTTAGACATTTATTTCATTGGAATAACTCTGCTGTCATCAGTTGCTTTATTTATTTATTTATATTAATTTTTTTAATTTATACAAATCTTTTTTCGACATACCAGAGCAGCAACTTGTCTTGTCAAATTAGCACGCGTCATAATTGAAATCAACCACAACCAGTTAAACCACTCAAATTTAAATATTTATCTTGAAAAATTAAATATAAAATTACGAGAATACAAAAACAAAAGTCGCCCCCTAAAATCCCCAAACAATAAAACTGATATCACACACAGTAAATTCTTATAAATTATCATAAACAAAAAAACCAAAACGAAAAGAAAAGATTGGAAAACATACTCATACATACAAACTTTCAAACAAATATTTAATACCTTTTATCTATAACGACAATCTTTAAAAATATGATTTTTGCCAAAAAAAAAAAATTTAAATCCAAATGAAATAAATACCAAGAGTAACTCTTTTGTTTGAAAACACATAAATACTCAATACAAAAAAAAAACACAAACCCCCAAATATTTAAGCGCAGTATTGAGGAACTTTTAGAGCCCTATCAAGAGCTGTGAAAGAAATTAAAATAAAAAAAAATATTAAACTAATTAATTAGGCCAAATTTATTTAAGCATTATTATAGCGTGTTCAGATATGAAACTTAATTGCGATAATCGCAATTGACGCCATTATTGAGCTCAATATTCCATATAAAATCTTAATTAATTATTGCGCAATAAGTATGAAATTGTTATAATATTGAGTAAGATTTCGAATGCAACACTGTTCACAACTGTGTTTAGTGAACAAAATTGTGTTTAGTGAAAGAAATCTTTAAAAAGTCAATGTGAAGGTAAGTTTGTTTACATAGAAACACAACAACCATATAGAGTATTTTTTGTATTGTTTTCAAACTGTCAAATGATTATTGAGTAAGCTGAAAATTGCGTATGCCTGAACACTTAAAATAATATTGTCAATTAACTGAATATTGACTCAATTAAGCGACCGCCTGGCCCACGATGTCGAACGATAACGTTCGCTTAGATAAGACTTAAGACACAAACTTGATTGTGGAATAAATAAACTTGATTAAGTAAAAAATATATACGATAAAAAGTTTGTGTCTTCAATTATTAACGATTTTTTTTTAAATAAATAAACGAATTCAAATATATTTTATTCAGTGGTTACGTGTTTTTCGGCAGATATTTGCCAAGTGTGACCTAACCGTTCCTTTACTCTAATCATATGTTATTCAACTATTTAAATGTTTAAATTTTTATTGACACACTCCTTATTTTAGCAATTTTCACATTAATGGGTAATTTTTAAAGTTTTCTGTTTTTTCTTAATCAAAAGTTGTTAAACTTTAGATATTTATTATTAGAGAAAAAGTTTTAATTGGCTTGAGTTCTTTATACTACATTGCCACGGTACATGCTTCGCTCTCTATTCATGCTTCACACCCCAATCATGAGTGAAACAACCTGCTTCACCATACAAAATTTTAAGAGCAAATCAAGTAGATTCATATTGACTAACTAATTTCCACTCAGTTTTTTTGTCCATTAAAAAAAAATATTTTCCACAAATTGTAAATTCTGTTTTTTTTATTCTGTTTGTTTATTAAAAACAACTGTCAAATCGAATCAAGTTTTTTGGTCATATAAACAGCATGATTCAGAGAACGTAGCAGGTGATTCAAGTCGTCGTGGAAACATAGTATTAATCGAGTAATTCAAAGAACACCATTGTAAAGTAATATGAAAATCTCTCTCGTAAATTTTTGTAATGTCTATATCTGCTGTAGCGTGCAAATCCAGGAATTTATTTTAATTTTGTCCACACTACTCGTATACAACGAAAGAAAAAAGAGCGATAGACACAAAGCGTAGTAAATTTCAAATTTATGTTAATCGAAATCAAATTCAAATCGTATCAAAATTTGTGATAAAACCCAATAAAATTCTTAATGACAGCAATTCTTTAAAAGCAACTGAACTACGTTCGTATGACTGTCAGCACATAGTCGTACTATGTACATTTGAAATGTTTCGTAATAATTATTGTTGAAGTTAAAATTGAATTTTAAATTTCAAATAAGATTTACAGATTTTTTTTTTTGCATATTTTGATTTTTATTATTATTTTTTTTTTTTATAAAAAAGAAAAAAAAAACAAATACAATAGTTTTGTTATTATTGTTTGTTGTTATTTAAATATTTATCTCGACATGCAATGACACTTTAATGATATTTATCTTGTATCTGGATTTATACGAGTTTCTAACTCTTTTTTTTTATTATTAATTTAAACAGTATTATAGTTCTATTTTATTACAAATTCATGTTATTTGTTGCTATTTTGTTGTTGTGGCAAATTCTCTTTTAGTTTTTGTTGTTTAATATACACAAAGTTATTAAAATTTTAATGATAAAAACTAATAATACTCGTAAAATGTAATGTAGTTGTTTGTAACAATTTTTGTGTAAACTAAATACTCAAACAACATTGTTGTAATTGGGTAATTGTCGGCTATATTTCCGTCTTGTTTGCATGTCATTTAATATGCGTTTTTGGTGTTTTTTTTTTTATTTTTTGATTTGCGATTTTAAACGGAAGATTTAAATCTAATTATGATTAGGATAATAAAAACTTGAATTATTATTGGAAGTTTTAAACGTGACTCTTAATTGGACTTTATAGCTACTAGATTTTAGCCGGCAATTTTTACACGAATATAAAAAAAGAAAGTATAGTCGGTCAAGCCCGACCATATTATATCCTACACCCAGTATATGTATAAAACAATTTTTCAAAAACGAGCTCTATATGAGAGATATTACCTATTATGGACCGATAATCCAAAAATTGAGTGTCATAATTTCTGTGAATATGATATAAATATATAAATATATACATAAATACTTTCAAAAGATTGATGAAGGTTAAAGTGAATTAGGGAGAGCGTCTTATATGGAAGTTTCGACTAATTATGGACCGATTAAAATTTTTGAAAAATTTGTTTATTAATACTCGCAAGAGGAATATTTCTCATTTAATAAAATAATTTCTTAATAAGAGAAAAACCTTTTATACTTAAATAAAGACCACTTTTTCAATTGTTTTTAATATTGAACTCAAAACATAGAATTTTAAACATCCTTTAACTTTCTGTAAATTCATAGTCCAGTCCTTCAATTGCTAGAGAAGTGCAGCACAGGATAAGAACTAGTTGAGCTTTAGAAGTAGTGTTTGTAAAGCACTTTGGCATGTTGGAGCCAAAACGTAAAAAAAAAATTAAAATTTCAGAACAAAATGTAATTTCATTAAAACAAATAAACATTATAACTCAATTATTTGATTCCCTAAAAAAAATCAACTGATGCCAATCACACCTAATGATGGAAATAATAATTTATCATTTTCAATCGAATTCTACGAAAAAAGAAAACCTCTTTAAACAAAAAAAAAAAGCGATAAAACACAAACGCCCACAATTAAATTAAAAAAAAAACAGCAACAAATTAAATAAAATATTGCAAAAAGCGATCAAAAAATATAAAATACAACAAAATTGTACGTGTTTGTTGTCGTTTAGAATTGAAATTATTATCGCTGTAAAAGTAAATTTTGTGTAGAAGGTTTTATTTTGTATTTTTCATTGTTGTTGCTGCTGATAATAATTTTTATTGCCTGTATAAAGTTGTATTTGTAGAATAAACTTTACAAACACACACACACACAGAGAGCAAATAATACTTTTATTTGGAATTTACTGTGATTTCTTAGTATTTGTGAGAATATAACACTGCAAAGATAACGAACGAAATTTCATTTTGAAAGTCAGTAAATAATGGAAATAAATGCGAAAATTGTTTATAAAAACAAAAAAACAAAATGGCTTTTGCTGGTTTGTATCAAGTGAAGCCTGCAGATATCTAAACCTTGTGGCATTGGTTGGCTTTGTCCCCCCCCGAAAATAAAATAAAAGTTGTTAAAGCAGCTGATGGTAAAGCTAAAACTAAACTAAAACTTAAGCTGAAACAGAAACAGAAACTGAGCTGTGACCTAAACTGCTGAGTGATATCAGTTGTAAGATAAAACAGAAATGCGAATACGAAATAAAGTCATTCATATGGAAATTTTGTTTGACTACTACGAGGGTGGCGGGCAGAAGTCCTACTCAAAATTTAATATGTTTAATCACTTGTTGTATAATTATCTTTTAATGTGATTTAAGGAACTGATTATTTTCTCGTGTCTCTAAAAGTCTGTGTCCTTGAATTTCTGTCCTAGTAGCGCCCACAGAAAGAAATAATCGCTAAAGTTATTTGCTTAAACTGAAACGTATTTTATCGCAATTTCACAGCCCTCGTTATTACACGTAGAAAAATCCTCCGAATAAATATACAACAAAGACTAGGGGGATGAGGTCCCCACAGTAGTGAGAGCGCAGAAAAAGATGTACATGTTAAAAATTTACAGAAATATCGCGTGTTTAAACAACTTCAAGATTGTTTCAAGAGGATAAACCATGTTTTCAGGTGCTACTTACTCTATTCATATGGAAATTTTTTACTGCTGCTGCTGCTGTTTTGTTCTTCTCCATCTATTTCCCAATACAAACACATGGCATATATAGGTAGTACTCTACTCCTAGTGCAAAAAAAAACTAAACTTTATCTGTTCTAGAAAATAAAATATTTGGCGCGAAACGTGTTCTTGTGACTGTCTTATATTGTTGCTAAAATCTATTTTTTATTTAAGGTTTTAATGCACGTTTCGTTTTTTTTTTTATTATTATTTTGCTTTGCAACAACGAAAAAATGGTACATACAATAAAAAAATAAATTTTAACTCGTTATCACCAGCAAGCAATTCCAGCCAGCTAACCAACCAATCGTGCTAAGAACATAATGAAATTGCCAATACAAAAAAAAAAAAAAAGTGCCAAAAATAGATATAATAAGAGGGATTTATTTAACACACTCACCTAACTATTTTCTTTTGTAGTTGAAGAAAGAAAGAAAGAATAAGCAAATCTGTGTTGCCTTTTACCACTATTTTCTTAAAAGTTATTTCATCATTTGAGACCTCTATCATAGTTATAAATATGCCAATACAAAAAGTATAGTTGTAAACCAAAAATTGTTCTAATTCTTTCCTTAATAACAAGGGAAAATGTTATTTCTTGACAGAAATAGAGAATTATATTATTTTGAAATACAATAGCTTGAAATTTGCTTGAGCTCAAACATATTATGATACCAGCTTAATCATAATATGTTTATGTGAAACAACAATACAGGTTATGATCCTAATATACGAGGGCGGTTCGGAAACTTCTAAGCCTAGAACAGAAAGCGCGGTATAAACAGGAAAAGTTAAATGTTTTGGAAACTTCCATCTGTGCTATGAATACATGTTAAATTTCTTTACGATCTTGCAACTCCTTCATATAGAAACAGGAGTTCAAAAAAGACGCATGCGCGATTTTTTTACAATGGAAAAATTAGGAATTAGTGGTGTCATTAAATATTTATATAAAAATAGTTTATCGGGACACGAAATGCATAATGAAATGGTGAACGTGTTAAGTGAAAATGCTGCTTCATATGCAACAGTAAAAAACTGGGTTGCTGAATTTAAAAAAAAAAAAATTCTCAAGCATGTTTGCATACTTTTAAGAAAAATAAAACCTCTCTATTACGAATACATTTGTCAATAGCCTCGTTATAACGATTTTTTATTCACTGCAGACTAACGAAATAGAAAGAATTATTTACCTCTATTTAACGAATTTTGTCAACTTACAACCTTTGCATAAAGATTACCATCAATTAAAAAATTATTGTGTTTGCAACGACAACGTCGCCAGCAATCCTACATTCATAGCCGACAGCAGCATGCATTAGAGTAACGGCTGAAATGTTTGAAGAAAAATTTATTTTTGAATTTTAAAACTACAAAATACAGTGTTTTCCTTCAAATGTGTTTTGATTTATTAGCGGAAATCGTTCGCTATAACATGGTAAGCAGATGATGATTAATATATGTACATACAACATTTTTTTATTACCTCGTTATAACGAATAGAAGTGCAACTTTACCTCGATATAACGAACCACATTGTAACGATTTACTCGATATAACTTTTTTTCTAATAAACTTAAAATTCGTTATACCAAGGTTGAACTGTGTTCTCTTTCCGTGCTAGGCTAAGAAGTTTCCGAACCGCCCTCGTAGTTACAGTGTAATTATAATATGATTGAGGCAGCCATAAAATTATTGAGCCCAATTAAAATATGATTGGGTTAAACCATAGCATGATTGGTCCCAACCATATTATGATGCCAGCTCAATGTAAAATATTTTGAAATATAAAAAATTTATTAATTATAACATCAATACAAAGAGTGTCGATAATATCGAACAACTACATTAGAAATTATATGAAATTACTTTTTCTCTTTGCCACAACCAACATTTATTACTAGCTTCTAGCTAACACAAACATTATTTCGTTATGTTTTGTATAAAAAATGCTCTCTAATAACGAAACACCATAAAAAGTTCAAACAAACAAACAAACAAAAAAAAAAACTGATGATGGTAATGATGAAGAAGATGAATGTTTTATTATCATCTAGAAAACAACAGATCAAAAACAAAAGCTCTTTTCATAACTCAAAACACTCCTCCTAAGTGTATAACACCATCTTTCTCGTCTCAAGTTTTACTAACAAAAACTTCATGTTTATTAGTCTGGCCGACTGTCTTAAACTGATCATAACACATTCTTGTGCCCTTTAGACTTAAGACACTTCTCTCTACTCACACAGCTTTTTTTTTGTTTTGTTTTATAATATTTATGTTCTGACCAAAGCTGATTGATATTGACATCATCTTTATTTAACTCAACGAGCCGTGAAAGTGTTATAATGCAACCGTACATTAAACGCCAAGAAGTCATCTTCCCGAGACCCACACACACACTTAAACAACACAGACAATTACTTCTCATGTGGTTTAGTTTATTCGAGGAACTATGCATGAGGTTGAGATGTGTTTGATGATGATGATGATGGGCGAACGTCCATCATCGTCATACTTTTTTATGTTGGTTTTGTTTAAGACTTTGTAAATGTTTGATTTTTTTTCTTGTGTTGTTTTATTAAAATTACATTGTAGCAAGTAGATCTTTGATTGCAGGTTTTTGTCTTGTTTTCGGAAATAATAAGATCGGCGGAAGAAATAAAAAAATGAGCAAAATAATCCTAATCATAGCTTAAGTTATTAATATTTTATAAACAATTCGTTAAGTAATAACATACTAGAAATGTACTGCTTGTTGGGGAATCCCCCGACTACTTTTGAAAGTATTAAGCTCCTGGGGCACTAATACAACTCTTGATATTTATATTAGTTTTACAATAAATGAACTTTTATCTAAGGAAATGAATGAATTTTATGGATTTATTATTTTGTAATTAACTAGCCACTATTCGTTTTTATGTTATAAGAAATTAATTTTTAATGGCTTTGCTATTGCAAATTGTTAAAAACTTAGCTTTTAAGAGTGTTGGCACGTGAGGTACAAAAACCGCTTTTGATTTTTAAGTTTTTTTTCTTTTTTTATTTATTCTAAACAAATTTAATTATTACAAAAAAATGATTGCCTCAGCGTCCATAGGGACATTTTTGAGGCCAGTTGGCAAATAGTTTAAAATCTTATCAAATTATTAAATTTATAAGTATTTGCAAAATATATACATAGTTAGAATTAAATTAAAAAAGGAATATTATAAGTAAATTATTAATGGCTTTGATATTTGTTAATGCATAATTTTTAAGAAAGTATTATATTATGCAACATTTAAGACTTATGACACCTTGGGAACAAAAGCCGCCCCTCGTTTTTATGCCATAAATAAATAATTTTTAAAGGCTTTGAAATTTTATAAATAATTCGCGTTAATAAAATACAATTTTTAATGTAATGGCACCTGGGGCACAAACACCACACTTGATTTTTTCTTAGAAATAATGATTTATTAATGGTTTTGATATTTGTTATTGCATTATTTTTAAGAAACTATTAAAAAGTGCAAAATTTTGCAAAATTTAAGAGTAATGACACCTTGGGAACAAAAACCAGCTCATTTTTATGCTATAAATAAATAAATTTTAATAGCTTTAAAATATTTTTTAAAAATATGTTTTAATATACGCGTTAAAAGTGCAAAAATTACAAATTGGCACCTGGGGTACAAACACCACTGTTGGTTTTTATGTTATAAGAAGTGAATTTTCTATTGCTTTAATGTTTTAATGTGTTATTTTTAGGAAACAATTAAAAGGTGTTCTAAGTGTGATGACACCTGAAGAACAGATATCACTCTTCGTATATTGTTATAATAAAAGCATTGTTGAGAACTGTGAAATATTTATAACACAAGTATTATTATTTATAATATTATATAAAATTATATAAAATATTATCCAAAATATGGGCAATTGGAGCCACTTTATTGATTAAATCACCCTTATTCCAGTTGTCGTCATCGATATCGTCATCGTTTTTTAGTCGACATCACTTCGTATCGACATCGACATCACATCGACACTAAGTTGGTATTCTATAAACATCTTGCGACGATGACGACTGTTTATCGATTTTTGTAAACACATCTCTAATACTTGTCAGTTGATTTATTTTGTTTTGGTATTTGATGCGAACAAAATATTTTCAGTTTGATTAAAATTTTAATTTTTGTGGTATATTACATTTGTTTCATGTTTTTGTGCAAAAATGTTTCTTATTTGCGAATCAAATTCTGAATCAAATTCGGATTCGAGTGATGAACAAAATAAAAGAAACCTAATACTACAAAGAAATCAAACAGGAGTCCGACATCTTCAATTTGCCAGATAAAAATATTTTTTTGCAATTCTTCTACAAGTTTTTCATATTGTTGTAGATTTGTTACTTTCTTTTTTTGCTGTTCTTACATTTTTTTAATTTCTTCAAAAATTTCTTTAAAACACTTTAGTCGTTAACAAAAATTATGACGATAAGAACAGAGTCGCATCAACACAATATCGTCATCACATTTTCTTACAGAATACCAAATATCTGTCAATAGTAATCGACAATCTTCAATAACGACAACTAGAATACCAATTTGAAACAAACGATACAAAACGACGTCGTTAAGTGTCAATGACGACAACTGGAATAAGGGTGAATATGTCTTTCGCATATAAAAGTAATTGAGGTTACTTGAGAAATTAATGAAAAATAATCAAAAGCTTATATGTAATTGACAAATTGTAACAAAGTTAAGCATACAAATTAAAAATATATTTAAAAAATTCAAAGGTATAAATATAATATAACAAACAAGTGGCTCCAATTACCCGTTCTAGTTTTGTTTATAATCATTCCTTATTAATATTGATAAACCTTACTAAAATTAATAAACACTGTTTGGTTTAAAATAATTCCCTTGTTTCTATAACCTTTAAACCTAGATTAACTATCAACAGTTACTTTTTAACCTCACTTTACACAACAAACAACTCAATTTATAACGATTTGTTAAAAAAAACAACAAATTTCATTTAATTTGTACTTGAACTATTGCAAGTGCATTTCAAATATTAAAATTTGCTACAACACTCTCAATAGAAAACGGTATTTGTAAATTTGTAATAAAAACAACCTAAAACAACTAATAATATTTAATATAATAATCGTGTTTTATAAGCAAAGAAACAGCTAAAACCAGCAGATAATAAGTTTCTTATGAAAAATATAATGAAATCGTTTATTAAAAATCGTGATTAATTCACACCCCAACCAGCGAAGAAAAAAAATTAATAAAAATTATAATTTTTTAAACAGATACAAGCTTTACAATAATACAAAATGTTTATAAATATTGTGTTAAAATAATTATACCGGAGGCCAAAAAACACCTTTGTTAACAACAGTTAAAGTTTAATAATAAAAAGTAATAGTTTATCTAACAGTAACAACTAGCTGAATTAAACGTCCAATAATGCTTTTGAAAAAAAAAATTGGGTGAAAATTTGTTAAAACTACATATATAATTCCTAAACACACCAACACTTTTAATCACTACATGAATTAAAAATTGTATTCATGTAGCTACAAAAACAAAATAAATAACTTTACAAGATATGAATGAGCTGGCACCAAAAATATATTCAAAAAACTAATTGGTAATACAATTATTTTTTAACATGAAACCTAAGAAAGAAGTTAACAACTAACAGCAAAAACAGCTTAGGATTTAATTTCAAACTAGCAGGGAAACAGTAGAAAAACCCGTTAAATAGGAAAGATGTAAAGTCTTGTTTTTTTTTTTTTTTTGGAAAACAACAGAAGTAACCACATTCAACACTCGATTTTTTAGCACTTCTTTAAAGGAAATTATAAACAAACTACAGTCACAGCAAATATGTTAGTAAAGGGCAGTTTACATATTTACACAAGTAATATGATCTGTCGCAAGATTATATGGCTTGCATTTTCTGCACGAAAAGTGGCCCCTGTGACCCTGTGCCCCAGGTGCATTACTCATAAAAAATCTGCTCTTTTCATAAATTTTAAGAATTTATCCAAAATAGTTGTTGAAAACATACAAAATGATCCTATTATAACTTTAATACGTATAGTGGATCTTGTACCCCAGGTGCTTCACTCTCACAAAACGTGTTATTTCCTCAGTCCATGACAAAGGCTTTGATTGTTGTGTTTTGAAACGAATATTGAAATTAGAATGCAAAATATAGAGAAGTAAAAGGGCCATACGCCACTCTTTTTGGTTAGAAGTTTCATTATATCAAAACAAGTGAATTTTTGTTTAAAATAAGATTTGTTAACTATAAAACTGGCTCTAGACCATTGCAAAGCCACCTTTATTGAAAGTGTGACACCTGGGGCATCAACGCCTCTACTCGTTTTTGTATTAAAAATGTCAATATATCATGGCTTTGATACTTTTTAATTAATTTATTTTATTTAATAAAAGTTTAAAAACTTTAAATACAAGGTGGCGCAAAAGTAAACTTCCGATGTTTTTTGGCTGTCACCGACCGATTATTGGTCAAGTAAATAGTCAGCAATATTCCGCGTTCTGGAGCAGTGTAGCGTAACATTGTTTATTAACGTGTATTTCGCATGAGTTTACCACACAAATGTCAAAACAGAACTAACATTAGGAGCCTCGCAAAATTTATAGCATTTTCTGATAGGAAGATTACTTTTGCGCCACCTTGTACACAACTTTTACGAGTGATGTCACCTGGATGCTTAATAATAAATTTTTTTGAATTCCTTAAACAATATGATTTACCAAAATCTGATCAAAATTAATACTACATAATAATAAAATGCAAAATATAATGTTAAAGGGGGATCATACACCACCATTTGCTTAGAAGTTCCGTCCTATTAAAATATTAAAATTAGAAGAGTTGCTTTTGTGTGCACTCATAAAATGGGTTATTTACACATATTTCAAATACTTTACCATACAAATTATATAACATATATGAAAGATTTGAAAAATTGAGCTTAAAATAATATAAAAACATATAGTAAGTAGTATAGTATAGGCTTTTATGCCCCAGGTGCATGACGCTCACATAATCTATTATTTTTACACATTTTAAAACCTTTATGCAAAAAATTTCTTTAGCAAATCGAAAATATTCGTATTATAACTTAAAATCTAACAGTGGCTTTTATACCTCACGTGCAACACTCTTACAAAATCTGTTATAAATGCAAATTTTAAGCATTTATCCATAATAATTCTACAATAAATATTAAAACCATTAAAAATTTAGTTTATATAACATAAAAACGAAAAGTGGCTCCTGTTGCCCAGGTGCATTAGTCACACAAAATCTGTTCTTTTCATAAATTTTAAGAATTTATCCAATATAGTTGTTGAAAACATGCAAAATGACCCTATTATAACTTAAATACGTATAGTGGATCTTGTACCCCAGGTGTTATTTCCACAATCCATAATACCTGTACAACAATTATCAAAACCATCAAAAATTCACTTTTTATAACATAAAAACGGAGAGCGGTATTAGTTCCCCAGGTGTACCAATCTCAAAATCTATTTTTTACATTTCAAAAATTTATCAAAAAACTTGTGTAACTAATATCAAAGCAATCAAAATTTCCTTTATAATAAGAAAATAAGAAGAGTGCTCTAGAAACCCCAGATGCCAGCTGTACTAAACAACAATAAATTTTCTTTTTCTTCTTATATTATTCACAAATTTCTTCGAGTGCTAAAACTCCCAAAATAATAATCATTACTGCAATCATCATCTTTTATTTTCTATAACCATTTTTTTACTTTTTTCACTTTTTTATATTGTATTTTAGATGTCGAAGTCACTGTCAGCATTAAATAAAATAAGAAAAATATCCAAAGAAAAAAATTTACACGAAAATATTTATCATTCATCACTGGCAATTTTTTTCCATATAAAAAACAAAACAATTGGAAACAATGAGTTACCAAAAACAAATCACTACAAATAATATTATAAATAAAAACCAAAACAATAAATACAAACATTTTTAATACTTTACAAATAATATTAGGACAGCAGCAACAACCACAACAGCAGCAATAACAATAACAAAAAAAGGTTAAAACCCCAATCAACGTCATCATCATCATAAGCATCTTGCACAGAGAAACAAGAAAAGTTTAAACGAACAGGACTGGAAGCAGAAATGAAGGATGCCAAACAATATTGGTGAAATATGTAAAGCCTGACAAGGGTTAGGAAGATTTTTAAGTGATCAATGCAAATCTGTATCGGAATGTTGCCTAAAAATGGGAAATTATTATAAACTATTGCTACCAGAAGACTTTTAGGGATCATACGCGAAGTGACATTTTTAATAATGCTCTTTCAGCTTTCTACGGTGTCTTCTAAACGGCATTATTGCCACAGTAGCTAATATTCTTTCATCATACCTATTTTAATATACAAATTAAAACAATAAAAACATGAGTTTTTGTAAAAGTTACACTTATGATAGCAAACGTGACATATTTTCAAAATAAAAATTAAAAGTCTCAAATAATAATTTTATTTACTTTTTTCTATTTGTCGTTGGAACAGCATAATTTTGATTGGAATTTAAATTTACAGCCACTTGATAGGTACAAGAACGCGACAGGGAATAAACATTTCAGTACTTTGTACAATTATTTTGTATGAACTGCTAGTTGATAGATAATAAATACTAAAGAAATAATAATCAGTATTCTTGTCAATGTTTTCATGATGACAACTATTGAACTACAAAGTTAAATACAGCTGATACTAGAAAGTTTGCAAAACTTTAAATATTATTTACAGTGCACTCGGGGTATAGTAAACACTTTGTAATATGAACTACCCGATATAATGAACTGGCTATTTTTTACATTAGTTACTCTAAATAGTGAACTCCACAAACCTCTATAAAGTGAACACAGTTTTTTGCACAGTGATTGAACACAGAAAAGCTAATTCTCTTGTATATATTCATTGTTTTTGCATTCTTTTCTTGTTTTAATACACATTTAAGCAGATGACTTCAGTTCAAAATTCGATCTTGACACGTGCTTACATGTAAATTGATTAAAAAATTCGTGCGCAAAAAAAGTAATTTTCTTTCCATTAAAGTGAAACAAGAAATTCTAAAAGAACTAGAAAATGGAGTAGAAGCTACTGTTCTTGCAAAGAGATTTGATGTAGCAAAATCCACAATAAGTGGCATAAAAAAACAAAAACAAAGTGGTAGCCGGAGTTCCATGCTTAAGTAAAAGTGCCCTTAACAGAAAGACATTTCGAAAAGCAGAATATCCGCGTCTCGAAAAAAGACTTTTCAATTGGTTTTTAAACCAGCGATCTAAACACTTACCAGTAAGCGGTGAAATGCTTATGCAAAAAGCCAAAACACTGCATGAACTATTGAACGAAGCGGGTGGTTTTAATGCAAGTCCAGGCTGTCTCCAAGGCTTCAAGAGTCGATACGGAATTCGGTTTTTTTATTTTTCTTAAACCGTATATAGTGAATTTCTTGATATAGTGAACAGGCCTATGCATTAATTAGTTCACTATATTCCGAGTGCACTGTATATATTTATTATTAGTTTTCAGTTTATTTGATCTTACATGAAAGCAAACAACGTTTATAAAATAAATAATACTCGTTCAAAAGAAAGTAAAATGCATATACCGAATTTTTAGTGGTTCCATTTATTTCTACAAATATTTTAACAATGTGCTCAAACCTTTAAGATGATTGAAGAAAGCTTAAACAAAGAACTTATAAACTATTTCATAGAAAAGGCGAAATACTTGTTTGTTATTTATTTTATTTAAAAACCAATTCGCACCTCATAAATCAAAAATCGTGTCTAATCCACATTATAACAAACAGCAACAGTAATAGTAACAGCAACAACTACAGCAATGATGATGATGACGATGCAACTGATGATGCATCAGTTGCAATATATCGACACGGTCTAAAGCATTGGCATCAGTTGCAATTGTAACTATAACGACGCCATCTATCGCGCTCATCGACTGCTCTGACTCATTCGTTTTTAAGTGCCTTTTGAGGAGGTGGAGGAGGATGACTTTTTTTCAAAAACTTGTTAACAACATTTAATGGCATTTGGGTATAAACGACATTAAAGCTTAGAAGAAAACCTTTAGATTGTCGTAGTTTTTAGTATACATATTTATATTTAGATGGGTATGGTTTCATTTGGTTTTAAAAAAATTCAGTACATTTTGGTAATTTATATTGATTAATGTTACTTTCTCATTTTATATTATTTTTTGAATTTAATAAAATTAGTGGGAAAATTTATTAATATTTTTATACTTCCGAACTTTATGTTAAAGATTAACACAGAATTTTAAAGAATACTTTAAGAAATTGTAGATAATCGTCCTAAAAACGACACCTTGAATTGTCATAGTAAAATGGTAAAATTCATACGCCAACGCCTTATACAATAAGGGTGAATATCACAATGAAATGCAAGGTCCAAGTTCCATACGACCTTCGTCAGCATTCTTTGGGTACTGTGACATCAATTTTAAACAATATACACATATTTAACTCATTTTAATTATAAGCGAAAAACTCGCGAATTCTATTAATTCCAAAAGAAAGGTAAATACATGAAATTTTTCACAAATAAAAATAAGTGCAGACCAGACGAGTTTACCTATAGAATAATGATTTGATATTAGGTAACGGTTAACAAAATCTAGTTTTGTTAAAATTTGTTAAGATTATTGGCATTTTACAGCTGATGTAAATTTTAAGTTAAAATATGTATGTATGTTGAGAATTCCTTGCGTTTTGAATTTTTAACGTATTTCAACATTTAACAACTATTAAAAAATTACAGGCAAAACAGAAACTCTTCATATGCATACAACTATTTAATGATTCAATCTGATTGCTATCATTTAGCTATAAATCATTACAATATAAAAATTGTAGATTTTCGTTTTTACTGTTTTCTTTTTTTATATTCGCATTTGCCCAAAAACCTTTCAATTTATAGTTCATTATTTTGATTACGAATCCCACCTTGCCATAAATAAATTCTCCCTCAAACTAAAGAAAGAAAGAATGAAAAAAAAACTACAACTATGTAGAGGAAATCGGAGATCATTACACTTAGAGAAACGATTTAGAATAAAATAGTGAAATAAAATGAAACGTAAGTAAAATGATCTTATAAAATTTGTATCAATTTTGAATACCTTCTTGAAATTATCATACAATCATAAAATAAAATTATTTTTTGGTAATATTTCTTAATGATTTTTTTATGTTAAATTTTAACCACAGTTAAACTTAAACTAAATTAAAATTTGTTAAGTTCCAACATTCTTCTTACTTTCTGTTGCTGTTCTGTTCCGTGTCGTTCTGTTGTTAAATTTTTGTAGTTAGTTTTTCCGTATAAACGTATCAGCTGTTTTTTTCCAGACATAACCTCATTCTGTCTACTTTACGATATAATAAAGTTTCACGATTTTTTTTTTTAAATATCCGTGTTTTATTTAATATTTAAAAATTGCGTTCTAGTTGGGACATCCTTTACAATATGTCATTACTTTCGACTAAAGTAATGAATTTTTCGTCCTCCATCGTTTGTTTTTTATATTTTTATAACTTGAAAATTTTTGTAATAAACCAAACATTTTTTTGTTGTGCAGATGTCAGCTGTTTTGTGCTGTCACTTACAATTACTTAGCAAATTTTTGTTTTCAACAGGTTCGTCCGCAATGGCACGGAAAGTAACAAAACAACTAACGACTTCTACACATTTTCTATTTAACAGAATCAAGTCAGCTGATTCGGAATGAAACAGAAAGTAGAGATTAATTCTGCCTTAAGCCTTAGTCCCGATTTACACGAAAAAAAATATTTGATGCAATTATTGCCTTAAAATTTCTTTTATTTTTACACAGCACAAATTTTTTCTTAAATCATTCGTATTTTTATTTAAGTGAGAGTAGGCACACATTTGTACTCGTATATACAATGTGTTACTCTCTCATTCGTATGTAACAAGCAAGTACCCAGCATACCATTTTAGGAGCGCTCCGAAAAAGGAGTCAGAAAAAAGTCCAAAAAATTTTTATTTCTATCATACCCAACAAGCCATATGAGTCCGAAAAGAGTCTTTTCTGACACCTTTTTCGGAGCGTTAACGCTCTTTATGAGCCCAAAAAACAATCATAATTGCTCCGAAAACCTTCAGAAAAGAGGGTCATTACATTCGAAAATAGTCCGTCAGAAAGAGCTTTTAGATAATGTCAGAAAAGAGTTTTTTATGAGGGTTTTTTTGGGCTCTGAAAGAGCTCTTAGATAATGTCAGAAAAGAGTCTTTTATGAGGGTTTTTTTGGGCTCTTAAAGAGCTCTTAGATAATGCCAGAAAAGAGTCTTTTATGACGTTTTTCTTGGGCTCTGTGTAATCTTGTTTTTATCATTCTGTGTGCTACAGCTATGTTGTTTTTTTGTTCAAAGCACAAATAACAGGACAACAACGCTTTGGTACACACATAATTAAGTGGAATTTCTGAGTCATATTGCGTGCCGACTTAGGCCCATTATTACAACTTGGCAATAGTTAAAGGTATGATGTTATCGGACAGATAAGAAGTATTTGGTTATTATAAGTTTACTTTAATCTAAACCGACCGATAAGCTAAAGGGAAGATCATCTTGCCTTTAATTTTATAGTGAGGTTTATGTATTTGAAGTTGCCTGAAAGTTGTTCTGAAAAATTGACAACTTTATGAAAAATAAATTAATTTTAATTTTGTTTTGCGAATAAACAATTTGATAAACAAAAATGGAAAGCAGACGTTTGATTTATATTTTTTTCACAAACACAAAAAATTTACTGTTTCTTGTCAGTAATTTGTCAAAAGTAATCGGTTTTTAACTGGTATTGCCATATTTTAGAAAAAAATTATTTTATTTTACAAGGAAGTTGTAATAACGAAAAATTTTAAAGGTCACTTTATTCCTCACTTTAATTAAAGTTACCTTTTATTATTAAGAACATTAAAAGCAAGTTGTAATAATGGCCCTTAGGACAGTAACAAGCAAATTTTTCTTTAGCTCCGAAAATGCTCTTTTGTTGGACTCTTATCTGACTTCTTTCTTCGGAGCGCTACGAAAATGCTCTTTTGTTGGACTCTTTTCTGACTCCTTTACACTTACACTCAAATAATTTTTCAGTTGCCAAAATTAAAGACATTTTTTTATTTTAGTATTTTTATTTGATTTTTTTTTTGCAAATTTGCAAAATTGCAAAATTAAATTATAATTTATTTAATTATACATATTTATGTGCATATATTATTTTATATTATTTGTATATATTTTCTTTCGTTGTTAATTAGTTTATCATTAAATTTTAATATTAATAATTGAAAACAAAAGAAAACATATATGTACAAATAATATTAAATAATAAAATAAACATAATGTATAATTAAATATTTTTTGACTTACAATGCGATGACAAATCAAGCATTGTGCAGCGCCATCCATATTTTCTATAAAAAAATCATTTTCCCATTTTTCAAAAAAATGCGCAGCGAGATCAGACAGCGAAACAGGTTATAGTATACGTGTGTCAACGCACACAGAATTTTGTTCCTATACACGCGTGTGTTGCATTCGCCCTTCACTGCTTTAAAGTAAACATTAGTGAGCTTGATGGATTATTTAAGCCGCCTTCACTTAAGTAATTATGTGACTCATCATGAGTATGATGAGTCTTCTAGAGATTTAATGGCAATACTAGGGCCTTTATTTTTTAATTTATGACATATAATCAGGGCTGCCAGATAAATTTCGGAAAAAATCGTCAAAATGCCGATAAAAAAGAAAAAAATCGTCATTTCGAATTTTAAAAATCGTCAAAAAAATCGGAAAAATAAAAAGTCACTATTTCTAATAATATTTTGAAATCTTTATTGAAACGAAAACATAAAAATTCAATTTTATATAGTCTCTTGTACAATACATATCAAAATACGTAAATTTTAACTTTTTACATAACAAATCACAAAAAATTTTATGTTAAACACAACTTGTGTAATATTTAATATCTTAGTCCGTTTTCACTTCTATAATTCTCACTCGTCAAGGCAAGTATTTTTGGAAGAGAAGGGAAATAAGAACAAAAGGGGTACAAACTTGACGGTACTGTCAATTTTCTTATTTCCTTTTGTTTTTTTTTCATGCATGTTGATTTACATTAAAAAGTACGAAAATTGAATTGACATGTTTGATGAAATGGCAAGTTCAAAAGAGAATTGAACAAAAACTGGTCTGCTAAAACTGAATAGTGTGAAACAGTATTTTATAAATAAATTGTTGAATTCAGCATATTTTATTAATTCACGTTAAATTACAATGTCAAAATAATTTATTTTATTAAGTTTTAAATAACATTTTGAGTATAGAATTCAACATATTTTCGAAGAATTCCGTATTTTTGTTATTTAAATTTATTCGGCTGAATATGCTTTCGACGTTTTGTTCAAATAGGAGAAGTTTTTGTAGAAGAATTTCCTCGTGGAAATTCAGAAATTGTTTCTTCTTAAAATTTTAGTTCATGGAATTCAGTATTTAAAATTGATTTTTATGTTTACACATAAATAAGTAATTTCGACTATCCTGTCTCAATATTATTTGCAATTATTTTACTTGAACTTAACAACAATAATTAAGAAAACACTACTATCACTTAGTTTTGTTTTTGAAATAGTTGTTGTCTCAAAAAAAGAGAGAATTTGGTAACAAAAACATAAATAAAACTAACAATTTATAGAAAATTTTAATAATTCAGGAAATCGTCATTTTCAATGAAAAAATCGTCAAATCGTCATTTTGCTATTTTTGAAACCAAAAATCGTCAAAATGACGATAAATCGTCAAATCTGGCAGCTATGCATATAATATAACCCAAGTCAAATTCTCTAGACCATCACAATTCAGGTTCTGCAGCTCTTTCTCGTGATTTTCTTTTTGCAAATCTTTTTGTTCTATTGTTGTAGAAAGGGTTTTAAGTATTTTACCTACAAAAATCGGAAGAGAATTAAAGCACTGTGTTATTTAAAACTTTTAATTTAAATTTAACTGTTAAAGAATAGTGCACATCTTCTAAATCAGGAGTATTATCTATCTCTACATTTGCATTAGTGCCTAAGATCACTTGGTTGTAGCCCAGAATATACGATCGAAGTCTTTATTTAAATTCTTGATCGGAATGGTCGTGAAGACCTCCCTTAGGTTTTAATTTTAGAGTTGCTCTGTTACTTAGCTCTATGCGTAATAATTAAATAAAGAACTGCACAAAAAAATACGTATGCAACTTATTGCTATATTCCTGTTTAAATTGTAAAGAGTAAATTCTCTCCCTTTTTTTTCCAAATTTTACTTTGTTCTTCATTGTGTTTTGGAAACGAATAAGAGGACACAGCTAAAGTAAGATTTATTAAAAACAAACACAACATTAGTTTTTAGCACAATTGCTAAATTGATTTTTTATCATCGTTTTGCCCACTGCGCACTTCATGTTTATGATTTACTTGAAATATTTAATCAATTTTTTTTGCACGGCTTTGAAATGCACTTCACATACGGTTTTTAAAATA
The DNA here is from genome assembly GCA_916048285.2 of Bellardia pandia. NCBI lineage: Eukaryota > Metazoa > Arthropoda > Insecta > Diptera > Calliphoridae > Bellardia > Bellardia pandia. The sequence continues at coordinate 12,978,052 of OU696530.1, read as the reverse complement.
CTTATTATTATTTTTTTTTTGCACTAATTCAACACACTACAGATTATGACATTCATATTCATCTTCCAAATGTATACGATTTTTCAATAATTAATATTATTCGTACAAATAAAAGTTTTTAATACAAACACACCCTTAAATAATTTGGAAACACATAGAATAGGCAACTCGTGCATGGGTTAAACTACGTCATACCATGCGCATGGCGTAATCATCTGTTTTTCTATATCATTCTTGAGTAACAAGTACAAGAATTGCTAGTACAATCGAATGTATACTCGTCTTATCTTCCCCTCACTCCGATGTCTAAAAGGTAATCAATTTTGCTGCAATATTTTCGTTGTGTAAATGGGAACTTACTTTTGTTACAGTGTAACTAGTACTACAAATAATATGGAACAGTGACCAAAATATGCTACAAAAATATCTACATACACCCAACTAAAGTTTAAGCAGACAAAACGATTGTTTTTAACACCCAACAAAACCATAAAAACAAATGAAATGAAGCAGAGCATGCAAAGAATGTATGATCAGATCATTATGCATCCGAACTTCAGGCCCTTAAGTGGAGTGAATTGTTTAGAAGACAAAAAATTTACAGTATCTAGTTGGAATGGAATATCCCTTTAGACCTTCTTAATGATTAAAGTCTTCTTTGGGCCAAAATGTCTACTATGAAACCTGCCGGAATTTGACACATTTACAACCGTATAACTGACAGTTATATTGAATGTATATAAAAATAAGTTCGCCTTTACATGACATGACGAGGCATTGAAAAGTGTGACTTACAGTGGCTCACAGCTTATTTTATGCAGTGAATAGAAAGAAAACCAACAGGAACTTAAAAGAGAAAGTGTTATTTAAAAGAAAAAATGTTATACTCGTAGTCTAACAAACAAAAACCATTTATTGCAAAAATGTACATTTTAATATATTAAAACTAAAAAAAAATCGTTTTTCACATCACATCTTATTTTATGCAGTCAGCGTTATTGGTTTTTCGTTATTACTTTTTCCCGATTTTGTAACGTGTTAATTTAAAGTAGCTGGAATGAGTCCGCGCACAGCGATAGAGCAAAGAGAATTGGTTTTAAACCATTTAAAAATAGCAGAAATAATTAACATTAAAGCTTCCACAGTCCAAAAAATTGTTAAGCGCTTCATCCATGAAAATCAGGTCCATAACAAAGGCAGAAAAGCACCAAATAAAATTTTCAATGAGCATGATAAGCGACACATTTTAAGCAAAATATAAGCAAATCCAAGGCTATCAATTTCACAACTGACCTCCGAATTTGAAGTTGACCTGGGCAAACAATGTTGCGTTGAAACTGTTTGTCGTGTCTTGTACTAACATGATTTTAATGGCCGTGTTGCATGCAAGAAACCAAGAAACAAAGCCGAAACACAGACTAAGCTAAATTTCGCCAAGAAACATGTTTGCCAGGTTAAGTTTTCATGTTTATGGGATAACTGTTGAAATAGTTTCGATTAAAACACATAGAAGATCCATTGATCTATTTTGGACATGTAAACAAACTGCATATACAAAATACCCTATGCGAGATGGAAAAATGATTTGAATGATTCTACTTGCTTAGTATCTTCTACGGTTGCAATTTACACGAAGCAATTCTTTAAGCTAAACAGATTACCATTCAGACATCGGGGTGAGGGGAAGGTAAGAAGAGTGCACTTGACTTGCAACTCGTTTAACCATCTTATTCGTATTACATATGTGTACACAAATGTTTTTATACTCTTAAATAAAAATACGGGCGATTTAAGCAATAACAATTGTGCTGTGTGAACACCGAAGAAATTTCAAGGAAAAAATTGTATCAATCTTTACAATAAGAATTGCTTCGTGTAAATTGGAACTTAGGGGCGTATGCAAAACGTTTTGAACTATGAAAACTATGAAACAATACACCACATTTTATTTTTTTTTCTCCGGCAATGGAGAGTGATCGGTGGCAAGCAGAAAAACCTGCCCAAATAACAGCTTAATTATCAACATTTACCTAACTAGCCTGAAAATTACTGCCTAATAGCAATTCATTTTCCACATTCTAAAGCTATGTAATGTAATGTCGGTAAACTTTGTAAATAATTGGAGTTTAATAATTTATTTAGCGACCATACTGGAGATTACTGGCGGTTTGAGGGAGCTACTCTACTACGAGAGACTTACTTTACTTCCTATCAGATAAACGGTGACGTTACATTTACATTATTGGTGAGTGTGGTAGCTCTATATCAGGGGCTGAACAAAATCGTTTATTTAAAAAAAATCCTGATTTATTTTATACTCCCACTTTAACCTTGATCCTGGTTCTTTTTATACTCCAACCGTGGTTCTTTTTAAACTCCAACTTTAACAACAATCCTGATTCCTTTTATACTCTATTCGTGGTTCTTGTCATACTCGAACTTTAACATCAATCCTGGTTCTTTTTGAACTTCAACTTTAATCTCAATCCTTAATATTCTTTTACTGCAATCGTGGTTCTTCTTAAACTCCAATCAAAACCTCAATCCTGGTTCCTTTTGTGCTCCAACTTATTCCTCAATTCTTGTTCTTTTTTTACTCTAATCGTGGTTCTTTTGATACTTCAACTTTAGCATCAATCCTTGTTCTTTTTTGCTTCTAATCGTGGTTCTTTTTATACTTCAACTTTAACTTCCATCCTGGTTATTTTTATATAGTCGTGGTTTTTTTATACTCCAGCTTTATCTTCAATTCTGGTTATTTTTTACTCTAATCGTTTTTATAATCCATATGTTCCATAAATGCCAACCACTGCTTTAGATATTTCCAAGGTTGTTACGTAGTGGACAGCTTTAGGTATCGGTAATAACTTCGCTGGATTTATACCGAACTTTCTTAGAAATCACTTAATTGTTGTAGGATCTTATCCAACGTGTTCAATATTAATTCTTATTTTGCTAAATAGCCTTCTATGTCAAACTTAGATTACTTTTATTGTACAGCTGATAACAACATTTCCTCTGCATATTGTTTCAATTACAGGCCGGATATTTTTTTGAATAGAAACAATTCTATTGTGTGAGAAAAGCTTAAATAATCCAAGCTTAAGTCTACAGCTTGAGAATAAAGATGCCACTCTTTGACATCTCGAATTTTGGCAACAAATCGCGCACTTTTAAGAAAAAACTGAAAAGAGAAGTCTCGTGTGTTTTTTTTTTTTTAGTTTTCTGCAGCTAATCATGTTAAGATCTCTTGTTTAACGAAAAAGGAAAAATAAGCAATTGTTTCGTGAACCTGATAAGAAATGGTGTAGTTTTTCTCACTCTTTAGAGGTTTATGAAAAAAACAACAGCAAAAACTTTAACTGCTACAGAAGACCAAGAAGAAAAAAGCCATGAAAAAAAGTTCAGAGATGATCTTAACACAAACGATTGCAGCATAAAGATGCTTCTTAGGAGTAGAAGTAGTTAAAAGTAGTAACCAACACAAGAGGAAGGATGGTGGAATATGGAACGGAGGAGTAAAGCGGCCGATGATGATTATGAAGACGACGAAATGTATTTAAAGGTAATAACATGGTACAGGTACCACCACCGCCAAATAACCCAAAATAAAAACGCCCCAAATATATAAAGACCACAGAACTAAACCAGCACAAAAATACAGATCAACATCTGTAACACAGAGCAGCTGGGCTGGGAATATATAAAACCAAACGAAACCAAGGAGAATTAGGAGTTTACAGCCAGACTTTAAATGTTTTCTTAAGGTGAGAATAGATTGTAAAAACACTCGAAATTATTAACAAACTTAAAGAACTTTTTGTGTACTTTTGTTTTTTTTTTTTTTTTGCATTTCGTTAAATTCAAATCACAGTAGCTGGGGAGCAAAAAGGAGTTTTATTAAATAGCTATTGTATATTTAGTTAGTAGTGTTGTTATATAGCAACAACATCTTTCATATCTTGTTTTTTTTTTGTTTTAACTAAATGTTGTAACAGCAGTTGTAACTGACTACCAGAACAACATCATGCTACAGATCTCTTCAAAGGGGTTTAGAAATGTATTCAAATTTTCAATTTTCAATTCACATGTAAAACAAGCCAATTACATGAAAAAGAATTTCTATTTAAATGATACAAGAAGCCAACAGATTCAAAAAAAAAAAAGACACACTAAACAACATCTAAAACTCCAACTCCTCCTCCTACGAAAACAATCATTTGCTAAATGTTGAGAGAAGACACCAACCAACCAACTTCTAAATGAAAAATAAAAAAACGAAAACGAAAACACACATACAACATGCGAATTTAACAACAATTGCTGAGGATCAGAATCTGAATAATGTCTGTTTATTTGTACAATTCCTGGTAAAAACTTCGACAACTATCGGTCGTTGTTGCTGTTGCTGCTTGGTTGTTTTTGGTTGCACCACAAATGACGTTTGTTTTATTATTTTTATTTGCAACTCTTAAATCTGTAACGCAAAATCTTTGAGAGAAAAGAATAAGTGAACCAAGGTGTTAATTTTCTTGACTTAAATATTTTGCTACGTTATTACCACAAGCTTGAGCGTGTCAGTTCATAAAGGTCACTTCTGGTCGTCGTTGTCGGGTTGTTGTTTCATATTCAATGCTAAAAAGAGTGAAACAAAAACAAAAAAAAAACTACAGCCAGCCAAGTGGTAACAGACATATGTATGAGTATGCAAGTATGTTGGAGTAGTTGTTACTGCTGAGTTGACGTCTAAGCTACCCAAGTGGTAACACTCAAGGAAAAATGTTGTTAGATTGGCAGTAAAGCAATGATGAAGTCATGATCTCATAGCCAGTAGAGGGCGGTTGTGATAGCGTATTCACTTGTAAACAACAAAATTGTCAACGAAATTCATTAAAATTAAAGTCATAATATCTAGTTAAAATTCATCAGAGAAAGAAAATGCAAAAAAAGGTTTTCACAATCTCATTATGCTCACCACTGAATTAAAACAAACCACGATTAATCGAAAAACTAATAATAATCGATTATTTTTCTTTAATTAAGGATTTAATTGTATCGTGAATTCCAAAAAATAATCGATAGACATCCAGGAACAAAAACAAAATTGAAAGAAACAAACGCATGGTGGAGCGTTTTTCGTGACAGTCAGATGAATTTCGGCAAAAATCGTTAAAATCCTGATAAAAAAGAAAAAAAATCGTCAAAATGACGATAAATCGTAAAATCTGGCAGCTATGTGTCCCTTTTTCCCGCATTTTGTTGTGTATAATTATTACAAACGTTGTCGTTGTTCACTATAGGCTGACAACAAATCATGAAAATTGAATGTTTATCTTTATTGGCAAGTAACTTAAAAACCAACATTTTGAACCAGCGACGTTGAAGCTTTGGGGAAATGGAACATTCATTTCTACTGGCAGCATAAACATTGCTAGACCCAAGATTTAAAAAGTTCATTTTGAAGATCCCTTAGCTTTATCAACAGTCATGAGACATCTAAGAAGTGAAATGGCAGAAATTGCTCATATAGATGACAGCATTGGAAGCGGCAGTGAAACGTCTTCTGTTGGTGAAGTGGAATTTGATTTATGGGCTCACCATAAATCTTTAGCCCACAAACAAGGAAGAGAGAACAATGACTCAACACTTCCTCAAGATGAACTAAGCTTCTTTCTCAATGCTCCAGTACTAGAATTAAAGCGCAACGTAATAGACACATGGGAAGAAATGAAATCGGTCTAGCCTAAGCTGTAGTCTCTTGCACAAAAATATTGCTTCTTGATTGGTACATCTGTACCATCAGAGTGGCTTTTTTCCAAAGCAGGTGCAATAGTAACGCAAAAACGGAACAGATTAACCACGAAACGGTTGTCAAAGCTTCTATTTTCTGTGCTAAGTAAATGATTTTTTTTTAATAAATAATAATAATTCTTTTATTTATGATAATTTTAAATTTTACCTAAAAATTAATCGATTAAAACTTTCCAATTAATTGCAATCGATTATTTTTTCTTTTCGATTAATCATATAATTCATTAATAGATTATTCGTTTTTTTTTGCCATCACTACATGTGTCACCCTCGGCTAGCTTACTTTCATACTTTCATTTTTCAAATGGTTCAGCTAAACATGAGCTGAATATGGGATAAACATGGGCTGAATATGAGATGAATAGAAAAATGAGAAATAGAAGATCAATCTGTGATCTCTCATATGAAATCGCTTCTAAATAGGCGATTAAAACGGAAACCAAGCATGGGCATAGTGCATTTCATCATTGAAATTAGTAAAACAATTGAAAAGTAAATATGATTTACTTTAACTAGAAACTCTTATCTTATTAGCTTAAAATCATTTATTTTTCTCGAGTGTAAAAACTACAATGTATCTCCAACTACAAAGCAATGAAAGAATTTAATTTCTACAAACATTCAGGTTTTTAACACGTTAATTTTTTTTTTTTTATTTATTTGTGTGTAACATTTTATTTTTTCCTGATTTCTTGTGAACAAAGAAACAAATCATTTATTTGATTGTATTTCATCTATTACACTCTGAGTTTTTGTCGCTGTCTTTCACTTGGCCATTTGTTTTTCTCAGCAATTTTGTTAACATTTTATACAATTTATAATAATATTTTCGTTAATAATGCAAAAAAAAAAAATATTTAACAAAATGTATTAACTGTGATTGTTGCTATTTGTTGCATGATTTTATTAGATTTTTTTTGCAGTGATGTTTGTTATTTTTTAAATAAATCTAACTCACGTTTTGTGTTGACGTCTTTATTGAGTTTAAATAATATTTTATAAGTAGACTTTTGTTGTGTTAATACATATTGGCAATTTGTATCTTAATTAATTACAGTTATTTGTTAAGGTGATAATGTTTAGAGAATGTCTTTGAACAGTAATGGTATGTCAGTCTAGGGATTTGAAATAGAAACACTTAAGTGGGTTTAAAAGCATTTTCATATTTTCACCAAAAATAGAAACGAAAAGACTACAAGTATTAAATCTATAAATTTGTAAAACTTTTAACTAAAAAATCTATGTTTCATATGAAAAACCAAATGCATATAAAAAAAATCTCTAATAACCTTGTAAAAAAAAGTCAAATCAACAAAAGAAAATAAATCAACACGAAAAATGGTGCCTTAAATTTTTAGTCAATTTCCTCCAATTCCAATTCCTATAAAAAGTGAGTTACATTTTTTGGTACAGCTAGTTTTCGAGATATTATTTTGTTTTTTTTTTTTAAATTACGTAGTCACACGATTTTGAGTAACATAACTAAAGAAAGGTTTTACCTATTTAGTGAAAAGAAAAAATCTAAATTTAGCTAAAATATTACCTTCATGCTGCCCTAACATAATATTTACTCCACTTAGTAGTTTTGGAGATATAGCCGACCGAATATTATGACGAAAAAATATTATTTAAAATTATTGTTTGTTTTTTTAAAAAAATTCATAAAAAATAGAGATAATCCCCCTGACCCACGATGTCGAACGATAACGTTCGCTTAGATAAGACTTAAGACACAAACTTGATTGTGGAATAAACAAACTTTACTGAGGAAAAATAGATACGATAAAAAGTTTGTGTCTTAAGTCTTATCTATGCGAACGTTATCGTTCGACATCGTGGGCCAGGGGGAATAACAAAAGTTCCAATATTTTTCTATAGCCATATAGGCAGGTATGTCCTGCATAAAATGCAATATTTCTTGTTGATATGGATGCAATTTTATTATTAATTTTGTGAATTTACATCGTGGTTTTTGCTTGTTGTTTTGCAAAAATTTAAAAACAATCAACCTAAATTACCACATACCTCTTTATTTCGAGTAAAATCCACAATTTTGAATGGATTTTAACAAGATATAGCCTGCTATATAAGGACAGTTTGGAAACTTCTTGGACCAGAACAGAAAACGCGGTATAAATACAAAAAAGTTAAATGTTTTGGAAACCTCCATCTGTGCTATGAATACATGTTAAATTTCTTTGCGATCGTGCAACTCCTTCATATAGAAACAGGTGTTCAAAAAAGAAGCATCCATGATTTTTTTCAATGGAAAATTAGAAATTCTTGGTGTCATTAAATATTTAAATAAAAAAGGTTTATCGGAATTTCTTGTTATGATATGGTGAACGTGTTAAGTGAAAGTGCTGCTTCATATGCAACAGTAAAAAATTGGGTTGCTGAATTTAAACGTGGTCGTACAAGCGTTGAGGATGAAACACGTAGTGGAGGTCCAACAGAAATTGTACAACAGAAATTGTAGCCACAGTGCGTGAATGGTATTAAATGATCGACGAACAAAAGTGTGTTAAATAGACAATTCATGGGCATCTTAAATGATCGGGTCCATTTAATTTTGCATAAAGAACTAGAGATGAAAAAGCTTTCTGGAAGATGGCTGCGTTTAACGCAAAAAAAAATAGATTTAAAGCATCGCACAGTGGCGCCCGCAGAGCAAACGAGGTTGCAAAAATTAAAATTTTCATGAGCGCCGACGAAGTTTTGTATAAACCCATGTTATAGGAAACTTTTCAACGATTTCAAATATGCCACCCTTAACAATATCACATTTTTAGTTTAGAACATATAATCGTTCAAAGTTGACTGACTTTCGGTTTAAAAAAAAACACACACAATTTTTAGTCAATTTGTTGCGATTTCAGGTGTAATATCACGAAAAATAGGTAGCGAATCGCCATATTTTTTCTTTGTATTGATTGATGTATTTATTAAATATATAATGATAAAAAAAATTACCTGTTTGCTTAGTGTTTCTCCTGGTAAATCACTATTTAAAAACTATCCGTTTTTTCACTATTTTCCAACTTTGACGGAAAATAAAAAAAAAATATTTGCCATATTTGCAAAACCTGTTCTTTGATTATTTCTTTACATAATTCAAAAGGTTTTATCTGCCCGTACGTGCCCGTTTGGCTTCTAGCATATGATAGATAACTGTTCCGCCTATGAAATGAGCGTTTGGAAAGGTTGCTATGCTTTCTAGGGGCCTACTTATGGGTTATCAAAGTTAAAATTAGTAGAAAAATCAATTTTATGGTAATGGATGAATATTTTACAGAAATTTTAAAAAATAAATTTCAAAAAAAAAATTATTTTTTTTTTTAATTTGTTGGGTAATAATTTAAAACATAAAACCCTAAAGCAAAAAAAAATAAAAACAATCTAAAAATGTAAAAATAATTTTTTTTTGTTACCATAAAATTGATTTTTCTACTAATTTTAACTTTGATAACCCATAATATCTTGAAAACTAGCTGATAGCTGATACAATTGAATCCTAATGCATACAAACTGACGAAGAAATCTAAAGCACCAAAAAAAATTTCGTTTTGTCGGGTTGTGTTATTTTACGAATTTCAATCAATCAACAAAAATCAATTTTTTATATAAAAATAAAAAAAAAAATAAAAAAAATACACATCACATAATCATATTTTAAAAAAAATTTAATTGTTCATATAAAAACGTAAAAAAATTAAAATCTTTTATAACGTTATAAATAAGCGTCAAATAAGGAAGAGAAGCTCAAACTGTTATCACTCACATTTTAGACCAAAAATATCTACATTTAAAAGTCTCAAAAATCTCGCCACATACCAACAAAGTTGACAATAAATTTACCAAAAAAATATAGGGAGTAAAATGCAATTCTGGCTCCAAAAATAAGACTGTATTAGATTAAAAAGACAACACCTACATTAAAATATACAGTTCTATAAGAAACTAACCAAACTGTATCTTTAGCAGGCTGTGTCTGTGTCTGTGAGAGATACCACAAGAAAACTTTATGGTTTGTATATCAATCAATCTTATACTTTTTTTCTGTTTCAGATAAAGAAAAAAAAAACAAACTGAAATTTTATTTATAATGGCTTTAAGTGAGATTCAATATAAAACACGTACTTTTTACACACTATCTTCACCTGCCTGTGCCAATGAGGACAATAAAGATGATGATGGTTGGTTGGCTGGCTAGTTGGTTACTTGGTTGGCAGACATTACTTGATATGGTTTATATTGGATACATTTTATGGTTACAAATGCATCTACTTACTTACACTTGCTCATAAGCATGCGGCGCTTAGTAATCGTAGAGAATAATGTATGTATATATGGAGACGAAATGAAGGCATTTTGAAATTATACAATCAACAAAAACAAAAATGAATTGAGAACTGTCGTTCTTATAAGTTTTTCCAACATTCTATTTTGGTTTAAGGCCACTACTGACTATCCTATTTAGTCGTACGGTATGTCAAAAAAATCGTGTGTGTTCATAAAGTATGATAGTGTGGCCTAAAAATTTAACTAAATGACAGATTTTTTTGACAATTTTTGCAAAAATTTTTAAAAATTTTCATAAAATGATAGTTTCTATGCGAACAGAGTTGTATTTGATAATGATGAGCTGATAAGAAAACAATAATGTCAAAATGGCGGAAAACTGCGTTTGTTTACATTAGCAAAAACATATGTTTTTGCATCTTTTTTGTGTAATAGTGTGGCATCTATGACAGACTTTGTTGCGATTTTTTTTGAGTGTGATAGAAATCGGTCAGATTTTCCAGTGAATGAATCGTACGATTGTGTAAGATAGTGTATCACGACATTTACTTGAGATTTGATTAAAACTATTGTTACAATGAATTGAATTTTACACGAAAAACGCTTTGAAATATTAAAAATTCACTATGAAATATGTGAATCTGTAAAATCTACATTTTAATTTTTAGACGAATACTATTTTCATTTTTATATATAAAATATCACAGAAGTATAGCGTTAGAAACTTTCCCATTAGCGATGAAAGCGCTATCATCGGCATAAAATGCTACATCAATACCCGAGTGTATCCTGAAGTCTGATATATATAAATTATATAGCAGTGACTATTTTCATTTGTCTGTATACTTCAACAAGCAGAAAAGATAACTATGTAAAATATAGAGTGTATACAATACCAATCTAATCGATTACAGCCATAAAACTCACAAACAAAAATAAAATTAAAATATTAAATTAAAATATACAGCCTGATGAAGCTATCCATTGAGATAAGAAAATATCGGATTTAAATATATATAAATAGTATATAAAACATTTTTTATATAAAATTTTTTTAAATTTTAAATTTAAAAGTATGCAAAAATAATATTTAAATTTAAACTAAATTCTGTGAATTAATTTAAAATTTGCAAAGTTTTCAAAGAAAGAAAGATTCTATATTATTAATAACATTTCAATTGCAGCCTTCCTAAACTATTCCTATTTTCTATTTAAACTATTGAAAACCTAGTACCTACGATTCATTTCATCATAAATTTTTTGATTTTAATTATAAACAAGCTCTTGGAAAGCTACTTAAGGTGCTATCAGACGGGATGTATTTTACATATGTACTGTCAAATTTTCCACCTGTAAAAGTTGTACACATCGTGTGATACATATGAAACTTTGCATGTGTAAAATACATGTGGAAATACATATGTAATTTTTTCGATTAGAACACGCTCTATTTTCCTGTGACAAACATAAACAAAACAGCTGTTTTGTTTTGAAACAAAATTGTTTGAAAAACTATATTGTAAAGAAAAATTAAAGAAAATGAATTTTTAATAAATTAAATTATGTTTATGGAAATTTTGACATACATACGGAATTACATATGGGTCAGAAAAGTGACAGTACATATGTAAAATACATCCCGTCTGATAGCACCTTTAACTGGTCGAACATTAAAGCTTTAAAGAAGGAAGGAATGGAAGGATTTCTTAAGCTCCGCACAACCTATTAAAACATTAGTACCTCAATGAAGTGTTCTGGGACCCCTCTTATATTTGATGTTTACATTTGTATGGCAACAAACAATCGTACTTACACATCTACATTTGCTGATGATAGTACTATTCTAAGCATTTATGAAAACCCTTTAGAAGCATATCGCTACTTACAAAATCACATATATGAATTAGAAAACTGGTTAAATCTATAAAGGATAAAAGTTAATGAGCAGTAATGCACACACATAACTTTTACATTGCGTAGAGAATCATGTTCACCTATTTATATCAATAATCAAGCAATAACACAACAATGCGAAGTTAATCGACGCCTTACATGGAAATCCCATCTAGATGCAAAATTAACTCAAATGAAATTGAAATTAATCCAAATTAATTAACTCATTGGCAGAAATTCTAAGCTAAGTTTAGATTTCAAACTCTTGCTTTACAACTCAATCATAAAACATATATGTTCCCCAGCTATGAGGAACAGCCTCAGCTTCAAATGTAGGCAGAATTCAAAGACGCCAAAACAAATTGCTACGAATGATCACAATTGCCACCTGGTATAACGGATGTTTTTTTTTTGGTGTTATACAACTTTGAGTTGGCATCACTGCTTTATTTGACCACCCATTTAACAGCTGATAGTTGCTTTTTGTTTAGTTTGCTATGACATTTCATTATGGATCGACTTACACCAGAGCAACGCGTGCAAATTGTGGAAATATTTAATCCAAATAATGGTTCTGTTCGTCAGACTTATCGTGTACTTCCGTCATTTTATGGCGTACATAATCGTCCTTCAGATCTGCTAATTCAAAGAACAATAAATCGTTTTCAGACCACATTTACTGTTATTGATAATGTGCATCCCGTGAGACACCGAACAGTGCGCACTGAAGAATCTATAGCCGCTCTACAGGAAAGCATTGAAGATGATCGTAATTAATCAATTCGTCGCCGTTCTCAGCAACTGGGGTTGTGTTCATCCACTTTATGAAAGATTTTACGCAAAGATCTTGGCTTAAAAGCTTTCAAGATGCAACTTGTGCAGGAATTAAAGCCAAACGACCACACAGCGGGCTCTACAATTGATTTACTCAAGAAAACTTTCGACGAAAAAATAATTTCACGAAATGGCCCAATTAATTGGCCGGCCCCCAAGATCGTGTGATTTAAACCCATTGGATTATTTTCTTTGGGGTTATGTAAAGTAACATGTGTACGTCGATAAACCACAAAAAATTGAACACCTGGAAGTCAACATTCGAAGAGTTATCGGCGAGATACGGCCGCAAATGCTGCGCAAAGTGTGTGAAAATTAGTGTTTCAGATTGCGCTTTCTACGCGCCAGCCGTGGCGGTCACATGGCCGAAATCATATTTAAACAGTAATGTCATAAAATTTTCTATCCAATAAAGACCGTTTCATTGATATAAAAAATATATTACTATGTTTTATTATGATTTAAACTTGTATTTCACTAAATAAAAAAACACCCTATATAAAAAAATTCGAATTTTCATAAAGCCCTAAATGTGCCTTTGGTAAAAAGTGAGATTTTAAAAAAATGCAGAAAACACTTAAATAAGTTTGAAGTACACCCAAATCCATTAGCTTGCAACATATTAAAGGCTATATTCAACTTAGAAGAAGGGATACAGTGGATCTGAGCAGAAGACAAGAAGGAAGAATGCCAACTTAATAAATAAAATAAATAATGGTCAAACAATTTTCATACGGCACTGGCTGAACTAATAATTGAAATTTGTTTAATATAAGATTTGAAAAACTTATTGTTAGTTCGTTTTTAATGAAGATACGAGTACAATCTATATATATAAAATTGAATGTATGTATGTATGTATGTATGTATGTATGTATGTAACGTATGGACTCCAAAACGGCTGAGCCGATTTTGATGAAATTTTCACAGCATGTTACTGTGACTCTGGAAGGAATAATAGGGTATATGAAATTTCGATTGTACAAACGGGGGTGGCACCGCCCATATAACCCAAAAATTTAAATCGCCATATTTTGGGTATTTTTTGACCTACGTCAATGATATGTGGTACATATGGTATTGGCATAATTAGGAATACGTACTAGGAGAAAAGTGGGTGGGACCACGCCCCTTTTTAGGAAAATTAAAAATCGTAATATAGTCTTAACTACTGGACCGATCGTCATTAAATTTTCACAATAGGATATTCTTACGAAATAATAAATTCTTGACTATGTAAGTGGACAAAGGGGCATGGTCTCGCCTAAAGCATTGCAATAAATACATTAAAATTAAATAAATAAATGTTTGTAAATATATAAATACGTTTTATTTTATTTTATGACGAGGGGGGGGGGGTAGCAAGGCACACCGGGTTTAGCTAGTAATTAAATAAAACTATAAAAAAATATTATTAAAAAAAAACTGACAAACAATACCAAAATTACGGTTGTTTAAAGCAAGTGTGCTGAGAAATACTTAAAGTTAATGCATTAAAATGCATGAATTTAGTTAGTTAACATACATATATATATGTATATATATATACGATTTCTTACGAACACACACTCACCTACAAATAATTATTATCATATCTAAGTATCTAGAGCTTTTCATTTTTGTTTTGATGTGTTACTTTTTCCTTTACTTTCTTTGGTATTTTCGGGGCGTCAAATTAATTGTTTGTGCTTGATTTATTTATTTATTTTATAACTCTTTGTTTCATTTTTTTTTTGTCTTTGATGTGACGTTCATGAATTTATTAAATATTGTAACTAAATGTCGGCATTTTTATTTATTTCAATAACTGTTAATGATAAGATTTAGTTTTGTATAAAGATAGTGTAGCCGCTGACGGGCTTTTGTTTACTTATTTTGAATTTTTTTTACTAATCTAATTAGTTATTTTTAGTTTATTATTTTCAAATACTTGAAATACTGAAATACTTACTCAATCTAGATGAGATGGACTAACCTGCAACAATAAGAAAATATGTTTAAAATAAATATTTTTCAAATATATAAAAATTTTGTTAAACAATTTCTGAAATTTTGTTTTATAACAATTTTGTTTTTGAACTTATTATTCTAATTTTCATTAGCAAACTGTTTAAAGCAATAAACAATCACTCTATAATAAAATTGTTTATTTAGGCGGAATACTTTGGGCTTGAAACTGATTTACACACACATACTGATATAAAATTATTCACCTATTTATTGAACATCATTTTAAGCTAATTGTTTAATTTTAAAGTGTTATAAAAATCCATAATAATTGGCGCCAAAGCCGCAACATAAAAACATACTAAAAACCATGACTGCTATTGTTAGTTTGTCATTTGATAAATTTAATCATTTATAAGACAACAAAAAAAAAAACATTTATTAATTAATAGAGAATTAATTACAGCGAAAATACAATTTTCTTAAAGATAAACGCAACCAGAAATAAAACAACAGAAATTAATTACAACTATTACACACGTAGCTATGAAGTACAGATAAAAAGATTGACAAACATTTAATTTCTTTCAAAATTTAATCGATATTTGAAACTAATTTATACTTGAAACATAAACCCTTTATATTTGTTCTTTTCTTTTTTTTTTTTGTTGATTTTCCCCCATATTGCTCTAAGTGCTACGATTAATTTAGCTTATCAGGTTGCACCACTTGTGTATCTATTATAAGTTTAAATAATTTTTTTTCTTCAGTTTCGTTACCAACATCTTCTGCCACATATGTATAAAGGGTGTTTTTTTTTTGGAGGTGTATAGAAGTTTATGTAGGCAACACTTTTTTAACTGGCGGCCATTTTGTCAGCTGTTAAGTGATTTATGTTTATTTTGGTTTTGACATTTCAACATTAATTGACTGAGGTCTGAACAACGTCTCTAAATTGTGTAAATTTATTTTGAAAAGCTTGGTTCTGTGTTTTTTTTTTTTTAAATTCAATAAAACAAAGATGATTTTTTTTAATTGACATGAAATTTACTTTATTCGAAATATAATCTTCAGGCATTATAATTTAATTCAAATATAACTGGCGTAGTCTAATCTGGAGGTCCAATTTTCGATGGCTTTTTCCAACCTTTGTGGCCGTATATCAGCAATAACGCGGCGTATGTTGTCCTCCAAGTGGTCAATCGTTTCGTGCTTGTCGGCGTAATCTAGCGACTTCAAACATAAATCACTTGACAACTGACAAAATGGCCGCCAGTTAAAAAAGTGTTGCCAAAGTTCTCTACATCTAAAAAAAACACCCTATATTTTCTTGTTTTTTTTTTTGTAGTTTTATTCAATTGTGTTGTACAGCTGCCTTGAACAACTGCAATTAAAAGATAGATTTTAAAAATGAAAAAAAAATTATACTTAAAAGCAGTAGAGTATGGGTTTTTTCATTGTTGTTGTGCTCCAAAAAAAACCCCCAGAGAGATAAGCAGCTCACAGATACTGGAATACGAGAGTACATACTCATATTTATACACCCACCTTTAACAATTCAATATTGTTTAATCACCTACCGCTTGACATGGATAAATTACATGCTACGAGTATAATATTTTTGTGCTATGAAAGAATCATATTGTATCTGTAAATATGTCTGCATGTCTGCATGTCGGAATATATGTATATACATATATGTATGTTTGTCTGTATGTTGTTTGTATCCAACAGATAACAATTCTTTTTATAATATATATTTTTCGTTTTATTAACTAGATTCTTTTATTGTGTATTTTCTCTTATAGCATGAGATGTTGTGTGATATGACATGAATGTTAAGTATGGAAAACATAAAAAATAACCCAAGTAATTAAGAGATAAATTTTTCCTATTTGAAATCAGTTTAAACTAGAAATAGAAGTATGTATGCATGTATTAAACAAATGAAATTAGTTTCATTAATTTTCTGAAACATATTGAATAGTAATAAAAAATAATATATGTCACGCCATAGTTTGGATATCAAGTTAGTCACCAAACAACTAATTTTATATCTGTTAGCTCTAACATTTATTAGAAAATAAATCACATAACTGCTTTTTAACCAGACCACAAGATAAACGGATAATGACAAATTGTTATATATCGCCTCTCATTTATTAGTAGATATAAAAGTTCTTATTGATTTCATAAGAGAAGTCAATATAATTCTCGTTTAGTTCCATAATTTTTAGCAATAATAATTTTGTTTTTATCCAAGAAAATGGAGCATTTTCTCTTATTCCAGTTAAGTCAAATTTCACTGTGTTATTTTCAATAGTTTTAAACGCAATAACTAACCTAACAATCTTTATATTTACTGATAATGTCTTCTTTAAGTCTTTACTATCAATAAGTTATTATTTTATTGTCTTTAAATCTGTTACACTAGTTCTTTAAATCATGGCAAAGTAATGCTTTATTTAACCTAAGTAAGTAGTTACTTTGTTCTAATGACATGGCCGTGTTTAAGTAATGTTCTAAATGGGTGCTACTGTGCATTCCCTAGCTAGTCTTAAGGTACGGTCACATTTGACAAATATTTGCCGAAAATGACGTAACCACTAAATAACATTTATTTGAACTCATTTGTTTACTTAAAAAAACTTTTCTTATTTAGGTCAAAGCACAACAAATATTTAGTTTTAATTTATTTGATGCTGTTTGATCTTGCAAAACTCTTGTAAGAGCAAACAACGTCAAACAAATTTGTGCTAAAACAAGTGGTTACGCTTTTTTGAGGAAATATTTGTCAAATGTGACCGTACCTTTAGAATTTGTCACATCGGATTGTATCAGAAGCTATCGTTTTTCCAGTAATTTAAAAGCTCCCTAATAATTTACAAGCTTCAGTAAAAAACAAAGTAGTTTTATTGGCAGCTTTAACCCATTAACTTCCCGATTGTCTACTGGAGATACAAATCAGCTCTGCGGTTAAATAGGTTTTTACTTTAAATCTGACGAACCTGAATCAACGAGACAACCCTGGAAAATTCCATCACAATATTTGCTTAGTATTAGCAGTTTTGTTTATAGATTGTTTGCCCATTTTTTTTTTTTGATATTTAGATTTTAATTTTATAAAAATCTTATTGGAATATTATCGCATACGTTTATAAAATTGGACAACATTTAATCTACGAGGTCAGTGGTCATATTTTTTAAGAATATTACGAATTTATAAGCGGACTTTGCTAAATCATTAAAAATGTTTTTTTTTTAGGATTCTCGTTATTTAACGAATACTAACGTTCGCTTTTGATTAAAGAATTCCTCTAAGTAAACGATGAAAATGTGAACTTTTCAAATTGAATTCGATTTCTCTGAAACCGTTTTATTTCGAGTAAGCAATCGATATAGAAGAATTTAATTTGTGACTTTTCTTCGCCTCGCTTTTCTTTTTTTTTCGAGATCGAAAAACCGGCCATAAATTCATATTTTAGGAGAAAATCTAAATGAAAATTCTATATTATTCTACTATTTTAACTATTTCTCGTACGAATACTATCTATACTTTCAACCCATTTTAAAGTACTCTACTAAATAAAATACTAGAATAGGAAGACAATTTATATTTTGGTGTGAAAGTATAAAATCAAGCAATTGGGTGCCAAATTAGATTTGTTTCTCAAATATAATCTCAAATAAGTTTATAAGAGAGAAAGAGAGAGCGCTGGTTATTAATTTTCGACGCCAGTTTGCGGGAAACTGTCAGATGTGTTTTATGTAAACAAATGCAGAATATTCCTCAACATTACTCAGCAATAAGGCGGAATATTCGCGACTATTTTTTTTAGCCAATACTTCATCAATTATTTTGATGAAATTTATCATGATAAACGAAGCCCATTTTCTTCTTAACATATTCGTTAATAAGCTCTGAGAAATATTAAGAAGAGCCAGATCTTACGCCCAAAGTGAAAGGCTAATATTTTCGAGGCTGTTGTGGAACTATTACATGAAATCATTCCGTACCGCCGCTTATTTCTTAAGGTACGGTCACATTTGGCAAATATTTGCCGAAAATGACGTAACCACTAAATAACATTTTTTTGAACTCATTTGTTTACTTAAAAAAACTTTTCTTATTTAGGCCAAAGCACAACAAATATTTAGTTTTAATTTATTTGATGCTGTTTGATCTTGCAAAACTCTTGTAAGAGCAAACAACGTCAAACAAATTTGTGCTAAAACAAGTGGTTACGCTTTTTTGAGGAAATATTTGTCAAATGTGCCCGTACCTTTACTGGTATTGTAGTGTGGTAAATAACTCGTTTTTGTTCTGTCGATGCCAAATTTCATAATACAATACAGTGAATTCATTAAGTTTAGGCACATCATGATTTCCAAGAGAAATCGCTCAATAATTTTGCTCCTTCTTAACTTACAAAAATTAGTCTGTAAATTATTATTTTTATTATCCATTCAATACAAAAAATATTTCATATTTTATTATTCCTAAGATGAAATGCATTTAAAACTAAAAAAGCTTAGACAAAATTGAAATTATAATTCCTCTTATAAAAAATAGGAGCCTACGCAGCATACGAGGGCGGTTCGAAAACTTTTTAGCCTAGAACAGAAAGCGCGGTATAAACAGAAAAAGTTAAGTGTTTTGGAAACTCCCATCTGTGCTATGAACACATGTTAAATTTCTTTTTGATCTTGCAACTCCTTCATATAGAAACAGGTGTTCAAAAAAGACACATCCGCGATTTTTTTTTTTGCAATGGAAAAATTAGAAATTCGTGGTGCCATTAAATATTTAAATAAAAAAGGTTTATCGGAATTTGTTGTTATAATGATCTGGTGAATGTGTTAAGTGAAAGTGCTCCTTCATATGCAACAGTAAAAAATTGGGTTGCTGAATTTAAACGTGGTCGTACAAGCGTTGAGGATGAAACACGTAGTGGACGTCCAAAAACAGCAACAACAACAGAAATTGTAGCCAAAGTGCGTGATAAGGTATTAAGTGATCGACGAACAAAAGTGCGTAAAATAGACAATTCATGGGCATCGTAAATGATCGGGTCCATTTAATTTTGCATGAAGAACTAGATATGAAAAAGCTTTCTGGAAGATGGCTGCGTTTAACGAAAAATAAAATAGATTTTAAGCGTCGTTTCATAACTGTGGATGAGATGTGGATCCACCACTATACTGCAGAGACAAAAGAACAATCCAAGTAATGGACTGAAGATGGAGGAAGTGTCCCAAAGAAGGCAAAAACAATTTCATCGGCTGGTAAGGTTATGGCAACGGTTTTTTGGGACTTCACAGGTATTTTACTGATTGACTATCTGCAAAAGCGTAAAACAATAAATCCAGAGTACTATTGCAACATTTTGAATCAATTAAATGTAAAAATTCGAGAAAAACGTCCTGGCTTACAACACAAAAAAATAATTTTTCATCCAGACAACGCACCAGTGTACAAGAGTGTTTTAACAATGGCTAAAAAGAAAGAATTAATGTACGAGTTGCTTGACCACCCACCTTATTCGTCTGATTTAGCCCGCAGTGACTTTTACCTATTCCCAAATCAAAAAAAAAAAATCCCAGCTAGCAGGCGTTTTACCTCAAATGAAGATACAATGACAGTTGTAAACCACTATTTTGAAGGCCTTGAGGAGGAAAACTATTTTAATCAAGGGATAGAATTATTAGATAAGCGTTGTATTGAAGTGTATTGAATCTTCAGGAGGTTATATTGAAAAATAAATATGTTTTTGAAAAACTAACTATTTTCTTTCCGTGCTAGGCTAAGAAGTTTCCGAACCGCCCTCGTAGTTAAATATTACGAATTAGTAAAATTTGTTTATTGTCAGGAACTACAGTATCACTACGATTTAACTTTCCTTTGGCAATAGCGCAATATGGATCAATTGGAAAGATTTGTTTGTCCATTAAATAGAACTGGTGCAATATTAATCAATTGGCCGAAGCTAGGGACAATTTGGGGGGGGGGGGGAGGATGTTGGCTCATATATTTGTCTATTATGTATATAGAGCTGATTTCTTCAATACTATTCTATTGCAGCTTTTAAATAATAACAGGGAGCTACATGGGGTAAAGATTTTACACTGGAATTTTAACGTCTAATAAGTGGCAGCAAACGTGGCGTGCATTTCATTTATATTAAGAAATCATTCTGACACTTAATTTATTGTTAGTTATAAAAAGTTATTAAAAGTAGTAGACTAATACGTAATCTTAAATTCAATTTAGTACAAAAAATATCCAGAAAAGGCCGGTCAATTTTAATATTTCAGTCCACAAAACACGCACAATTTTATTAATTTTTATTAATTCATGTACAATTCATGTTTGTTTTAGTTAAGATTTGACTTAAACAAAACAAAAACAAACAAACACACACATAATTAAAATGTTTTTATGCCACCGTTTTGTATGGCTTACAGCATATTTATCATGAAGAACAGCAGCAGTGGCAGCAACATCAACCACGACAACAATAACAAATAAGCATGCAACAAGAATCTTACTACATACATACAAAAAAAATCAACAATCCCAATGGATTTAAAATAAAGAGCAAAAAAGAAACACTTATTAAACAAGGAGCAACAAAACAACAGCAAAAAAAAACAAGTTTCTGATCCTTTGATGTGAAATTAAACACACGAAAACATGTTGTTAACATTAATTTTCTCTCGCAGCATAAGCAAACAAACAAACAAACAGCAACCAGCAGCAGCAACTAAATACCAACAAATGCACACATAAACAAGTAAACAAACAAACAAACACTCAATTTAAATTTATACCAAACAACAAACACACACGCACACAGGCAGGCTTAACTAAAGGAAAGAGGCACCGCAGCAACCATGCCACATTATGTTGCTGGCACTTAATTTTCCCCCAGACCAGTTTAGCCTTCTGGGCCCCTGGGCATTAAGTCGTTTGTCTCATTTATATTGAACAGACAACAAAACAGACAATAACAACAACAGCATCACTAAACCGAAAAAAGACCAATAACAACAAAATAAAGAACATTATTATGATGACCATCATTAATACTTGTTGTTGAAATGTTGCTTGGACATAATAATAATAACAACGATGACGAAGACAACGACAACATCCACTCCACTTCTCTATAGCCTTTGAACAGACCCAGCTAGAGCTGCTTAAGCGGCGGCAATTATTATGTTAAACTATACAAAGGGGCACATTACACATTTAAGCCATAAAGAATTGATTTCTTATGACGGCCAATTAAGACGGCAGGCAACATCAACAGCAACAGTTGCTTGTGTTTGTGTTTGAATGTGTGCAAGCTTAAAATTTAAATTATGCCAGACTTTTTGTTTTTCTTATTTCGTTCACTCTCTTTCTACTCGCATGTCACATGTGCAATTGATTGATCGAGATGTTTTAGTGCTCGTTTTATGCTACACATTTCAACACACAAAAGACGTTATTTTGCTACAGCCAACCGGAAAATTTAAATGACTGATCAATTTAGTGGTGACTGGCGGAATTACTGCATATAATTATTAATATAAGATGTTGATTATGGACGAGACACAACAGGTTGTTTCAAATTTAAACGCATGATTTGTATGATGAAATCTGGTAGAAATAAAAATCAGTTAATCAATAAAACGTCTTATCGTTAACTAGTTGATCTTTAAGATCTTTTGAGAAATTATTTCTCACATGTGGTTGATTTACAATACGATGGTTTCGGCTTTTAGTGGGGAGATGTAGCAATACTGGTATAAATACTAAATTTTATTATTTACTCGTACATTATCAAGTTTAACATTCTAGTGATCGTACATTTTACGGAATGTAGAAAGTTACATGTTGAAAAATAATGGAATCACTTAAAATACGGCCACACTACAAAGACTTTAATTTTTCTGTAATTTGTTTTTTAAATATGAGCAATTATAAAATTAATATAGCAATTATCAAAATGTTATATACAGTATACCACGGCTAAATACCCGACGCTTAATTACCTTTTTCGCTTATTTACCTCGCACTGTAAATCCCCATAAATTTTTCATACTTTTTCAAACAAAACTATGCGGTTTAATACCTTTCGCTTAAATACCCAACTCGGGTAATTACCTCAAAAAAAAAAAAAATTCCCAACACTGATATATTCCTTGATGCATCTTCGTTTATTTGCTTCAATATATCTTTTTTACATAACTTTTTAAATTTCTTATAAATACCCAATGTGGGTAATTAAATAAAAAAAATCCCAGCACTGATATATTCCTGGATTTTTCTCAAAGTGCCTTTTTTAGACAACTTTGCCAGAACTTTTTATACGCACCTGTTAGCTTCATACATACCTAATTGTTTTCATTCAGTGTTGATGGTAAAAATATTAAATTTAAAAATAAGTGAATAAGTGTAGTGAATTGAATAAAATTTAAAAAAGGTTTTAACGAAATGGCTCCCAAGAAAACGGCCCTATCTATGAAGTAAAAACTTTTATTTACTTTTTCTGATATGAATTCCTATTCAATAAAATTACTTTAATGCCAAGAAATGAAGTAATATTCGCATAATTATCCCTTAAATAAAATTAAGCGTATTCGTATAAGTGCCTCTGAGAGGTAAATAAACGTGGACGTTTAAATACCTTCCCCGGATAAATACCCAACAAATTTGGACATTTTTGGTGAGGTATTTATCCGTGGAATTGTAGAAGCAGTAGAAGCCGATCTGTATAAATAAAAGATCAAATGAATAAACTTAACAAAAAAGGTATTGCCAATTAAGCAATTTACAGTTGTGAGTTCGGGTATTAAATAATCTTCGGATAAAAAAGAATGACTGCGAAAACGTTTACTACCACTTATAAGACGTATCCACTTTTCAGCTCAGTTTACTCAAAAGCTGCGATTGGTATCAATGAAAACATGTCGACCTCATAGAAAACTATATAAAACACTCCTAATTGTTCCCATGTTAGGCCAATTGAACATTTTAGCTCGTGGGCTCTTGTCAAAAGAGCGTTAAAGTACCAGGAATGAACATTTAATGAGATCCAGCATAAAAAACACGGATTTTTATAAGAGGAAATAAATTCTAGTGCCTTCTTTTAGCTTTTCTTAAATATTAATAAATAAGTATAAATATGTATTTGGTACAAAAATATTCAAATTCTTTTTGTGTTACATGAATATAAAAACATTTAAGCGACCAGCTTTTTCTCGCAATTTGAATGAGAAGCATTTTTTGGTCCAATTCAATTCAAAGTATTTGGTGTCATTTAAGGTTGATACACCCAATCGTTCTGAACAAAATATTTGTTCGGACAAAGTTTTTGCATATAAAGTTATTTTTGTTTTTATTTTTACTTTTTTTTTATTTATTGAATCTGCCTTATTTCCTTAGGCCTAACAATAAGTATTCAAATCTTAAAACGAAAATAAATCTAATTACTCTCTAACAGAGCATTAATTTCTTATTGGCTGTTAAGCTCTACGAAGCTTCGACTCCGTCTGGCTCTGAGCTAGAATTCTAGCAAGCGAATTCGGGTGGGTTTGTAGCTTTTTGATGTAGTTCTCATATGAAGTTTGACGTCTTTTTTAAGAGAGAGAGAGAGAGAAAAAAAATCTTCATATGAAAAAGACTTTGTACGAACAAATATTTTGTTCAGATGGGATGGTTGTCCCAAGAATAAATATTGTTTTATCTCGATATAAACACTTTTAAAAATTGTATACTTGTTAAAGTGATTTTCAAAGTGGGTCTTATAATGGAGCTTTGACATATTATAGACCGACTGTTATAAAATTAGGTGTCGTTATTTATGATCGTTAAATTGATTTTCGAAAGTGGGCCGTATATGAACTACTTATCACAAAATTAGATCAAATAATTTTTGTATATATAAAACAGGTTTATGTTGATTATGATTTCGATACCAACATTATTACGAAAGTTATGCTCGTTAAAGTGATTTTCGTAGGTGTGTCTTATATGGTAGCTGTGAATAATTATGGGTCGATCATCATAAAATTAGGCCAAATATAGAACATATTTTTGTTGAATATTTTTTGGATAGCAAAATTTTTAAGAGAGTTACGCTTTTTACAGTGATTTTCCGAATTGGGAATTATATGGGAGCTATGGACCGATCTGCACGAAATTTGTAAACGTGATTGTGCTTAGTGTACAACTTATTTATGCTGAAATATGTTTGGATATGTTTATAAATCAATGATTTATGGCCTATAAATTCGCATTTCGGGAGGACATTTGCATGGGCGCTAGGTGAAATAATGAACCGATTTCTAACAATTTCAACCTTAACCGTCTTTGGGGCAAAAAAATAACATGTATCAAATTGCTGTGCTTTGTGCACGAGCGGCATATTTTAAGGTCTGTGATGGACTAATATTTATGGGCGTTACAAACATTAGCATAAATCCAATCATAACTTTAACGGTCACCTTGACATTCAAATGAGTTGTCTTAAAGATATACTAGCTGTTTATCATTTGCAGAAATTTGAGAAAAATATTTGCTTAAAACTCATATATTTATGCACAATTTCATAAATTATATCCTCATTTTAAACTAATGATAAAACCACATTATTTATGTAGATAACTCTTTACTTTCTCAATACAGGATTATAAACATTTGACCTATTTGACATTTAAAACATACACACACGACAATTACATACATATGTTAGTATGTACGTTAAAGTACTAAGAAAACATATAGTCAACAAACCAGTAGTCAACTATAAATAATATAAACATTTATTTATTTATTTATTTATTTATTACTTTCAAAATTATCTTTTGATTTTAGTTTTTGTGCTGATATCAGCATCAATATTATTTGTATTACTACAACCACATTTAAGTTTCTTTGAAAATTTATGCCCATAAACTCAAGAGACAATTACAGAAGGAGCGACCGAGCAGTTAGTTAGTTATTTAGTTCTTAAGCTGTGAGGCATTTACAAAAATACATACATTCATACAATTCAATTCATTTGATATTCCTTTTAAATTGTGCTGAGTTATCACAAATATCATGCTTAAACTACAACAACACAAATAGTTGAGATTTAACAGCAAATATAACAACAATTGCAAAAGTACTAAAATCTTGTATTAAATATTTGGAAATATTAAATGATGTTGTTAGTTGTATTGATTCATCAATTGAATGTATTGAAGTTTATGACATTAAAAGCAAAGAGATAATTATTGTTGGTATGGAAGAATACGAGTATATTCGTTTAGAAATTTATTTATAAGTCAGTACATAACATAGCTGATTTTGATAACAAGGTTGTGGGGAAAGAGTTTTATTGAGTTCTGCTACCAGTTAACCATTTACTTAAAATACCAGTAGACAATTTTCTTTCATCAAAGGAGGAAGAGACATAAAAGAAATCAACTACGATTAGGTGAAGTGACAATATTGCTGACAAATGTTTAATAAAATACCAGACGACTGTCGCTCATACTGTTCTCAAAATGAGTAGGATCGATGACAACTTTGAAGACACTGTCGCTCATCTTGTCATCACAAGAGGACAATAAAGACAACTTTTCAGTTGTTGTCACTCATTTTGTTCTCAAATGAGTTGTCTTGAAAACATTGCCTCCCATCTTGTGATTAACAGAGTTTGAAATATGCCAAATATTAAGGCGTCCACGAATGAGTCGATAGAATAAAATATTCAAAACTTTGCCGAATTAAATTTGCTAGTTTAATAGAATACAACTTTCGAGGCGTTGTTCCTTATATTGCGCTTAAATAAGTTAGTAGGAGACATTTTGACGTTCGTCTGCCAGCCAAACATTTTATAGAAGACGCTGACGCTTATCTTGTTCTCAAATGAGTTGCCTTGAAGACATTGGCCATTATCTTGTTGTTAACAGAGTTTGAAATATCCCTTATCTGTTTGATAAAAAGCTCCTTTCAAGTCAATTTTTCACATATTGTGCTCAAATAAGTTAATAGCAGACAAAATGACTTTGTCACTCATCTTGCCTTCTAAAGGAGTTGGCTAAAAAACATTGTGGCTAAAAAATTTTATAGAAGACAACTTGCTAGACGCTATCGCTCATCTTGTTCTAATAATGAGTTGATAGAAGACAACAGTCAAGACTTTGTCGCAATTCTTTTTGTCAATATAAGTTGAGAAATTATCGCTCATTTTGTGCCAAAAAGTTTAACCTTATACTTAAATGAGTTATTTAAAAACATTTTCTTCCTGCCAAAAGTTAATTTAAAGTTCTTCAAGATATTGTCTCTCCTTGACCTCAAACTAGTTGATAAATGACAATCTTAGCTGACTTTGCCCTCAACTGAAGACATTGACATTGGCCCTTGTCGTCATATGAGTTGTTTGTAAAAATTTAACAAAAGACAACTTTCCAGATGTTTTCACTCATTGTCCTCAAATGAGTTAATATAGGCCAACACTTAACATTTTGCCGAGCATTAAGTTTCAAAGAACATTGTTGTCAATTAATGTGTTCTCAAATGAATCTAATTAAAGACATTGTCCTCACATTAGTTTATAGAAATCTACAATAAATTTATTGTCGCTCATTTAGACTTTAAAAAAAATTTTATAAAAACAAAATTAAACAGAGTTTAAAAGAAAACAACTTGTATGCAATTGTTGCTCCTCAACTCATTTGGTTGACTGAAAGCTATTGGAGCTGCTCAAACTGTGCTCAAATTAAGTTAATTGCAGAAAACAATCTCCTTAACCCTTAAATGCATACTGTACCATATATGGTACATAAAAAATTTACTTTTTTGAATTTTCCGGAAAAACGGTGCCGAATTTATATTTAGTGAGTGATTTTATATAAGGGTAGTTAGTGTACTCACGATTCAGAGTTCTGACCTCATGCATTTCAGGGTTAATTTACAAAATAACTGGATTTCAGGATATTGTCTATCAACTGAATTGATCAAAGCTTTTTTGCTAGAGGACAAGTTTGTCGCTTCTTGTTGCCAAATGATTCGAAAAAATACTCTCTCATTTTACCATCAAATACGTTGACTTAAATACATTGTCGCGAAAAGTTTGGTAGAAGACAATTTTCACTAATTTTGCCATCAACCGAGTTAATGTATGAAATCTAAAACTTCGTCTACTTCATTCTAAATGATTATTAAACAAGTAAGAAAGTATAGTTGGTCAAGCCCGACCATATAATACCCTACAGCTAGTATAAGTGCAAAAACTGTTTTTAAGAAATGGGCGCTATTAGGGAACAATGACCTATTATGGACCGAGTATCCAAAAATTGTGTGGCATGACTTCTGCACATAAATATATCTATAAATATTGTCTGCGTTCAATTTTATTTCGATATAAAATTTTTTAAAAGATTTATACATGTTAAAGTGATTTTCGAAGATGGTCTTATATGGGACCTTCGACTAATTATGAACTGACTGTCATAAAATTAGGTGTCATGATTTCTATATATAATTATAATTATTTGTGTTGAATTTTATTCGAATACCAAAACTTTTAAGAGAGTTTTACTCGTTAAAGTGATTTTTCAAAGTAAGCATTATATGGAAGCTATGGTCTGATAGTTATGGTTATGGACCGAACTGTACAAAATTTGTAGATGTAATTATGCTTCATGTACAACTTATTTTTGGTGAAATTTGTTTGGATACGTTTATTAATCAAACATTTATGATCGATAGAGTCATATTTCGGGAGTACATTTATTTGGTGGCTAGATGGAATAATGAACTGATTTCAATCAATTTCAATTCCAACCGTCCTTGAGCCGAAAAAATATTATATACCAATTTTTTATAAAAATAACTTCAAAATTGTGACCTGACCTTAACGCACAAGGTTTAGACGGACCACCAGCCAGCCAGACGGACGGACAGCGTTAAGTCGACTCAGGAAGTGATTCAAATTCAATATACCCCAATAAACATATTGACAAGCGTTTTGTAAATTAAGATTGCAGCAAGCTTGCATAAATAAGAGTTTTGCGGATGTCGTTGACAATTTCCTTGCTAATGCAAGTGTTTCATAAATTTAAGCAAAACGTGTCATACTCGCTGTTAAAAATTGTGCTAATAAGTTGTGTTAATAAATAGTGTTAAATTGTTGTTAAAGTTGTAAAATTAAGTGTGTTTGATACTTTCGAGAAAATTTGTTACGAAAGCGTGGCAGAAGATCATGACTGACAACGTTGCTGTGAGCTTTTCCTGGCAAAGAACTGCAGCTAAGAACTGCATTAGGGCCTTGTCATGTTTTGCAATCGTATTTTTAACGCTTATAAAGTTGGGTGCTTTTCGATTATAAAACACTTGCTTTGATGTCTTTTGTAAAGGTCATAGCAGCGTTTTATAAGTGTTTTGCTTACATTTGAACGATAACAAAACGCCTATCTTTATATGTAAATGCTGGCTGGGACCCTACCCACTATGGTGGTGTAGATTATAAAAACCACATTCCAAAGCATATCTCCCATTAAGTCTTCAATAAGGTTTAAAAAAAGACAACTTTCAGAACATTTTCGCTCATTCAGCTAATTACCAATGGTCACACATGGCAAATATTTACTCAAAAAGCGTAACCACTTATTTTAGCACACATTTGTTAGACATTGTTTACTCTTACAAGAGTTTTGCATGATCAAACAGCATAAAATAAATTAAAACTAAATATTTGTTGTGTCTTGTCCTAAAAAAACGATTTTTTTTTAAATAAATAAAAGAGTTAAAATATATTTTATTTAGTTGTTACGTCTTTTACGGCAAATATTTGCCAAGTGTGACTGTACCGTCCCACCAAAACGTACCAAAATGAACCGAGTTTATTCAGATAAGGGTTATTAACGAGACAAAACACTGCTGTATAGATTAGTACGATACTATTTGAGAATAATATGAAGTTGACTAACAAAATTTTAACACATAGTTAACAACTACGAACATTTTTTACACAATGTCATTTAAGAAGATTTGGTCAACTGGGTTATAAATAATAACTTGTATAATTATGTAGCTGGAAGAAAGCTCTTCACAAGGTTCAATGTCTCTGAGACACTCTAGAATAAATGTTAGTTAATAACATATTACTCAACTTAAAACTGGAGTTGTAGAGAAAGACCACACAATACTTATAGTTTTGGCAGATAATAGCTTACCAATAGCCTTGATGAACATTTACTTGCCAGTGTAAAGTAATAAAAATCCAGCAAATAAAAACGAACTAATATCGATGCTTAAAACATTATAATGCTGTGTGTCATTTCATAAGAGAACTTTCGTTTCTTTTTTTATTTTAATTTCATATGATAAGCAAAATAACATCAAGCAGACATAAATATAATATATTGCATAGTCAATTTACTATCATAACGTAGACAGACATTCAATTGAAATCATACATGTCTCATTTATAGATAACGTTTTACATGAAACAGTAGAAGCAAAAAAATCACACAATTATTTCTATCTATGGTAAATGTCATTGAAACAAATTAAGGGTAAGAGTTTGAATTCTGAGAACAAAAATACAAAAAAAAAAAACAATTTCAAATTAGTAACAAGCAATTGATAGGCTTCTGTATTTTTGTACTAAATTTTGTACCAATAGAAAAAGAAATAGAAAAAAGCATACAGCAAATTACTTGCTGCTTGTTGTATGCTGCTGTTGTATGGTGTCTATTTTTTGTTGTTAGCACCATCAAATGAAGAAACAACACCTAATATTATTATGAATTTTCATGCGACACTATCTGCAGAATCCTATCGAACATCTCAACAACATATTTCTGTTTTCTTTCGATTTGACTACACAATCATCAGCAGTAAGTAGGCAGAGGAGCCGAGGAGCCAGGCAGCCAGATAACGAGAAAGAGACACAACATCAGCAGCAACATTATTTAAGGAATTATTGTTTTCCCGCTACTACTGCTACTGCTGCTGATTCTGGTGCTGTTACAGTTGCCATTATAATTTTAATGTTCTTAATTAAATGAAATCGAAATCACAACTGATAGCATCTGTTTTGATGTAAATATTTTTCGAGTCTATTTATTTGTTATTTGATAAGGTTTTGCTTCTTTTATTCTGTTTGCTTGTTGTGCTCATGATTTATTTGTCATAATTTCATTTTAAAGTTTGAAATGTTGTGAAAGGCGAGATAGTCTTGTTTGATAAGAGTGCTTGAGTGTTTAATGGTTGATTTCAGTGCTTCAGCAAAAGATTATTTTCTTATTTTATTGTGTACAAGTAGACATCCGAGCTATTTAAATTGAGATAGTAACAGAAATTTAGATTTATTCAAAAGATTTCTAGTGTTTTTGTCTGCAATACTTAATTAACATAATTAAAAGAAATAAGTTCTATTCTTTTTGCTTCTTTTCATAAAATTTTTAAAATTTTCAGAACTTTTTGTTGTTGATGTGGCAAGATTTAGCCTTAATTCTTTTTCAGAAATTTCTCTAAATTTCCAAAACTACTTTACCAAAACTTATCATATGTATATCCTTAAAGCAAATATGTACTTGAAAATCTCAAATCCTCCTTTTTCATATCCGTTAATCAAACCAAGTAATTAAAATTTAATTTTCTGTTTATTTTATTTTTCTTTAAACAAAATCATTTAAATTCTACAAGTGATAATTCAAAAAATAATCTCACAGACAACCAAAAAAAAAAAAAAAAAAATTAAAAAAAAAACTTGTTCTTTTCCATCGTCCATCGTTCGTATTAGTGGTTTGTGGCGATTAGTTTGACATTAATAAGATTTTGTACAACATTTTAAAACATTTTGTTATTTCAGCGATTTTGATTTTTATTGCGGTTTTAGTTAATGTTCTCGTTGCTTTATTTCTCTCTGTACTTGTTGTTTTTTATTTGTGGCAGTTAACGCAATAATATTTATGGTGTTTTTGTTAGTGGCGCTTGTTTGGTTGCCATGTAAATTATACTTTAAACACTTCGCACACGCTCTTACTTACAAATACATACATACATGCATATTGTATGTTTGAGAATAAGTTTTCTGTATTTTCCTTAATATACACTCCTGCTGCAGTTGAATGAATGCTGCTTGGAGGCTGATGCATCAACACTACTGATAATGATGCATACCAAGCATCTTCATCGTCGTCTGTTACTTTTTTTTCCTTTCTTCATTTATTTCCATTGGTGGTTTTTATATTTTTTGTATTTTAGTTCGGTGCAGAGATGGATAAATTAGATTTTCAAACGCCAGTGCCTTTTATAATAAAAAGTACCTTTTATAATAAAAGTACCTTTTATAATAAAAGTACCTTTTATAATAAAAGTACCTTTTATAATAAAAGTACCTTTTATAATAAAAAGTACCTTTTATAATAAAAAGTACCTTTTATAATAAAAAGTACCTTTTATAATAAAAAGTGCCTTTTATAATAAGAAGTATCTTTTATAATAAAAAGTACATTTTATAATAAAAAGTACCTTTTATAATAAAAAGTACCTTCTATAATAAAAAGCACCTTTTATAATAAAAAGTACCTTTTATAATAAAAAGTACCTTGTTTTTTCAAAGAGCACCAACAATAGACTAGAAAGAAGACTATTTTGAAAAATAACAATTGCACTTATAGCGTAGACAGCATTAATTTGCATTAAAATCTCACTAATGTGAATTAAGATTTTACCCTGACAGACGACAGTTTTTGCATTTAGTAAACAGCTGTTTGTTTGTGAACAACTGTTTAATTGTGAAAAATTTTGTTTGGCATTTACATCATCATCAAATGGAAAGAAAGCAGAAAATAAGATTAGCAGCTACGATGTTGGTAAAAAATCAGTATTTATTTGAATAAAAAGCTGAAATTACTTTTTATGAAACTGCTGCATAATGCAAAAATTGTTCATGTACTAGCAATCATCAACCTGAACGTGTTGCTACAAGTGGGGACCGCTGTAGGACACTCTGAATTAAGAGAAAGGCAATTGTGGAAATTTATTTTTATTATAATTTTACAATTCTCTTCTTCTTCTTTTACAATTGTAAATAATTTGATAGCATATGTTTGATTGTCGACGATGCTGCCATATTGAAATAGCTAAATGCAGTATAAATTCACTCTGATTTTGTGCATTTACGTCTAACCTAATGCGCATTAGGATGGGCGTAATTCACGAGTTAATTTGAATTAAGACTGCTAATGCAAATTAACTGTGTCGTCTGTCTACGCTTTTAATTACCCAGCCCTGATTTATCATACATATAAGAAATAGTTTTGTTGTTACTGTTGTTGGTTATTTCAAATGCCCTTTGCCTGTAATAATGGTTTGGAGTAGTCAGTCGTTTCTCAACTGATAAGAGAGAGCGATGATGATGAAAAAATGAACTCCATAATAAAAATAAAAAACAACGCAGTGTATAAAGTTTTGTTGTACAGTGTAGAGTGTAAGTATGTCTATATCAGTATGATGATGATTGTCTGTTAGAGTGCATAGGAGTGAGAGTGTATTAGTGAGACTGCAATCCATTGCATTGGCGACATTCGATTACTTTTGTTGATTTCAGTTGTTTTACTTAATAGTTTTTTTGTTTCGTTTTTCGTTTCAATTTTATTCCTCGTTGAGTGGAGAGGGAGCTTCTTCTACCCATTTGATATCTTTGTATCATAATGGAAAACGAGACTGTAAGGCTGGCATTTAGATAAGCGGGTAATTTTTTAGTTTCTCTGCTGTGTTTGTGTTCTTGGTATGGTTTTAAAAACCCATCACCATCACCACCATCATCAGCATCGTCGTCATCATCAGCAGCCGGCAGAGAATCATTATCAACGGTATGTTGATGTTATTTACAGAGTGGGGGTTATTGAGTGTAAGGATTAAGGTATTTTTTTATTTTTTTTTTAATTTTGTTTCTTTCGCTTGCATTTTTGTTTGAGATTTAGTGTTTTATGTTTTATTGGCTGTGGGTAAAATGTAGCAAACGTATAATAACTTTTTGCATAAAAGTTACATATTTTTTGTTAGCTGTGATAAGGATTTGGTAACCAAAGAAGGTTTTTTTCTCTCTCTCTGCTAATGTGAAAATATTTAGTGGAGAGTAGTTTATGAAAATTTTAGTGTTGGTTTGAGAGGAAAGTCTTAAAAATGTTTCTTTAAATTAATACATCAGTCATTCGGTTTACAATTCTAGAACGGAATTCTATGAATATCTCCAACATTCATTCAGACATGTATGATTCTCTTTTAAGACCAGTCTAACCAAGAAATTTTTTAACTATTTCTAAATTAACAATTTTGCTTTTAACAACTACCTGCAACACTAATGTTCATTGAAAAAAAAACAAAAAACAAAAGGAATGTGCTTGATGCCACGCGCTGATAAAACCACACAAGAAAAAAGAAACATTAAACAAAAATATCACAACACAATCTTCATGGAAACTTGTATACTTTTAGTTAAAATTATTTGTTTATAATTTGTTGGTTTGTCTTTTATGTTTAACTACCCACTCTAGTTTAAATGGTGTTATCGGTAAAAATATAACTATAATTTAGGAAAGAAAAATACCAGCACATAACAAATCAAAGACAACGACAACGACCTGCTTTCTAACTCAAGACGAAAAAAAAACTAAAAATTACTACAACCATTATTTACCAAATTAGAAAAACTCAAACATAAAATTAACCAAAAAATATAAAAATTTTAGAGATTAACCCTCTGCAGCTGACGTTGTAGTCTGACAGACACCGCAAAAACAAAATTTGCTCGTACCTTTGTACAGTTGCATGTTACGATCTCTATACGCTCGATACCTATTCTGTTTATGTTTCTACGTTGATCAGTGTGAAAAGCGCGGTCGTAGTCAATGCACGTGTGTAGCTGCGTCGTAAGGTGTCTGTAAAACCCACACATCAGTATTAGTGTGAGTATCTAGGAGACCACCACGTCAGTATTATTGTCAAGTTCCATAGTGTCTACGAGACCTCACGTCAGTAATATCGTTAAATTACCATACTGTTTTTCAGACCTCACGACAGTCAAATTGTATTTTATTATTGTTATTATTATGTATATTTTTGCAGGCATTAGACTGAGACAAAATGACTTCAATCAAAAGAACTTCAGCCGGAACTTTTAAAAGCAGTGAGCAGCAAATAATTGATTGGCTCGAGGAAATTGAAGAAGAAGGAGAAGATTTCAGCGACGACGATGTTACTAAAGATCCGAATTTTGAACCAGAACAAATTATATTTGATAGCGACGAAATTGCTTTGGAAGTGGGGTTTCAAGAGGAAAATAGTGGCTGTACGGAATTTCAAACAGAATCCATAAGTGAGAATTTTTATAAAGGTAAAAATGGCTTTGTATGGTCTGCTCAGGAAAGCCGAAGAAACTCCAGAGTGCCGGCTCATAATATTATAAGGCTACCAAAGATTTTAACTACGTCAAAATTTGAAAGTTATGTTGATATTTGGACAAAATTTTTTGATGAGCCTATGCTTTCAAACTTGACTGCATACACCAACCAAAAACTCAATATGTATAGAATCAAGTTCAAAAATACCAGCCGGGTAGAACTTGTTGATACAAATGAGACTGAAATGAAAGCATTTATAGGACTTTTATATTACTCGTCGGTGTTCAAATGTAACAACTGTGACCTCAATACAGTATTTGCTAATGATGGCACAGGCCATGAAATATTTCGATGCGTTATGAGTAAACACAGATTTTCATGTTTAGTCAACTGTTTGAGGTTTGATGATCTTATGACCAGAGAAGAGCGTATAAAAGAGGATCCTCTAGCTCCTATATCAAATATATTTAACAAGTTCATCTCAAATTCTCGAGCTCAGTACTCCCCTGGCGCCTACATGTGCATTGACGAAATGCTAGTTCCATTTAGAGGTCGTTGCAAATTTGTAATCTACATGCCACAAAAACCTGCTAAATATGGTTTGAAGATCATGATTTTATGTGACGCTAAAACTTTTTACATCTACAATGCTTACATCTACTGTGGTAAAAACTCTGATGGATTAGGACTTAATGAAGAAGAGAACAAATTATCAGTGCCATCGCAATCAGTCTTACGACTTGTGAAAGTTGTTGAAGGTACAAATCGTAACATCACAGCTGACAACTGGTTTAGTTCCATCCCACTAATGGAAGCTTTGTTAGCAAAGAATCTAACCTATATCGGAACACTGAAAAAGAATAAGAGAGAGATACCCACAAGATTTTTGCCAAACAAAGAAAGAGAAATTGGAAGTTCACTTTACGGTTTTACCAAACAATTTACATTATTGTCCTTTGTTCCAAAGAAAAATAAAGCAGTTCTTCTTGTTTCATCCACACATCATTTTCAAGAATCCGACACTGAGTCAGGCAAACCAATAATGATTGTAGATTATAATCACACTAAGGGAGGTGTTGATGAGATCGATAAGAAGTGCTCAGTGTATTCGTGCAGTCGCAAAACTCGCCGTTGGCCAATGGCAATTTTTTACAGAGTACTGGATATGATAGGTATCAACTGTTTCGTTGTATATCAAGCATCTGAAGATATTGATTCCAAAATGAGAAGGGGAATGTTCTTGTTAAATATGGCTCGGGAACTGGTGCTAGATCATATGAAAGCACGTGCATACAACGAAAGGTTACCAAGAGAATTGCGCATGACCATTAGTCGAGTTCTTGGAAAAGACTTGCCTCCTCCACCACCAAAAATTCAACCTGAAGCAGCTACTGGTAGAAAGCTTTGTGATATATGTCCATCTAAAATAAAAAGAAAAACAAAATACAGCTGTTGTTCCTGTTTAAAGCCTATTTGCTTGCAGTGTTCCAGCCCTCTATGTGAAAACTGTCAAGAAAAAATGTAATATTTTGAGACTGAATAATAAATGATCTCACCGTATGATTCAGCTCAAAATCAAAACTGAATGTACCTAATATGTGCTTGCAAAGATAAAAACAGAAGTTCCTTCAAATTTAGTAAAATAAGAGTTTTTTTTCGTTTTTAAGAGAAGAGTAAAATTTTTTTTTTTTTTAATAAAACTTATAAAAATTAATCATAACCACAAAAACACGTATTTTTTTTCAAACTTTACTCTTATGTTAGCTTGAAAACTATTAACTGTTATAAATAAATAAGGCAAAGAAGATGCCAGTCCGAAATTTTAGCATAGGAAGAATATTTAAAAATGGGGTCTGCTAGACCCCACGTCAGTAATATTGTTAAAATTATTGCACGACGGTTGCAGAGGGTTAAAAACAAATCAGTCATGTTTTTCGACTTTGAATGTTAAAAGCGAAACCGTCTTTACAAGTGTTACAAAAGAAGTAAAAAAAAATTCTAATCAATTGCTTGTCATCAAACATTAAACTAATAAAGTTTTAATTGAATAATAGTTTTGTAACAATTTTAAATGAAAATTCATTAATAAACACAAACATTCATTCATTGAAATTAAATTTTAAAGAAATTTTTTACGCGTCAAGCATCTTTAAAAAGCACAAACATGATACAAGATTAAATTGTTTTAATTGCTGTTAAAATTAGTTTGTTTATATTTTTGTTTATAAATAAAGAAATAATAACTGGCTTTAAATAAAATCAATTGACTTTTTTACTTTATTGAAATAAAATTTCAAAAATAAACACAGTATAAAAATGCAGCAAGTCTCTGCCTGCTTGCGTTATCATTTTAGCGTAAATCATTTGGGGAATTATTGCCAAAGATGTTCCAAAAATAACTGTAAGCAAATAATAATACAAAGAAGAGTTTTCAAACATGACAAAGTCGACATGACAATCAGCTAATTTTGTTTGGAATTACAGAAACGAACAACAGTCAGTATCTTCTATATAGAAAATTATCTATAGAAAATAATGCTGCAGTATTTTCTATACAAAATAATGAGTATGTCAGTGGCTTCTAAAGGAAATCTTAAACATTTAACAAATCTCCTTATACCCAAAGTGTCACATTCCATATAAACTACAATGATTACAGCAGACACTCTACTTTGGCATAATAAATGCATCAGCACTTAAAACGTCTAAAGTATTCTACATAAAAGCGATTACAATCAGCCATTTACAGTCTACGAAATTTTCGCTGAGCAATTGTACATTTAAAATAGTAGTATTGGTCAAACAGACCTGTATCGAAAAAGACGAAGACAGACAGACTCCTCTTTTTAAACCAGTAACACATGTTGTATTAAAGGGCAAAACAGCCATGAGGTGATGAGGATGATGAAAAACCTTATACGAGTGACGAAGATGATGATCATTGATCTTGTTATAAACTACAAACCATGGTTGACCAATTTAAAAGGTCCTTCGTGTCTTTAATTCATTATCACATCTTAAACAACAACAAAACAGCACTTACTATACGTTTTGTTTTCTTTGTTGCAAGAAGAGAAAAAAACACAGTTTTCAATAAATTTATTCGTTGCTTAATTAAGAGAAGAGTGAGTGAGTGAGTGCATAAGAATGCAAGAAAAAAATAACTGAAAAAAAAACAAGTAAGAGTGCTATATTCGGCTATGGCGAATCTTGTATACCCTTCACCTTTGTTGTGGATGCATAATTATATTATGTATAATTATGTACAGCCGTATTTATAAAAAATTAAAGTAGACTTCAAGACTTTAAGAAAATTTTGTATGAAAATTTTGTCTAAAAACACACTTCAAGCCTACTTTATTTTTTATAAATATGTACATTAGTTTTTTTGATGAATAATGAAACTTTCAGAGGTTGTCTCGGATTTTTGCTCATATCTCCGTTATTTATGGACGGATTTTGCTGATTTTAAATAACAAACTTCTCGAAAGCATGTCTGACAGAATTATTCAAGATTTGGATCCCTAAGATATCTGGGGACTTCAGAAAATTGATTTCAACAGTCAGATAGACAGACGGACATGGCTTAATAGACTCCGCTATCTATAAGGATCCAGAATATATATATGTACTTTATAGGGTCGGAAAATTATATTGTGGAAATTACAAACGGAATCACAAACTTATATACCCTTCTCATGAAGGTGAAGGGTATAATAACCAAGATCTCATACAACAGATCTTTGTTGTTTAATTTTATAAATAAATTTACTTTATTTGTTGGTGTTTGTGTTTGTGAAGTGTTTTAATTCTTCTTGAGCTTTTATCAATCTTCAATTTCAAGCTTATCGCATTTTGAAAATGAAAAAAAAAATGGTTCATGAGGTCCTATTATCTATTCCAAGCGATCTTTCCCGTTCTTTCTCTCTCTCTCTCTCTCACTTGATTTGCGTTTAATTGACCATTAAGATCAGACTAAGAAAGAAAATAACGACCATTATAAAAACAAATCAAGACCAAAGAACGAATAACAAATACAAAGCAAATGAATAAATAATTTTTTTTTTTATTTTTACCTTTTTATTAATTATTGAATCTGCCTTATTTCTTTAGGCCTAACAATAAGTATTTAAATCTTAAAACTAAAATTAAAACTAAATAAATAATATTTTAAAAATTATTAGCAACACATTAAAAAAAAATCTGGATTTACATCTCTCTTTATTTTCTGTAGAAAACACTGACTGATCTTAGTTTTATTTTCTATAGAAAACACTGGTTGATCTCAATTGAATTTTCTAGAGCAAACACTGACTGATCTCAGTTGTATTTTCTAGAGCAAACACTGACTCATCTCAGTTGTATTTTCTATAGAAAACACTGACTGATCTCAGCATTATTTTCTATAGAAAAATTCATCCTTTTATTGCTGCTTTTCAT
This sequence comes from Bellardia pandia, assembly GCA_916048285.2. Taxonomy (NCBI): domain Eukaryota; kingdom Metazoa; phylum Arthropoda; class Insecta; order Diptera; family Calliphoridae; genus Bellardia; species Bellardia pandia. The sequence continues at coordinate 12,938,428 of OU696530.1, read as the reverse complement.
TGGAATTGTGTTTGTATAATAAGAATGTATTTTTTAAACTTTGATCTAACCTTGAACTATCAAAATTAAAATTGATTGCTTATTTATCAGATTTTTTTTTTCTTATTAATTATAAACGATTCAACTTTAAGTTTTTAAGTTTCTACAGAAAACATGTGAATATCACTAAATTGATATCGGTGACAGAAATAATATCGCGTTTTTAAATCTAAATAAAATCACTGTAAAAGTCATTAAAGTTAAGCAGAGAAATTTTCAAAAAATGCTACTCATTGTAGCACTTGAATTGAAATTGAAAGAAATTTGTTTAAAATACTTGAAATTCTTAACATATGTATATAGAAATCAGTATACTCGTATAATCTATATGGCTGATCAATATGTTAAAGCGTGATAACCTTTTTCTTTGAAAAACACAAACAAACAAAATATTCAAATTGAACTTCAAAACCCATAAATCTTTGTCACATTCTTTTTTTAATATTAATTTAATTTTTGCCACCACCCCATATTTATTTATAATTTTTTTTTTTAGTAATATTTAAAAATAACAATATCGTTTATATTTTTATTATTGTTGCTGTTTTTTTTTAATTCAATTGATCACGATTGTGTTTTGTAAAAATAAAAACACCCAACGAAATGAATTGAAACTGTTAGCCGTCGTTTGTTAATCGAAATTTCAAATCTGTGCCAGCCATTCCATGTCGCTTTATCTCCTGCACAAATCTCTGGGAATATTGAAGTCCATTAATAGTTTTATTGTGATTATTGGCTTTTTTCATTTTATCAATAATAAAACGAGAGATTAATATATTGAGTATTGAAAGTGAAACGTTTGCTGTTATCATTTGAAATATACTCGTTTGCCTTTCTTTCTTTTTTTTTTATAGTTGTTATTTTGATTGAAATATTTATTGATAATTTATTAAATAAAAATTAAAATCAACTTAATTAAGTTAAAATCAATTTCATTTTAAGAAAGATAATCTTTTCAAAATTAACTATGAAATCTAAAGACGAATTGAAAGAGCACTACTCCGGTAATGTTTTCTCTTTCACACATAATTTTCTATAAGCAATACTCTAGTACATAAGATTTTCTATAGAAAACACGGGTTTTTAGAAAACACGACAATACGCAAGATTTTCTCTAGAAAATATTGTTATACAGAAGATTTTCTAAAGAAAACACTGTTATACAGAAGATTTGCTATAGAAAATACTGTTATACAGAAGATGTTCTATAGAAAATACTGTTATACAGAATATGTTCTATAGAAAATACTGTTATACAAAAGATTTTATGTAGTAAACACTATTATACAGAAGATTTGCAATAGAAAATACTGTTATACAGAAGATTTTATGTAGTAAACACTATTATACAAAAGATTTGCTACAGAAAATACTGTTATACAGAAGATTTTCTGTAGAAAATACTGTTATGCAGAAGATTTGCTATAGAAAATACTGTTATACAGAAGATGTTCTATAGAAAATACTGTTATACAGACGATGTTCTATACAAAATACTGTTATACAGAAGATTTTCTGCAGAAAATACTGTTATACAGAAGATTTTCTATAGAAAACACTGTTATACAGAAGATTTGCTATAGAAAATACAGAAGATGTTCTATAGAAAATACTGTTCTACAGAATATCTTCTATAGAAAATACTGTTATACAAAAGATTTTATATAGAAAACACTATTATACAGAAGATGTTCTATAGAAAATACTGTTATACAGAACATTTTCTGTAGAAAATATTGTTATACAGAAGATTTGCTAAAGAAAACACTGTTATACAGAAGATTTTCTGTAGAAAATATTGTTATACAGAAGATTTGCTATAGAAAATACTGTTATACAGAAGATTTGGTATAGAAAATACTGTTATACAGAAGATGTTCTATAGAAAATACTGTTATACAGAAGATGTTCTATAGAAAATACTGTTATACAGAAGATTTTCTGTAGAAAATAGTGTTATACACAAGATTTTCTATTTAAGCCACACATCACAAGATTATAATTGCGCTGCTTATAACTGTATATATTCTTGATAAGTTTTTAATTACTCATATTAAAATTGTTGAATAATTTTATAAAAATAAATATATTAAAAAGAAAAAATCACTTAATTTATTTATTATTTTAGCTGATTACAGGAAATGCCAAATGATAAAATAAACCATAACACATTTATACTCTCAAACACACATACACTGTGATTTGCATATCGAACAAATACTTGAGTGAGATGTAAAACAGAAATAAACAAATTAAATGATTAAACAAAATAAGCAAATTGAATAATAATAAAAACTTACACTTGAAAAAAACCACTAAGACTTCACCAAAATATTAATCATAAAAAACCGAAAAAACAATGTAGTTTTATCAGTTAGAAAAATTGTGAGTAGTTTTTTTTTAATATTTAAATTACATACTCATTTTAATTTCAGGGAAAAACTGCATAATTAAACTTTTAAGAATTAAGAAATTTAAAGCTAAATTTGTTAGAGATAAGAGATCAAACTCAATGACATGTTTGATTCAAGGTAGGAGAAGTAAGTTCTTGTGTGTGGGGAAAACTTATCAATATTTATGTTAATAGATTTCTTTGTAATGTTATAAAATATCGGACCTTTTGTGAGAATATGTCATTTAATGATAGACATAGTTCAGGAAACTATGTTTCAACAACAACAAAAGTTGTCCACATGACACAAATTTATATTAGCCAAGTTAATATTTTGTGAAAGTGATGGCTTGTCAAGATATTTATTATTTCAAAACACTTAAATTTATGCTTTCCTTTTAACAAAAACCATTTCAATTATCAAACAAATCAATAATGATTTTCCGACCCCTTATTTTAAAAAAGTTTCTAAAAACGTTTTAATATACCTACTTATAAATTAAAATTATTACCTCAGCTCTTAAATAATGTGGTCTGTCACTTATTCACAAAAAAAGACATGCATTTTTTAATTTCTAATTAAATTTAGATTTTTTACAGATAAAAAAACATTTGACCAAATACAATTAAAATAACATAAATATTTTATTATTTATTTATTGTGTTGTTTTTCTTTTAAACTAAACAGCCACCAAATCATGATTTAACTTATTACAGGTATTTGATTTGTTTTTTTCTCCCCAGTTAACATTTGTTCAATATTTTTAGAAATATATTTTTATTTTATTTCATTTAAATTTATTTCGAAATTGTTGACATTGCAGCAAAAATAATTAATACTGTCATTATCAGTTGAACAAATCAAAATAAAATCGAGTTACTGAAAATACTAATGATGCCAGATGTTGATAGGGCAAATAACGTGTGTGTAACAAAGAGCGTGATAGAGAGAGAGAGAGGGAAGGAATGAGAACAAATGCCATGCAATTTGCTGAGTTTAGAGAAATATAAGCAGGACTTCAAAAGAATTAAAACGAAAAAGGTGTATAGTGCAATGTCCCTTAACGGACACTTTCCATAAGCGGACACCCCCATTAGACGGACATTGTTGGCAGGTCTCGGCAGCACTCCATAAGAAAAGCATTGCAGTCGCTTTCCCTTGCACGGACGCTTCTCGTGAGCGGACGCGGACATCCGCTAGATAAAAAAAAACTTCTCTTGGACATTTAGCTTATTTTTCCCGAATTTTTCATGTCATAAAATACAAATAAATAAGCTTGCCAAGACTCCTTTAATTTGTTCGCTTTAACAACAGGGCACGGTTTCTCATATTTACTACATCATATATATAACATAGTTAAATGTGGGTATGTTAAATATTTTCTTTCTTACATAATGATTTCAAACTAACGGTTTTTCTACAAAACCGTAGATGACGTTTGATATTATGAGTGAATGGTTAGAAAACTTCGATCGAAAAATGGGAGGACAAAATAGGCAAATTTTACTTTTTTTGGACAATGCAGCATCGCATCCAAAAAACATGAATTTGAAAAACATTAAAATACATTTTTTGCTTCTAATTGTAGTTCAATTAGCCAACCACTTGATCAGGGTGTTATTAAAAATTTTAAGCATATTACAGAACATTGATACTGAAGCACTTACTAGCAAACATTGAAATTTCTAACACATCCTATCATTTAGTTAAACGTATAAACGTAAACGTATTGGATGCAGTTTATTTTGCCAAGTTACTACTGAAACAGTTCAGAACTGTTTTCGTAAGGCAGGGTTTACATTTAACAGCCATGAATGTCCGACAGCATTTGATGTTAATTTTGAGCCTGAGGATGATTTGCCATTAAACCTAATAGCCGAAATGAAGAAAAGATGTATTGCAGGGGTCAGTGAGCAAAGCTTAAACGATTTTTATCAGATCGATGATGATTTACAAATTGAGAGATCACCTTTGAATTTACCCGTACAATTGCAAGAACAAATTTCTGAAGTTCAAGAAATTTCTGATGACTCAACAGAGGAAATTGATTATCAAGATACGAGAAGCAACATTCTTACATATAAAGATGCTTTGGCAAAAGCGCAGAATCTTATAGCGTTTGTGAAATGCCAAGGTGATACAGAAGCTATAAATATACTTTCATCGCTGGACTTACATTTTCAAGATGTTATTGCCAAGACGAAAACACGTCAAACCAGGATGGAGGAATATTTATTGAAATAATAGAGTACTCATAAAACATTTTAAACTTTTACTACATATAGAGCTACATTTAATGACTTTTTGTTATTAAACCCAATTGAATTGTTTATTTTTTACAAACAATATTAGGCAAAGTTTTGTTGATTTAAGGGAGATTCCACTGTAAATATAAACAATGGCGAACTGAAGCCAGCAGCGAATTCAGGCAAAATTAAGTGAAGTGTTCACATAAAATCCGGCCACACTACAGAAGAGTTTTTTAAAAAACTAGTTGCAAAATTTACACTGAAAAAAACTGGAAAACAGCATTGCCAACAGGATTTTAAAAAAAGCTTATGCAGTGTTGCCGCATTTCATATGAACAATGCCATAAAATAATCAAAGCAGAGCAATCATCTTTTTGTTAGCTCAGTAAACTTTCACACAGTCTGAGAGGTGTCAATTTATTTCTTCTTATAGTGCATTTACACCTACGCCATAAACTAGTTATAAGTTGTTTATGGTGATAAACTAGTCCGAGAAACTTGTTTATCCGTACAAATCAAAAACAGGTTTTGTAACCAGCTTTTGAGATAAACTAGTTACAAACAACCAGTTTCTGCTAATGCAACTCTGTTTTTTCAACATTTTTCTGGCAACGCTGGACACATTTGACATTTGCTCAAAAATAAAAAAAAAAAAGTTTTCTTTAAAAAAAGAAACTGTAATTGAATTTTATTCATCCTGGATGAAAAACACAAATTAAAAATTTTTTTTTTGATAACAACGTCCATATTTTTATTAAATTTTTAATATTAAAGTCAGCTGTTTTATGACTTGTCAAAGATAAACCACTTAACTGTCAAAAATGCTGATGTAAACGGTATGGTTTATGAAAGTAGCTTATGATCATTAACTAGTTTGAAAATTACAAGTGTAAATGCACTATTAGACCGTAATCATGTAAAAAAAACATTTCGCATAAAGTGCTAAACCAAGAACCAGTTCTTAGCCCTGAGGAACCAATTAAGACATCCGTTTTGTACGCATTCCATTCTTTCGAACGCAATCATAATGGAATATAACGCTTTTATATCTGGTCACTCGCTGCAAACGAATCAGTTGCATTTCAGCTGCTTACAATAGATAGCACCAGGTATATGTGGCTATGGTGAATATTTGGTTGGGTACGATAACATACGATCTCTTACTCTTCGGCTTATCGTAGTGGATCAAGAAATTATTAAATAATTTCCTTTTTAGCGTTTTGGCAGCATTTCGAACATGCAGAATCGTCTCTCGGCTTCAATAAATATGCTACCAAATTTCCCAACTTTTGGATGAATATGCCAATTTACACGAAGCAATTCTTTAGGCTAAGCTAATAAATTTTGTTGACGTGTAAACACGTCATATTTTAATGCTACAAGTTTCTCACGTGTAGACAGAGGTTTTTTGTTTAAACCCACCACACACCACAAGTATTGGATGGCAACACTAGAAGTAGTGTGGTGAGCCGGCGCGTAAATGTCAACGCCGGCACTATTGGTTATAACTCTGAAAGATACAGACGCCTTGTGTGAGCCATTGTTTTTTTTTGTAAATTGGAAAAATTAAAACTAAAAATTAAATTAAACTAAAAATTAAAGTAAAATAAAAATAGAATAAAAACAAATAAAAACACTCAATAAAAAAAGGAAAATAAACAAAACAACAAAACAAGAGTTTTTCTTTTGCTGACGAAGTGTGAAGTGTGTGTGTGTGTGAAGTTTCAACAGCCACACCACCCGGTAGTTTGGAACGTGAGACACCATCATTATTGGGCGTCCTTTGGAACCGGTGAGTCCCTTCCCAGAACAACCACCTCAACAAATTTGTATCAATCTTTTCAATCTTTTCAATAAAAATTGACAACGCTTGAGTAGCTCCCAATGATTTTGCGAGCTTTAACAAACTTTTTTTAATAATTCCATAATTAAAACTTTAATAACAACCCTCGTTCTACTCTTATAAGCAATAGTTTTTTTTATCAAATTCTAGTTTTTTCTTATATTTAATTTTCATGATTTATCTACAAGTACAATCAATTATTCTAAATGTGTGTATGTTATTTTAAACATTTCTCACATGAATGATTGTAATTTAAACAAAACTGGCTGGCTGATACTTCAAATTACAATATCCATACTACTCGTAATGCTGCTGTTGCTGCTACCACTACTGTATTTATAGTTATGTAGTTTATTTAATCGTCTGACTATTTGGTTTTCAAATGTAAAAATAAATAATGAATATAATGAAACATAACAGAAAAGAATATATTAAACTAGTAATAACAAAATCATTTAGAAAAATAAAGTTTTTGATTTCATTTGCAAGATAAAAATGTCAATATTTTTTTTTAATAAGTTTGTGTGTTTGATTTTACGTTTTTTAATCGATATCACACATGTGGAATCTAAATTTTACTACGTTTCGTTTACGTAGTAATTTCAAATTGTTGTTAAACTTGAGTTTAGGTGGTTTTTTTTTTTTTTTTTTTTTTTTTTTTTTTTTTTTTGGTTAGATAGATGTTTTTGAATAGATACATGTTTAAATAGATCGTAACTGGGGAATGTGTAGTAGTAATTAAAATGTTTTTATTATTATCAGGTATTAAATTACAATTATCAAGATTTTTTAGACGATTTATTAAAATGTAATAAGTTGAAATAGTTTTTTGTCGAGTAAAATTTTGTAACAAGAGTTGATCTCAAAATTGTAATGGAGGCGCCAGGCCGCAAGCGAAAAGTTACAATTAAAGTAAATAACGTATGACATACATATGTTTAAAATTACTATAGATTATATATTTTATAGTTCCTAAAGTGAAATGACAGCAAAAATTGCAGGTGAAAAAAAATATTTACTTTCTAAAGTGATATGTTAATATATTGTAGAAGTGACTACACTTTTGATTACTTGGGGTCACTAAAATGACAATTAACTCTCGCTATTCTATAAATAATTTTAAGTTATGAAAATACCAAATTTTTGTTTTACATAATTCAATTTATTGCAATCTAAAGTTAATGAAATGTAATAAAATATCAAAATTTTAAGTCAGACTGAAATTATCATTAAGCAACAAACAGTAGCTGCCGTTTATTTTAAATGCCATGATAAAATACAGTGGGTGGCCAAATTATTAGTTACACTTGTTAATTAAGATTCAACCGCTTTTAATACGTATATAAATTTATTTTTTGTACCAGATGTTTTTGTATTTTAATTCTGGTAATACTGTTAAATATTTTGTGCAGTGTCAACAATGATTGGGTGCCTCGATAGACTAGGCGATAGTGCGCCGGACTATCAGTCTGAGGGTTGCGGGTTCGATTCCCGCCAAAGACTCTGGGTGTTTTCTGCAGATAAGCCAAAAAAGCTTCGCAGTTTGTGTTTGTTAATTCTATTAAAAAAATTAGAGTGCAGTTGTAGATCATTATCTGTCATTCTGCTCTGAAGTGTGAAATATGCAATTTTGATTAAATTGATTAAAGTCTGGCATAACGATGAAGAACTAAAAGAAAATGTTCAAAAATGCATTCAGAGCATGCCAAAAAGGGTGCAAGCTATAATTGATGCCAAAGAATGTTCTACGAAATATTAAGATTTTTTTTTCAAAAAATTTTGTAATATTTCTTTTCCTCAAATATACATTTTTAAAACAAAAGAATTTATTTTTAATTGAATAAGAAACACTTAATTTACCTAAAAGAACAAATAAAAGGATAAATTTCCACTATTTTAAAATGTTATACGGCTTCAAACTAAACAATTTTGCTTGTGTCACTAATAATTTGGCCACCCACTGTAGTTTAAATATATCGTTGTCGTTGCACATAAGCTTCTCAGAAGCTACTCAAGCAGCAATTTCTAAACGTTTGCAAGCAGCAGAATTCATCCAAAGCAAGGAAATTGGTTACCATATGAATTGAAGCCAAGAGACCTTAAAAGACAATTTATCATGTCCAAATAACTGCCCAAACGCTATAAAAAAATCATTTCAGCACCGAATCATTAGTTGCGATGAAAAATGGATTACGAGCGTAAAGAGTGCTTGTAAAGCCCTACCAACCAGCCGAATCGACACCAAAACCAAATATCCATGGCACTAAGATAAAGTTCTATTATGAGCTGCTGAAATCTGGCCAGACCATTACAGGGAATCTGTGCCGAATGCAACTAATTCATTTGATGCGAGCATTGGCTGAAAAACAACCAGAATAAGTGGCCAGTCATGAAATATTAAATCATTGTTGGGAAGTTTTGCCTCACCCGCCTTATAGTCCAGACCTTGTTTCTATCGATGCAGAACGCTCTTTCTTTCTCTCTCTCTCTATCTGGAATACTTCAGACACTTGATAACAGGTTATACGAAATAGGCTTGATTCGTTCTTGGCCTCAAAAATTTAGCAGTTCTTTTGCTGCGGAATCCATATGTTGCCAAAAAGATAGGAAAAGGTCATAGCAAATAATGCTCAATATATTGAATAAATTTATATTGTACAAAAGTTTTAAAGTTATTCCAACCTGAACATTATAAATTAGAAGTGTCTGGAATGTCCAAGAATTTAAATCAATATTCTGAAGGCTTCAATTCTGTTATTAATGGAATTTTAGTATTGAAAATCTGTAATATCGGTCAATGAATGGTATGGTACTTTCCTTGCACTATATACCATTTTTAAGGTCTTCTGAGGATAAAAATGGATTTTTTTTGACTCTCGTATGAGCAATTGGTAAAAAATTTTGTGGATGTCTTCGTAGGTTTAAAATGAAGCACAGAAAACACCTTTTTTTAGAGCAGTTGTTGAATTTAATTAAAACCTTGTCGTAAAGAATCGTCATCGGTATATAGCAACATTATTTTGCTTTTTTTTCGATTTTAATGAAAGGTTTGAAAACTAGAGGTACTTATACTGGTTTATTTTTTATTGAAGGCAGTAATTTCATTTTATGATCTAAGCTTATAGCGTAGACAGACGACACAGCTAATTTGCATTAGTAGTCTTAATTCAAATTAACTCGTGAATTATCCCATTTTAATGCGAATTAGGTTAGATGTAAATGCACAAAATCAGAGTGAATTTATACTGCATTTAGCTATTTCAATATGGCAACATCGTCGACAATCAATAATATGTTATCAAATTGTTTACTATTCTAAAATAAGAAGAAGAAGAAGACAATTGTAAAATAAAATAATAAAAATAGATTTCCACAAATGCCTTTCTCTTATTTCAGAGTGTCCCACTGCGGTTCTCACATGTAGCAACACGTTCAGGTTGATGGTTGCTAGTGCATGAACAATTTTTGCATTATGGAGCAGTTTCAGCAAAAGTAATTTCAGCTTTTTTTTCAAATAAATACTGATTTTTACCAAATGCCAAATAAATTTTTTCATAATTAAAAAGTTGTTTACAAACAAGCAGCTGTTTAAATGCTGTTTTAAATGCAGAAACTGTCGTCTGTCACAGTAAAATCTTAATTCAAATTAGTGAGATTTTAATGCACATTAACTCTGTCTACGGTATTAAGCTTTGCTTGTGAACTTTAGGTTTTTTGTGATCAATGAAAGCGAAAATGTCGGATGTTCAAGGAATTTGCAAATAATATAAATCGACGGAATAAAGTTAAAAAAAAAGAATCGGTATTGTGCCCGCCTATTATATGAAGATTCTTGTAAAGTAATAAGCTTACAATATTTTGACATACAACTGCTGGTTATGGTCACTGTAATTATGTATATGATTGCCGTAACCATAATATGTTTAAGATACGATTCAGATGATTACTACAATCATATATGTATACGATAGTAGTAACTATGTATATATTTGTTGGAATCATGTTTATGTTGAATCCATTTATCATAAATTGTTGCTCTTTGATTTTGATAGAGAACAACATAATATGGTATAATCTTTCATCATAAAACTGATCACCATAAACATTACATAATTGCTATAATCATATATATGATTGTTATAATCACGTGAATGGTAACTTAACCATATCATGGTTGCAGAAATCATATAAATAACTACAGTGACCATAATATTTAAAAAAAATTTTTACAAATGTCAAAATAGTTGTGGTAATTACTGTTTTAAGGATCCAGTTTTAGCTTGAAATGACCTTAACGGACTTGTTGTATTCCAACGAGCGGGCTTTCTGCAATTTACACAATTTATTTCATTTAAGTAAATATATGTATGATTTTAATCATACTTTTTATTATGATGGCACTTACCAAAGACAGTTTTGTAATGTTTGCTGATATTTTACACTAATTATATACAAGTACGAGTGCAAGAACAGCAGCACAAGCAGCAACAACATGTTGATAACTATACCAACACGATTCTAGCCAACCGTTAAAACCAACAGCAACACAACAACTTTAAAACATGTGTAGTGTAAATGAACAACAACAGCAGCGACAAGAAAAGTAAATACTTTTTATAATTAACATAAAATAGTTGATAAAAAAAAATAAATAAAATAGAAATAAAAGCAATATTAATGCCATACAAAAAATAAACTACTTGCTACGACTTTATCTAAAACGAAACGGTTAAACTTCACAAATAATGTTCAAAATAAATGTGTTGGTTGATAGAGTTTTGAATTGGTGTAAAATAAACATTAAATTCTATTTCATTTTATTTTCCTGCTATATTTCCCTCTTTTTCGCTCTTTCTTATTTTGCTGCTGCTGTTGTGTTCTTTTTCATACTGTTTTCTCTTGCAGTTTTTAATATCTATTTTAGAGTTTATTATTTTTTTATTTTTAGTATTTTTTTAAATGATAAAAATTTATCTATTACTTTGAAAATAAAACTACGAAATGAATATAAAAAAAGCTTTACTTGAAAATTCAAAAATGTTGATAACAAAAAACTTCATGCTACCACCATCAGCACCAACACCACCATTTTTTTGCAGCAATTTTGTATAATTGTTGTTATTGTTGCTTTTAATATTCACAACTAAAGTTTTGTTGTTGCCGTAATAGATACGGCTTAAACAAAAAAAAAAAAAAAAAAAACACAACAAAAATATTAAAAAACACGAGCAAATGTTTTATTTTGTTTAACTCTTGTTGCTATTGTTTTTGTTGTGGCTGTTGTGTTTACCATTAATTTACGTTCGTTCTAAAGTGCATAGATAATTTTATTTATTTGTTTTTTTTTACTGTAAAATTATCGTGTAATATCGTTTGCACACTCTGGCGATACATTTGAATTATAAAATAAAAAAATTTTAATAAATTTATGCATACTTGGTTATAATTACAAGTAGACTGTAATTAAATTTAAAAACTTAGAAACACACACTTGAAAAGTAATCTAAAAGCATTGTACACCAGTGTTGTCAGATTAGGGGGTTTCCCCCTAGATATAGAGGTTTTTATTTTCTATTTAGGGGCATATTAAGGGGTTAATATTATTTAGGGGGAAATTTGGGGGTAAGAAAATTTTATTTAGCGGATTTCTAGGGGATTTTCGAATTTACAGTTTGTGGGTTTCTAAATTTTTTTGGGGGTAAGAAAAAAAATTATCTGACAACAGTGTCAATCCAGCCATAGTCATACAAGTACTGAGCAATTGAAAATCAAAAGAGAAAAATAAAATCGTGTAAACAAATTCCAGAAAATACGACATTGGCGGGTTTAATAATTTCAAAAAAGCTAAAGCTTTCAAAAGAAACCAGACATTTACAAGAAAAATGCAACGTTTAATAAAGCAAAATTCAGGTTTGCCCGATAATGAATGAGCAAATAATCCAACACCAGAGTAAATACCGCAAGAAGAACTGGACTGGCTATTGTGCAATTTAATAACAAAATTTTAGTAAAAAGCATCATGGTATTGCTGTAAAACGAGCTTGACGACAAATTTTTAACAAAATTCAACAATCATCTTATACTGTGTTCAGATATGAAACTTAATTGATTCAATATTCGGTTAATTGACAATATTATTTTAAGTGTTCAGGCATACGCAATTTTCAGCTTGCTCAATAATCATTTGACAGTTGGAAAACAATACAAAAAATATTCTATATGGTTGTTGTGTTTCTACGTAAACAAACTTACCTTCACATTGATTTTTTTAATGATTTATTTTGTTGACATTTGCATTTTATACAATTTTGTTCACTAAACACAGTTGTGAACAGTGTTGCATTCGAAATCTTACTCAATATTATAACAATTTCGTACTTATTGCGCAATAATTAATTGAGATTTTATATGAAATATTGAGCTTAAGCGTCATAGCTATTATTATGTATGATGAAACATATGTATGTTAAAATAGACCTCAAACAGTTAACAGGAGCAACATTTTATATTCCAGAGAAACCAGAATATTTATATGGATAAATTTTGTAAAAAGTCAATGGTAATTTGTAGTTGTCACCTCCTTAACTATGACTCCGGATATTAATATAAAATAATGTCTGCATTTACATTGGCTACCTCTTACTAGACGTCAACACACTGCAATAAAGTTGGGGCCTGATTTAGCTCCCTGTCATTATTCGAAACCTGCAGTGGATTGCTATCGAGGAAATCAGGACGGCGTAATCCCAGCAAAAACTTTACTTACATTTTTAATTTTAATGGCTTACAGAATTCATTATTTCATAGCTTTATTCGCCACTTTTTGTTTTACTAATTATATATTAAAGAATTGCTTTATATACATATGTATATATTTTAAACAGTTCATAATTATAAAATTTAAAAAATTTACTTCAAATAAATAGAATATAATATGGGTCCTAAAACACTGCACTCAGGCGTACCACAGGACAGTGTTTTAGGACCAATATTATATTCTATTTATACTTCAGATATGCCAACAACAGATAATGTTACTCTAGCAACGTACGCAGATGATACGGCTATAATATCAACAAACAAATCACCAGTTGAAGCATCATCTATAGTTCAACGAGAATTAAATGCTTTACAACAATGGTTCCACAAATGGAAAATTGAAACAAATACAGAAAAGTCAAATCATGTCACATTTACTTTGCGAAGAGAAGAGTGTCCCCCATTGTATTTAAATGGCTTACAAGTACCCAACACAAATTGTGTCAAATATTTGGGAATGTATCTCGACAAACGACTTACATGGAAAAACTATATTAAAGCTAAAAAGGAACATCTAAATATCAAGACTAAAGAAATGTATTGGTTACTAGGACCAAAGTCTCAACTTAGACTTGAAAACAAAATCAAGTTATACAAAGCTATTTTAAAACCGGTGTGGAGTTATGGTATTGAGCTGTGGGGAACGGCCAGTCACTCAAACGTAGAGATATTGTAAAGATATCAATCAAAAACTTTAATACGAATAGTAGATGGTCCACGGTTTCTCACCAACAAACAAATTCATAGAGATCTTCAGACACCTTTTGTTTTGAATGAAATAAATAAATTCAGCACTCGATACATTAATCGACTTAGTAATCACTGTAACAAATTAGCAATTTCCTTGTTAGATAAAACAGATGAAGTTAGAAGGCTGAATAGGTTGCACGTATTAGATCTCCAATATAGAAAATAAAAAGTTTGTATATAAAATGTTTAATATTAAAAAACTTATTATTTTAAAAATAGTATGTATGTAAATAGTTTATTAAGCTTTTTGAAGTTTAATAGCTCATGTAATGTATTCCTTTAATTGAACAAATTTACTAAATATTGTAAAATAGATTGTAAATAAAAACTAAATAAAAAAAAATAGAATGAATTCCATAAAATCCGTTACATTAACCTGTCAATTTAAGTACGAGTATATAAATGTTTGAATGTAGGTATGTAGGTCACACAAAAATAATTGAAATTTTATTAGTTTATATAAAACCTTTAACCCTTAATTCCCACACACACACACACACTCACAACCTTCATTATAATCATGATAATGAAAATTTCTGTTACTTTTGCAAAATGTCAAACAATGAATGCAATTCAAAAGTTTCTGTTTAACGGTCAAGTTTTTTTTTACTTTCAAAAGAAACAATAAAACTGCTGGTGTTTAAATACAAATTTAAATAATGGACAATAAGACACATAAATATTACAAAGAAAACTTTATAAAAAAAAGGACCGGGCACGGGCACACCTTTCAACAATTCAAATGTTGTTGTTTGCCACAAATATTTATAAAGTCACAGAATTATTAACTTGTAACAAACCATTCAAGACTTGAACACAAATATACAAATGTATGTATTTAATATTGTTATTTGTAACAAATTTGTATAAACAAATTACCAGGAAATGCATGTGTATATGTACCTACATTTAGCCACAATAACAATGATATGAAATGTAACTTTATGTAAGTTTTGTAATGAAGTCAAATTGTTATTGTAAAATAAATGCATCTTTCCCACATTTCATTTAAATAAACAAATAAAAAAAAAAGCTGCGGGTTAAAGAACATTGTAGGAGAGTTAAAAGAACAGGTAATCTGAGAAGTATTTAAAAAACAATCATTTATACATTCTACATATGTCTATATGTATGTAGTATATCGCCTAAAATAAACATTCCACAAGTTTGGCACAATATCAATTGAAACGTGCCTGAGTATTGTTTTTCAACGGAAATTTTTTACGCTACAGCACAGCAGATTATTAAATTCTATAAAAGAAATATGATTTTCATTAGTTTCTTATGGGTTTTTTTCTAGTGCTGATTTCTTGCATCATTGCAATACTTTTTTCTGGTATTTTAATTACAATACCTACAAAATACAAAACTTGTGTGCAAAATTGCTTATTTTTAAGAGTGTGATAAACACACTTTGGTTATTAAAAGTTTCATTTCAGAAAAAAATAAAAAGATAATATTTTTGTGATAAACAAAAGTGTTTGTGTCATTTACCACACGTGTAAAAAGGTCATTGATACCGCAGTTATAAAAATTTATATGAAATCAAAATTAATAAGAAATACGATTAAATCATTTTTGTGTGTTGTTGTTGTTGTAACTAATGAAAGATACGAGTGAATATTAAATTGTAAAAAGTTTTATTTCTGTGTCACTGTAACATTTACGTTTTGCTGTTGCTGTTGGCACCTGTATATTGTAGTAACAGTTCCACTGTGAACGAGAGTTCTGTAAGGGTGATGTAGCTTAATTGGTTAGCGCATTTGATCAGTAAGCCCGGGTTCGATTCCCAGCCGCTGCCACTCAAACAACATCAGTTTCTGATAATTATTAGTTTTCTTCTATCATAACTAATATTTATCACAGTGCTCTCCTTAGGTGGTATAGCATTTAAATACCACCGAGGTAAAATAATTAAATATAGGCCATAAAATCAAGCTTTAACATTAATGCGCCTACTCACCACCAGAGGCGCTGCAATTATGCACAAAAAAACAAACATAATGCGCAATTGCAGAGTTGTAATATAAAAAGCTTTCTTCTTTCACCACCTTTACTTCTTCAACTATCCCCTTTCTAAAGAAAGTAACGCAAGTATATATAGGCCTGAGTGTTATTTTCTTTAAAAAAAAACAAAAAAAAAAAGGATCATACCTCAGAATCTAATGGTTGAAGTGATAACATAGGTGACTAGCCAAAAGGAACTATATCGTCCGCGATCGTAGGGGTTGTTCATAATTCATCTATAGTCATTAATGACTTCGGAGACGGCCATTTAATGAGAAGACAATATTTTATAGGATCGTCTTATAGGAGGACATCCTGGATGTTATTTCTATAGCGTCAAAGTCCATACAGATGTGTAGTGAAAAACGATTATGTATGAGAGTCGAATGGTTAGGGTGATTAAGCAGTTGCCAAGGCAAAATTAATTGTCTAGTCTGCGCGACTTACAATACTCCAGTTACCTTGTGAAAATTTTCCAAATTTAACTTTACTTATCTGACAATATGGAGCACATTATTTTGGGACACAAATGATCATACTTTTTTAGAAATTTCTCATCTGCATAAATGTGGCAAAATTTCGTTAAGCCAGCGTTAAATTTCCTTATTAAATGTAGGCCTGGTTGAGGACTTGTTGTCATAGACCTTTAACTTCACCTTGATGATCAACAAAAAAGTATGCGAGCAGGAAATGTCGCATGCTCTAATTGAATTCTTTCATGGTATGTTTGGCATGTGGGCATACGAGGTCTGATCAAAAAATAACCGTTATTTTCAAATTTCGTGAGTTACGTATGTTCGATTTTCGCATTTTATTTTCTGTTATATTGGTACACATGTCTGTTATATATGTTGGTAATATCAGCCATTTGAGATTGTCAGTTTGTTTTTGACAGATAAAAAGGTTAGTCGTGTTTTAGTGTGCTCTTCGATTTTTTACTATTCGAAAAAAATGGATCAAAGAAATTGTATTAAGTTTTGTATAAAAAATTAAATTAAATGCGCAAGGACATTTGAAATGTTGACTCTAGCGTTTGGCGAGTCTACTATGAGCAGAACACAAGTTCAATTGTGGTATAACCGGTTTAAGGAAGGCCGAGAATTTGTCAATGACGATGCTCGTCCTGTACGCCCGAGCACATCAACAACCGATGAAAACATTGAAGCAGTGGAGAAAATGATTTTGGATAATCGTCGAATCACTATCAGAGAGGTTGCTGATGATGTTGGCATATCGTTCGGCTTATGCGAAGCAATTTTTACGGATCTTTTAGGCATGTAACGTGCGGCAGCGAAGATTGTTCCAAAATTGCTAAATTTTGAGTAAAAACAACGTCGCATGGACATCGCCCAAGAGCTGTTAAACATCGTCAACGACGATCCAAGTTCGGTCAAATGCGAAGGTTTTGCTCATTGTTTTCTTCGACTGAAATGGCGTGGTGCATCATTAATTCCTGCCACAAGGACGTATGGTCAATAAGGAATACTACCTTGAAGTTATGCGCCGTTTGCGCGAAGCAATTTGTCAGAAACGCACAGAATTGTGGAAAAACCAATCATGGATTTGGCACGATGATAACGCACTAGCTCACACATCGATGCTTGTGCGTGACCACAAACAAAACCGTTATCATGCCTTAAACACCGTATTCACCAAACTTGGCCCCCGCTGACTTTTCCTCTTCCCAAAACTGAAGACACCGATGAAAGGAAAGCGTTTTGCCACGATTGTGGAGATAAAAGAAAAATCGAAACAAGAGCTGTTGGCGATACCAAAAAGCGTATTTCAGAAGTTTTTCGAGGATTGGAAAAAACGCTGAGGGGGATTAGTTTAAAGGGGACAAGATAGTTATTAATGAATAAATAAATATTTTTTAAAAAAATTAAAAATAACGGTTATTATTTGATCAGACTGAACTTTGTTTCATGTTGCTTGGCCAGCCTCATTTTCGAAGAAATACGTATGTTCCAATAATACTAAAATCGGTATCAAACTGTGACACGTTGTTGAAGGATTTTCTTTCGGTATCAAACAGTGACACGTTGTTGAAGGATTTTCTTTTTTAATATTCACATGTGCGTTCCCTGAAACCCAAATCCGATTAATGTGAAAATGGACTTTATCGCTTAGGATGATTTTGCTCAAAAATTTCTGGACTAATCGATTCTGGGGAAGTGCTAATAGTATTGCAAGAATGCTGGGTGCAGTAGAAAGAAATCCTACATTGCCATCTTGAGTTATTTGGTTTCTTGGTGTCATAACTCAAAAAACACTTGTCTGTGCTTGAAAAAGTTGTTGGGCCGCGTTTTCACTATGTCATTTTTGTTGTCAAATTGACCAAATTGTTGGAAATTGTATGAAAACGGGTTGACATATGGCGTCATCTATCATGATTGCAAACATAGATGACGCCATATAACAACCTGTTTTCATAGAATTGCCAACAATTTGTACAATTTAACAACAAAATTGACATAGTGAAAACCAAGCATTGCCAATACAACATTTAACATGGTTGGGAAGAGTCGAATTTATGATGTTGTATGTCAGCATAGAGTGGACGAAAGTGCTAAAAGCTTGACAAGGACATTGCTGATTTAAACCGTAGGCAATCTGTGAGGTTAACAAATGAAGAGATTTTGTTGTGGTATCTACTTACCTGAAGCTTTGTGGGTGTGTGGGAGGCGGTAAATGGTCACAAAGTTTGGTTAAAGCTGAAAAGCTAAAATGCTTTTGAGAACTCAGCCATAGATTTCTGAGAGTAAAGGTGCAACGTATATAAAAATTCTAAAATCTATATATACTAAATTGGGATTATCAATCAAACAATCAAAGTTCAAAAATTTCAATATAAGATTGACAGATCAAGTTTGATCTCAACTCCTACAAGTTGTTCGCTTTCCCCATTTCCCTATAATAGCTTTGTAGCAACACTTTGTATTTAAATTCTTTATATTCTTTTAAGAATATACTATTCCTTAAAGTTTTAAAATGTAATTAAAAAGTTTTATAAGAAATTAATTTACAAATTTATCAACTCCACACAATACTACAGATCTATCACTTAACTTAAGCTTCAAATTCTATTAATCTCTCCTAGCATTCATTTTAAATATTTCCATAAACAAAATAACGTTTATCATTTAAAATATTTCAAACTAAATTTAAATTATTCACTTTTATAAATTGTTTTATTGTTGCTTTTTTTTGCAAATACGAGTATTATCGAAAATTCCTCCAGTGACTTTGTAGTAGTTTTTATAGTTGCTGTTTGATCATTTTAGCTTATAAAACAATTTTTTTTCTTTCATACTTATCAGTGACGACGGGGACATTTTTTGTGAATTTCATTTGAGAGAGTGTGTGTGTGAGTCGTTATTTTACCCCATGACTCATTGGTATTTGCACATGTGTAAGAGCGAGACTATGCATACGAAATACGTACGTTAAAAAAAAACTTTAGATTAAAGATTACTATGCAAAAAATAAAAGCCAAACGAATAAAAAGGCATTAAGTGCAAAACTAAAAAGCGACTTTGGCACTATTTATTTCTTTTTTAAAACCAGCACAAAGAAATGCATTCGCCGACGGTACTGCAATTGTTGAAGTAAAGTGTCTAGTTTAGGAAAATTTAAATATATGTACAAGGTTTTATAGTTTCTCTATATGGAAAACAAATTCAAATACTAAATTTTGTCTTATTTGAATTCTTAAGGAATATTTAATCGACAATTAATAACTTATGAAGTATATATTATTAAATATTTTTACTGTTACTTAAAATTAAGCAATTATTTCCTCTATATTTTATAGTCATTGAAATGAATACTAGAAAGATTTACTCTAAATTCAGGCAAGATTTGAATTTGCCGCCATAAAATGTTGCAACAATAAAAAAAAAAAAAAACTATTTAACTGCTGACATTTAGTATTTGAAATATAGCATTTCAAATAATTAAAGTTAAGCTGCAAAATCCAGCAAAATCATCTTACGGGATGAAGCTTATTTGTTACTTTGTTAATCGTCAAAATTGCTCACACTTACACAATGTGTGGGCAGGAAGCATCATTGGACCATACATCTGCGAAAATTAATCGGGTCAAGCAGTGACTGATGCTTACAGATATTTCGGCATGATAACAACGTTCTTTCTGTCTGTACAAGACTTTGCCACCCACAAGCAATACAGTTCTTGAAAGTATGCAGTTATTATTAGAAGTTCAAGATCAAAACCAGTCGAGCATTGACAATTACGAAATTCAAACTAGTATATCAACGAAATTCAGCAATATTTTTTCAAAATCGTAATGAAATATTTCGACAATAGAGTGCGCTCAATGAACATAGCCCTATTCTACAAGGTGGCGTAAAAGTAATCCTCCTATCAGAAAATGCTATAAATTTTGCGAGGCCCCTAAAGGCCTTATGACACTACATTTTTAATGCATTGTTCAAGTTTTGGTGAACAGTACAAATATAATGTAATAGAAAAATTTACTAAGTGCAAAGAGTTCAGCAGTATTAACATAAATGGCAAACTGTCAAACATTTTACTAAAGTTATCGATAAAAAATGAAGTTATGTCAAAAAAAATGTAAAATTGTTCAACTTAAAATTGACATTTCAAGCTTGAAATAATAAAAGTGTTGCTGAATCAGCGGTTTATGGGCAAATTTGGCGATTAACCGTTTTTTTGTTCGTTTTGTTTGTATGTTTCTCATAAACAAAAAGTTGACAACATTTTTTTTGTTTACATTTTTTATGGTTTGCTTTTTCTAACATTTTCTGTTTCTTTCTATCAATTCTATATCAATTCAATGAACAAAAAATGTAGTGTCATAAGGGCTTAATGTCAGTTCTGTCAGCAATATTTCGCGTTCTGGAGCAGTGTAGCGTAACATTGTTTATTAACGTGTATTTCGCAATGTTGTAAAAGTTTAGGTGTTATTTCAGCAACGAATTCAGTTTGCACAGCTGTCACTTAGTTTAAAATATTAAAACGAATGTGACTGTTGTCATTCCAAAAGCGCAGTTTTTTTTTATGTGGAACAGGCCCCTTAATATTAGGCATTGCAGAAATATATTATCGGTATGCCGGTGCAAAGAATTAACTCTGCAGTCTGATTCGAAGAATAGAAAAATGTGAAATGTTGTTCCGATTTGTACACCAAAAGTGTCGTTCTTTGTGGGAGTGGATATATTTGCGGCAAACTGTCTTTTATAGCTCTCTTATCAACTAGCTAAGCTAGGAATTTTCGTTTTAAACTAATTTTGAAATGTTACAATTAAGCATAATAAACTAAAGGATGCGAAGAGTGAAGGATGTTGACTCAAGGGTACGGTAATTGATTGAAGCGTTTGATCATTATCCATGAGTATGGTATTTGGAGCTTGGGTTCGATTTCCAACCGCTGCGACTTAAACAACATCAGTCTCTAATAATTATTAGTTTTCTATCCTATCATAGATAATCTTTATGACAGCGCCCTCCTTCGGTAGTATAGCATTAAAACGCCACTGAAGTAAAATAATTAAATAATCACTATAAATCCAGCTTTCAACAATTCGCCTACTTACCACCAGAGGAGCTGCAACATTGTACTACTAATAAACATAACGCGCAATTACAGTGTTGTCATATGAAAAACTTTTCTCTCCTTACCCCGGCTATTTTTGTCCTACCTATCCCCTTTCCAAAGCAAGTACCACAATTAGTATATGTAGTATATTATGTAGCTATATTAATTGTTTAAGTGTTACTTCCCTTTAAAAAAAAATCTGCCAATTGTTGCAAACGTTCTAGTCAAGTGGCTTATGAAAAGAGAATATATAACATAACTAGTCTAAATTTTCGATTAATATAAAATTAATTGGAAAAAAATCAATTAATTTGACAACTTTATTATAATAGCCAGATAGCAAGAGAGTATCTGAAAGGTTTCAGTTTAAAATAACTGGGCCCCGGCATATTAAATGTTAGAATCTGAAACCGGTATTTGTAACCACGAACCAAAGTTGACATTAATTGTAGGCTGACTTTTGCAAAGCTTGTGCTTGGAGAAAGAGTCAACAAAGGAGGTTTATGTGAGATCATACGATTTGAAAGCAAACATTTTCAAAATTTTCATGTACAAAGCAGACACATTTGAACGATTTTCTTTTCGAATCTAATTAAACACTTTTATAAGGAGCGGTTAACAGATCAATAGAGCGGTTAACAGATCAATAGAGTCTTGTAGGAAAAGAACAGAATCTTCATTTGGTCTTTCTATTAACTAAAGTGCAGCAATATGTTTGGCTCACTACTTAATTTTTTTCATAGTTTTCAAATAATTTTCATCCTTCCTTATTTAATTGTTAAAGAATTCATAGCACCCGTTTTATTTTTGAAATTGTGTAAATCAAGAAGAATCCATTGAAAGTAGATATTTTCTACTTAAAGCTTGTTTGAATGAACCCATTATTTACGCAATATAAAGGCCTCCATTACACAATATATTACTCATTTCTTTTATACAATGCTCAGCAAAGTTATTTTATGGTACTCAGATGGTTATGGTTATGGTCTTTAGAAATTTAATATAGTTAACAATTTTTAGTTTTTAGTCTTTCAGATCCAGTCTACTGGAAGGAATTTCCGAATAGAATCTTTGCTGTCCTACCATATCGTTTGAACATTCAAAATGGTTTACAGCAAATTTTGTTTAACTGTATCCTTGAACAATTATGCAGAATAGTGGCTGGGAAACCACATATTTTACAAGTTCCCCTTAAAGCTTAATGTGTTTTTAATGCCTATTTGGCTGATGGCAAATAGTGAACATGACCTCCGGCATTTCAACTACTTCAGTATGTTATCACTTGAATGTTGTGTACCGTATTCTTTGAAAAAGAAGTTAGAATTCTAGCGTCTCTTTTTCAAACTGCTTTGAGGATTAGTTATGTTACTGCATTGGATAATGTATTTAATTACTGTTTACTATGCCTTATGGCGATTCGCAGCTTTCAAGAACTCTGTGGTCTGATCAGCGTTAGCATTTGCCAATTGTCTGTAATTGTAAAATTCTATACCGACAAATTTTGAGTCGTTAGTACATGGATTAAGGAGTGAGTTTGGCACCCAGGTTTCTCTTTTTGAAACTTTTTCTTCTCATGATCCTAACTGGTTATTTTTTTCTGAAATTCGTTTATCCCTACTTTTTTTATAAAAAGAACACAAACTGCGAAACCTTTTAGCTTTTCAGCAGAAAACACCCAGAGTCTTTGGCGCAATCCTCAGACTGATAGTCTAGCGCACTGTCGTCTAGTTCATCGATAGCCCACGATATTCCAGCCCTTTTATATTACTGTCTTTAAGACAGCAATTGTCATGAATATTTCATATTACATTTGATGCGTAATATAAAAAGAAGGCAATTGTTTACTTTAAACATTCAAGGTAATATAGCATAAAGTCAGTTGTCACTTTAGTGTATCTTTTTTATATATATAGTAGTAATTTTAACGAATGTTTTATTACATTTGAAACATCTGTATGTGTCTTTTGTGAAGCAAAGCAAAAGCAAACTGGTTACTTTTAGAATCCCAGGTAATCTAGCGTAAAGTCAATCATGATTTTAATGTGTCTAAGTATTCTATTGAATAGTCATCTCAAACGTATTTTTTATATTTATTTTACAACACCAGAAGTCATTTCTTTGAGAATCATTTATTACCAAGTGCCTTCTTGTAATCTGAAATTTTATCTTTGTAATTCAAGTAGGATCAATTGACTTGCGCTTAGGGCACGAACATCTATAAAAAGTAATCACATGCATATGTTATTCTGTCTAATTACAGACATAGTTAACTAGAATTGTTGGGGCAGTCTAAGTTGTAAGAGGTTTTTGATCTTCTAAGAACATCGAAAGCTAAGCTGTTATGATTTATTAAGTCAACTTAAAAATTATCTATCACAATTTAAATTTGTTAAAGAACTGTCCTTTTTGAGCTGAAGGTCAAAATTTTATTTTATTTATTTTTTTATATAAATTTATTCATAAATTTATTTATATAAATTTTATTTCCCTAAAGACGCTACACTTTGTTGTAGCGAAATATTGCAATAAATAAAAAATAAATAAAAGAAAATTTTCACCTTAAGCTCAAAGAGAACAATTTTTAATAAAGATAAAAGGTTCGAACAGTTAGTTAAATAATTTGTTAAAGAACTGTAAAGGGCGATTCTATTCTAGACAACTTTAAAACATCAATTCTCAAATCACACTATTTGATACTTTTTTTTGATGCAAATTTAAAGTAAAATATCTATATTTTATAATAATATAATTTTTTTAGACGCAAACTTCGAAGCATTAAGATTTATAGATTTGGCGCGAACAGAAAATTCATGCATGTTGCACCCGTCATGGCTTAAAGAGCAAATTTCTTATTATTGGATTATATTTCTCTACGATGTTTGATTTGATAATCATCGTCTGATATCTCATCTTTCACAATAAAAAAGAATAATACAATAAAAGTTTAAAAATTAACAGAGTTTTGTGTTTTTTGTGGTATGATCTTATGAAAGTTGGCCAATTTGGTTGCACCCGTCATGCACTTTAAAGCTCTCTCGTGGCTATTTGGTCGTTTCATATAAATTCTTGTAAATAGATAACAATAGTATATGTATAGAAAAATATTACCCCTTCTAGAAAAAAAATTGAAAATGTGTTTCTTTCTATTAGTAAAAGACGTTTAAAGCGTCTAAATGTTGCACCCGTCAGAATAGAATCGCCCTAAATTTAATTGTATTAAGATAAAACAAAACCTATTTAGAGTTTTCTAATATTGTAATTTTTGTTTCACATTAACAGTATATTTAAATTAACGATTAATTTTTGTTTATAAACTTTTGGATCTTGAATATAATAAAACTAATTTAAATAATTTCCTTAAGAGATTTTAAAATTCATTAAAAACTAATTAATAACTTGCTTAAAAACTCACCTTTATTTAACGGCTTTGGATTCAATTGTTTACGACGTGACATCATTGTTACGGCTGAAGAGTTGAACATAAAAATCAGCAGGATCAGCGTGCGGTTGAGAAGTCAGGTTGGGGTTTACAGTTTAAATAACGCTACACTAAAAACTACATTAAAAAACCGTTACAAACAAGCAAACACTTTACACTAAACACTAGATTTATTTTTCAAATTTCTTAAACAATTTTCTTATTCTTATGATAAAATTTAAAATTTTGCAATTTTTGTATAATTTAGTTTTTTTTTTTTTTAATTATATAAAATATAATTAATTATTTAAAGCATTTTATTAAATCTACTTAATAATTGCAATAGTTTAGAAACATTTTTTTTTATCTTTGCAACTAATCAAACAATGGCAAAAATTAGCACTTCTTTCGGAAAGAAAGATTTGGTTTTGCAAAAACACACACGTTTGTTTAAAATTTTATAGTATTTATTAATTTGTTGTTATTTTAATTTGTATGATTGTTAAGGTTTTTTGTAATTTATTTAATTTGTTTGTATGTTTTAAGCCCAGTTAACAATTGTTATCAAAATATTATTAATTAATATTTATACAAATATACAAATTATATGAAAATGTTTAACGAACACATGGATTTAGAACGATTTGTGAAATTTGAGAACGTTAACACGTCTAAACAACACGGCGAAATACTCACTACTAAATGGTTTAATGTATGATGAACATTAAACGAATCAAATCAACAACAAACCGAATGAAACGAAGAATATAAAGCCACAAAAACAAATGCAAAACAAAATAAGAATAAAAACAACAAACAGCAAGTGTCCAAACATAGAAAACAAATTGAATTGAACTTAAAGTGAATCGAAATTGAATTGAATGCTACACAAGTCGATGCGACTTGACTTAACTTGCTTCGCTTTGACTTTACTCACTCCTACAGTTTACTGCAGTCTGATCCACACACCTTCTCCCCCCCCCCCTCACTCACTCACAAACTCACACAACATAAAAACAATTGTAACAATTTTACGTTTGTTCTACAACACAACAAAACAGCGCCAAAAATTGTTTTAAACACAAAAAAAAACTGCACACACAATAAAAATAAAAAGCAACTGAAAGCAAAAACAATAATTGTATAAACAAAACAAAAACCATGATAAAAACGTCAAAGAAATACAAAAAAAACACAAGTAAAAAAGTATAGTCGGTCAAGCCCGACCATATAATACCCTATACCCAGTATATCAATAACACAGTTTTTCAGATTTGGGCGCTATATGGGAGATATTACTTATTATGGACTGATCATCCAAAAATTTAGTGCCATGACTTCCGTGAATATAAATATTAAGTGAGTTAAACTTTATATCGATATAAATACGTTTAAAAAATATGATAAGGGCCAGGTGAAATAATGGACCGATTTTCACCAGTTTCAATCCGACCCATCCTTGGGCCAAAAAAATATCATGTACCAAATTTTATCGCAATATCTTCTAAATTGCGACTTGTACTCTGCGCACAAGCTTTACATGGACAGCCAGCCAGCCAGACGGACGGACGGACATCGTTAAATCGACTCAGAAAGTGATTCTGAGTCGATCGGTATACTTTAAGGTGAGTGTTGGACCAATATTTCTGGGCGTTACAAACATCAGCACAAATCCAATATACCCTCCCCACTATGGTGGTGTAGGGTATAATAAAAACAAGCTAACATTAACCAAGTACTCACAGCAGACGGAGTTAAAGAGCACAACTATTAAGAGTGTGAGAGGATTTTTCACATACCGGAACCGGATTTAACAATGTTTGTTTGTTTGATTTTTCTTACTTTTTTATTGCTTGCATTTTAACAACAACAAAAATTTGGCCAAAGGCTACAACAACAAACAAAAGTAAACTCTAGCAAAACAGAAAACAAGCAACATATGATTTATTAAAGAGCAATAACAAAAGAGAGAAGTTTATTGCTAGACCCCAAAAAAAAGAGAGGGGACCATTTTCATTTGTTTTTGTTTACAGTGTTAACTGCTTACAAATTTGTGGGATAAGAAGGTGGGGAAATTAGAAGAGTTCATAATTTGCTAGTAAATTAAGTGCATCTATTAATAGACGCACTGTTAGAAATAGGTTACAGGAATCCGGATTAAAACCTCACAGTCTGAGTAATAAACGTTTATTGATCAAACAGAATGTTCGAAAAAGGTTGTGTTTTGTTAAGAAACATCTACACCAGGAAAATTGGGGATATGTGTTTTGGTCAGAAGAAACGTAGATAAATTTGTTGGGTTCATAAGCTAAAAAATAAAAAATTTGAACACAGGTACACTGAAAAACCCTGAAGAATGAAGGATGCTGTTTCTTTTCATTTGGTGTCCACTTTATGGAATCGATGGACAAATGAGAAGGGTTCATATCTGGCATTAATTCTTACTTAGTTATTCTAGATTATATACGAGTAAGTAGGACAACAGTTTTTTTTTTTTTTTTTGCTTCGTAAATGTCGAATTGTGTGCCAACAAAGCGTCATATGGAGCAAGTTTTGCTTTACTTCTTGAATTTGAAAATAGAGTGGCTGATTGCTCACCGTAGCTTATGGTGAATGTGTTCCATCGGTTTCAATGCACAATAAGCAGGGAAATTGGGTACCATATAACCTTAATCTTGAATGACAGTTTTGCATGTCCGAAATTCTGCTTAAATTCTATAAAAGGAAATTATTTTTGCAGCGCATCACTACTTGCAATGAGAAATGGATACATTGCGATAACCAGAAGCGTAAGACATCGTTTGTAAAACCCAAAGAACAAGCCGAATCGACAACTAAGCCAAATACCCATGGCGCTAATGCAACGCTCTGTATTTAGCTACTGAAATCTTGCCACTCCATCACAGGGAATCTGTACCGAATGCAACTGATTCGTTTGAAGCGATCATTGGCAGAAAAGCACAGATGATGAGACCTGTTAATAATTATTGAGAAAGAAGTGATTGGAAAATTTTGCTTCACCAGTCGATTTTCGATGTAGAAAGCTTTCTCTGGTATTTTATATGATTCACTTCAGAACACTGCATATAAAATTGACGTGATGCGTTCATAGCGTTCAAAATATGAGCAGTTCTATTGGCTCGGAATCCATATGTTACCAGGTAATAGGTGATAACTAACAAAGGCAAAAACTCTAAATAAGTATTTTCAACATGTAAGAAAACCTCATAAAACTTAGGTTTACTTTGAGGTTTACCCACTGAGTTGATGTAATTGTAAAGAGTTTTTCAACAAGAACTTTGTTTTCCTTTAAAACATATTGGAATGATGTGTTACTTGTTGAAATTGATAATTGTTACAATGAATTTGACTTCGCTCGAAAAACCCACTATAACATTAAAAATTCATTATGAAAAAAGGTGGATCTGTAAAAGTTACATTTAATTTTTTCAGACGATGCCCATTTTCATTTGTCTTAATATGGCAACAAACTAAATTAGGATGTTGAAAATCCAAAAACAATTATTGAAAATCGTTTGAATGCTGAACGTATAGCCAGACCCCAGTCGTGATTTGTAATGTTTTTTTTTTAAATCGGCTGGAAATAAAGAATTTATTGTAAACCAAATATGTCGATTGATAAACTTTATGAAAATCTTAACTTTTTGTGGCTTAGTAAAAGTTAGTGTCTATACAATGCCAATCAAGTCGTGAAATCCATAAACTTAAAATTCGTGGCATGATGAAATTAAAAACAAATTGTTGAAAAACCCTTTATAGCTATACTATACTATATTATATTAATTAATACAATCAATTTATTTTAAACACAAAAATCACTTATTAATGTCTAATATTGCAGCACAGTTACCCTACTGCTGCCCCCAACAAATAGAGAGGCCCAACCATGGTGAAATTAAATACCAGGTGACAGCATTGCTACAACAATTACAACAAGGCAAGAACAACAGGCATTTTTCTATATGAAAAACTTTCGTCACTGTCAAAAAGTTTTTTTTTGTATATAACTTTTTGACATTTTCAAATTCACCATGAATATGGCGCTACGCTATCACCTAGTATTTAAATTCACCTTGGGCCCAACCATTCACTTTTAACTCTCCAAAAATAACACTTTACTTGCTAAGGCACTCTCTTTCTCTCCATCATGCTTTTTATTACATTTCGTTTGTTGCTGCTGATAAGAATCAAAACAAAACACACAACTACAATATATGCAAATAATAACAAAAACACCAACAGCAACAACAACATAAATTCAACACACCAACAAAAAAACTAATTGTTTGATATGATTTTGTGATAAGAAACAAAAATTGCATTTCTTTATTTATTTTAAATGTTATTTTAACACCTTCTGCTAATTTTTGTTAAAATTGTTAATACAGCCATTAAATCAACTTATATTTCAATATATTCTTATAAGTTTTATTACAATTTTACGCTAGTTTTTTATTACTTTACAAATTCTTATCGCCGTTTTCTTTATTAAATACCGTTTGACTAAATTTCGTTTGTAGGGCCAACAAAGTAAATGTCATATGTTTTGGTTAAATGTCAAGACTACAAGATATATAGAAAAGCTGAATGTTGGGAAATGTTAAGAGTTGAAAAGGTTTGTGTCTTTACTTAACGGAAGTGTGTGGCTAGAGTAGCAATGTATAGCAGGGTTTTAGGCGTTATTTTTAAATGAAAATACTTATTGTCTGCGAGTGAATTTTAAGGGAAATTTAAATTGAATTAAATTATGAAAATTAATTAACTAAAGCATAAGTTATAATATCTTTAACCCTTTCGTTCCTACTGGGGTCATATGTCACAGCAAAGTTCATTACACTATAACTTTTTGTTTTAGCTTTTATATTTTAACATCTAATGTGTGCCAATAAAGTTTGAAGTGTTATCTGTGGTGTAATTAAAAACAACTGTGTTAAATTATAGCGACATATTATTTATGTGTATTATTTTGTATGAGAGCACTTGTTTTTCGCTGATCGTCGCATAATTTCTTAAATACTACTGCAGAATTTGTGTTTTTTTGCAAATATTTTTAATTACAAAATGTAAGTAAGGAAACATTGTTTTTAATATTATAAAGCGACAACTAGAAAACCTTTTTTTGTTCTGGAGACATATTATCCCAATAAGATTTAAATTAATATCAATTTTTCAATTCAATTTTAAAATTTTTTTCCTGGGGACTATATGTCCCAGGATAACGGTAAGGATTCCAGACTTTTCTTCACAAACATCTTATATTTTTACTTTATAGCTGAATTGTTTGTCAAACTAAAAAAATCAGTAGACTGTAGGGAAATACAGAATAAAAATGTCTTAAGAAAAGGTCTTTTTACTTAATTGTTGATTTTTTTATACAATAATAAGAAATCGAAAAAGTTATTTCTTTAAAAATTTTACATACTGTTTTAAAAATATTACATTCGAAGCCCATTCATTATTTAGTACATATGTATTTCAATTATATTTATATGTATTAAAATAACTATGAAACCATCAACAATAAAAAAATAAATATTTTTACATTTCCCTTTAGAAAAAAAGAAAGATTTGCCAAAAGAAGCATAAAGACACCAAATTAAAAAGCTGCAATAACTAAATGCAAATAAAACAAAAAAAACCAACCTCCTCTATAATATTCATATAAAATATAAAGGAAATAATGTTATTTCCGTTAAATGTCAGCCATTTTTAAAATCTATGACTAAATAATGCAAACAAGCGTAATGGTTGGTAATTTAAATATTAAAAAATATAATAAAAAAAAGCAAATAGCGAAAAAATAAAGAACATTCATATGTTTAGTGGCGTTACAAAAAAAAAAAAAAAAAAACTGTAGAAAAAATTGCACAGGAATTAGCCGAAACAAAATGTAAAATACAGCTAACATTTTTTTTAAAACAATAATAAATTATTTTTTTAATACTCGTAGTCTGCAGAATAAAATGTAACAATATTTTGTGGATTTGCAAAGACGTGGGTTTGTAATATTTTAATGTTTCATATAGAAGATTAAAGCAGGTGATTTACTGTAAAGCGGAGGAGCGGTAAAATGTTTTTAAGTGGTATTAACAAAAATGTGCTATATATTATAATTTGGTCATTTAAAAATAGTTTAATTTCCGTTTTAATTTTGCAATGTAAGAAAATTATAAATATGTACTGTAATAAATAGCTATAAACCAGCAATATTTTTGGGAAATACTAAGGTGGTGTCCATTGAAATAAGGGCACAGTTAAAAAAAAAAAGTTATCAATTGAGTGATACATACATTGGTATTCTTAATAAGAAGATAGCTCAAAATAAATTTTTCTTTTGTTTATTTTCTAATGACACGTTCTCTACGCTCGCTCTAACAGAAACATTTTCATTAATTTTTATGCAAATGGAGTAGTTTTTATATAGTTTTTACTATAATAATCCCTATAAATATTTTTAAAGTGTGTCGCGTTCGCTATCGTTAATGTAAATTTATTAATAATTAATTTATAGTTATGTAGATGGGTAAACAATGAGGAAAAATATTGTATCAAGCAGAAAAAGTTGCTACATAGAATAAAAAATTGTGCTAAAGAAACGCAGACATGTGAGTCTTATATCTGGTAGGCAACATTGAGAAAATGAGAAAAGATGGAAGAAGACAATGTTATGAAAGTATTTTATAATAAGTATATACATACAATGTCAAACTAATAAATAGTAAATATGTACTTAGTTAATACGAATTTAATTTGAAATCACATAAACTAATCATTGTTACTAAAGTAATGGCAAAATATGTTGCATGATAAAGCATAAATTACAACTCTTAAGAAATAGTCAGAACAAAGCTTTAAAAAAATGTTGTTGCAGTTCATTGTTTTTCTAAATACAGTCAACATCGAGTTCTATGTTTTGTCGCGTTCATGATCTCATGCTTATTACTAATATTTTGGAAACAATAAATCCAACTTCCTACACAAATTTTTCTTTTAAATAACTAGCAAAAAATGGAAACCAGAATAAAATTCTACAGATTTCTATTAAAAGTGTCTAGTTCTTGACAGAGAAAATGACATATTCCATTTGCAATATCTGTTCATTTGCAAAACTATACAGAAAATATATACGTACATTGTTGATCTTTATTTATAGGGAAGTCGATTTATATATGCCCATTTGTCGGCATGTTTGTAGAAATCAACATTTCAAAGGTCAATTTCAGGATTTTTGAAAATTACAAAATATGTAAAATCAATCCATAATCATCTTTCGATCAAAACTCCAACATTTTTTTTTTGTAAATATGTCGGATAAAAATGTGTGTACATAAACAATATATACATATATCACATAAACAAACAAACCAATCACCAACATCATGGAACAAAATGTTCGATTAAACTCCAAAATTATAAAAAAAATAATAACTCTTTTAACACTGTGAAATATACGTCATTTAAAAGGATATTAAAACTATGTATATGGCTAAATATAAATTATACAATCAATTGGAATTATATTATAGTTGAATTACAAGAATTAAATGTAAAATATCAATGTCACCTGCAGTTATTCACAACTTGAAAATTGTAAATTTATTGAGAGAAAAAACGAAGGCTATTCATGAGCTAAAAAAACTCGTACAATTCGATTGCTGTAAGAGTTGAATACGATACGAAAAAAGGTAAATAATTATTTAACACTAAAAGTTTCGATAAACGTCTGAATAGAAAAATGGATCTGAAACAATATGGTTACAACATAGGAAAAGCCAACAGTACCTACATCCTTTTTAGAAATAGGAAGCCTGCTGCGAATATTCAAAAAATTCCAGAATTGTTTTAGATTTTTTAGTTTTTGCCCGATTTTGAAACACAAATTTAGACAATCACAGATTTTAAGTTTTTCGAGTTTCTATAGGAAAAATCCATTTTGTAATAGAAATATTAGTGATCACAGATTGAGACTCTTTTCTCAATTAAGCGCATATTTACGAAGTTATTAAGAATTTAAGAAAAAAATTTTATATGAAAAATCGATAGATTGAGACCCTTTTGTTATTTCATATAAAATCATATTTGCAAAGAAATTAAGGATTTAAGATTTTTGAGTTTTTAAGGTATGTGTATGAAGAATCGATTTTGTTTCAGTAATACAAGTAATTACAGGTTGAGCAATAACAAGTAAAGTCATTCTAAACTTGTTTAACACAGCTTTTTTTGCAGAATCCAAACGAAACTAAACCTGGAGCACCAGCATTACATTGTGGACTTCAGTAGTCCTGTTTTTTTCATATTGAACTAGTTTCTACAGTATGTTTTAATAATCTGTTTATTATATTGAAAATTCTTTAATCTTTGTTTGTCCTTTAAAAAAGTTTCGGTTTCTATATTCGTCGGAATTTCGAATAAATTCTGGATTAGGCCAATTTTTGACCTAATCTGAAATCGAAAACGAATACTCGATCGGATTTGAAAAGTCAGCTTAA
The DNA here is from genome assembly GCA_916048285.2 of Bellardia pandia. Classification (NCBI taxonomy): domain Eukaryota; kingdom Metazoa; phylum Arthropoda; class Insecta; order Diptera; family Calliphoridae; genus Bellardia; species Bellardia pandia. The sequence goes on along the minus strand of OU696530.1, from coordinate 12,904,819 downwards.
AAACAGTGGGCATTAAAGAACTGACATTATGCATTCCTTACTCGTTTAAATCTTTTACCCAGGCGAGCAGCAAAAATTTTAACGCGAAGATGCTGCTTGTAAAGAACATTCTTATGACTTACTATGTAAACGGTAAAAGAAATCACAAGGCTCAACTGAAAAAGACATCGAGGCGGAAAAGTTTTCATATTTATTAAGATAGAAAGGATAGGAACTGATTTAACATAGAAGTTAATCGAAAAGAAGAATAATTTTTAATTTCAAATAAGAAACTCGACAATGTTTACGCAACATCCTAATAATGTGTAATTGTTTTGAATTTCATCGTGGAACCCAAATAGTTACGACGCAAAAGATTTCATACAAAAATATGTTTATATTCGCAAAATTAATATTAAACTATTGCAAATAAACACCTAATCTAATTTATGTACAGTTGTTGTAACACAAATAATGTTAAAAATCAACAAATTTAATCATCATTATTAACACCAGAATAATTTCAATATTTGGGTTTATTTACCTTCGTCATCTGTGCATGTCTGCAAGAAAACAAAACACAAAAACAAACAACAAAAAAGTCCACCGAACTTTAGGCAAAAACAACACTAACAATGGAAAATAAAAAGTTACTGTGTCTGCTATCTGCTGTCATGGTGTAAAATTTAGCAAACAACAGGTTGTTGAATAAGTTTTTAACCAAATAATCCATTTAATACAATATTTTTTTGTTAACTTTTCTTATTTATTAAAAGCAGTAATAATAAATACACATGCAAACAACAAATCAGTCAGTCAGACTTTGTACATAAAATGATATATTTTGTATGTATGTATGTACGACTATGTATCTGTGTGTATGGATAATGTTTTTTTTTTAGTTCATCTCAAGTGCATTGTACAACATTGAAATTTTATCTCTGCTTTTTGTGTATATTTAGTGGCAGCAACAATAATATAACAACAACTACAACACCAGCTTAACGAAAATGAAAAATAAATAAACTTTGTTTATTTTGTGGTTGTTGTTATCGTTTTTGTTGCTTTACTGCTTCTTTCTGCACCCACCCACTAAAAACAACAAGGCCAAACAAAATCGCTCTCAAAGAGTGCAATGCATGATGATGATATTTAACCCTTAACTGTATATGTGGTGTTGTAATGTTTATGGCAACTTCTAAAGAAATCGGATATTTCTAACACAGCCGTCGAAAGTGTTTAATTCCCAATATAACTGATGAGCATTGGCAGCATAACGGAGTCGTAGAATTTCCCTTTCATAGTGAATATTGCCGCAAAATGTTTACTAGAAACATGTTGCTGCATAATGTTTACTAGTTACAGGTTGCTGCAAAATGTTTACTAGAAACATTGAACCATGTTGCTGTAAAATGTTTACTAGAAACATGTTGCTACAAAACATGTTTAATAGAAACATGTTGTTGCAATATTTGTTCCTATAAATATGTTGTGGCAACAATTTTATTATAAACATATTGCAGCAACATTTTTTCTATAGAATGATGCTGTAAATTTGTTTCTATATATAAACATGTTTTACAATTTACAATTTTACTATAAACATGCTGCTGCAACATTTGTTTCCAAACATACGTAGCAACAATTTTACATTAGACATGTTGCTGTAACATTTGGTCTTAAGCATGGTACTCTGTTCAAATTTGCGAAATTTGTTGAGCAACATCAATTATTTCGTTTGAAAATTTTGACAATTAGCAAGTGGTGACAATGCCGCGATTTAGAAGAAAATTGTCGTTTTTATTGCCCTTAGGTATGCAACATTGTTTCTTTTATTTAAACAAAAACCATATGTTTTTATTTTATGTGTTAAAGAAATGGATACAAAAATTATATTACATATTATCCATGATGCTTTTATGGCGTTGCGTTTGCAATGTAATTTATTGGTTTTATTCCTTATATTTTTTCTTTTACGTACTGCCGATATTATCAGACGCTTCACAGTTTCACTAAATTTATTTTTGTCTTTATTATGTTTTGTTTTATTAGTACTATTTTCAATTTGAATAATTTTTGTGCGAAATTATTAAATTAAAAACACAATAACAAATAAAATCTAAACAGCTGTTGTTATTAATTTCGTGCGAAATAAGTGCCGCTACATTCGCAGTTGAAAGAAAATGTTGGCATATACATTTTTTGGTTGAAAAAACATGCTGCCAGAAACATTTCGTAACTTTTCACAACAAGAACAGCGTACAACTTCAGCAGCATTAGTTCACATTTATTTCGCATCAATTTTTTTTATATGGGCTTTTGATAGTATTTCGCACGAAATGACGAACAGAATACCATGCTTAACAGGTTGCTGCAAAATGTTTACTAGAAACATTGAACCATGTTGCTGTAAAATGTTTACTAGAAACATGTTGCTACAAAACATGTTTAATAGAAACATGTTGTTGCAATATTTGTTCCTATTAATATGTTGTAGCAACAATTTTAATATAAACATATTGCAGCAACAATTTTTCTATAAAATGATGCTGTAAATTTGTTTCTATATATAAACATGTTTTACAATTTACAATTTTACTATAAACATGCTGCTGCAACATTTGTTTCCAAACATACGTAGCAACAATTTTATATTAGACATGTTGCTGTAACATTTTACCGTAAACATGTTGCTGCAAGGTTTTGTTACAAACAAATTGTTTCTGCCTTTATTTTTTATTTTATTTTGAATGACCTATCGGAAACTGCCTTGTCAACAAGACATTACGATCCATGACATGATCCTTTGACACTTGTCATAGCACAATTGGTGAGCACATTGCAGCAGCACATTTGAGCAATGATTCCACAGCACCTGGGGAATGAATATATCTATAGAAACATTGCTGCAGATCTTTGTAACTCTATTTGTATGTTAACGTATCCGTACATTAAGACCCCCCTAAAATGTCAACCTGGCAAGAGCCAATAGCTTGGTATAAATTTAGCATTAAGCGATTAAATATTAATCCTTATTATGAGTGTCGTTTTCTGTTTACGACAACGACTGTTTCGCAATAGATTAAAGAAACAAATTTAATTTTATCTTTAATCTATTGCGTAAAAAGAAAACGACACTCATAATAAGGCTAAATATGTTTCCAACAAAGTCATTCATTCATATTAAGTTTTTGTTACAGTTTTCATGATTCATCGCCTGATGGACGTTTTTAAAAATGCGTTTGCAAACAAACTGAGATATCAGCGGCATTATTTTCGGTTAACTATTGAATTTATGTATGTATGTCAAAGGAACTATTTTTCAGATATTCCTCAATTCTAGTAAAAGTCTCATGAATGTTAAAATATCAGTTTATGCAAAAAGCACCATAAAAGACTATAAAAGCTAATGACTTCTTGTCAAAGTATGGCAATTAGACACACTGAATTATAAATCATCTGATATTACTTTTTTATGTTACCATTTAACGGTTAATAGGTACAACTCCAACCAACGAAAACAATAACATTTGCTCGTATAATCAAGTGAGCAAATATTCACTGGAGTTGAAACGAAATTTCGTTAAAAGATCGTTTACACTTGATCATAATGAAAATACTTGTAATAAAATATAAAAAAAAATTGTAATATAAAGATAAAATAAATAACAAAAACGAGTATCGAGTAAATTCGTGCTAAGGCATGATTTTTCTGGGCATGTTTGTAACTTAAACTTTGTTTAAGTTTTTTAACATGAATTTGTCGTTGACCTTAATTTTTTACAATATATAAAAAAAAAACAAAATAAAAAAATTAAACGAGAAAATAACAATAATAATAAACATAAAATATTACATGAGTCAGTCAGTAGGTGTAAAATAAACAGAAACAGGCTGTAGATCATTAATTATCAGTTGGTAAATTTAAAAAATATATATGTATGTACATAGTATATATTCAATTTTAACCTTCCACCCACATTATGACTATGTACATATATCTCTAAATAAATTATATTTTAAAAAATTCCCTTTATTAAATTATGTTAAAATTGTTTTTTTGTTTAATTTATTGTTTTCATTTGAAGAATTCTATTTGAGTGTAAATTGAGCAAATTCTTTAAGGCCAAAATGATAATTAAGCTGAAGGGTCTACGTGCCTGACTAAAAGTTTTGGATTTAAATTTAGAATATTTTTGTAGTAAACTCATAGACATAAGTATAATAAACGGTTGTTTGTGTAATTGGACATTTTTAGAAATATGGTTGTTAACATGTTTTTGTAAAAATATATTTGCGTAATATTTAGGCTATTCACAGATTGCGTAACAAAATAAATTAACCATACTTTAGCTAAATATTTGTCATTATTATTACTGTTGGTATTTCTAATTTAAAACAATTTTAAGTGATTATCTGCAATACAACTACATAAATATGAGATCTCAAACAACATTGATGATTAGTTTTATACCCTACACCACAATAGTGGGGAGTGTATATTGGATTTGTGCTGATGTTTGTAACGCCCATAAATATTGGTCCAACACCCACCTTAAAGTAAACCGATCGACTCAGAATCACTGCCTGAGTCGATTTAACGATGTCCGTCCGTCCGTCCGTCTGGCTGGTAGTACATATACTCGTAAGATATTTCAATAAAATTTGGAACGTGATATTTTTCGACCCAATGACGGATGGGATTAAAGCTGGTAGAAATCGGTCCATTATTTCACCTGACCCCCATACAAATTTCCTCCCGAAATAGGAGTTTAACGATCATAAATATTTGAATTATGCAAGTATCCAAACAAATTTCACCACAAATGAGTAATAAATAAAGCCAAATCACATCTGCAGAGCGGTCCATAATTGAGCATAGCTCCCATATAAGCCCCACTTCCGAAAACCACTTTAAAGTGTATAAATCTCTTAAAAATGTCGGTATCCAAATAATATAGAACACAAAGATGTTTCGTATAAATACAAGTAATATGGCAAAATTTTATGATGATCGGTCCATAATTAGTCGTAGTTCCCATATAGGGCCCACTTCGGAAAATTAATTTAAAGACCATAAATCTCTTAAAAAATTTTGGTAAATAAAATTCAACAAAAAAAGTTTTATATATACAGAAATAATGACACCTAACTTTATAATGGTCGGTCCATAATCACTAAAAACTCCCATATAAGAGCCTCTCCGAAATTCACTTTAACCTTCATAAATCTTTTAAAATTATTTATATCGAGATAAAGTATAACATACATAATATTTATATTCGTTTTCATTTTTCATAAATTTTTTGATGATCGGTCCATAATAGGTAATATCTCCTATACAGCGCCCATTTCTGAAAACGTGTTTTATAAATATACTGGGTGTAGGGTATTATATGGTCGGGCTTGACTTTCTTTCTTGTTTTTAGTGCAAATCTTTGCAATTTCGTCACAAAAATATCTGTATTTAGGCATTACTCGGACACGCTTCACATGTCACAAAATACTTATCAGTTAAAATTATTTAAAAATATTCTTTGTTTTAATCCCGTGACATGACAACTGACAAATAATGAAACATTTCTTAAAAAGTTTAACAAACTTTGTTCATGATCTACTTATGAATGTGTTTATCATAAAATGATAAAAAAAAATTAAAACCAAATGACAAACATCAAAACATGACAAAACTGAGGTACAAAATTTCGTCATCTTAAAGGAAGAAACACACAAATAATCAGGGGTGTCATAGAAACCAATATTGTCAGAATTGGTTTTAAAACCGATAAGAAAAAATGCTTTGTTGTCATAGGGCACTGCTACACGTTCAATAAATATAGAGATATTTCTAGTATCACGATCATCATGACATCAAAGCATTTTTTCTTGTCGGTTTTAAAACTAATTCTGACAATATTGGTTTCTATGACACCCCTGAATAAGTTTAATTATGCGAGACTTTTTTCAACAACATAATTCTAACTTAATATACATACATACATATAAAGAAAGCAAATCTTTTGCATTTTCAGCAGGAGTGCCTAGATATGTCATTCATATATTATTACAATTTTAGTTAAATTAGCTTGAATTGGGAATAATTTTTAAAAATTTTTTTTGTTTCGAAAAATATGCAAAAAATTTATTTTTCTATGAATTCCAGAAAATATTTTTAATGACAGCTTTAGACGAGTGTTTTTGACTCACTCCTTTATATTCGTCTGGCATTTCAATTATAAATATCTAAATCATTTTAATTATAAATAAATCATAACCCAAACTGTCCCTTCCATAATGTTTACAAAAACATAACTTCCATGTGTTAATAAACAGACATATTGGCTTTAGAAATGAACAAATATTTACTTAATTAAGTTTTATGTTGATTGGTTTATTTATTTATAATAAAACCAGTTTTTTTTTTAATCAGTAGACGTTAGTGTGAAAACAATTAGTTCTTTAGTGAATGAAAACAAATCTCTATTGCGATGCGAAAACAAATTCATTGCGATAGGTAAATCCGATAATACTACATTTACACCTACGCAAAATCTAGTAGATTTTAATTAAAATCTTAAAGAAAATTGTTGGCGTTTACACTACTACTTTTTGACATATTGTTGGATTTAATTTTCATAATAAAAACAGCTGCTTTAAAAAGAAAATAAATTATATTGTAAACTTTTAGTAACAAAAATGGAGAGACAAAAAAAAAATTATTATATTTTGCATCCAGATCTAAAAAAAAAATTCGGAATTAACATTTTTGCGTAAAAAAAACAGCAGCATTTGTTAAACATAAGGTTTCACAAACTTCTGCAAATGTACTACACGCAATTATTATATAGGAGGTTGGAATGGACACACGTAATGCTTGGTTTTCACTATGTCAGTTTTGTTGTCAAATTGTCCAAATTGTTGGTAATTTCATAACAATTTAGACAATTTGACAACAAAACTGACATAGTGAAAACCAAGCATTAGTATGGGAAATACATCATCGAAGCTCTCCAATGTGGTCTCCCCAAAGTGTTATTAAAAGAGCCTCTTCGTTTGTATTCCACTGCTTCTTCTTTTTGTAGGTACGTTTTCTGTAAATTAAGCTTGATTGCAGCATTACAGTTTATATTAATATAATAATTTACATACAAGGGGTATTTGTTACTGGTTTATCCATTTCCACAAATGTTTATTTAGTATACGGTGTAGTTTGCAGCAAATTTATTTTATATCCCGCTCTTTATTATGTTTTTAAATTTATTTTTGTGCAACTGTCAAAATTTTCTTGTTCAGTGCTATATTTTTTAGTACTTTAGTATGAAATTCAGAGTTGTATTGCAAGATTTTGTGAGATTTTGCCAAAATCTCGTGACGAACTAGATTTTGTTTTGTATGGGAAATCTAGTAGAAATGAACAAGAATTCGCTCAAAATCTCTTAAGCACTAGATTTGGCGTAGGTGTAAATGTAGTAGTAAGACAACAATTTGGTACTCTGTACCTCTTACGCAAACGCTTTCGCAAAGTAATTATAAAATGTCAAAACTTGTAAAAAAAAAAATTCAAACAAATTTTTGTGCGTAGGTGTTTTGTTAAAAAAAAATTTTAATATTTTTATTTAATATATTTAAAACAAAATAAACTGCGATGGATTCAATAGCTTTATGGTTGGAAGACGATAACGAACGAGAGGACCGAATTACTAGAAGGATATTAAGAGAGAGGTCCGATATAATATCCTTAAATGACGGCATGTAAGAAAAATTAAGTCGATTGTGTAAAATGTTTTAAAACATTGTTTGTTTCAGCTTTGTACAAAATTTCCGTTTGAACAAAGAAGCGTTTATTTATGTTTTAAATGATATTAAGCCCGAAATTCGACATAATATATACAAGACCACTTCCGAAAAACCCGTTAACCTATGAAACATATGGAACCATTATTTTAGTCGCTTCAGTTGGAGCTTGTTCAAGATTCAGCACAGCCTAATATAGCATTCTAAATTACAGATGTTCTTTGGGTTTATGTGAAATGAAAAGTCGTAAAAAGAAGTCAAAAGTTGTTTTAACTCGCTGACCATATACAGCGTATTCGCGGCCAATATTATCTTTAAAAAGTAAAAGCCACTGACTGACATGAACAAGAGTCCAAAATGCAATTCTATTTTAAGTATTTATTTAAAATTAAATAAACAACTCTAACAGAATCATTTGAAAGAAATTATCTTTAAAAAGTAAAGGTTGGAGATGGTTCTTTCGGGTCGTAATAAAGATTACAACATCCAAAAATATTTTAAGATTATAATTTAAAATTGAAAAAACAAAAACAAAAATCGTGGCCAACTTGGATCTAACAAAAAAAAAAATTAAAGCAGATCTTTGTAAACAAACATATATGTTTGTTTATATATAATCTTAAATATTTATTTACTAATTTCTTTTCAACAATCATTTGTGCGATATCAGGTGTAACAAATATAAGAAAAACAAAGAGACACCGCAAGTGTCATCTTTGAAATTTAATTTAAATACGAAAATAAAAATGTTTAAACTTAGCAGATCAAGTAAAAAATTAATACAGTGAATATTATTTCCTTGACACACTTTATCTAAGATAAATATAGCAAAAAATTATGTGTTACAGATATAATGATCAATTAATGGAATGTATATACACCCAACACTCTATATTAGAATAATGAACAAGAGAAATTGTGCAAAGATTTAAATTAGGAGAAAACATTACAGGCAAAAAAGTTCTTAATCAAGATAAAACAAAATCTTTTCGCAATAATCTTATATGTATGATTTAAAGACCACTTGAGTTCTAAACATTTATCAACAAAAATAAGCATAAAACAAAATATATTTTATCTATACATATATAAAAATTAATGTCTGTCTGTTCCTGAAATTTTCAGAGCATGTTACTGTGTGTCTGGAAGGAATAATAGGCTATATGAAGTTTTGATTGTATAAACGAAAAAATTTAAATCGCCATATTTTGGGCATTTTTTGACTTACATATGTCAATGATACGTGGTATATATGGTATTGGCATAATTAGGAATACGTACCAGGAGAAAAGTGTGTGGGACCACGCCCCTTTTTAGGAAAATTAAAAATCGTAATATAGTCTGGACCGATCGTCATTAAATTTTCATAATAGGATATTCTTACAAAATAATAAATTCTTGACCACGCCCATATAACCCAAAAAATTAAATCGCCATATTTTGTGCATTTTTTAGCTACGTCGATGATATATGGTACATAGTTGTGAGTGGACAAAGGGGCGTGGCCTCGCCCATATAACCCAAAACTTATTTTGGACATTTTTTGACCAATAGCGGCAGTATTTGCTATATATGGTATTGGCGTGAATAGAAATACGCATCAAAAGAAAAGTGGGAGGAGCACGTCCCTTTGTTTGTGATATATTGGAGGCTGGACCTGTTAACCGATCTTAAATTTTCACAGCGTGCAGCTTTGACTCAGGACTACTTATTACATGATAATATTTGTTGATCATGCACACTTCTGCACCTACTTTTTTACAACGTTTATTAACGGCTTTACCTCAAAGGGGGTAGCGAAGCACACCGGGTTCAGCTAGTTTATTATAATAATAATCTTATAATTTTTGCATGATATCTATTTATATTAATTAATATATTTTTGGGTTTGTTTGTTTTTCAGGTCTTTGATTGGACATTGATCTTTTTAATAAATTTTTTGTTTGAAATATCAGGTTCCAGGTAAGTGTGAATTAAAAATATTTCAGCACATATTTAACATACATATGTATAGTGTTTGCAACTATTTAAAATTCTTCATTTGTTGTAAAATTCTAAGAAATGTTTTTTTCTAAGGGGAAATACAAATTCAAGGGTAGGTATGTTGTCATAAAAACATATGTAGTTTATAATTGAATAGACAATTAATATTTTTACACCTCGTCGTAGTCATAATAAATCTAAAAATATTATATGAAATATGAGTTTGTTAGCAGTTATATTCTGTTCTGATAAACATTGCTCATAATGAGACAAAACGAATATTAAATACTCTACACTTTTTTCACTTATATTAACTGATTGTTTCGAGACTTATAAACAAAAATAAGTTTTTTTTTTAAATTTATTTAAATCTTAGAAAATTCAATTTTGCTAACGCAGGTCTTTTAATAAGAAAGAAATTTTTTGTGCGGAAGCATCAGTGTTGCCATTTTAGCACTTTCAGTGCTAGATTTAGCATTTTGTTTCTTGAAAATGCATTGAAATTTTTAAAAATTATGCTAAATGCTTTTTAGCATAATTTGCTTGATAAAAAAAAAATTTTTCTCGAAAAATTTTTTACTATTTTACTCCAAAGAATACTTGTGGAGAAATAAAAAATAACTTTTACTAATATTTCAACTAAATTTCTTTTGGTGTGGTAAGTAAATGAACACGGAAATTTTTGAATTAATATATGAAATGTAAACTATTAAAACAGGTCAACAATTGTTATGAATAAAATTAGAAAAAACTATAATTTATATTTATAACATTTGAAATAAAAATTGTATTGTTACATTGAAATAATTTAGTACTTATTTTTTCTTCTGTAGAACATTTTAGCACTTAGTTTTTCAAGTTTTAGCATACATATTTTGAAATTCATTTTCTGGCAACACTGGGAAGCATAGTTTGAAATTATTTATTTCGTTGCTGCGGTATTTTTCCTTTTTGCGGTATGATCTCTACGCAGACAGTATTGCGGTATGCCGCAGGAATGAATAATTACATTTTAAATATGTATATTTATATACATACAAATAATAATTAAATAATTTAACAAAAAAAAAACGCAAAACGTAAACATAAGCAAAAAATCTGAAATATAAACAATCAATACAACAAAACGATAAAACGAAATTTATATAAAAATCTTAAGTTTTTTCCCCCAAAACAACGAAGCAACAAAAATTTCGGATACATAAAATGTGATAAGTTTTTATGTCTGTCAACTTTTAAGAAAAACAATAAACAAAATATTATTGCTATTAACCATTATAGGCATTAAATAAGAAGTAGGTACAAAATTAATAACATTATTAACAAAAAATAAAAACTCTGTTGTCTTTTATTTTAACAGCAATTAAGAGTATAACAAATTAAAGAAGTTTACAGTAGGTAGGTACATAATTATTGTGTGCATTAGTTTAATGTTGTTGGTGTTTTTAAAGCTTTATTTTTTTTATCAGAATTGCATTTATTATTATATGTTGTGCCTATAAATGCATAAAAATACCACAAAAACACTTGCATTTTTACCACATATATCTATCTGAAGAGCAGTGGTCGGTGCTAATAGCCACCAGAGGCAGAACCTAAACTTGACAACGAAGTTCTTCAAAATTATCAGATAACCACAAAAACCACAATCAAAATCTGCTTAGAATTCTACTACTTAGCAGTTTATTATAAACCATAATCCATATTCTCTTTATGCCTGTCACTGATTTAGATTAAACAGCGATAAAACATGTAGTAAACAAAATCCCCTCAAACGATTAAAGTTTAAGCATGCATCTAGAAGAGTGTTTTATTTCTCGCTTGGATACAACCAACGAACTGTGTTGTGTTTTTTTGCTTTTGTTGTCTGTTTGAACTTTGAAATGATGTCATTTTATTGTTGTTAACAATACATACATATATAAATCTTGACTTTGTTATGCTTAATATTTTCATTTTCTTTTTTGTTGAACTGAACAACAAGTGTTTTTTGTAGAGATTGTATAAGGTTGGTATGTAGATGCCCTACATTAATGTATGACGAAGTGTTGGATGAAAAGGTTAAAAATCAAGAAAACACTTATTTTGCAAATGTAATTCTAAAGTATACTCCAGGGGCCAAATTACCGCATTCGTGATCAAATGAGCTATCGCATCGAAAAATGATTTCGATATTGAAATTATGATAAAATGTACTAAATTTCTTGCTCGATATCGAATCCCATAATCTCAAATAAGAAAATTACGATCAATTTTACTCGATATCGAATGCGGTAATTTGGCCCCAGATCTAGATAATAATTTCCTGAATGACCATTTACAGTGTGGAGCACACACAAGCACATGTTTGTGTCATGTGCACTATTTCATACAAATAAAACTACTAAAGAAAATTGAAAAATCGCTTTTGTTATTTATTTTAGGTTTTATCAATATGAAATGGACAATAATAATTTATGGCAAATAATGAAATATTACTTTTTATATTAAGTATATAAATTAACCCAAGCCGAAATAATAAATTTTTTCTAATAATATAAAGGTAAAGTTCAACAATTTTTCATTAAGAAAAACAGTAGTCTCTAAAACTTAATAAAAAGTAACTACTTGTTTCCTTTGTTTAATTGCAAGTGATAAACACTTTTTGAAAATTATCAAACAAAAATTAAATTCTAATTCATATTATAATAAGTAATTAAGCAATTGTCAAAAGCTATTGAGGACAATATATAAACAATGACAAAAAGTAGATATTCAATGTGTTTCCTTTGTTTAATTGCATCTGTTAAACACTTTTGGCAAATTATCAAAAAAAAAAAATAAATTCTAATTCAAACTTTAATAAGTAAATAAGAAATTGTCAAGATACATTGAAGACAATATTCTAGCAATGACAAAATGTAGCTTTTATAAGCGTGTTATATGTAGTTATACAGCTTAATGTAAGTCAATCAGCGATCATAAGTGTCCAAAAAAGGAGTTCGTTCAATTGTTCCTAAACCACAAATCAGAGGTCGCAAAAAGCCATTTCCCAGTGTTTAACACGTTAGTCGATAAACAGCAAGACGAGACCTTCGCGGTATTGGTTAGATCTCAGCAGTAAAAAAATGAAAGCCTGAATTGTCGTTAAAAAAAATGTTGACACGGTTAAAGTTTTCAAGGGAGCACATAAATTGGACTGTAGATGACTAAAAACGTGTAAACGAAAATAGTCCAGAGAATTCAAAGACACCATCTAAAGGAAACATTGAAGCATTAAGATAGTATTCCAAATGATTTAATTGTAAAATTTGTGAAGAGTATGCCAAAACGTATAAAAGTGTTTTACGAAATATCGGTGCAAAATTGAGTTCATTAGTACTTGATGCTGTAAATTTTGATTTATAAATTATTTTGTTAAATATTTATTTTCTAATTTTTTTTATTAGTTTTATTTTTATGCAAAAAAACTCTAACATGTACTTATTTGTGCTTCCCACTGTTTATTTTCCAACATAAATTTGTTTTCAATATGAAATTCTAAAATAAGAAGAAAGGTAGTGATCACGGACACTTATATCTTTCTCCAAGAATATATTTTTTAATGTGGATTTCTAAATTAGGCTCTAGATCCTTGAGTTAATAGCATGTTTATCGCATTTTAAGTTGCCTCAAACAACATTTAAAATTTTAGTGTTTTATATGAGAAATTAATTTTGAGTCAAAAATATGAGTGATCACAGTTTGAAGCTCTTTTATCATTTAAACGTATTTTTACTAAAATATGTATTGAGAATTTAAAAAATTGTAACTTATTCACCCCTATCGTGAATAAAAATTCCACATGAAATTTGTTCCCTCTTATTTTTTTAACATTGAATTTAAATAGGAAAAATGTGAAAAGGGAACAAATTTCATGTGGAATTTTTATTCACGATAGGGGTGATTATATGAAAAATCGATTTTGAGTTAGTGATTACAGATTGGAACCCCTTATCCATTTAAACGCATATTAATAAACTCTTTAGGGATTTTAGAAATTTTGGCTTTTTACATGAAGTATTGACTTTAAATCAGAAATATTACTGACACAGGCCCTTTAAGGATTTAGGAAATTTTTACTTTTTTATAGGTTGTCCCAACCAACATCCAAAATTTTAGCTTTTTAAAAATTGATTTTGAGTCAAAAATATGACTGATTACAGATTGAGGATCTTTTCTCATTTAAAAAAAGTTGTTAGGAATTTAAGAAATTTTGATCTTTTGATTGATATCTTTTTTTTTTGTTATGACACTTGCTCCGTAGCATTACCGCTGCATGCTTATTTCAAATCGCCAAGATTTTTTATTGTCCTATAATATATATATATATATTGATTCCTATGGTTCCAAGTTGGAACAAAGGGTCGTAACAAAATTCTTCCATTGGAATCTGTCCTGTGCGATTAGTCTGATCTCAGACCATGTTCTTCCTGTTTCGCTAATCTCGGATTCTAGTTGCCTTCTCCAGGTGTTAGCTGGTCTACCTCTTCTTCTGCTGCCATGAGGGTTCCAGTCAATTGCCATCTTTGGTATATCATCATGTGGTCTTCTCAGAATATGGCCAACCCAGCTCCATTTCCTCTTTGCAATTTCTATGCGAATCGGTATTTCACCTGTTCTTTGTCAGAGGTCTCTGTTGGAAACTACGTTCGGCCAAAATATTCGCAAAATTTTTCGCAAGCAACGATTAACAAATACTTGCAGGGATTGGATATCGCTTGTAGTAGAGTTCCAGGACTCGCATCCATTTAGCAGGTTTTTGTATGTATTTGTGGTGACTTCCATACTATTTGTAATGCACCAAAATACTATTTTGCTTTCCTTATGCGAGATGCAATATCATCACGTGAGCTGCCTGTTGTTGATATGATACTTCCTAGGTAGCAAAACGATTGGACATCTTTGAGTTCTATGTTGTTTACTCGAAACTTGGAGAGATTAGTCGATTAGATACGTAGAGCCTAAGTTTTGTCAAAATTAATATGAAGACCAACACCAGATGCTAGCTGATGTATCTGGTCCAATTTGGCTGACATGTCGGTAAAGTTGTGTGCGAGCAGGCAAATATCATCAGCATAATCAAGGTCTTCCAATCGACCATTCATACCCCATGTAATGCCTCTTCTTATTCGGGTTGCTTGCTGCATAATTGAGTCCAATACAATATTGAATAACAGAGGAGATAGGATACATCCCTGTCGTACCCCAGTGCTTACACCAGATTTTTTATTGTCCTATAATAGTATCCGAATAATATTTAATTGGCCGAAGCTGGGGACTATTAGGGCGGTTCATATATTTTTTCTATTGCAGCTTTTGAGTAATTACAGGGAGCTAAATCGGTCCAAGACTTTACTGAAGATTTATTAACATTTAATAAGAGTCAGCAAACTACCAGCAAGTAGTTTGACTTCATTCGAAGAGTTTTAGGTCTTTGTCGTACCATGTTCCTCACCAATTTTACAACTTCTGTAAAAATATTTATATATTTATTCAATTGACATTACTGCACAAATAAAGTGCACTACAAATTCGACTAAACCGTTATATCCCAATTAAACATTATCATTTGTTTATGTTTACAGTTGGAGCAAATTGCTTTATAAGTGATTTTAAAAAGAAATTTGCACAATTTAGAACCGTTGTTCAGGCGTCAATCTATTTCACTGACAATATGGACGCCAGTTAAGAAAGTGTTGCTGACTTAAAGTTTTATACATCTAAAAAAAAACACCCTATATATTTAAATATCTTCTTTTATTTAATGTTTTCTCTCTTCTTTGTTATTTTATCTTACAAAAGAAAAATTTTCATTTTCAAAATGAAACGCATACAAAATATATTCTTTCATTTATTATATAGTATATATATATATAGAGAGAGAGAGGCGCTAGCGTATCAATTTTGTACTTGCTAGACTTTGGACTTGTTGTAAGTGCTCAATAAAATAACGCTGGCTATTTTTAATATCAGGGTCATATTAAATAGTTTAGTTTTTCAGAAAGAAATTATTACAGCAAAGAATGTTTATTGAGGAAAGAATAATATAGAATTATTAAGCGGTGCAAAGAGACTAAAGAGAACTCTAGTTAATTGATTAACAGCAATTTAACAGGCCTCGCATGAAGAAATTAATAATAAACTAAGCTAAATTTGTATATAAAGCAATGATCGCCACTCATAGCCTCCAGGGGCAAATGTTAACAAGATAGCTTGTTTAAATGTAAACAAAGTTAATATCAATCAAGTTCATACAAATTAAGAAATAAAATTGACAATAAATAGTTGTTGGTGTATCAATAAAGTGCATAACATGCTATAACAACATTCCACATTCTCTTTATGCCGAACACTGATTTAAAGTATAAAGTATTTCAGTGCTAGATTTAGCATTTTGTTTCTTGAAAATGCATTGAAATTTTTAAAAATTATGCTAAATGCTTTTTAGCATAATTTGCTTGATAAAAAAAAAATTTTTCTCGAAAAATTTTTTACTATTTTACTCCAAAGAATACTTGTGGAGAAATAAAAAATAACTTTTACTAATATTTCAACTAAATTTCTTTTGGTGTGGTAAGTAAATGAACACGGAAATTTTTGAATTAATATATGAAATGTAAACTATTAAAACAGGTCAACAATTGTTATGAATAAAATTAGAAAAAACTATAATTTATATTTATAACATTTGAAATAAAAATTGTATTGTTACATTGAAATAATTTAGTACTTATTTTTTCTTCTGTAGAACATTTTAGCACTTAGTTTTTCAAGTTTTAGCATACATATTTTGAAATTCATTTTCTGGCAACACTGGGAAGCATAGTTTGAAATTATTTATTTCGTTGCTGCGGTATTTTTCCTTTTTGCGGTATGATCTCTACGCAGACAGTATTGCGGTATGCCGCAGGATTGAATAATTACATTTTAAATATGTATATTTATATACATATATTTCTTTCGGCTTAGTTTTCCTTTCCGTGCGTAATCAATAATGCCACCCAATGTTTATACTTTAAATCAGTGTTCGGCATAAAGAGAATGTGGAATGTTGTTATAGCATGTTATGCACTTTATTGATACACCAACAACTATTTATTGTCAATTTTATTTCTTAATTTGTATGAACTTGATTGATATTAACTTTGTTTACATTTAAACAAGCTATCTTGTTAACATTTGCCCCTGGAGGCTATGAGTGGCGATCATTGCTTTATATACAAATTTAGCTTAGTTTATTATTAATTTCTTCATGCGAGGCCTGTTAAATTGCTGTTAATCAATTAACTAGAGTTCTCTTTAGTCTCTTTGCACCGCTTAATAATTCTATATTATTCTTTCCTCAATAAACATTCTTTGCTGTAATAATTTCTGTCTGAAAAACTAAACTATTTAATATGACCCTGATATTAAAAATAGCCAGCGTTATTTTATTGAGCACTTACAACAAGTCCAAAGTCTAGCAAGTACAAAATTGATACGCTAGCGCCTCTCTCTCTCTCTATATATATATATACTATATAATAAATGAAAGAATATATTTTGTATGCGTTTCATTTTGAAAATGAAAATTTTTCTTTTGTAAGATAAAATAACAAAGAAGAGAGAAAACATTAAATAAAAGAAGATATTTAAATATATAGGGTGTTTTTTTTTAGATGTATAAAACTTTAAGTCAGCAACACTTTCTTAACTGGCGTCCATATTGTCAGTGAAATAGATTGACGCCTGAACAACGGTTCTAAATTGTGCAAATTTCTTTTTAAAATCACTTATAAAGCAATTTGCTCCAACTGTAAACATAAACAAATGATAATGTTTAATTGGGATATAACGGTTTAGTCGAATTTGTAGTGCACTTTATTTGTGCAGTAATGTCAATTGAATAAATATATAAATATTTTTACAGAAGTTGTAAAATTGGTGAGGAACATGGTACGACAAAGACCTAAAACTCTTCGAATGAAGTCAAACTACTTGCTGGTAGTTTGCTGACTCTTATTAAATGTTAATAAATCTTCAGTAAAGTCTTGGACCGATTTAGCTCCCTGTAATTACTCAAAAGCTGCAATAGAAAAAATATATGAACCGCCCTAATAGTCCCCAGCTTCGGCCAATTAAATATTATTCGGATACTATTATAGGACAATAAAAAATCTGGTGTAAGCACTGGGGTACGACAGGGATGTATCCTATCTCCTCTGTTATTCAATATTGTATTGGACTCAATTATGCAGCAAGCAACCCGAATAAGAAGAGGCATTACATGGGGTATGAATGGTCGATTGGAAGACCTTGATTATGCTGATGATATTTGCCTGCTCGCACACAACTTTACCGACATGTCAGCCAAATTGGACCAGATACATCAGCTAGCATCTGGTGTTGGTCTTCATATTAATTTTGACAAAACTTAGGCTCTACGTATCTAATCGACTAATCTCTCCAAGTTTCGAGTAAACAACATAGAACTCAAAGATGTCCAATCGTTTTGCTACCTAGGAAGTATCATATCAACAACAGGCAGCTCACGTGATGATATTGCATCTCGCATAAGGAAAGCAAAATAGTATTTTGGTGCATTACAAATAGTATGGAAGTCACCACAAATACATACAAAAACCTGCTAAATGGATGCGAGTCCTGGAACTCTACTACAAGCGATATCCAATCCCTGCAAGTATTTGTTAATCGTTGCTTGCGAAAAATTTTGCGAATATTTTGGCCGAACGTAGTTTCCAACAGAGACCTCTGACAAAGAACAGGTGAAATACCGATTCGCATAGAAATTGCAAAGAGGAAATGGAGCTGGGTTGGCCATATTCTGAGAAGACCACATGATGATATACCAAAGATGGCAATTGACTGGAACCCTCATGGCAGCAGAAGAAGAGGTAGACCAGCTAACACCTGGAGAAGGCAACTAGAATCCGAGATTAGCGAAACAGGAAGAACATGGTCTGAGATCAGACTAATCGCACAGGACAGATTCCAATGGAAGAATTTTGTTACGACCCTTTGTTCCAACTTGGAACCATAGGAATCAATATATATATATATATTATAGGACAATAAAAAATCTTGGCGATTTGAAATAAGCATGCAGCGGTAATGCTACGGAGCAAGTGTCATAACAAAAAAAAAAGATATCAATCAAAAGATCAAAATTTCTTAAATTCCTAACAACTTTTTTTAAATGAGAAAAGATCCTCAATCTGTAATCAGTCATATTTTTGACTCAAAATCAATTTTTAAAAAGCTAAAATTTTGGATGTTGGTTGGGACAACCTATAAAAAAGTAAAAATTTCCTAAATCCTTAAAGGGCCTGTGTCAGTAATATTTCTGATTTAAAGTCAATACTTCATGTAAAAAGCCAAAATTTCTAAAATCCCTAAAGAGTTTATTAATATGCGTTTAAATGGATAAGGGGTTCCAATCTGTAATCACTAACTCAAAATCGATTTTTCATATAATCACCCCTATCGTGAATAAAAATTCCACATGAAATTTGTTCCCTTTTCACATTTTTCCTATTTAAATTCAATGTTAAAAAAATAAGAGGGAACAAATTTCATGTGGAATTTTTATTCACGATAGGGGTGAATAAGTTACAATTTTTTAAATTCTCAATACATATTTTAGTAAAAATACGTTTAAATGATAAAAGAGCTTCAAACTGTGATCACTCATATTTTTGACTCAAAATTAATTTCTCATATAAAACACTAAAATTTTAAATGTTGTTTGAGGCAACTTAAAATGCGATAAACATGCTATTAACTCAAGGATCTAGAGCCTAATTTAGAAATCCACATTAAAAAATATATTCTTGGAGAAAGATATAAGTGTCCGTGATCACTACCTTTCTTCTTATTTTAGAATTTCATATTGAAAACAAATTTATGTTGGAAAATAAACAGTGGGAAGCACAAATAAGTACATGTTAGAGTTTTTTTGCATAAAAATAAAACTAATAAAAAAAATTAGAAAATAAATATTTAACAAAATAATTTATAAATCAAAATTTACAGCATCAAGTACTAATGAACTCAATTTTGCACCGATATTTCGTAAAACACTTTTATACGTTTTGGCATACTCTTCACAAATTTTACAATTAAATCATTTGGAATACTATCTTAATGCTTCAATGTTTCCTTTAGATGGTGTCTTTGAATTCTCTGGACTATTTTCGTTTACACGTTTTTAGTCATCTACAGTCCAATTTATGTGCTCCCTTGAAAACTTTAACCGTGTCAACATTTTTTTTAACGACAATTCAGGCTTTCATTTTTTTACTGCTGAGATCTAACCAATACCGCGAAGGTCTCGTCTTGCTGTTTATCGACTAACGTGTTAAACACTGGGAAATGGCTTTTTGCGACCTCTGATTTGTGGTTTAGGAACAATTGAACGAACTCCTTTTTTGGACACTTATGATCGCTGATTGACTTACATTAAGCTGTATAACTACATATAACACGCTTATAAAAGCTACATTTTGTCATTGCTAGAATATTGTCTTCAATGTATCTTGACAATTTCTTATTTACTTATTAAAGTTTGAATTAGAATTTATTTTTTTTTTTTGATAATTTGCCAAAAGTGTTTAACAGATGCAATTAAACAAAGGAAACACATTGAATATCTACTTTTTGTCATTGTTAATATATTGTCCTCAATAGCTTTTGACAATTGCTTAATTACTTATTATAATATGAATTAGAATTTAATTTTTGTTTGATAATTTTCAAAAAGTGTTTATCACTTGCAATTAAACAAAGGAAACAAGTAGTTACTTTTTATTAAGTTTTAGAGACTACTGTTTTTCTTAATGAAAAATTGTTGAACTTTACCTTTATATTATTAGAAAAAATTTATTATTTCGGCTTGGGTTAATTTATATACTTAATATAAAAAGTAATATTTCATTATTTGCCATAAATTATTATTGTCCATTTCATATTGATAAAACCTAAAATAAATAACAAAAGCGATTTTTCAATTTTCTTTAGTAGTTTTATTTGTATGAAATAGTGCACATGACACAAACATGTGCTTGTGTGTGCTCCACACTGTAAATGGTCATTCAGGAAATTATTATCTAGATCTGGGGCCAAATTACCGCATTCGATATCGAGTAAAATTGATCGTAATTTTCTTATTTGAGATTATGGGATTCGATATCGAGCAAGAAATTTAGTACATTTTATCATAATTTCAATATCGAAATCATTTTTCGATGCGATAGCTCATTTGATCACGAATGCGGTAATTTGGCCCCTGGAGTATACTTTAGAATTACATTTGCAAAATAAGTGTTTTCTTGATTTTTAACCTTTTCATCCAACACTTCGTCATACATTAATGTAGGGCATCTACATACCAACCTTATACAATCTCTACAAAAAACACTTGTTGTTCAGTTCAACAAAAAAGAAAATGAAAATATTAAGCATAACAAAGTCAAGATTTATATATGTATGTATTGTTAACAACAATAAAATGACATCATTTCAAAGTTCAAACAGACAACAAAAGCAAAAAAACACAACACAGTTCGTTGGTTGTATCCAAGCGAGAAATAAAACACTCTTCTAGATGCATGCTTAAACTTTAATCGTTTGAGGGGATTTTGTTTACTACATGTTTTATCGCTGTTTAATCTAAATCAGTGACAGGCATAAAGAGAATATGGATTATGGTTTATAATAAACTGCTAAGTAGTAGAATTCTAAGCAGATTTTGATTGTGGTTTTTGTGGTTATCTGATAATTTTGAAGAACTTCGTTGTCAAGTTTAGGTTCTGCCTCTGGTGGCTATTAGCACCGACCACTGCTCTTCAGATAGATATATGTGGTAAAAATGCAAGTGTTTTTGTGGTATTTTTATGCATTTATAGGCACAACATATAATAATAAATGCAATTCTGATAAAAAAAATAAAGCTTTAAAAACACCAACAACATTAAACTAATGCACACAATAATTATGTACCTACCTACTGTAAACTTCTTTAATTTGTTATACTCTTAATTGCTGTTAAAATAAAAGACAACAGAGTTTTTATTTTTTGTTAATAATGTTATTAATTTTGTACCTACTTCTTATTTAATGCCTATAATGGTTAATAGCAATAATATTTTGTTTATTGTTTTTCTTAAAAGTTGACAGACATAAAAACTTATCACATTTTATGTATCCGAAATTTTTGTTGCTTCGTTGTTTTGGGGGAAAAAACTTAAGATTTTTATATAAATTTCGTTTTATCGTTTTGTTGTATTGATTGTTTATATTTCAGATTTTTTGCTTATGTTTACGTTTTGCGTTTTTTTTTTGTTAAATTATTTAATTATTATTTGTGTTGTTTTGTTTTGAGGTGCACTTCAGGTTAATTTCATACATGCTTAAGCCAAAAACCAACCAAAAATAATAAATTTCGTATAATTTTTGCGGTTTGTGTTCATTTCAGAGTTCATTGTTTTTAGCAAATTCACGGTCATTTTCAGTTGGTTGCTTGCTTTGTGGGGCGTTTGATTTGAAAACGATTTTGAAGAAAATTTAATTAATATTGACGCAGACTTAAAAAGTGGCTTAATTGCTAAGAGTTAATGAAATTTACAATATATTTAATTGAAAAGTTAATAGGAAATTAAATCAACTGAATTTGAATTTGTACATGATGCTGCTTTTCTGAATTTATATTTCCCCAATTTTTTTTACAAAATAAACACTGGTCAGCCTCTTTATTGAATCTTCTTAGTTCACACTTCTACATATCTTTGCCACTTATGTATTAAATCACTAATTCATCATAATCATTATCATTATCCACACAATTTGTTTACTTCCTTCTCTTAATGATAATATTTCCCTTTTAAATAATAGTTTTGTATATTTTACGCAATTTAACACAGCAAAACTTGAATTGCCAAAAAAAAAAAAGAAAAAAAAACGATTTTATTACTTCAGTTGGCCTTTAAACTAAATGAATCAATTTGATACTCTATCACCTCACCTCCACCATAAAAAATGTAAGTAAACTTTCAATAACAAGTCTGCCTGTATGTCCGTCTTTCAGTCTGTATACAGACTATAGTAAAATATCAATTTGTTTTCCTTGTTTGTTTTAATTTTTTTGCACAATAATTGAGAGGTTAATAACATTGTACAAGGAAGTTCTGCGGTATTCTGCTGTGTTTTCGTTTAATTATTATGACATTTACTGGAGTGTATGAGTATATATCTCTACTTTACCTGACAGTATCAAGTACTTTTAAAATGTTACTTTACTTGCAAACACATACTCTTTAATTCAATCGTATTGTGTGAGCACAGTGGGGCAGGGCGGAAATAATGGAAAAAACAATCAAATACAAGCAAGACAATTTTATTTCATACAGAAACAGACATAAAAATAACGTTTTTTATGAAAAAAACAGTTTATCATAAAATAAAGTTTTTCATAAAAAATTTTTATCATAAAAAACGTTATATACAGAAAAAACGTTTTATGAGAGAAAAAGTTAAAAAAACAATTTCTGAAGACATACGTTTTATTTAGAAAAAAAATTCTACGTTTAATATAGAAAAAACGTGTATTGAAGAAAAAAGTTTAATATAGAAATAACGTTTTATGAAGACAAACGTTTAATATATAGAGATACCGTTTTATGAAAAGAAAAACTTTTTTATGGAAAAAAATGTTTTATGAAGAAAAACGTTTAATATAGAAAAACGCTTTATGAAGAAAAACCTTTAATGAAGAAAAACGTTTTATAAAGAAAAACAATTTGTGAAGATAAACGTTTTATTTAGAAAAATATATGTTTTACGAAGAAAAACGTTTTACAAAGCAAAATGTTTTTTTTATAGAAAAGACGTATACTGTTAGGTTGTGCTGGGTACCGGGTCACTCAGACATTGCCGGCAATGAGGTGGCTGATAAGTTGGCAAGAATGGGCGCAGGCACATAGGGTAATAACCGTATGGAGGCAGTGGGGCTTTCAATAGGCTTCTATTATGGAAGAATTAGGGAGTGGGTACTAAGTGCGACCAATCAAGCCTGGGGAAACTGGACGGACTGCCAAGTGTCACGGACACTGTGGCCGGTGCTTGGGAAGTTCAATTCGGAATTGCTGCTGGGCAGGAATAGGATCTGCGTTAGGACCATGATAGGCATTATCACGGGCCACTGCATGATGGGCAGGATGGCGGTGAGAACGGGATCCGAATTGTCGGATATGTGCAGATTATGCTAAGCACATTCTGTGCCACTGTCCCAGGCTGCAGGGCAGTAGGATGAGATGGCTGGGCAATAGATTCTTAGGCGAATTAGGGGATGTCTCTAGCTGTGGGCTGGAGAGTCTAATAGGATTCGTAATGGGAATGGCCTGGCTACGCGTTAGATGACTAGGTGCGAGTCGCACAAATGGAGGACATATGTCCGAGTAAGGAGTTGGTCATGTTTCTTTCTTCTCTTTTCTATCTTCTATTTTCTCTTCTATCTCTATACTATAATATTCCTCTCCTGTCTTTACTTTAGCTTTCATTTCACTCTATATACTAAAATTTCTTCCTAAGGCATCGCAATGGACCGTATTGGTCTCTGGGTGAAGGTGTGAGGCGACTCACACCGGCCTTCCTACCTACCTACCTACCTATAGAAAAGACGTTTTATGCAGAAAAAACGTTTTATAGTGAAAAACGTTTTATGAAGAAAAACTTTTTATGTTTTATAAAGAAAAACGCTTTATGAAGAAAAACGTTGAATACAGAAAAAATGTTTTATATAGAAAAAACGTTTCTCTATAAAAACGTTTTATGAAGAAAAATTTTTATAGAAAAAACGTGCAGAAAAAACGTTTTATATAGAAAAACGTTTTATGAAGAAAAACTTTTTACGAAGAAAAATGTTTTATGAAGAAAACCGCTTTATAAGGAAAAACGTTAAATACAGAAAAACTTTTGTGCAGAAAAACGTTTAATATAGAAAAAATTAAGAAAAATTTTTATAGCAAAAACGTGCAGAAAAAAACGTTTTATATTGAAAAACGTTTTATAAAGACAATCTTTTTACGAAGAAAAACTTTTTACGAAGAAAAATGTTTTATGAAAAAAACGCTTTATGAGGAAAAACGTTAAATACAGAAAAACTTTTGTGAAGAAAAACGTTTAATATAGAAAAAATTAAGAAAAAATTTTATAGCAAAAACGTGCAGAAAAAAACGTTTTATATTGAAAAACGTTTTATGAAGACAAACTTTTTACGAAGAAAAACTTTTTACGAAGAAAAATGTTTTATGAAAAAAACGCTTTATGAGGAAAAACGTTAAATACAGAAAAACTTTTGTGAAGAAAAACGTTTAATATAGAAAAAATTAAGAAAAATTTTTATAGCAAAAACGTGCAGAAAAAAACGTTTTATATTGAAAAACGTTTTATGAAGAAAACTTTTTACGAAGAAAATGCTTTAAGAAGAAAAACGTTGAATACAGAAAAAACTTTTATGAAGAAAAACGTTTAATATAGAAAAAAAGTTTTATAAGAAAAACGTTTTTCTACAAAAACTTTTTATGAAGAAAAACTTTTTACGAAGAAAAATGTTTTATGACGAAAAAGGTTGAATATAGAAAAAACTTTTATGAAGAAAAACGTTTAATGTAGAAAAAAAGTTTTATATATTAAAAACGTTTTATGAAGAAAATGTTTATAAAGAAAAACGCTTTATGAAGAAAAACATTGAATATAGAAAAAAACTTTTGTGAAGAAAAACGTTTAATATAGAAAAAATTAAGAAAAATTTTTATAACAAAAACGTGCAGAAAAAAACGTTTTATATTGAAAAACGTTTTATGAAGAAAAACTTTTTACGAAGAAAATGCTTTAAGAAGAAAAACGTTTTATGAAGAAAAACGTTTTATACAGAAAACCAAAAAAATATTATTATATAGAAAAAAATTTCCAAAAGTGAAAACGTTGAAAAACTTTTTTATATAAAAAATATATACTGAAAAACATATCTCATTAAAAAATTTTATGAATAAAGTTTATTATTATATTTATATATCGTTTAATAGAACTTCATTATAAATGAATTAAAAATTCCATCCCACTATGCTTTGATTGTTCGACTCATCCACAAATAATTATGTGTTTCTGCTTTATTTAGTTTTATTTTACTTGCTCTGTTGTTTGCTTAGTTGTTGCTCCAATGTATTCCAATGTTCTTTATTTTTAGGATTCTGACCGTTCAAGTTCATTTGTCGTTTTTGTTTTCGATTTTTTTTTTCTTCTTTTTTCGAGTGTACAAACCAATTTGTGTTGTTTTTGTTTGTATGTCAGTGTGTACAAGTTTGTGTATGTTCAAAAATTAAATTGTACGTTTCATTTCAGTTGTTTGGGAAAATAGAGGTCAAGGTCTTTGGTATAAATTCAACAGGTTTTTTGTTGGTTCTTTACAGCCGTGTTGTATACAACGAAGGTAAAGCAGTCGGGCAGGAGAGATGCCTTGTTAAATATGTATGTTTTTGTTTTGCGAAAAAGGCATTGTAGTCAAAATGGTTAACACTAAAAGAAATTATGCAGTAAAAGTACAAGAAAAAATTATATTTAAGCGAAATATTTGAAAATATAATCTTCAGTTTTCTGTCCTACTAAGACAAACGGTTTATTTTATAACAAATTTTTTACAGTGTATTCAAGGGTTCCTGTATTTTCTTGCTTACCTGTTTACAGATTCTGTTTTGTTTTTTTATGTTTTATTATTGCTAAAGGTAAAACTTATTTTGCAAGCATTCACCTTTTTTGGCAAGGCAATTAATTCTTCATCGAACATGCGTGTGTGTGTGTCCTCCGTCAGGGTCCACTCAAACACAAATTATTAATTAATAAAGGAAAAGGTAAATGAAAAACTGGATTTGTCTTACATTTTGTGCTCGTATGTAGTTCATTAAGATTTTGTGTATGTAGAGAACATTCTCAAGGATTCTGAGTTTTTATATGAAAAACCTTGAGACAGAAGAACTGTTTACATTTAAAATATTACATCATTTTATAAACTATATAAAGTTTATGATATTTGCTAAATGAGGCTGTTGAAAGAGATTTTTTAATATTCAGGAAATACATGTCTTTAAAATAATAATTTTAAGATTTCATATTTTAACAAAAGACTTAATGTTAAAAGGTTAAAGGCTTTTTAAACAAGAATGTTGTTTTTGAAAACAAAATGATACAATGAATTTGTATTAGAAAGAGAAATTATCAGCGTTGTCAACTTGGAAAATATAAAACGCACCAAAATGGAGAAAAAACGCGCCCTTTAAAAAAACACACCAAGTTTAGAATTTCTTTTTTATTTAAAATCTTTATTGAATTAATTTTACATTCTTTTAATTTCATAAATTCTATATAAAACTTTTTAAAAACAGATCAACGATTAATAGTAAAAGTAATAATAGTAAAAGAGTTTTAAGTATTTAACCACTCGAAATTTAACTGACAATATGCTATTCGGAACTGAATTGTTAAAAAAAGTACTAATTTTAGTACATATTTGGTACTTTATCTAATTATTTCTGTTTACTATTTTAAGTACTTTCTATTTGAATTTTTTCAATAAACTTTATATTTAACATAGCGCCTCTAAAAGTAATCCAGTGCTGTCAAATCACCTGTTCGAGTCGTGAAATATGATTTGCAATAAATTCATTTTTTTCCGCTGGCTGTGTAATGCGTCCATATCATTAATAATAGGTAAATAATCACTCGATCGGCTAATCCATTCTCCAATTTTATCAACCACCTTTTTAATAGCGGTCTCAGAAGAACAATAATATTGACCGAAAATATCACCACACCATTTCCAATTGCGTTTTAGAAATTTCTAAATTCAGATTAAATTTTCTGAAATACAAATGGAAAATTCTGAAATACAATTGGAAATTTCTAAAAAAAAAACAATTAGAAACTTCTGAAAAACAATTGGAAATGGTGTAGTTTTATGAAATGTAGCTTTCACAGGTTCAATATTTTCATAATGAATTTTCTAGCAAACTTGATTTCATTGTAGCAGTTAACAAAGCTGACATGTCAACAAGTAAAATGTCAAAAGTTTTATGTTATGCCAATGTGCCCAATATTCTTGTTGAGAAATCCTTTAAAAATAAAAGTTATTCACATGATTTTGCAGAGTATTAAATTGGTCAGGAAAATGAAAATGAAAATGAAAATAGTATTAAAAAAAGTACGGAGCAATCACCGGGACTAATTTGTTTGAGGGCACCTTGCAGAAACATGTATAACGGGTTTTTATTGCCTCAAATTGTTGAATTAGGATTGTAGTTAATGTGTAGGACACAGTTTGCACCACAATGGACATTTGGAACAGTCCGTTTCCGGGCAGCCTAAAGGTTCCATTTTGGCGACTTTCAGTAACCGAGGAGTTTTCCCCATTTGCCTATATCAGATTTTTTTTAAACCCTAGACTATGACATCTCTCAAAAATTATAGCCGAGAAGAGTAAGAGAACTAACCGCTCGAAGTTCTCATCAAAACAATTGAAAATGCGGCATAAATATTCCAACAATTGCGCCAATAATCGGCATAATATATCCAGTAATACAAAGGAAACAAGTTAAAAAGTATGGCCCGACAAGAAGACTTAAAGTATACTTCAGTGATTTGATATTTCTTGAGTTTTTGAACTGAGTTATTTCGAAAGTGGGTCTTATTTTGAAGCTATGAACAAGTATGGACCGATCTTTATTTATGATTAAAGTGTGCATGCTTATATATATATATATAAAAATGAAATGGTCCATGTATGTAATGGCATCACGTGAGAACGGCTGGAGTGATTTGGCTGATTTTTTTATTCAATTCGAAATTCTCAGGAAATGGTTTGTAAAGAAAAAAAAAATAAAAAATTTCGGGTAAAACTCGGAATTTTTTTTGTGGGTCCAGTCAACTTTAATAAAAAAAAAAGCCCCCTAAAGTATGCTGTACAAGAACAGGCAAGTTGTGAATACATTTTATTCTATGAAATACAACTCATTAGTAAATACCGAGCGAAGCCGGGGCGGGGCGGTCAGCTAGTATGAAATAAAATCAATAATTTAAAATCTTTGTGAAACATTGTAAAACAATGTTTTTTAAAACAATAAAAATGTCTAGCTTATAAACAGTAAATACTGAAAGTGCTTTGTAAGATTATGAATATGTATTTTATTTTTATTCATCATACTCCTACTATTTGCACTGCCTTCAAAATAATTCCAAGTTTCGTCACAATTTTATGAGCAGTATTTATATGGCTGTGTATATTCTTTCCGTATTGTCCCCAACTAATGTGAACTAATTAAATTGAATGGATGATTGTGATAAGTGGTGTGGCTGATTGGCGACTAAAAATAAAGTCACCCTGAGAATTTCAATAAATACGTAAATATTTATCAAATAAAATACGTTTCAATGTTTTGAGGGTCGCTGGTTTCAAAACGAATTTCAGTTCACGTGAATAAAGCGTGTTTCCTCGTGTCTACTTTAAATATAATCAGTGAAAACTAATTGGTTCAGAACAAAGAAAACATATTTATTAATAAATAAGTATTAAATATTTTATTACTGCCATTAGTAATTTTAAATATACTTAGTATTTAAACGTAAATCCCATGTCCGTGGCGATAAGACGGTGTGTCCGTATTATTCAGTTATATTTCAAAGGCCATCTCTACTCATTTCGATTAGATTTTATTTTATTATATGTAGGATTCATTGCACTCATCAATTGAGAAAAATTGAGCAATACAAAAGACCACCTTTAGCTGTTAAAGTCAAAAGGTTCATTCATGTTAGACAAATTTATATTGATTTAATTGAGTAACTGTGAAAACATGTCAGGTGTTACTAGAACTATCAGCTAAATAAAATATTTTAAGGCATTTTCAATACTTTTGAACAAATTAGTTCAAAGAAACTTTTGAAATATATCAACATTTTGTTAATTAAACATACAACATACATGGTTTTGTTGGGGGAAAAAAATTGGGTGTTGTAAATTTGTTATTCAATAAAACATTTGATGTAAATATGTCATGTCTGGCGTCGTTCCGTTTGTTTCTATTCGAATGTCATGAACACTATTATCGCCGCCAATCATTATCATCATCATCATTATCCCCATCATGAGAACCATTGATGTGGTTTTAACTAACTTTGTTTCTTATGATACTGTCAAAAATTCCCTTGTCTGTGCATGAGCATAGAGAGTGATTCCAACAGAACATTTAATTGAAACATTTTCGTATTGAAGATGGGTGTGCCGCAACAAAGTATACATTGTTATCGGTTGTTGATTTTATATGAATTAAGTAAATAAATACCTGCGTAATTGCTTATTATACCCTTCATCAACACAAGTAGTGAATGAGGGTATATTACGTTTGTCATTCCGTGTGCAACTTTGTTAATATTCATCTGAGACGCAGCAACAATCCAACAATGAGTCTTGGTCCTTATGAAATTCCAAGTCTATTGAGCTATGTCCGTCTGTCTGTCCGTGTAGAACACGCATAGAACTCCCAGAAAACTGTTGTGGATTTTTTTTAAGACAGTTTGGTATTGAAAATCAGTAAATTCCGTATAGCAGAACCAGAGTTATGCACCAAAATGTCAGAAAATTTTCATAAAAATTTGATAATTTTTAAAAAAAATTTTGCAATTTTTTTTTATATATTGCATGAAATTATTTTTATGAAAAAATAAAATAATCTGTGAGGAAAATAGTAACAATCGGTCCATGATTTCTCATAGTCCCAATACAAATATCTTCCCGAAATATGACGTAATGATACTTAAATGCCTATAACATAGGAATATCAATACCAAATTCTGCAAAAAAAAAGGTGTCATGTCAAAAGAAATCGCAAAACGAAATTTTGTTTAGTTCGGTCCATTGACCCCATATAAAGACGACTTCCAAAATTCACTTTAATACGTATAAATCTTAAAAATCATGTTAAGATTCAACACAAATAATCCTTTTAGGTATATAAATTCTTGTACTAAATTTTATGCTGGTTGGCTCATAATTGATCATAGCTCCAATATAAGTACCACATCCGAAAATGTAATTAATCTTTATATATACATATATATAAATTATACATATCGGTACCGACTCAAATCATTTATATATACACAAAAATGATACTACGAAATTTTGCGAATTTTGATCCATATTTGACCATATTTACCATATGAAGCGCTCGTTTTAAGGACCATTAAAATATTAATATACAAATAAAATTCAAAGCAAATAACATAAATCATACTACGAAATTTTGTGAATTTTGATCCATAATTGACCATATAGACCATATAGAACTCTGCCTTCCGAAAATAACTTATATAGGTATAAATCTCTTATAAATTAACGATACCAATTCAACATTTTACATGGAGCATTTACATATATACCAAAATAAAACTGCTGGATTTTGAGAATATCGGTCCGTTTTTTACTACATAACCCATACAAGGTCCAATTTCGAAATTCACTTAAATATACCATTATTATGTTGAAATTTGACGTGAAATATTCTTTTAAGCATAAAATTCTCTGTTCCGAAATTGAAAAAGATCCGACCCGATGATTTGTCATGGCTGCCATATATGGATTATTTCGGAAAAACAATTTAACCCATTCTACTCCTCCAGTGTAGTGTTTGTATTTCATATTAGATATGTTTAGGTAGAGGGTATTGGAGATTCGGTACAACCGAATATTGCTCTCTAACTTGTTTTTAATAATCACTACAATTCTGATTATAAATAACATATGTATATTGAAATTTATAATTTATAGCGTATTTTTTTTTTTGCCAGACTAGACTGTGTCGTCGTTATATTGAAATTAAATTAATTAAAACGCTTCCTTTAAAACAATTTTTATTGCTATAGCTTTTTTATTTTGCAAATATTACCCAATAATGAATTATTTTGGTATTTGTTGCTACACATAATGATAATAAATATTTATGTTTAGTTATTAGGTTGGAATAGTAATTGCCTGTTTATCAAAATTTTAATTTCGTATCATAGTAGGATTTGTGCTGATGTTTGTAACGCCCATAAATATTAGTCCAACACCTTTAAATATGTATAGCGATCAACTCAGAATCATCCCTGAGTCGATTTCCGTCCGTCTATATGGGTGGTTATACAAGTAAAGCTTGTGCTCCTGAAGATATTTCCATAAAATTCAACATATAAAATTTTGTCGGCCCAAAGAGGTTTTAAATTGAAATTGGTTGAAATGGGTCCATAATTTTACATAACCCCGATACAAATGTCCTTCCGAAATACGGGTTTACCGGTCATAAATGTTTGATTTATGCACATATTTAAACAAATCTACCACAAATAAGTTGTGCATGAATACTAATCACATCTACAAATTTTGTGCAGATTGGTTCCTAAGTGACCATAGTTTCCATATAAGAACCAGTTCCGAAAATCACTTTAAAAAGCATAAATATCTTAAAAATTTTGGAAACCAAATAACAATCAACACAAATATATTTCATATATACACAAATCATTCGGTACAATTTTATGATGATCGGTTCACAATTGATCATAGCTCTCATATAAGGCACACTTCCGAAAATCGTTTTAACGAACATAAATTTCTTAAAAATGTTGGTATACAAATAAAATTCAACACAAATAAGTTTCATGTAAATCTTTTAAAAGTGTTTAAATCGAAGTAAAATTTAACATAAACAATATTTATATGTACAGAAGTCATGACACTAAATGTTTAATGATCGGTCCATTATAGGTCATAACTCCTATATAGCGCACATTCCACACATGCATATACTGGGTATAGGGTATCATATAGTCGGTCTTGACCGACAACTTTCTAACTTATTTTTTATTGTATTATTATAGGAGTGATGACTTCGCATTTTCATTTGTCGTGGGTTTATTACATTGTCTTGTCTGCAAACTTTATTACATGAAACTATTATGGGTATTTCCGATTATTGACTAATGACTTCCAAAGAATCGTTGTAGAACTTTAGATATGACTAGTGTGCACTTTATAAAGACTATATCGAAAAAGTATAGAAATATATTGTAAAGAGTGATTTTTTGAAAGCTTTTGGATTTGATTGAAAAAAAACACAGAGAGGGGGCACGTTTATACCTGGGGCACCTTTGAACTATGTTGATAAAATCTCAGTTTAACATTTTTCCCCGACCCTTAACCGAGTTTTTAACATGGCAACCTTGTTTTCTAGCAACGTTAACAACTTTTGCTAGTTTTTTCAGTCGTCGACCGAATGTAGTTGGGTGAACAAGTTTTCGCAGTGCCATTGTAATGTTTTTTATTTTTTTTTTTGTAAGAGTGTAAGAAGTATTCAGTGATCGTTTTTTTCGTGAAAGAAATTTATTGCAGTCCAAAATTCATTTCAAACAAAGTTTTATGTAAAAAAAAATATTTATTACAAATTTCCGTAAAATGGCATGCCAGTTCAGGTTTGAGCAAAGAAAAAGGGGGCACCTTTGAACATGTTAATATATCAACCGAAGTACCAAACATTGTTGATTCTCTCTTATTTTCTGAAAATGACGAATGTCACCTGAAATCACAATGCCTTTGCCGTCTTAATAATATAAAACTTATTTTTGATCTGAATTTTTTTTATTTTTTAATTGTTAATGTTTAAGTTTTTCTTAATAAATAAATCGAATTTATTATATATATAAAAAAAATAACTGTTTATGTTATTTTTGGACATAAGCGCTACAAGAACAAATTGCCGTTCAAAACTGTCCCAGCCTAGTTCAAAGCTGCCCCGATGGGGGGCACATTTGAACACAATGGCTTCATCCGTTAAAAAAATAAAAAAAAATATATAAATCGAACTAAAAATAAGTTACTTGTAGACTTAAGCTAAAATTTATTTCCATATATATTAGTTAAATTATGTAAAAAGTCAATAATTCAAAAATATAAAGGTGCCTCCCTCTCCCCTACAATTTAGAGAAATATAAGAAATCTTTATTTCAATCAATAGAACGATATAGAATATTGGCAGTTCTTACAATATTCTTCTGGTTGCTCTTCACATCAAAAACGACAATTTTGCAAGTTTACGTATCTATTCAACCAGAAATGAGCTTCGACGCAATAAAACATAAATGTTTTCAAATGGGCAGCACAGTCACCTGAGAACTTGTGGAACGAAGTTGAGGAAAGTTTAAAGGGAAAAACAGCCAACAATTTAAATGAATTGTGGGAAAACATTGACGCGTCCTGGAAAGCTATATCCATTTCACCTTGCAGGTCGAATAACAAATAAAGGCTATCTGACAAAATATTAAAGGTAAATTTGTAATTATTTGACGGAAATGGGAAAATAATTGGGAATAACAAAATATCATAAAACAATGGTGAATGTTTTAATTATGTGTCCAACCTCATTAAGGACTTTCGTTAATTTTTTTATTTTCATAAAATTATGATCACGTTTTGAGGGGCGCAAATAAAACCAGTCAAAATGTTTTTTTTTACTTTTTATAAATAAAAGTCTGATTTATGTTTTAATTATATGACCACCAATGTATGTTACTAAGACTGCTTTCACACTGTTCAATTCTGAATCGTCAAGGCAAGTATTTTTGATGAGAAGGGAAAAGAGAATAAAAGGGGTACAAACATGACGGTAGTAGTAAATTTTCTTATTTCCTTGTGTTTTTTTTTCTTTCATGCATGTTGATTTGCATTAAAAAGTACGAAAATTAAATTGACGTGTGTGAAAGAAATGGCAAGTTCAAAAGAGAATTGAACAAAATCTAGTCAGCTAAAATTGAAGAATCACACACTGAGTGCGATAAAACGCCAGAAACTTTGTAAGACTCAGTGGGTATCAATGGGAAAAAGAAATTTAAATAAATAATTTCTAAACGCTAAGTCCGATTGCAATAAAAATGCTTATGGCCAGAGAGGAGTGGGGTACCTCGGGTAAGTGAAAAATCGAAAATGATCCCAATTCATCTACCATATCGCTGCAGTGTGTTAAAATGCTTTCCCTACAGCTGCATGTAAATAAATAAAGCAGGACATACTAAATTATGTTTAAGTTAAATGAATGACAGTGCTCTCATTGTCGCCTACAGCTACTTTCAATTGTACTTTCATAAAACGACAAAAAAAAAGCAAACACCAGCTTTGTTTGCTCAAGTTATCAATTTACAAATTAATTAAGACATAATCTACTTATTCAACTTAAATGTCTGATAAAAATTAATAAAAATATAAATCTCTAAATAAATACAGACAGACCAAAACGTATTTTCAGCTGAAAAAACAGGTTAAAATTAAATTTCATAACGAGACTGCAAATTCTTTGTAGAGCAATTTTTTTTAAATAAAATATTGACGCAAATAGTTCAATATTTTAAATATTAGTGTGATAATTATAGAACCAAATAAACAATTTAAACAAGAAGCACAGTTTTGTAAAAAGAAAACCTAGCAGCAGCTAAAGAAGGCAAAATTATTAAAATATGTATATTCTAGAAATGATTTAATGTTTATTTATTATTAATATAATTTATCTTTTTGCACTTGCAATCATTATAAACAAGTACAAGTGGGAAGATTTGGTGGTTGGTTGGCTGTCTATAAAAATTAATATTATAACAAAAAAGTAAATAACTAGACATATAGATAGCTACTAGATAATTAAATAAGTCACAAGTGTTGCTAATTAAATAGAAAACGTCATTACTTTTTTAAATGTTGTGTAGGTAACAAATAAATTTCATAAAATATGTGGAAAAAAGTTGAAGCATTTTTTTTTATTTACTGGGTGAATTCTGTTTTGTTACGTTATTGTTGTTAAGCAAATATTTAAGTTCGTTTAGTTAAAAATAGCAGAAATTCGTTTTAATTGTAAATAGAATAAATATAATAATAAAATTAATATTCTAAAAACGAATTTAAAATACCCTAGGCGCCACCAAGTTGGCTAGTATTTGCATTTTAAAATACAAGCTGGAACTTCCAAATGTTTGAATTTTCAGAGAATTTTAATTCATTGCATAATTTTAAATTCAAAAAATTATCATTAAAAATATTTTTTGTGGAGTTTAAACGCATTTTGCAACTTTTCCAAATTAGCAGAAATATTACTTTTTTTTATAGATTAAAAAACTTTTTAGAAACATATCTGGCTTTTCCATTTAAAAATTTTACTAAATAATACTAATGTTAAATTAAAAAAAATTATCTTTCAAAATTATTTTCAGTTGAGTAAAAACATTTCTGTATACGAAATTTTTAATTTTACAACTTTCTCCAAAAAGTAGCAGAAATACTACTTTTTTTGAAAATATCTTTATAAAATAACTAGCTAGCTAGAAAAGTTTATATACAAATTTCAGCAATTTCAAATCATAAATATTCAATTTTCATAAAAGTACTAAAAAACTACTATTTTAAAAATTCAAAAATGTGCACTAAAAGTTTTTTTAAGTGACTAAAATTAAGTTAGAATACAAATTTAAAAATTTTTAAACTTTTTTAAAAACGTAGTAAATATACTACTTTTTTGTGTGATGAAAATAGCCCACTAAAAGCGTATTGTATGAAATAATTAACACGCCCGTAAACTCTATATTTAAATTTCAGCTTTGTAAATTCATAAAAATTATATTTTCTTAAAAGTACTAAAAAAAACTACTATTTTAAAATTTTAAAAATGTTCATAAAAAACATTTTTAGTTTATTCTAAACGATTTTGCATAAGAAATTTTTAATTTTGCTAACTTTTGAAAAAAATAGTAGAAATACTACCTTTTTTTGTCTGATGGAAATAGCCCCTATTTTATGAAATAACTAACACTTTAGAAATTTTATAACGAAAATGTAAACCATTAAATTCATAAAAGTTCTAGTTGCAAAAGAGGACTAAAAAAACTACTATTTTAAAAAAGTTACACTAAAACTATTTTTAAATGACTAAACAAGTGTTAGTACCTATACAAAATTTGAAATGACTAAACTAGTGTTAGTAAACAAATTTTGAAGTTTTGAAACTTTTTTTAAAAAAAGTAGTAGAAATACTACTATTTTTGTATTTATAATGAAAATAATCTACCAAAAGTATTTTTGAGGAAATATTTAAAGCTGCTAAATAAGAACTTTTTATAAAATTTTTAGACTTTAAACTCATAAAAAAGTACTAAAAAACTACTATTTAAAAAATTAAAAAAAAAATCTTTAAAAGTAGTTTTAAGTGACTACAAATGTTTCTTTATGCCTATTTTTGAATTTTCTAACTTTTCAAAAAAAGTAGCAGAAATACTATTTTTTTGTAAGTTACAAATTACCCACTAAAACTTACCGGAAACCTTTTTGTGAATACTTCTGCCTAAGCATTACTTGGTAATGAATGTTTTGCTCTAGAAACTGTATTAACTTGTAGCCTTCATAACAGTCGTCTATTAACTCAAATAACAAACATGTGAATAAAGCAGAAAAACAACAACTAACTGCAAAAAAAGTAAAATTTCAAAAGAAAAACAACAACCCACTTTTCTTTTCACTCACCCAAAGTATGATTTACTTTCGTATGAGATTTTCATTTATTTTTAAGGTGGGTACATTTTTGACGTCATACAATTTATCTAATGGTTTAGAAACACACTGTGTGATGATGACTATGGGGGCCACTCACTCTGTACTTTTGTTTTTTTTTTTTGTTTTTTTTTTTTTTGTTCAACTAGATATAACACACATATATATGTATGACTAGATATTATTTTTATTTTGTTTAAATTTATATCAATGTGATTTAATAATTGACGTTGGTTTATTATGTTACTTATTTGTTTTTTACTTTTTTGATATCTACTTAAAAAAATATTTATCAAACAAAATAATAAAGTCAGTCAGTCATTCGGTCGGCTTATGTTAAAAATTTAATCATTTTCACTTGTTGCAGAGACACATTTAATTTATGATTGAAATCATGCGATTTATGCGTGACCAGCCAGGCTAAAAATATGTTTGAAAATTTTCGTTTTATTTTAAAATTGGAAAACTAAGTAATTTTTGTCAAAGCAAAAAAAATTAATCAAAAATAATAAATTAAAACCAAGTGATTTGACCCGGACAAAATTGATAATATAATCTGTATGCATAAGAGTATAATGCAGGAATTGTTAATAAAAATCTTTGAACAATAAGACCTAAAGAGTTCGCTTTATTACACTCGCCTAAAGAATGTCAACTCAGTTACATGATATTTAAGAATAAGTAAAATAAATCTGCAGTAAAAGTTTAAAAAATTTCCCAGTCTTAATAAAAAGGCCGAAACCGAACCTAATGTTTAGTCTAATTTGAAAAAAAACCTAAACTTTTTCAATGTATAGACTCTACCAATTTCCAAAATAGTTAAATCTCTATCTTAAATAATTAAACTGGCTAATTTTTTAGGTGCTTGTATCTTTAGCTCCATATAGTTTTTTAGTGGTTTTTACATTGAGATATTCCAAGTTTGTGTAAATGCAGGTAATTGTTTCAGTGTTTCGTTAGTCTCTTTATAAGCTCCACAGATCGAATCCTTACAAGTAGCCATACGGGCCACATAATGTCCAATGTCATAACGTCCACCCATACATGATACACCAAAAAGTTTCAAAGAGTCCTTGGACATAATGGCACAACTAAATGTGTCTTAATGTTCACGAGCAAATTATTCAAAGCTGGTGTTCGAAATGAACCAGACTGACTGCTAGAAGTGGAACCAAAATTCAATTCACACTATTCATCTGACAGAAGTGCAGAAGCAATTCCTAGAAACCATATTTAAATATTTCAATACTTTTCTTAAATAATTGTGACATAAATCCGTGGACATTATAGAACGCCACCACACGTGCCAGATGAGACCTCAACTCTGTATGACCAGTTAACATATTAGCTAGTCTTCTGAGTGTTGGCGTCTTTAAGTTCAGAATACTGTCCTGGGACCCATATTATCGAAGAATTTTGACAGTTGTGATAAGAATTTCAAGACTTTCTGAGAATAATGTTTTTGAGAAATTTAGTAACCGCTTGAATATCCATAAAAATGCGAGTAGGAATTATGTTGTCAATACATAAAAATCCATTCCCGAATGGTCAGTTATTTTTAACTATCAGTATATAGATGGTTTCTAAGTATTTTCTTATTTCCTTTGTCTAAAGTGTAAGTGAATTTCGTTGAGCCTTCTTCTTAAATGGACGGAGAAATCTCCGCCGTTGAACCATTGACCTCAAATAACCCTAAACAACAATAGAGAGACAATTCTGAGCACGACCAAAAATATCTCGGCAATTACATAGGTTTATTGAAATCACATATCCACATATCCTCGAATTTAGGCTGAAAAAACACTGTTATGTCGTTAGAACGATCCAGAACAACGAACACCAAATGAGTCAATTTTGAAGTTGAAAATTAGTTTCCTAGCTTAGTTTGATTTTGACCATTCGAGATCTAGTGGGCCAATACTGATCACCGAAACAAAGGAGTACATGAGCAGAAATTGTCTCATGCTGTTTTTGAATCCGCACCAAACCGTGAAACGTTATATTTGATTTTCGACAATCTCAAATGCTCGAATTTTGAGAGACTCATTGCTTAGGATGATTTTGCGCATTCTTTTGTGGAAATTTTACATGACTATTTTGCATATATGTACAAGTATGTAGCTGAATCAAACGATCTAGAGGGCTAATGCTCATTACTAAAACTAAAGAGTACACAAAAGTCTCTGCTTGGCTAATCACATTTTGGAGGAAGGCATGGAGTCAAGGAGTCAGTTTAAATTCTTTTGTACTGAACTTTTAAAAAGTAATAATTTGACTTGACAGAAGTAAGCTATTGGACAGTCAATTGTCCCGAAGTGTCGTTTTGTTGTCCAAAGATTAGTATGTATTTGTAATCTATATAGGATCAGGTCAATTGATCTACACATAGGATAAATATTAGGTAAAATCATTAGTTCGGGACAGTCATACAATACTGACACATATCGAATTCTTCTTAGTAGTTTTTAATTTCGTATATGACTTTATTTGTATGAAATATCCTCTTCCAAGGTTAAAAACATTTCAACCAGGCAACACACTGATCTACAAAATGAACGGCAGGGAAAATAAGACACATTCAGGCATGTGATGGAAATCGAAAACGAATGAGTTTTAGAAGTCAATTTTTTCGTAATATTTCTGTATTGAAACACTTTTATCATATAAAATATAAAGATATTGGGCCACTAAAGAGAATCATAAAACAAAATTTTTAAAAATTAGATTATAAATGCATT
Organism: Bellardia pandia; assembly: GCA_916048285.2. NCBI lineage: Eukaryota > Metazoa > Arthropoda > Insecta > Diptera > Calliphoridae > Bellardia > Bellardia pandia. The sequence continues at coordinate 12,864,646 of OU696530.1, read as the reverse complement.
AAAATGTATTTTTAAAACAGATTCGTTTTCGATTTCCATCACATGCCTGAATGTTTCAATGTTCTTTCAAAGTCTTCTTTACATCTTCTAAAGCAGATAAGAAAAAAGGAGTAATAAATCGCTTTACCAGTTCAGCCGAAGCTGGAATGATGTATAACACTGTATGCAAGGTATCAAAAAAAATTTTTTTCTTTGATGTGTTTTTTGGGACGTGGAAAAAGGCGTTGTTCTCCGTCAATGGCAAGCGCTACAGATCAGTGATAATCAAATTTTTTAGGCCCGAATTTAACGATATGGACGCGGCCATTAATGTGATTATTAAGCCTCCATTATTTTAGTTCCATTTTTACTAAGCCTAATCTGTCAGCTGTCAAACTCTCTGCTGTACAATCTGCAGATAATTTTGGGGCATTCTTTATTTACATGTTATCTTTTTTAGGGACGCACATTTTTTTTACTTTCGAAAAAAACAAAAAATCAATCAATCAATTCTGTTTTGTTTTCATGTGCCAAATCCAACGAAAAAGGATAAATAAATAATTCTACGAAATTATTAGAAATGCTTACTACCATCAACTAACTACATGTTTATTTTCAAGGCTGCATCGACATTCAAATGTGTACATGAAAAATCTCCCATATACATCATTTAACAATAAAATACTCCCCATTAAACGTTATAACAAAAAGCAGCAATAGCAAATTCATAATTAAACTGCCTTCAAGAATTTTCTTATTCATATTGAATAAAAAAAAATAACAACAAAACTGACGTCATAGTCTCCTTTAATACAAAGCAAGGAAACAAAATCAAACGAAACACCGACTGAACCGAGTAAATGTGTATTTTTCCCCATACAAAAACACGTGCGCATTTAAAAAAATAAGCTTTAAAAAGTCCTATAAACATCCTACACACAAAAATTACGAACAACAGACAAAGGTGTTCCAGTACTCCCCAACAATATTTGTATTACGTTTGTCAATTGTATACCAAATGACTCTTAAAAAGTTATGGTAAACATGAATGACGTTGCTGAAATTGTTGCTTGCCTCTGCCCAAAACAACCTACACTTACAAGGTTGACTGGCTGATGATGATGTTGTTATTACATATCCTGTCAATGACACAAATATTGGCCATGAAGAAAAAAAGTACCAGGTACAGTACATATGTGTACCTATAAACACTTTTTTAATTGTAATCGAAGAATAATTTATGAAGGTTAATGAATTAATACTGGGCAAAATATTGGTTTTTATATTGTATATAATTTGTTTTACATATTAATATTTAATACTTATACACAATTTAGCAAAGATAACAACCAACAGTTAGAATTTATTAAATGAATATGCATTTATGGTGTTAAGGTCAGGGTTAGATTTTTTCATTTACCAGTTCAATTAAATAAATAATGAAATATTGCCTGTTTAGTGTTATATTTTTATTATTGTTTGCAACAAGTTATTTATTACAAAGATTATGGTTTTATTTAGAATTGATTGTACCTTACACTACCGCGTGATTTTAAAAAAAAATATTAAACCGAGTTTTTTCCACTTTGAAATAGTAATTGTCACTTTAGTATCTCTAAGTAATCTATGAAGTAGTCGTTTTAAATTGCACTTTTGAAAATACATAGTTATTTTACCCATCACAAATCTTATATTACGCAGTCAATTGTCCTGACATGACAATTGATTTACTCCTACAATACGAAAATGTTTTTTTTATTTTCTGTCGCTTAGATAAGACTTAAGACACAAACTTTATTGTGGAATAAACAAACTTGATTGAGTAAAAAATAGATACGATAAAAAGTTTGTGTCTTTAATCTTATCTAAGCAAACGTTATCGTTCGACATCGTGGGCCAGGGGGTTAGTGTTTTCTTTTTCGTTTGTTTATTTGTACAAAATAGATTTTTCCGAAACTAGCAGAAAACAAAGCAGACCCAACGAAACTGTTCTATGAAATTAAGAAATGAAAAAGTATGTAAAATGCTATGAAAAATACTAAAACTGCTGTTGAAACACAATTTGTTTATTATGACTCTCTTCATATTGCCCGAGTCCCATCTTTTAATTGAATGACTAGCATAGTCAAGCATAACTGCGGAATATTTGAAGATGCCGACTCATCGAGTTTCACCGTGGTGGCAATGTTTCCACCAAAATTTATTCTTTGGTGAGGATATTGAAACAGATCATTGATCGGTACATCTTTAAAAACGCAGTTGTTGAAACCGTCTCCATAAATAGCAAACGCTACCGATCTAATATTTTCAGCCCGAATTGAATTGAAGTCTACATGCCAATAAAACGAATGGAAATTCTGCAGGAACGATTTGTTATTGTTGTTTTCCGCGGAGGTGATTAGAGTTGACCACCAAGAACCTACAAATTGACTCTAATTTATATTTTTTTTAGGGTTTTCTGTGCCAATGAAACGCCAAACCGATGCCCTAAAAGTCAACATAACCAGTTCAAATGTTGCATCTACAATGCAAAGCCATTAAAATTTATCAAATATAAAATATCGGTATCGGTTCCAGTTCAGTACAGCATTGGTTCCAGATGATGGAGAATAATTTCATTTCGATTTCAACTCCTTCCGATTTTTTCCTAAGAGTTTTTGTATAGATCCAGGAAATAAATAAAAATTAGACAAATGGTACAAAATAAGGGAACCGCGGTAGCTAACTCAATAATACAATGTTCCAAGTTCTTAAATAAACATTTGTTGCAGGCAGTATGTGAGAATGGTTTTTATTGAACGGTTAATTTCTCATACTTCTAAATTTGTAAGTTGTTTCAGACAGTCGGTGAAACCTCTTATGTAAAAGGATGAGAATGATCTTTATTTTTCGATCTATTTTCAGTATTATCTAAAAGATTTGCCAAAGACCAGCAAAACTTTGCAAAGATTGTGACATGTCTGAACAGTCTTGTAACAAGCATATATTTTATGTTTTTGATACGATTATTATTAGGATTGTGCTTGTCAAATCAGGCCTACACATCATCAATTGTATATATCGTCGCTTTGTGTTAAAGGAAGATAGGAAAGTTTTCAGCAAGTGTTTCGAGCATGAGCAATCTTTGTTGGATTTGACTTTTCTCAAAACACCCAAACTTTTAGACTTTAAATATAATTTATTTGAGACAATCATTCTCTGTAGTGAAAGAGAAAATTGGATTTGACTCTTCTTAAAAATGACAGTGAAACATGCTACCATTTGATTAAAAGTGCGTTTGAACGTTGTTGGATTTGGCTAGCCTTATAAAGCCCTTACAGTCGAATCTTGTTCATTGTTTGGAGATCAATCATTATCTGTAGTGAGAGAGAAAATTGAATTTGGCTCTTCTTGAAACTGATAATGAGAACATGCTATCATTTACTTTAAAGTGCGATTGGACTTTGTTGGTCACACATACATATAAAGCCCATTCAGTCGAATCTTGTTCATTTGGTATATTTTAAAGATGACATCAATTGATGCATATCCGTCGCATGTAGTAATCGGAAAGACGTCTTTGGATCATTTTGCTTTTATTTGAAGCTATTAACAAGTTATGTATGCGGTATGAAATGCTAGCAAAACATACATACATGCCAATCTTTAAAAATATAAGCTTCCTAACTTTTCTACTGTTTCCTAAGAAAATGATTTTGGTTTTAATTTTCGAAATGCTCAAATCCGAAATTTAAATAAAGTTTAACTTTCCAAGATTAAAATGTATGTCGATTTTAATATACCGCGACAAAAACAGTTTGATAGTTGACAGTTTAAACTAATTTTAAATAAATGGTCAAGTTCTTTCTGCTAAATTAGATGCTGATTGATGTGGAGTGGTATGGTTTGTTAAAGAATATATCGAGCCATAACCGCCAAAATAATGTATCCCACACCATAATCGATTGTTGTTTTTTTATCGAAATCGATAGTTCAACATCATTTAGAATTATTAAAATTAAATGTATTACACAAAACAATATTTACATTATAAATTTTAAAATAATGGCTTTATTCAAACTGATTTTATTTAAAAAAAACCTTCCCCTGTAAAATTTTGAGTTTGTGGGATACATTTTTTCGGCGGTTATGGCTCGATATGTACGTGAGAACTTCCAAGATCTAACACTATTGGAATGAGGAAATTCAACGATGCCTTAAACAAATTCAGCCAAATTTTCATGGAAGATTTCGTCAAGAGTGTTCAAAAGTGCCGGGAAATCGGGAAGATTAATTGACCGTAGAGCTTTTCTATACATAGCCCTATTATGTGTACTTTAGGATTTAATAAAAAAAAAAAAAAAAACTAAAGAAGCTTTGTACAGACGGTAGTCTGATCTTACAACGTTGTCCGAAAAATGTTCTGAAAATGTCTAACAACCATGTGATCTTATTTATTTATTTATTTATTTATTTATTTATTTGATACCCTGTACAACAAAACTAAAAGTTTTATAATTACAGTACAGGATGAGTTTTACGCTAACAAATTTACAGAATAAATGACAAAAAAACAAGATCACATAAAAAATAACTTAAAAAATAATAATAAAAATAAAATTAAATTAAAATTAAAACAATTAAAAAAATTTTAAAAATATTAAATATTAAAAATATTAAAGTATAAAAATATTAAAATTTTTGTCTTCCAACGTTGTAAGAAAAAGCATTTTCAGTACATTGTCAGACATCTAACAATCATTGTAAGATTGTTTTAAGACAATTGTCAAACACTTTTAATTGTCATATGTGCAAAGTTTATACATCTGTCAATGACAGCAATGTCAGAGAAATTATTTCTAAATGCAACTCTGTGTACACATAAAAAAATAAACAAACAAAAGTTTGCATTAATAACATTTTTGGAAAAAAGTGAAAATTTTGGAAAATTGTTTAAATTGCTCTTTTTTATTCCACGACAATATTTAAAATTTTTAAACACACACACACAATGCCTCACAACGAATTTGACAATTTTTGCCGCACAACAATCTGAAAACCCGTGTACTGACAATTTCAATTGTCAGATAAATTCATTATTTGACAATTGTTTTCTTACAGTCGTCTGAACAGACAATTAACCTTTTGCTAAAATGTTTTCAATGTCAGTACATTGCTAGCACATTGCTAGATCTGACAACCGCAAGATATTGAAGCAACCAGTATTTACCAAACATTTAACTCGGATGTCTACATTAAAAACTGTACTTTTTCAAATAACTTGTTTATAGAATTTAACAGAACCATTCACATTCTAATGATAAACTGTTATAAAAATACCAAAAAAAAAATGTATCAACAAAAAATATGGAGACTGTTCAGTGTTGTGCTTCACTATGAAGCTCGTTCAGTGCAAGGAATAAATAAATACATTGCTACGAAATTAGTGGCATACATCAAATTAAAATATTTATTTCTTTTAAATACCTAAGTAAAATTATATAATGAAAGAATGTAACAAATACAATCTGTTTTGCTGGCAAAACACAAATGAGTAGTTTAATTATCTAAATGTGAACATGGTTAATAAAAGTATTCATAACCCTTCGTAGGGTATTAAAAATAGATTTAATTGAAAAATTTACAGCTACAATACAAAGAAACAATTCATTTTATTGTACATATCCACATTTTTTTTATATAAAAACACACCCACCCAACGTTTATTTTTGCGAAATTAAACATGTACATACATACGTATGTATGTATGTATTTATACCTATAAAAATTGTATATGTTTGCAAAATCTATTACAGTTTGCATTGAGAGTGCAAATGACAGGAAAAAAGCGGTGAAGTAAAGAGAGATTTTTCAAGAAAGAAAAAAAAGGCGCGTGCATTGTGCAAAAATCAGGGTGACCATATACATATGTATGTATGTAGGTGAATCTAAAATAAGCAAAAATCTTGCACTAAGGGAATTTCTCTATGTACCAATGGCAATTTTCTAATATTTTTGGTAAAATAAGATTTCCAGGTAGTAGAGAGTAGGGATTTAGGGACTCAATTCTATGATGTAAAACTTTTAATGCAGTTAACTGCCTACATACATATTTAATATGTTACAGCAAGTTCTAGAAAATTTTTAAAAAATATCAATCATAAAGTGTTTCCAGCTATTACATCCGTTTAATGCAGGAGTGCCCAAGCCCTATACTCTTAGTGCTCTTTTGTATTTGTAAAAACTCTTAGCTATAGGCTGTGTGTTTTGTATACTCATTACAGCACTCAGCACTAGCAATACGAAATACACAAACATCTTTGCCTTATTTGTTTTTTTGTCGTACTTCACTCTATACACGCAAGAGCAAAGCATCAACACTTTCGTATGCTCTACTGGTAAACATTGGTGACTGCGATCGTCAATGTAGATTTTGTTTTTGTTTAATGTATGATACCGTTTAAAAAAGTATGTTGTTTCTTTGTATGTATTGGCTTTTACAACAAAAAATACTGAATAAAAATTTGTTTTTATTTAAATGTATTGGTGTTTGCTCTTACATAAGCAACTTTTGGGCACTCCTGGTTTAATGAAATTTTTTTTTTGTTTTAAATAAAAACATTGTTTATTTTTGCATCATCAATTATTTCTTTGTTTTGGAATTTGATTATTTCTCAAGCTCCGGCCATTTCACGAAACATTTCCATGTAAACACAAGCAAACTAAATGCGCAATACATTCTCATACCCAGATAGGTAGATACATACAGCAATGAAACACACCCCTCTATTCGAAATAATCAAATATGTAACTACAAACATATTTATTTCGCAGTTGGTTTCTTTTATTGTTGCTGATTTCTGGCCAAAAATTGTTGGTGCATGGCTAAAAACATAGCGGAAAAAACCAACTTCTATTCAAATGAAAAACAGCGAAAAAACAAGTTAACTCAACTTAACAGCAAAAATAACGTGTGAAAATAAAACAAAACAATAGAATTAACAAGATAAAAACAATAACATTGTCAGTACATATTTGTTTAACACGCTAAAAATACCTGAAAAGCAAAAGACAACAACTGAAAACCCACAACATATGTACGTACAGCAACTAAAAAATGCAAAATAAACTATACGCACGTCATGGCACGTCGTCGTTTTCTGCTTGTTAGTGTCCCGCCTCTAACCCCACACACCACTTAAAAATACACCTCATAATAGAATACACGCCAGACACCTAAAGCCTACAAACAGTCAAACCCCAATCCAGCTCTTCTTCTTTTGTTGCTGCTTCTTCTTTATATATTTCCACTTTTTTTTTTAATTGAAATATTTGTTAATACTGTTAGAGAGTGAGTGAATTTAAAAATTTTATTATTAACTCGTACTCTCATTTTGTGTACACACGATATTGCAGAGAATATCAGATAGAAGCGAAGCTAAGCTAAGATCCATTACTTATTACACATTATTATTCAACCTAGTCTACTGTGTTTCGCTAATAATCAGGATTAAATTATCATCCCCATTTCCTCATAACAACACTTCAGGAACAACAATGTAAAAACATCAGGCTCGTAAAGTTGAAAGAAGGGTTTTCCAAATGTGTTAGAATCTTGAGGACCACGATTCTTCGATTTTACAAATTTGATCGTAGTAGTGGTTCGCTTGTTTTTAAATCTTTAAAAATTGCACGCTCTACTAGAAAGTCTTCTCTCCAAGAAAACAAAAAAATGCCGATCAATTTGCATTTAGCTCAGAGATTTGCTGATTTCAATCGTGATCGTTTTTTGCTCCTGGACGTATTGCAAGCAGGTCTTTTTTTCATTAACTAAACCGAAGCAAGTGCGACTTGAAAGATTGTAATAGACGACGAATCTAGAATTTATTCGCTGATTTTCCATAGAGCGCGTCCATCGCTTCTAGAGATATTTCGAACAGATTGGTCATAATAGGTGGTTCTTCTAGAAAACATTTGGGAATTTGAAGCATTAGATCAGTGTTTTTGGAGGCTCGTTTTGGAATAACTTCAGTCTTTTCCAATTGTCTTTGGTTTTAATTCACCCACTGGCGCCAATCCAAGCCATTATAAATACATATCTCCAAATTGTGTAAATCTATGATTTCCTAAAGCTGCCCTCAAGCTGGTTTATCACTTTTTCAAACCAAACATTGCCATTAATAAGAACTTTGACTGCTATACATTTAGCTTCTCTTTTAACTTCGCTTCTAGTTACATTTCTATACCTCAAAGCATGTCAACAACTAAATTATACAAACAACAATAAGACCCTTGAACAGAAAACAAACACTCCGACCATTACCCCGACAATGAGCCCCCAATGAGACAGAGCGAGTAAGTATTATTATATATTCGTGTTTTTTTTTTTTGTTTGTATGATTGTTTTCAAAGCATGCTATAATCTTTCACTGTTCACGTGAACATTAAGCCGATATCATGAGGTCAACGCGTGAACAGCAATTTCTGCTGCTAGCTAGCTGGCTGACTGGTTGTGAAAAATAATACAATAACAAAATGTATGGATGTATAAATTTCGCAGTATGTATACTATAAGTATAAATATACACACAACAACAACATGTTTTCAATTTTGTATCTATAAATTAAGTGAATGAGTGTATCTTTCCCGCATTTCGAACGAAACAGTTTCACTATATGACAGTGATGGAAAAATTAAAAATTTATATGGTACTGACCGTTAGCAAAAAGAGTACTTTTTCAACATTTTGGTACTTTTTAAGGAAACATATTTTTATTCAAAAATAAAATTAAAAATCCATTTAAAAATAATTCAAAAATAAAATTAATTCAGTTTAATAAAAAAAACTATTAGGTATAACAACAAACTAAAAATTAATTCATTTTAATGAAAAAATATATGTTTCAAAAATGTTTATTTGTTGTGGGTTAAGATAATAAGCATATGAGCATACCTGCATTTTATTAGTGTTAATGCCATATCATTAATAGATCGTTTACCATTGGTGAATCACCAATATGTTTGAAGTTTTCAAAATCATATGATACACAAAAAATCTCAAACAAGAAATGCGAATTACAAAAATGTACGAAACATAAGTAATTTAAAAAAAATATCAAAATAGTACCACAAGCAACTTTAATTCTTTATGCATCTTTTGTAGATTAGCTTATCCCAGATCAAATAAATAACATGAATAACGAATTTGTGCATTCCTTATGTTCTTGTTTTAAAGCCAATGTGGTCAATGATTATAAATAAAAATAGGGAACAAAGCAAAACAAACAAAGAGTACTAAATATGATGTGGTATTTTTGTTGTGAAAAAGTACTGAAAATAGTACAATAGTATTGAATTTTCCATCACTGCTATGTGATGATTTTATAAACACAAGAAAATACTCTCTATTTTGGTGTTCTCTCTCTCTCTCGTTATTTGCTGTTGATTTCTCTGCAATATATAGTAGTGTTTTTTTTTGTATTTCTACGAGATTCTTATTGAATTTAGTATTTTGTAAGTCAATTACCTTGACGTTTATTGGTTGTATGTAGTGACGAGCCCCCTTTTTTGTTGAAGGAATTTCTTTTGAAAGCATTGCCAGAGGGAACATTTTTCATTTAAGATAGACTTGTATTGAATTTAGCAACAAGTTGTTAAGTTTCCTCGGTGAGTGAAATTAATACATTTTTGAGATAAGAGGTTTCACAGACAGTTTTCGTTATTTGTAAATTATGCATTATTTTTATAAATCGAGCTACAACTTTAATTAGAAGTCAATACTCCGCGTTCTGGAGCAGTGTAGCGTAACATTTTATATTAACGTGTATTTCGCATGTGTTTATTACACAAATGTCAAAACAGAACTGACATTAGGGGCCAATCGCAAAATTTATAGCATTTTCTGATAGGAGGATTACTTATGCGCCACCTTGTATAAAACAATAGCTTTTCTGAAATCTCACGATTGTTAAATAACCGAACTGCAAAACTATAACCTTCAGCTTTGAAATACGACAGAATTTGGAACCTCTAATATCAGCACCCCACATCATTCCGTGTTTAGTTTGTGAAATAAATATAGCATAAAATTCTGAACGACCTGCACAGCAAATATTAATGGTATATTTTTAAAATAGACACAATGGTAACCACATTCTAAAATAATTATTACATTATATTTCAGATTCAAACGAAGTCTCAACGAGGAAAGATACTTGTTTTTAACCCTCATTTTAAAAAGACCCTTCGTCTTTCAAGAATGCATATCAAATACCGGATTTACCAATATTTTGGGCAGGTCTGCAAAAAAAGATTATTTAGTTACTAACAAATACTTATGTGTACATCGTATCTCTCAATACCTTCTTACAAAAGCTGCCAAATAAGTCTCTTGGTCAGAGTCAATTCTTTATAAAGATAACCGTAGGAAGGATCTCAATCATATCTGTAATATGTATATTACTTTCAACAATATAAGCGCCAACGGATTCATGAAATTTCTAAAGAAACTTTTCTTGACCACTATCAAAAGTTTAAAAAATATCTTATCAATTCAAATTTATGCACCATCATAAGATTTCCTTCATCAACCGAATTTAACGGTCGAGAATGTATGTATTTTGCATCTTGACAACATAGTCGGAACCGATTATGCTTTAACAGCACAATTAGTAGTTTTTGGTGCAAAACTGAGTTTTTGGTACAAAAGTGAGTTTTTGGTACAAAAGTAAGTTTTTGGTACAAAAGTGAGTTTTTGGTACAAAAGTGAGTTTTTGGTACAAAAGTAAGTTTTTGGTACAAAAGTGAGTTTTTGGTACAAAAGTGAGTATTTGGTACAAAAGTGAGTTTTTGCTACAAATATGAATTTTTGGTACAAAACTGTGTTTTTGATACAAAACTGATTTTTGGTACAAAACGTAGTTTTTAGTACAAAACGTAGTTTTTGGTACAAAACTGAGCTTTTAGTACAAAACGTAGTTTTTGGGATAACACGTAGTTTTTGGGACAAAACGTAGTTTTTAGTATAAAACGTAGTTTTTGGTATAAAACGTAGTTTTTAGTATAAAACGTAGTTTTTAGTACAAAAAGTAGTTTTTTGCTTTTAATACAAAATTGGAATATGAAGTTTTTAGTATTAAACGTAATTAATTACTTTGTTTTGAAACTGGCAATGCTGTTTCTTTTTTTAACAAAAAATCTTATACCTCAATTTTATAACAACCTGTGTATACATACACACAAGCAACGTAAACACAACTCGCTGTTACTCACTCGGTCGTCTTGTAGTAAAAAATTAATAAAAAAAAATTACACAAACATGTTCCAAATATTCAACAGTTGTTGAAAGCGCATGTACAAAAAGTTTTCATTTTTTCGCTTTACACAAAACTCAAAAAAAAAAAAAAAACATCAGCAACCCAGTTTCCATTTATAAAACCTACAGACAAGAAGAAAGAAATTCTCTACTACCAGCCATAATTGTGAAAGAGGATTCTTTGATTTTATTTACAAAAAAATCAGGCACATTAAAAACACGAGCTAAATTATAAACAAATGGAAATAAGGCAATAGCAAAAGTAAAACTTGCATGAAACGACAGACAAAACGCTTGACTCTAAAATTTACGTTGCTATAGGTTCAAAAAACAACAACAATAATTGCTGCCAAAAATAAATAAATATGTTTGTTTATGCTAAAATTAATTTTAAATTGTTATTTTTATGATTTGTGATTGTCGGTTAGTTTAGTTTTAATTCATAAAAATCTCACGGTCATTTAGTGTGATGGGGCTGTTGGTGATCATGCCAAACACATCCATTCAGTTACACACACTAGTTCATCAAAACATGATCATAGTTTCGTAAGCAAAACATAGAATTTTATCTGAGAATGTTTGTCTTACTTCCGTTAGCAACACACCTACATCGATAACAGCTGCAGAACCACTAACAGCAACTAACATCACAGATTTCAAATATTGCTTGGGGTTTGTTACGAGCAGCGTTACCGTTGGCAAATTTGAGAAAGTCGCACAAAAAGGGGATTTATTAAAAAAAAGGGGCACCACTCTTAAAAAGATGGAAAATAATCAAAACAAAAATAAAAATCGGATTTTTTTCATTTAAATGTTGTATATGATGTATGTTTACATATGCATATAATAAAAAAATTAATAAAAAAAACTAATATGTATCAAGTAAAACAAAAAAATGGTACACAAAAAGTGGCAAGGCATCTGTAAAAGGGTCAAATTGCCACTTTAGTCGCATCAACGGTAACGCTGGTTACGAGGCTAGTGAGAAAATTTGTCTCTATCCAAACAATAGGCAAATTTCATGTATTTTTTTAACTACACAAAATTCACGTTTTGTACTAAAAACTCGGTTTTGTACCGAAAACCCAGTTTTGTACCAAAAAATACGTTTTGTACCAAAAGCTACGTTTTATACCAAAAACTACGTTTTGTACAAAATATATTTTGTACCAAAAACTATCTCTTGTACTTAAACGTTAATTTTGTATCTATTAAAAACTCAGTTTTGTACCAAAAATCCAGTTTTGTACCAAAAACTCAGTTTTGTGCTAAAAATTAAATTTTTTTTTTGGTTTGTTTATCTTTCCAATGAAAGCGTGCTAAATTTTGAGTAAACTTTGCAGATTGCCCTCGTATATTTATCTTTTTATTTTTTTATAGTTTTTCTCTTACTAGTTGAATAATAGAGTTTAGAAATACTCTAATGTTTTTTTTTTTTGGTTGTTGTTAATGCTCAACTGACTGGCCTTTCTCTGTTTATAATGAATTTTTTTTTCTTCTTTATGATTTTTATTTGTCAGTATTGGCCTTTTCTTCTCGGTTGACTGGTCTGACTATCTATCTATCTAACTAGCAATCTGTCTTTTTGCCCGTCAGCCTGCCTACTATTTTCAATTTATTGAATCACGCTTTCTTGACGTGATTTCTTTTTTAATTCAAATTGGAATTTTTCAATACTCGCACACATTTACACACACTCTCGAACAGAGTGATTAAAAAGAGATGAAGAGATGAAGTATTATAGTGTTGTGTATTTGATTTTACACATTCTAAAGTGATCATCATTAACGTACAACTATTTATTAGATTGTGGGTATTCTTCAATACCCTACATTAGATAGTAGCATGACATTAAATATACATGACAAAATAAACAACTCGTCGAATTTAAGGGAAGTGCTCGTTATATGTACATATATTTAAGGGGATTATTTGAATTAATTTTAAATAAAGTTTGGAATTTTTAAAAAATGTTTGCCCTTGTTTGTAGAGGTTGAATAAAAGTCTTATAAAAATAAATATTGTCGCTATATTGGTCAGACATCAGAATGTTTAAACAATTCTATTAATATACGGCCATGTCACAGAATTTAATTCCGTTCGGAAGTGGAATTAATTCCGTAGTTTGCTTCTATATACAAAGCCAAACGAACAATTTTTTCGGAATGAAACCACTTTTAATTTGCTATGAGGAATTGTAATTTTAAGAATTCCGAACGGAATTAAATTCTGTGACATGGCTGATAATATAAAATAATTTATAAAAACAAAATTTTTATTAAAAAGAAAAAATTTAATTGCCAGGAAAAAAACGTACTTTTTGTACTAATCGTAATTTTAATCAAACTAAGAATTTTGAAATAAGAAATGAGGTGTTAGCAAAACTGTACTCTTTATTACAAAACTTGGATTTTGGTACAAAACACAGATTTTAGGACAAAACTGAGTAAGCTTCAAAATACAAAATTTTTTTGGTACAAAACGTAATTTGTTATACAAAACGTAGTTTTCAGTACAAAAAGTAATTCTTAGTACATAACTTAGTTTTTAGTACAAAACACAAATTTAGCTAAAATCCACACTTAATTTTTCAAATGTAAAGCAAACTTTGGCAACAAATTAAAGGGATTAAATTAAAAAATAATTTAAACTAAAATATAACGTCTGAAACAACGTCATTAACAACTACTAAAGCATATTGTAGGTTACAATTTATAGCGTTAAAAAGAGAAATAAATTAAACATTATATATTACAGATCAAAGTTTAGGAGATTTCTGTTTTAAATTTTTGTTTCAATTTCGTTTATTTAATCTTATCTATGTGTGTCTTTATCAGGATTGTCTTCTTTCATTTCATTGAAATTTATTTTAAATTTTTTTTTTAATTTATTTATTTTAATTTTATACAATATTTTTATGCATAAATATTTATATATGTACCTACTTATATATACTTTAATTCGTTTTTCTTTCAAAATGACATTGGCGTATAAATTCCCTCAAAAAAAAAAAACAAACATACATACTTATTGCGTGTATATGAATTTTCTTTGTTAAATTATAGTATTTAAGATATTTTGTAATGTTTGTTTTAAGTTACGACCTTGTGCCTCTAGCATTTACAATATTGACCTTAAATGACTCAAATGTTCAAAGAAAAACAATGTGTGTATGAGGGGTGATAATGAAAAAGATGCATTTAACTAAACAAATAAATAATCATGCAGTTCAATATATACCTTGATTAATGGGTTAGATATTTTTTTAATTTATTATTTAAAAAATAAATATATACTTAAGCTAGATTTATAAAATTCTATTAATTCTCAGAAATGTGTTATTTCTGTAATTATTTATATGTAATTGGTATCTACATAATTCGAACTAAATTTTTTATTATTTAAACACTGAACAGAGACGCTGTAATGAAAAGTAAAAAAACTAAAAACTAAATTCTTTAATTTTACTGGCTTTTATTAAAAAACTGACTTCAAATAGAACTTTTAGTACAAAACTGAGTTTTAGGTACAAAACTAAATTTTTATTGCAAGACTTTGTTTTTATTGCAAAAGTGGTTTTTAGAACAAAACGTTGTATTTGTAAAAAAACTGAGTTTTTAGTACAAAAATTAAACTTTTAGTACAAAACATAGTTTTCAGTAAAAAAAATTTGGATGTTAGTACAAAACTGAGATTTTAGTACTTGGTACTAAATTTTTAATACAAAACTTAGTTTGAAGCACAATTCGGAATTTTTAGTGCAAAACGTTGTTTTTAGAATAATACGTTGTTTTTAGAACAAAACGTTATTTTTAGTACAAAACATAGTCTTTAGTAAAAAAAAAACGTTGCTTTGTATGCAAAACTGAATTTTTAGTACAAAACTTAGTCAGCGATACACGCATTTAGTATTAAGTACAAAATTTATAAAAAAAAAAAGTATAGTGTGAATTATCTTTCACCGATTTTTAGACTACATACTCAGATTTTTTCATGAAAATTATAGCCGACAGATGATGTAACACTAATTATTCTCTGCTGTGTCTATTTAATGACAATTTTCGACAATTGTGTCAAATCAAGCATCATGCAGAGCCGAGTTAATACTTGATTTGTAAAGGCGTAATCGAAGCACAAAAATAATATGAATTGTAATTATTTAAACAAAGAAAATAATAATAAAAAAAAAAAGTTAAAATGGAATTATTTAGTTCTTTTATTCGCCCTTTTTCAATATTCTTTGATTTATTTTTCAAGCAATGAGGTCATTTTTAATATTTATATAAAAATTTTTTATATATTTATATCCAATATTTCGTTATCTCAATGGATAACTTCTTCAGGGATTTACAATTTTAAATTATAATACAATAATAATTATTATTATAATTGAAGTATAAATAATAAAAATGAAAATAATATAAATTAAATAATTAAATAAGAAAATTTTATTATTTATACTTCAATTATTATAATTTAAAATTGTAAATCCCTGAAGAAGTTATCCATTGAGATAACGAAATATTGAATATAAATATATAGAACATTTTTATATAAATATTAAAAATGAACTCATTGCTTGAAAAATAAATCAAAGTTAAAATGGAATAATAAAAAAAGTTTCAATACAAATTCTAGTGGGGTATTTTTAACGTCCGATCATACGGCGGTAGATAATCATGTCAGGTCGTAACGGCTTTTACGTTTTCTTATACCTGAGTTGATTATGTAGTATTTACTACTTCCTGGGGCCAAATTACCGCATTCGTGATCGAAAAATGATTTCGATATCGAAATTATGATAAAATGTACTAAATTTCTTGCTCGATATCGTATGCCATAATCTCAAATAAGAAAATTACGATCAATTTTACTCGATATCGAAAGCGGTAATTTGGCCCCTGATCTTATATTAAAAATAAAACAGACACTCAAGCAAAAGGGTAAAATAGAACCAACTACAATTGCAATGTTTTACGCTTACGTGATAAAAGTTATTATTGATTAAGAAATGTTATTTTACATTATGTTGAAAAAAAATTAAAAATGCGGGTATTTTCCTATAGCTTATTTTGTTTACGCCAAAATCATGTCAATCATGGAAACTTCCGCTTTTAACCTTTACAAAAAAAAAACCAAACGAAAATACGTCACGCCACTGCTGCAAACATAGTTAACAATATTCATCGAAATCAAGACACACGCTTATATTCTAGACAAATCTTCAATTTTCTGAACCAAAAAAAAAAAGCAGAAAAGAAAAAAGTGCAAGAAAGTCATCAATTGTTTGTGGATACATGTCGTACAACACCCCAACAAAAAGTCCGCAACAGCAATAATTTGTTGGATTCACTTACTTTACTAGTAAGTACAAACAAATATGTACATACATAAGTATGTATGTAGTAAAATAAGTTGAGTAAAAACCATCTAGATACGAATACCCAGTATGATTATATGTACGGAGTGTGGTAGGTAGGGCGTAGTGTATTCTGTTGTGTTGGTAGCGTATAGTGTGTAGGTTAGCATACATAAACGAGCCTTCTTTTTTGTTTGCAATGAGATTTGCTGCTGCCTGGTGTTGGCAGCTAAAGCTAACTTAACTTGTTCATATGAAATTCAAAAGTGTTTTCATTCGTTTGTTGATTGTCCAACGGAACGGTTGTTAAATAGCACTATTTAGATGCTGATTTATTTTGGAAAATTTGAAAAAAATAAAAGAACTTGTATTAAAAAATACTTATTTGAAAGAAATTTTTTTTACAAAAAGTGAAAGAAAATTGTATGAAGATAAAAACTAACTAACGACTGCTAAAAACTAAAAAGTTACCCATTATTTAATGAAATATTAAGCAAGTGTAAATTATTTACTTAGAATCAAGTGCAATACAGCAACTAGATTAGAAGGATTATTTAAAAAAAAAACTAAGGATTATTTAAAAAATATATTAAATAAATATTATACCTACTAAAATTTATCAACAAAATACAATAAAAATGGATATTACACTATTGCCCTCGCCACCAGCCACACCACCATTGTGTGAAAATAAAAATGATAATGTAAGTAGTACCCACATACTTTTAAAAAATGATGTTGAAACTTAGGAATTTTTTTAAATATTAGGTTAAATTTGTAAGAATTTAATTTGTTTGTTAAAGTTTATTTTGATTCGAAAGTTGCTTTTTATGAGTTTGGAGTTTATTTCATAATTTCTAATAGGTACATACATACATACATATGTATGTATTTAGTTTAAACTTTTACCTTGAACTTGAGGTAATTTTTAAACAAATTTATTGAGAAATTTTAGCTTAATTTTATTAATATTTAAAATGGTTCAGACATTCCTAATGTAGGTATGTAGGTACCTAGGTAAATTTCTTATTAAAGTTTAAAAGCTGAAGTACGTTTTTACCAAACTTTTTAATAAAAAATTCTGTCCAAAGTAGAATTATTATTAATTTAAATTTTTGGGCAAAAAATCGAAATCATAAAAAATTTTATATTTTTTATTTAGACACACCTCTTCCTAATATTTGTTTAATTTTAATGACCTGCAATAAATGTGTGACTGGGAAAATATGTAAATTTTCAGTACATATTTGTAATTTAATAAAATTCTTTTTCTCTTATCAGTGTTTTAAAATTAAGTCGTCTGACACGCTTAACTCATAAAAAATGAAGTAGGTACATACAAAGAAATTAAAAAAAAAAACATGACGAATCATACTTTTTTTACAGAGAATTAATAATAAAACACTTTTATTTAAATGATTTTATTATAAAATAAAAAAAATACCTATTTATACATTCATATACAAAAAAATCACCATTTGCTTTGATGTTTTTACCTCTAAAATATTAGGCATCTTTATTTAACTTACAGAAACTTTGAAAACAATTATCTTGCATCTCTTTTTCACACACACTTAGCATTTGATCACGCAGCCATCAGTCTGGTATCAGCTGGTGTTCACGTGAACATTGAATGAACAATCATGAAGCAGACGAGTGATTTTTTGTTATTGTTTATGCATACACAACAACACACATCCACACTCACTCTCATACAACCATTTTACTAGTATACAGCAGCAACAACAACAAAAGAAATGTGTATTTACAAACGACCTAGCGAAAAAAAATTGTACATTGGACTTAAAAATACAACAACAACAGGAATAAAGGCAAATGCATATACAGGGTGGCGCAACAGTACTCCTCCTATCAGAAAATGCTATAAATTTTGCGAGCCCCTAATGTCAGTTCTGTTTTGACATTTGTGTAGTAAACACATGCGAAATACACGTTAATAAACAATGTTACGCTACACTGCTCCAGAACGCGAAATATTGCAGAACTGACATTAGGGGCCAATCGCAAAATTTATAGCATTTTCCTGATAGAAAGATTACTTTTGCGCCACCCTGTATAAAAAATAGCAAAGGCAAATTTTTTTGCTTTTATTTTTCTTCTTTTTATACACATGTATCAGTGTTGCTGTATTCAAATTTAAATTGGGGGTATAGTCAAGGCTGCCAGATTTTTGTCAATAAGAAGAAGGTAAACTTATAGTTAGAAGGTGAAATTATGACGATTTTTAATAAAAATTAAGAAATTTTATAAAATTTCTTAATTTATTTTCTTTATGAACTTTTGTTCTAGAAATACAAACATTTTAATATACATATATAGGTATATAGTAATTACTTTTAAAGCCAAACACCGCAAATCTCCTTTACGTTAACTTAAGCTATAAAAATCTGGTAATTCGGTTGCTATACCTTGTATGGATTTTACGTTTCTTTTAGTACGTAATAATAAGTAAAAGAAAACTACACAACAAGAGTTTTGGTTTGACGTAGTTAACTAGTTTGAATGTACAAAGTCTGTGTGCCTGTTAATTTCGTAAAAGAGGGAGTGTTCCGTAAATGTGTTTGTTTTTGTTGTGTTAATGTTTTTTTATAAAAAAAAAACTTGGCGCTCTTTTTGATTTGTTTTCCTTTTTTTGTTGAATAAATTTTAATAAAAAAAATAAAACATTAAAAAAACACTGACTGAACTGAACCAAGCCCGTTTATGAAATTCCTTTACGTAGTAGTATCCAACAAAGAACTGTGTCTGACTGTAGACAAATGACAGTGTATTAGATACATACATGCATACTTGTGTTGTTGTTGTTATGGCTGCTCTATAAATTCTGTACTTTTTTTAACATCATTATTATTGAGTTTAAAAATAAACACCACACAATTCATATGCAATGACGTAGACCTTTGAAACCAACCCAAGAAATCATGCATTGAACGCGTGCTACCCCAAAACAATGGCACACATAAAACAAAAACAAGAATTTACATTAACGTTGTTTTTATTTTTATCGGGGACATTTTTGCGTTTGGTTTTATTTAATTTGCATTATTTATCCCAGAGCAGCCATTATAAAAACAGAGAAATAGAAAGAGAGAGAGAGAGAACTAACAATAATAATAAAAGTAACAGAGAAAGAACCAAGCAAACATTTTTATAAGATATGCTAAGAACTAACTGAAACTTCTGCCAGCCTGGTAAAAACGTGTTGTACGTATTTATGTGGTTAAAATTAACTAGGGAAGAAAGAAGTGAATGGGAATTATGATAATGATGATTGATGATGACCAGTCATAAATTATTATCAAAATTAAAGATGAGTGTCAACAGAAAGAAATTAGGAAGCAATAAAAATAAATCTTTTACAAACATTTCTTAATTTTTTTAAATGTACAATATGTATGTATGTATATTTATACATAAACATTTTAACTAATTTTTAATTACTTTTTATTTTAATTTTAGTGTCATCAGCCTGCCTGCACACAATTAGATGACAAACTGTTAAAAGCCAAACTTCAATTGCAATTGGAGCATCAGCAGCAAATCAAGAACAAAACCTCTAACACACAAAATGGTATTATTACACCACAGCCCTCAGATACAGAAGACGATGGCCTGGAGTGTTGTGTACAGCCAGCCAGCAAGAAACAAAAATTGGATCTTTCTGCACTAGCAGCAACAACATCACATTACCAGCCACAACAGAGAGCCAGTGTTATAATGCATGTAAACAGTTCGGGCATTTGCTCCACTTTAGATGAAAATTCCTGCTCCTCCACTATTTCAACAATATCACAAACCCCCTCTACCACTTCAACCAACTGCTCATCCGCCTCCTCCTCCACGCTATCATCGGTGTCGTCATTATACAATACAGATGATGATAGTTCGCAAACAAATGTTTGGCGTAGTTTGAAATTTAAAATGAATCGCAAAAGAACCGCCACAGAGACCACGTCTGAAGCGTCTGATTGCGAATCGACGTTATCGGAAACCTTGAAAACCCCCACAAACACACAAGTATTAGGAACCAAAGTTGACTGCCAGCAAGTCAAACAAGAGGAGAAAGAGGAGAGATTGACTGCACAAGTTCAAATGTTGCAGGTGCCACAATTTCGTTTTACTCTACCTGCGTGTACCACAGCCAAAGTAAATAATCCCAGTGACTCCAGCAGCAAGAAGTATCAGGTTATAGCACCAAAAGCTAATATTGTGAACTCCAAAACAAATGCCACAAACAATCTCATGCCTCCTCAGTTTTTGCTGTTGAATCCTAATGTGTTACTACAAACACTAACCACTTCACGCCCCGCCCTTACAGTGTCCTCAACAAGTCCTGCCTCTCAGACCTCCAGCCCTAAAAACTCCAATGCCTCATTTTCAACACCCGCAGTCGAGCGTAAACGCATTTATGAATGTAATCATCCAGATTGTGGTAAAAATTATTTCAAATCCAGCCACTTAAAGGCCCACCAAAGGGTGCATACCGGCGAGAGGCCCTTTATCTGTAAATGGGAAAATTGTGACAAGCGCTTTTCACGTTCCGATGAGTTGTCACGCCATAAGCGCACCCATACGGGCGAGAAAAAGTTTGTTTGCAGTGTGTGTGACAAGAAATTTATGCGCAGTGATCATTTATCCAAGCATGTCAAAAGGCACGCTTCCAAACGTCAAGATGTTGGCCGTCAATTGGCTAATAAAAGCAACAACCCAATACATAACTTAATGGAAGCGCCCATCAGCGGCCAAATGTTGCAACATTTAAGACCCATCGCTCCTGCCACCAGTGAAACAACAGTACAAAATTCCTCTGCAAACAGACCACAAATATCACAGATGCAAGTGCAAATTTGTAGTGCCACGGATTTGTTAAATTTGCAACAGGTGGCTAGCTTTGCTAATCTTATAACACCACCACCAGCAGCAGTAACGCTGCAGCAGTAAATTACAAAAAATCTCATTTCTAACTAGAAAAAGCACTTGGGCTCACAGATTAAACATCTTGAATTTCAAACAGAAAAAAATGTCATTCCACTAAAAAAAAAAACAAACTAAAACCGCAACAATCAAGAAATATTTACCTTAATTAATTAATTAATTATTCCTCTTAATACAAATTGTTATTATACAAAACAAAAAGGAAAATATTTTCAATATTTTTAAACAAAACTTATTTTCCTTTTTCCACAACTATAGCTGTTACTAATAATGGCTTTGCTATAAAACAATCTTTGTATTATTATTAAAAAAAAAAGAATTTTGTAAAAAAATTTCCATAACTATTTCCTCTCACTCAAAAGCCATTTTATTTCATTTTATAGCATGTTATTTTATTATTATTATTTTTTTTATTATTATCAAATCATTATTTAATTTTATTTTATTAATTATTAAACAAATATATAAACTGTGATATTTAAGTTTTTTTTTTTGTTTTTTTATTATTTTCACTTTTAAGCTATTTGTATTGTGTATTAAAGAAAATGTATCTTAAAACTATTAAAAACGAAAAACAAAAATCTAATTTATTTTTTATCTACAAATATCTATTAAACATATGAGTATAATGTATAAACAAAAAACTATTTTTCAATATGTAAACTATGTAAATTTCTAAAATATTTAATGTTAATGAAAAAAAATTTGAAAAATATCAGAAAAAAAGAATGAAAGAAGAAAAAAAAAGAAAATATTCTCTTAAAAAAAACAACTAAATAATCTATAATGAGAATTTACTTTATGATGAATAAATAACTCAATATTTTTCAATTTATTCAAAACTTAATTCCAAATGTGTGTTTTTATTTGAAAATGGGTAAAAGATTTATGGGAGACTTACGCTAGAAGTTTAACAACAGAAGAAGAATTTGTAAAAAATAGTAGAAAATAGTGTTCGGGGATACACATGGCATAATTTTGTAGATTACTTCAAATCTGAACAACAACCGCATACAGCAATGTTTACATACCTATAAAATCGGAACACACTACAGGAGGGTTATTTTGTAACTCGTTTTGAAAAGAAAATTGGTTAAATTTGTGTTTTGAAATTGTTTACTTTTCAACCGAAATATACAATAATCCCCCAGAAGCTTTTTTAAAAACCTGTGATCTTATTTCTTTTTTAAAAATAGCTTCGTTCTTCTGTTACAAAAAAATTAAGCAGTACATCAAAATAGAAAAAATATTATATAAATTCCTAGAAAATCCGACATTGTAGAATTCAATCATTGCAAAAAATCAAAATCTTACAAAAAGTACTGGGGGGTTAGTTTGTAACTCGTTTCTCGACGCATTCCTTCTGATCAAAATATTTCTTCGGACAATTTTTTTTTCATATGAAGTTTGGCGTCTCTCTTTTTGAGAGAAAAAAAAATAGCTTGAATAGGTTTAATTTTATATTTTGTCTGGAAAACCAATAGGTTAAATTTTTTCATACAAATAATAATGCCTTATGTATTTCCATGGCCATCAGCAAAAGCAACTTTCTTTTTTCATTCATTTTAAATATACATATCGATGGTCTCATATAGAAAGGCCCTAACTCGCATATTTGAAACTTTACAGGAGAAGGTAAAAACATAATAGAAACTGTAATATTCAACATGTAACTTTTTTTGTACAACTGCTTATAACAACTTTATTTTTTACACTATTGCAATAAATTTTTGTGAGGAGGTGTATTTGCGTTAAATGCATTAGAATCGCAAAAAAAAACAAATTTCGAAAATATAGCGAGTTAGGGCCTTTCTACATGAGACCAACGATATGTACAATGTTTTTTGATACTTAAAAACTAAAGCAAAATAAATCAATGGCCGCAGTGTGCCACTTGTAAAATTTATTTACAGCTTTAATTTTCCAGACAAATAGTTCGAAATGGGTGAATATAAATATTAAACATATATGTATGTTAAACTTTATCTCGATATAAATATTTTTATAAGATTTATGGAGGTTAAAGTGAATTACGGTCTCTTATATGGGAGTTTCGACTAATTATGGACCGACCATTATAAAATTAGGTGTCATAATTTCTGTATATATGAAACTTATTTGTGTTGAATTTTATAGATACCAACATTTTTAAGAAATTTATGGTCGTTAAACAACTCACTAAATGTAACATCCACTTATACGCCGATGACGTGCAGCTCACTTTAAGTGGACCAGTTCAAAATATTGCGTTGGGAATTTCCTACCTAAATGTCGACTTAACTTGTATCTGAATGGCAGTTTTATGTACATGCCTCTCGTCTTTGGAACAATCTTCCACAAAGTCAACAACTAAACAGCAATGCTAATAGTTTCAAAAAAATTTTATTCAACTTTTTTAAATAATAATTTATAATTTTTACTTTTTTTTAATTTTAATTTATAATTTTTTTTAACTTTAACTTTATCTCAATATTGTTACATTTACTTGCATCAAGTTTGTTTTGTAACGTAATACGTTCCTGTGCTATAAGTACAAGGTGGCGCAAAAGTAATCCTCCTATCAGAAAATGCTATAAATTTTGCGATTGGGCCCTTATGTCAGTTCTGTTTTGACATTTGTATAGTAATCACATGCGAAATACACGTTAATAAACAATGTTGCGCTACACTGCTCCAGAACGTGGAATATTGCTGACTATTTATTTGACCAGTAATCGGTGACTTTGGCACAACGTGAATTTCGTAGCAGATTTCCTGGCCGTCCAACGCCTACTGGTGAAACACTGCGACGTTTAGCCGCTCGCCTCGAAGAGACTGGCACAACACGAGATGCTGCCAGGCGTAGCAGACCCCGGAGTAGCCGTTCTGCAGAGAATATTGCTGCTGTAGCCGAGGATGTCATGGAAGCGCCGTCGACATCGACGACGTGCCACGCAAATGGGCAGACAAGATTTGAAGATGTTTCCGTACAAAGTTCAGACGGTGCATCAGCCATCCTTAATCACCACCAATAGGAAGATGATTTTTCTTCAAAAATAATCATGAGGCCCATTTCCATCTTAGCGGGTACGTAAATAAGCAAAATTTACGCTTCTATAAGTCTATAATAGTATAAGGTGATTGTTGTAGTACAAATCACTGAAAAATTTTCTAATCTCAGCCATTTCCCAATAAATCCAAAATTTTATAAAAAATCAAACATTTTTCATAATATATTAAGAGCTTCAAAAAAATCGATTATTTAGAAAACCAAAAATTCAGCAATTTTCACAATAACTTGAAATCGAACATTTTACAAAAATATAGGTATTTCTTAAAAAAAAATCATAAATTTTAATAGAAATCAGTAGGAACTTCATAAATAAAATCAGAATTTCCTAAAAAAGCACCAATGTAAAAAACCAAAACGTGTTTCGGATTCGCTGTATATAATAGGGAAACAATTACATATTGCATTACAAAGAATCGTAAATTTTACGAAATATCACTCGTTTTTTTTCAAAATAAATAGCAAATTTTACTCTTTCTGAATGTCTGCGCATTTCTGTATGATTCAATTTCTAGTAACAATAGAAATACATAGTACAGAAACATTTTACTGAAATATATGAATATTCTAATAACTTTGTTCAGATTGTTTGTCAAAGATAAAAAATGCTTCCTTCGATAATAGTATGTATTCTAAAAATAAACCAACAAAACTAAAACAAACTTACCGGTATTTTAAATCATACAAGGATTCTTGATTAGTAATTAAAAATCTTTCATAACACAATCTTGTTTCGTAATTGAAAATCTTGAAAAATCTTGAATAGAGAAGTAATTTGTTGAGTACAATCAGCTTTCTACAATATAAAACCAAATAAAAAAATAAATAAAAAGATTTACACATTGTTATATGATATTATACCTTTATATTGTTTATAATATAAGTTCTTAAACTTAAAAATTGCGGCTTAACTATTACATTGATTCACACAAAGGAAGTTTTGAAAATGTATATGAATATTGAATATAATAGTGTAATTAAAATTACAAGCCCATTAATGCGGTAAATTCGCAAACAGGTTTAACAGCATTTGGTGAACAGGCCTGGCGTACAGACATTTCCCAAGTGTCTAATAAATGTGACAACGAATACAGTTTTGGCAATTTAGCAATGCGAGACATTAAAGCATTCTGTACGGCTCTGAGAAAAGCGGTAGTTGAATAATCTTGTTGAATTACAGAGCATTCTGGTGAAGCCAAGGGATAGTCCTCTGTAAAGTAAAAAAAAATAGTAAAATAGTTAATATAGTAAATAGTTAATGCTTTTATAAACCAACTAACCTGGTATATTAACACTAACTGGTGGTACACTTGGTAGCTTTTTGTCATCCAGACAGCAAATTAATTTTATAGATTTTATATTGTTTTGTGCTGTTGGATCTAAAGTAACTTTGAATTTTTGATCAAGACGGGCAATTTCTCCCTGTAAAACATGTGGTATTTCTATATCGTAGCTAACCGTAGGATTTTCACACATTCTAGCCCTTTTTAGCGGAGATGGTGCGGAAATATCTGTGCCAAATAGTAATTCCAAACTGGGTCTGAAAGTTCTATACAAAGTATGATTGGCTATGGGACTTTGTAGGGTGGTATTGATGACTTCCATTAAAGGATTTGAAGATTTCTAAAAGTATGAAAAAAATTTAATAATTTTCTATTTCTTTCATAAATAAAATATGAACTTACACCAAATGTTTGTCCACAAAATGGTGATATTTTCATGTTCTCCAGCACCTTTTCACATTTCAGCAATGTTTCCAAAGGCACCCTTTGCATGGGGTTACTGAGAATTTCCAATAATTTACTCATTTTGGTGTAAGATTCTGCATTATTGCCATCATTACGAAACTTTGCTACCATACGCTTTAAGGTTTCTTTATATTTAGTCAATTGTTTATATTTTTCTCGGTACAATTGGTCTTCTTGCGGATTGAAAGGACTGTTTTGTGTCACTTGGCCCGGAGTATTTAGTGGTGCACTTGGTGACTGACGCATTTGTTGCCTTTGATTGGGATTTTGCAATAAACCAGGCATTTGAGGACTTGATGTGGGCACTAAGGCCGGGCTAGGTATCATTTGAGGATTGGGTAAGGCTTGTGGACCCTGGGGACCGCCAGTTTGATTGGATTGTTGCAATTGCTGCTGTTGTTGACTATTGACCACTTGTTGCTGCAATTGTTGCTGCTGTTGAACATTTAAGCTGGCGGCTGGTGAAGAAACTGTTGATGGTGAAGGACTTTGACGTAAGAATTGTTGTCCTACCACGCCACGATTAACATTAAACATTTGTTGCCCTTGAACCATAGTCATGTTAGGGGTTTTCTGCATACCGGGTGGGATATTTAGCATTTGATTGAGATTACCTTGAAAAGAAAATTTGTCAGTAACAAGTTGTTTTAAAAATTAAAATATATATTTAATAATTATCAAGAGTATTCTCAAAAAACTAAGTTTTCAACATTCGCATAATTTTCAAACTAAAATGTACGAGAAATTACTCGGCATTCATAATGTAACTATACATATGTATATAGGTACATATAGATACATATCACTATATGTAGAGTTACACCATGTTGGCATTTTATAAAAACGATTAGTTTTTGCAAAACATTCTAATAAATACCTACCTAGTTTTAAAATATTCTGCCTAAAAACGTTCTAAAATTTCCTTCATATGGAAGTGTTTGTGATATTTATTTAAGTGCTATGACTGACCACTTTACTGAGAACAAAAACGGCCTAAAATTTGTTTCTTTAATATGCAAAATTTTCACTTACCTTGCGGTCCAGTTGTATTTGGCATACCGCCTGGTTGTCCTTGCGGTCCTGCATTGCCAACATTATTAGCATGCATTGGGCCACCTGCACTCACACCACCCACTTGATTTTGTTGCATATTCGGTGGTATGCCCTGCATACCCTGATTAGCACCGGTATTTGGACCACCAACATTCATAGAGCCTACAGGACCACCTTGAGTCATACGCGCATTCATCATTTGATTTAATTGAGGATGTTGCATACCCATTTGTTGCATTTGTTGCTGTTGCATTTGATTAGGCAATTGCTGTACGTTCATGGCATTGACATTGACCACAGGGCCACCTTGTATCTGGCCACCGGAATTTATTTGCATTTGATTAGGACCGCCAGGTCCAGTAGAGCCGGGGCCCATGGGGCCACCTGAATTGGGACCACCCATTTGATTCATTTGTCCTGGCATGCCTTGAGGGCCGCCGGGGCCTACACCAGTTCCTCCAGAAGGTCCGCTCATTTGTTGGGCATTACCCACCATTTGCTGGTTTGGTCCGCCACTCGGCCCACCCATAACGTTCATTTGTAAACCTCCCATTTGCGGCATCATTTGTTGTTGACCCGGTCCGCTACCCACTATATTACCCTGCTGTTGGCCCGGACCACCAGCACCCATTGCCATTTGTGGTCTAATGCCTTGCATTTGCTGCATTTGTTGTTGACCTGGTCGTTGTTGGTTTAAAGTTTGCAGTAGATTTGAAGCTGGCACTGGTCCTCCAGGACCCGCACCTTGTTGAACATTGGGACCACCAGGCATAGACATCATTTGTGGATTACGATTGCCTTGGCTGGCTAAATTTTGCAAAGCATTTAAAGGGTCTTGCATCATATTTTGTTGGCCCATCTCTGCATTGGGTTGTGGAGCTTGTTGGGATCTTCCTAAATAGCACAATATATAAATATGATTTTAAATAGATTAGAATAAAACATTAAACAATATTACTTACTTTGCGATATATCTTTAAAATGTATAAACAATTTCGCCACCAAACCCAAGTATTCATCTTTGTTTTTTGATTTCTTGAATATATGGTTTTCCATGACATTTGCATTTTTAATGCCATCCTGCCCAGTGTTTTGTAACAATTCATTGCTAAAATTGCAAAAAAAAATATGAAATTTAATTACCTATTTCGTGGAAAAAAGTTCTTCCTGCTAAGGACGCTATTTCTAGCGGCAAAAAAAATGTTTTTTACACACTCACACTTTTGCAATGACACTTTGTCGAAATTTTTGTGTTTGCCACTCTTCACTCATTTTTTTAATTGTCTTTTAAGCTTTCAATAATATTTTCGTTGTTTTTTAATATAAAATTTAATAATTACAAAAAATATAATTTAACAAGTTTGGATGCAAGCAAAAACTTGTCCACAGCTGTTTAGTTGTAGTAAATATGTATACTGAATATTTATGTGGGTGCTCAGTAACGACTACTTTGTTGTACTGTTGAGTACTCATGGCAGCGTATGTGAAGAAATAACAGTGCAAAATCAACCGCAACAGCAACATTTTTTCATATGCCACGTGATCGACATGAAGAAAACAACTATTATCAACCGCACACCTACAACTTTTTTTCTTTTACGCACGTGTTTACCATGTGCACAATAAAAACAAACAAAAAATGTAAACAAAACAAAGACAAAAATATAGCAAATTTTCGCTTATTACCAACAAGTCAATTTTTAACGAATTTTAAAATTTTAAAGAACCACGGACAGAGAATCCACTCAGGAACCTAATTCTGTGGTGCCCACGTTATAAATTATAGTATTTTTTAAAAAAATAAGGTTTCAAATCAAACCTAAAATATCAAGTTTCCTTTGAATATTTCCAGTTATTTTAGCGGTTTTTGAATTTTGAAAACGGATTTCAAAAGCCGGTAACTAGAGCTATTGTAATTCACAACTGTCACTTTCGAAAAATTCGGCGTTTATAGGGTATTCCATTTTAGAGTAAAAAAAATTTTAAAAAGGTTGTTGCTCTGTAAATATTTCATATTGAGCGGTTTACGCATTTTGAAAGCGGATTTCAATAGCCCCCATCTAGGGCTATTAAAATCCAGGAATGTCACTTTCGAGAAATTAGCCGATTATGGGGCATTCCATATCAAAATAAATTTTTTTTTAAATTTTGCAAAAAGGTTGTTGCTCTGTAAATATATTTTTATGCTTTCTAAACGTTTCTGAGATTTATCACTTCTGGCAGTACCATTATAAATATCGAAAAGCAACAGAGAGGGAGAGAGTCAGATAACTATGAAGCTGCCAATACTTATAAAGCAGGATAAACAGCGTTGTCAACTTTGAAATTTCAAAACGCACCAACATGGAGAAAAAAACGAGCTATTTGAAAAAAATCGCTCCAAATTTAGATTTTCTTTTTTATTTAATAAAATGTTTTTATTGAAATAATTTCACATACAAAGATAATAACATCTTATTCTCTTCCTTTTAGTTTTCCAATTCAAATTTTTATTTTTATTTTTTTTAGTCGTTATTATTTTTCTGTTTGTCGGTTGTGGAAATTGTTACCTTTTTATTAAATAAGTTTTGTATCGAATCTAAATCCAATTAGATAAAGACAAGAACCATCCCAATTTCCCTGAGCACGGCCGGAACAACAGGTAGCATAGTCTTTAGATAATTGGAGCCTTAGTGGTCGGTCCGTTACATAGATTTTGTATTATAAATATAACAGTCCTCAACAGTTTAGTGTTTTTATAAAAAATAAAAAAAACACCAATGATAAAAAATTAACTAAACAAATTGGTTTGTATTCTTTGTACCAGATAGATATGTAATAATTAATTGCTTTCTTTGTTAACTTTTTACAAAGAGATCAACGATTAAAATAGTAAAAATGCTCATATGCTATTCGGTATTAATTGGTAAAAATATTTTTGTTTTCTAGTTAAGGTACTTCTAGTACTTCGTTGACCCTATTCAATAAAATTTGTTAGGGCTTCACTGGGACTCTAACCCTGGTGTTCGTCTACAGTTCAGTAGACCAATCAGGCTAAACAAGAATTTTTATTTCCATGTTTAAAATGTTTTTTTCATTTTCAAACAAAAATTTTCATCCTATTCAGCTTTAGCAACTTTAGTGACGAATGTTTGTTCTACATTCGTATATATGTATAGTAAAATACATTCAATTGCGGCCCTTTTTCATCGTATAGATTTATTTCATGAGAATGAATTATTAAAAAACTGCAATTAGAAATTAGTAAAAATAAAGATCTCATAAAAAAAGCACCGATATTTAAAAAAAAAGCACCAAAATGTGCGAAACGCACCAAGTTGACAACGCTGATAACAAGCAAATCATTGGATCAGCTTGTTTGATTTTTTGGCTACAGGTTGACTCAAATATTTTTTGACATCCTTAAGTTCATCCTTAAGTTATGCTGTAGACATTTTCTTTAAAAAAAGCACATTGCATACTTTTTGGATGACAAATTTTCAATGACCTTGAAAAATTTGGAATAACGGTATTTGTGGTGAATTTCTTAAAACTCACCACGATTTTTTATACTCACCACGATTTTTTACTCACCACGATTATTTTCACCACATTTTTAATTCATACTACACGAGCACAAAAAAAATTCCGCTTTCTAGTATGTGTATGTAGTACGAATGCCAACCACCCACACACATACACCATTTGTTTTGGTCATAATATATATCTCCTTTCTTTCTTTCCTCTCTCTTCCTCCTCATCATGCACTTTATAATTTTTCGTCGGTCGTCGTCGTTGTTTGTTTGTGGTTGTGTTGTTGCCGTTGAAATTCTTAGAGGAAAACCAGGTTCGTTGTATATATGCGAACTTAAAAAAAAAGAATATGGGAATTTCAAAAATACAACTTACGTGTATATTTTTATATTTTTTACTCTCTTTTGAATCACTCAAGATTTGCTTGAGTGGAGTGAGTTTTGTGTACGAATGTTTTTGTCAGGTTTTTAAGCGAACCATAGTTTGAAGAGCAAACTGTTTTCGTGTGCTCTTTCTTCTCCTTTGTTATTTTCATTTAGCTTTTTCTATTAAATTTAAAAAGCATCAGCGCTTTTTAATTTTTGGTGGCACCATAACAAATTCAACACAACTTCAGTGTGAGTAAATCTTTACAAAAAATACATATGTTTCATTCAGAAGTACCATTCAATACTGCAAAATTTTTTTACATACAATTTTACAGGCCACAAACAATGACTGACGTTCATTCATAACGTACCAAATCATATGTAAAGTGTAAAGAAACATTTTGCATATAACACTGTAAAGCTTTAAATCTGAAAGTAGAAAGAATGTTTATTAAAGAAATATTTAAAGTTCTTTACTTACATGCTATAAAATTTTCAATAATTCTATTTGATGTCACAGAGCTGTTGTTTTTTGCATGTGCTTTGCACATATATATTATATTTATTTATCATTTTAAATAAAAAAATATAAACTTGGTGCGATTTTTTTCAAATGGCGCGTTTTTTCTCCATTTTGGTGCGTTTTGAAATTTCAAAGTTGACAACGCTGATTATAAATATGAAAAAGCAACGGAGAGGGAGAGAGTCAGAGAAATTCTCTTTGAGATAACTATGAAGCTGGCAAACTTATATAAAACAGGAAAAAGTGTGTTTCCTTTTCCTTTTCAATGTGATCTATTTTAGAGTGAGCTATATGCGTATAATTAATATGAAATATAAAATTAATGAAGTTTAATAAGAGTTTTTAAAAATATAATTGAAAGTGATAATATTTAAAATTAAACTTTTCAATAATTTATGTTTTTTTTTTTATTTATTTTCGGTTTTGTTTTGAAATACAATTTTTTTTTTGCCAAGTTTGCAAAACAAATGTATGTATGTGTATGGCTGTGTTTTTGTCTGGTTTTCAAGAGAACCGTAGTTTGAAGAGCATATTTTAACTGTTTTCATGTGCTCCTTCTTCTCTTTTGTTATTTTATTTAGCTTTTTCTATTAAACTTAAATTTAAAAAGCATTACATACAGTTTTGCCATTTTCAGCTCATTCGCATAACGTCTGTTGTCTGACACGTATCGTTGTTATAGTTAAATTTAAGTTGATTTTTTAATACACTAAAAACAAAAAAATAAAACATTTATTAAAGAAATAAAATACACATACAAACGCGCGTGTTTTGTTTTAAGTTTTTTTCTTTCTTTCATTCTGTCTTTCTTTTCTGTAAATTTATACATATTGTTATTATTAAAAATGCTACATATGTAGATCAAAAGACACTTATAAAAAAATAATAAAATAAAAAAAACCTTCTGTTAACAAATTCTTTTAAAGTTTTAAAACGAAACAAGGGGAAAGAAAGAAACAAATTTACTGTCATTAAGTAATATAATTTTGTTTTTAATTAAAATGAAAAAAAAGTAAAAATACACAAGTTTTTTAATAAAAATTAAAAAAAGAGAAAATAAGCGTTTTAGTGAGCGTGTGTGTAGGTATGTAATCTTTCTTGCAAAGTTTCTCTTGGTATTTTTGTTTAAAAATAAAATACGTTGAATTTTAAATATACTAAATATGTATGTGTAAATATGTTAAGAGTTCGTTGGAGAACAAAAATTAAAAGTTTGTGTTTCAGTTTTATTTTAGCGCGCTAGTGTGAAAAACGTAAAATTAAGTTTAAAATTAATGAAAATATAAAAAAATGCTGACGTTTTATATTTGAAATTAACAAAATTAAGAAATATAAGAAAAGAAATAAAAATATATAATGGTTATAAATAATGAAAGATAATTATTATTCATAAAAAATAATAATAAATATTAAAAATAAAAATCAAAATTAAAAAATATATACATACATATGTATAAAACTTACATACATAAAACTTAAAATAAATAAATAATAAAATACAAAGTGTCTTTAGATTTTTAAATAACGTTTGCAAACAAAATAACAATAAAAACCCCTTAACAAAGTAAATAATATAAACTTATTTATACACTCCTATGTAAGTATGTACATATTTATAAAAATTTAATTAAGCACTCCAATTTTTAAATGAAACGCTTTTTTAATAAAACGAAATTGACAAAAATGTAAAATAAGTACATAGATAAAACGAAGTAGATAGAAACAGCAACAGCAATAACAACAAACAAACAAAACAAACTTAAATAAAAACAATCAAACACCTTGAAAGAAATTTCTTTAAAAAACATCACCCATTAAATGTTTTACTCCCCCTCTTATACACTTGCCACTCTTTTACCCACTACAGTTATTTACAAAATGAGCGTATTATAGAAAAAAACTTCCAATAATAATTTGCTTTCATTTTTTGTCTTTTATCAAGAGAAAAGCAACAAAAAAGCTACTCTCCATTTTAAATATGTAATAAAAGAGTGTAGTTGTAGTCTGTACTCATTTAAGAAAGTACAAACGAGTACAAAATGTTTGAAAGGCAAAAGTGCGTGATTTTATTTTGTTTTTATTTATGTACGTGTACTGATTTATGCCACAAACGAAATCCAAAAAAGCAATAAAAGCAAAATAAACAACAACAACAAACATAATGAAAAAAAAGAAAACAAAAACAAGTGCAAGGTGCATGTTTTATACATTGCATGCATGAACGAATGCAAGTGACAATTCGGCATTAATGTACGAGTGCATCTCTACATAAATACATACATACATCTGTAATATCGGTAAGTTAGTGTGTTCAGTCATTTGTTGTTGTTGTTGTGCCTGAGTGCCTAAATAAATATACAATACAAACACTAACTCACTCATTCGTGTTTGCTGAAAACTGATTTAAACTACATAATTTATATGAAAATCAAATCGTTTAAATTAAACCTTTTTTATTTGTTGCTTTTTGATTTTAAATTGTTTACTCACTGGCGAATTTGTAAATTATTCATAAATTACATTTAAATTACCCGAAACAAAAAAAAAAAAAAAGAAACAAAACTGTCAATCATTAATATTTGTATATTTTTTATTTATGATCATCTTTCTCCCTTATTACGCCAACTAAGTGCACATGTACATGTACAAATGTAAATATTTATAAGGTTGTTGTTGTTGTTGCTGTTTTTGTTATTGTTATTTTTTAAACAGATTATATAGAGTCTATATTATAGACCCATGTACAAGTAAGTAAAATACCCTCTTTAGTATACAATTTCAATATTGTAATTTGTTTTATTGCAGCACAGTGGTGTGAAAATATTAAAAAAACTAATATGTGTGTAGCACAGAAAAAAAATCATCTTTTTTGTTTCAATTAAACCTTTAATTGATTTTAAAATAATTTTCAATTAAAATTTTAATTGATTCATTACTTTTTCTGATTTTTCTGATAGTTTCAATTAAATCTCAATTTTTTTTAATTGATACTATCATTTTGTTTACAGGTCCGATTTCAATTAAATTTTTAATTGATTCCATAAATATTTTAATTGAAACTCATTTTTATTTTTTTCTGTGAGCATGAATGAAACATAGTAAATATTAAAAGCTTTAAAAAAACAATCAGATTTGTTTTTAATTTTCATAAAATTTGTACAGTCAATTTTATTTATGATCCTTTAGAAATGTTTTTTAATTACAAGAATAATAGTTATAATCAGTGTTGTTTGAAAACACTTACGTTCTGAAGTGTACACAGTTAAATAAATCTTTTAACCAAATGTTACATTACGTAGTTAGAGGAAATTGAAGTAAAATTTTAGCCCAATTTAGCTCCTTGTCATCATTCAAAAGCTGCAGTGTATTGGTTTCAAAGAAATCTGCTCGAAACTGAAAAATATATGAACCGTTTATTTAATTACATAGATAGATTATCAATTTCTGTTTTTGTTACATTCATATGTAAAAAATAATGATGAAGTTTTTGTCTTTACATATATTAGTAAATATCTGAACAATTTGGTTATCATAGAATAGTGCTTCAATATACATAACTTTCATCCGATATATAAAATGCTACAATTTATTAATATTGTGAATAAAAACTACATTTTAAACCTAAATGACAGTAGACAAAAAGAACTATGAAAATATAAGCTGTAGTGATCTTGATTTGTTCCTTATTTGAACTTTTAAATTAATAAAACCCAATTTTTACAATACATCAGACATTATTCCTGCTGTTCTGACTCTAAGTAGCGTTTTTAAAAAATGTATTGATTTCTTCTGAAATTCCTAATTCAATTTACCTTAGAATTTTGCTGATTTTGCTCAATTTATGAATATATTTCCCAGGGCGTATTCATTAATTAATTAGATTAATTAATTAAAAGCACCTACTTATAAAGGGTGATTTTTTGGAACTTTTTTTTTTGGCAAGACAGTTTTGGCAGCTCAGCTGATGTCGTGTAACATGTTTAACCATGAATCAACTTACAAACGAAACAACGCTTGCAGATTATTGAATTTTATTATCAAAATTCAAATAGAAGTGTGGAAAATTTTGTTCAGCAACAAAGCTCATTTCTGGTTGAATAGATATGTACGTAAAAAAGCAAAATTGTCGTATTTGATGTGAAGAGCAGCCAAAACAATTGCAAGAAGTGCCCATGCATTCCCAAAAGTTACTGTTTGGTGTGGATTATGGGCCGGAGGTATCTTTGAATCGTACTTTTTTTAAAGACAATAAAGTTCGGAACGTTACTTTGAATATCGAGCACACTAGATGTTTATTTCGCAGTGTATTTCACGTTTGGAGCCGGTCAATTGTGCGCCTAGATCGTGCGATGGGGTTAAGGCTCATATCTATAGCGACTAGCTCTCAACGGTTGACGCACTGGAAGTTAATATTGAAGAATTTATTCGTGAGATATTGACCGATATGTTGGAGAGATTACGCCAAAATTAGACCCAGCGTATGAACCATTTGAGGTGTTTTTTTTTTATTAAATCCGGAAGCTCTTAAAAATCACTATTTATTTCCTTTAAGGGAAACTGACATAAATTTCATAAATTTTATTTGTATGTTATCGAACTTTTCTTTGCTTGCAAGACCATAGTGAATAAATTAAATTTTGTGTGCTTTTTTGCTGTTATTTATTGTCAGTTGGCTAGAGTCTTTAATTTCATTTTAGTTGTCATAAAAATATGTATGTTTGTAGGTACTTTTCTACAATTTACATAGAGTGTAGTCTATACATGTAAATTCCTATACATTATATAGGTACATACATTAATACATACTATACATATTTATATACATGTACTGAAATATGTAAAGGTATAAATTTGCTCCCGTGGCCTATTGTTATTATATGTACCTACATACATACATAGTTAGTTTATTATATCGTTGTTGTAGTTGTTGTATCTAGTTGATTACATTCGTGCTTGTTACAAAAAAAATTAACAGAAAAAACAACAAAAATGTTGTCAACCGTTGATGTTTACTCGTTTATTTACTTGTACCAGTCTGTCTGTCAGTGTAGTATATAAATGTATTTTTTTGCCGCTTCTGCCTTTTAAGCAACTACTACTACTAATAATAACAACAATAAAATACCAAAAAAAAGCATTGATTACTTGCTGCTCCACTTTTTTCGTTATTGTTGCATTTAGACATACATACATATATAGACGATATGCATTTAGACAAATATACAAACATTTCGATATAAATATTGGTTTATAATATAAACTTTATATGAATGTTTGATGAACGAGTGAGTGAGTAACTAAGTACTCTTCTTACTCGTATATACTTATTTTATAAATAAGAATAGAGTATTCTCTTTATTATTACTTTATAGGTATTTATACTTTTTTTATTTTTACCTACGAAAGTAGTTTGTTGTTATTGTTTTGTTTATATATATGTACATACATACATGTGATAGCAGTAATTGCTGTGGTGTTGGTATGCAGTAGCTAATTGGTTTTGTTATTGTTTGTATACAGTGGTTGCATTTACCAAGTATTTCTCTAGAAATCTTCTGCTTTATGACTAAATTATTAAATTATTTTTTTATTTCTTTGGTAAATTTTATAGAATTTTTAAATTCTCTTTATTATGGTTTTTTTTTGCCTAGTAAGTGTTTTGTTTTTATTTCCTTGCGCCATGTTTTTTTTTATGCAAAATAAAATAAACACTTTCGTTGGGTTTTTTAACCTTTTGTGATTTATTTAATTAAATACAAAATAGCTAGGCTTATGTTATAAATAAATTTAAATTGTATTTTGTTAGCGTTTTCTCTCTTTGTAACAGAACTTTAACACCTATAAATAAAGTTGAGGAAATATTAACTAAATGGGCAATTTTTTTGATAAAATATATTTAAATAGTTAATAGATAGATATTGTAAAAACTAACGTTTTAAAGAATGTAGAAAATGAAAAAATTAGTATGTAATTCATTAAAAAAAATAATAATTTAGACCGTTAATTTTATTGCTAAATTAAGAATATTTAAGTATAAAAACGAAACACACCCACTTCTTTTAGAAAAAAAACATAAAAAGTGTAACTGAAATTTACAATTTACTTGAACTAATTTGTTTCTATTAAGTTATAGAAAGAAGTAGGCGTGCTAAATTCAATTAAAAACATACCCACTATTAGTAAAACTTAAATAAATCTAATTCTCTTTATATGTATTCCTAGCAAATAAATTAAGTTCCAAAGTAGTGAAAAACTAGCAGAATTTATAATTCGAAAGATCTAAAAAAAGCTTAATTAACAATTTATTTAACACAATCTAAATAATGGAAATGAAAAAGTCGTTTCCAAATTTATTGCATCCGATGTTCTTTTTAGGCATTTCCGAATTCAACTTCTTTAAAAGTTATTAGAAAATTATACCTGTAAGCAAATTTTTTAAATAAAAAATGTGCCATAGCTGTCGAGTTAAAGGCCATTGAAATGTGTTACGATTTGTATTAAGAAAGTGTTATGAGCTGTTTCAGACAACCTCGATATTTTGCAGATTTTTTTTTGCCATTTTCTTTAAATATAATGCAGATAATATCATGAAATTTTGAACACTTTATTTTTATTATAGAAAGATAAGTCATGTTGAAAACGGTAAGAATCGGTCCACGATTTTTCATAGCCTCTGTGCAAATGCCTTCCCAGAATATGGCTTTATGGTACATAAATGCAGTAAAACAGTATCCATACGAAATTCGGCAAAAATAAGTTTCATTCAAATTGAAATCTCAAAGTTTATTTTGTTTGCATCGATCCATATTTTCACATAGCCTCATATAAAGTCCACTTCGCGAAATCATTTAAATGCTCATAAGTCTCTTATAAACATCAGCATCAAGTTTAAATTCGACACAAATAGTCTGCACATAATTATCGTCGTAACCAATTTGTCCATATTTGACCGTAGCCCCAATATAAAGGCAACTTCCAAATATCACCTTAATGCTCATAAAACTCTTATAAACATCATTATCAGGTTGAAATTGAACATTAATAATCCACAGAATTTCATTATGATCGGCCCATAAAATGTCATAGCTCCCTTATGAGGACTACATACGAAAACTTATTAACCTATATAATAAACTCTTACTTGTATTTTTATATAAAATTTTGACAACTTAAATCGCTCAGCAACCGTATAAAAGAAGAGAAAATATTCCTATGAAATATGTACATTGTACATACGAGTACTCCTACATTTGAAACAATCAGTACATATGGACAATATAAAAATTAGGTACAATAAAAACCGCATCACTTTATTTTGTTCGTAAATTCTCAGAGAATGCGCATTAAAAAAGCCAGCTTGCATTTCTTCTTTAAAGTAGACAGTATTATATATAGGCAATTCCTTCTTACAGTAAAAAGTTAACTTTTATATTTAAAAAGAAAACAAATCATTGATATTTATACATATTTTTAAACTTCTGACTTTATTTCATGAATTATTAATATTGAAATTTGAAATAAACTTTAATATGTATTTACTTTTCATCCAGTATATTGGTGGAATAAGAATAAATTTTTTAACAAACAATTTGGTTGCTTTTCATAAGAACAGTAATTGTCGAATAAGTAATGTATGTATATGTATCTAGCAATAACAAACAAAGTTCTACATATATATATATATATATATATATATATATATATGTGTACGAGTACATATGTAGATTTTTGAGCAAGATCACAAGACCACATCATTACAAAACTTAAGTTAAAAAATAAATCCTCTAAAGAGAGGTGACGACTAATAAGAGGCTGAAAACATATACATATGTAGATCCAAGAATGATAAAATAAAGATTACGCCATGCGCATGATTTCCCGTTATGTGACGTAGAAGGGCCATTCTAAGGGTTAACAATAATGTTTCATGTGTTAGAATTAAAATTTCTTGCGAAAAATGTGTGTTTTATGTGATAGTTGGCAATCTTGTAATTGAAATCTCTGAGAGTTCTAAAATAAAATCTGTTTAAAAAAGAAAAACAAACAAAAAATATAAACATGAAAAGTGCAGTGAGCAAATGCAAGCAAACCATGAGTAAAAAAACAAGTGAGAAAAAATTAGCCAATAGAAACACAGAATGTGTGACGTCACAGGGCCTAAATGCGCAGAACATTTTAAAATTTTACGCGCGTTGGCGTAATCTTTATTTTATGCACATATCCAAACAAATTTTACCACAAATTACATATTTCGTGCAGATCGGCCCATAATTGACCATAGCTCTCATATAAGGCTCACTGCCGAAAATCATTTTAAAGAGCAAAACTCTTTTAATAATGTTGGTATTAAAATAATATTTAACATAAATAAGTTTCACATATACAGATATCATAGCATTTAATTGTATAAAGGTTGGTCCATAATTAGTAAATATTAGTCTCATAAAGATCTCCTTCGCAAATCACTTTAACATGTATAAATTTAAAAAAGTTTATATTCGGCTGTGCCGACTCTTACATACCCACCACTAATATATCAGTTGTGTGATCTCTGCAGAGAATACTTGAAACAAATTTGTGTTACATTTTTTTTTTATCGATAACGATGTTTACAATACATAGTTATTTTATTTTTTGGATCTTTTATATGGAATCTATTACATATTATGGAACGATAGTCATAAAATATTTTACTGTATTTGAGTCTTATGATGAATTTAATCCTAATAACGGCATATTTTATAGTTTTTAGGTATTCCAGTTATTCTCGAAAATGAATCTTATTTGGGAGCTATGTCCAATTATGGACTGACTTTCACAAAATCCAATAATAAATTTTACATATAAATGATGTGTGTAAAGTTTTAGTTCGATATCGATGTTTGTAAAATATTTACGTAGATTAATGTGTTTTTCGCAAATGGTCCCTATATAGCAGCTATGACCAATTATGGACCGATCGGCATAAAGTTCGTTACTATGATTTATATATATGTGTATGTGGATTATTTGTGTTGGATTTCAACTTAAGGAAGATATTAACAAGAGATTTAGGTGTTTAACAGCAGTGGACTTTATATGAGGGCTATGGTCAAATATAGGACCAATGGTCATAAAATTCGGTAC
Source organism: Bellardia pandia (assembly GCA_916048285.2). Lineage (NCBI taxonomy): Eukaryota > Metazoa > Arthropoda > Insecta > Diptera > Calliphoridae > Bellardia > Bellardia pandia. Next base: position 12,823,678 of record OU696530.1, on the reverse strand, counting down.
GCTGATTTATATATATGTATGTACATACATGTGCATTATTTGTATTGAATTTCTACTTGATAGTGATTGTTATTTGAGATGCATGCACATTTATGTAATTTTCGGAAGTGAACTCTATTGAGGCCTATGGTCAAATATGAACTGATGCAAACAAAAAATCGTTTTATGATATCAATTTTCTTGAAACTTAATTTTGCTGAATTTTGTATGAACAGTGCTTTACAAAAGGTGTTTATGTACCATAGAACCAAATTCTGGGAACACATTTGTATGGTGAATGGCCAATCGCAAAATTTATAGCATTTTCCTGATAGGAGCATTACTTTTGCGCCAACCTGTATATAATATAATTATGCATCCACAACAAAGGTGAAGGGTAGTGGGGATTGCATATTGGATTTGTGCTGATGTTTGTAACGCCATAAAATATACCGAACGACTCAGAATCAATCTCTGAGTTGATTTAACGATGTCCGTCTGTCCGTCTGGCTGGTTGGCTGTCCATGTAAAGCTTGTGCGCAGAGTACAGGTCGCAATTTTGAAGATATTTCATTAAAATATGGTAAGTGATATTTTTTTGGCCCAAGAACGGATAGGATAGGATTTGACCTGGCCCCACACAAATATCCTCCCGAAATAGGGGTTTAACGATCATAAATGTTTGAATTATGAAAGTATCCAAACAAATTTCATCACAAATGAGAGAGATAAATGGCACTAAATCACATCTACAAATTTTGTTAAGATCGTTCCGTAATTAGTCGTAGCTCCCATATAAGGCCCACTTCCGAAAATCACTCAAAAGAGCATAACTCTTTTAAAAACGTCGAATAAAAATAAGTTTCAAATATATACAAATAAAATGGTACAATTTTATGATGAACGGTCCATAAATATCCGTTGCTCCCATATAAGGCCCACTTCCAAAAATCACTTTAAGGACCAGAAATCTCTTAAAAATGTTGTTATCCGAATAAAATTTAACAAAAATGAGTTTCGTATGTACTGAAATGATGACACCTAATTTTATAATGGTCGGTCCATATACGACCCTTTTCGTAATTCACTTTAATCTCCATAAATCTTTTAAAAGTATTTATATCGAGATAAAGTATAACATACATAATATTTATATTCACAGAAGTCATGGCACTAAATTTTTGGAAGATCAGTCCATAATAGTTCATATCTCCCATATAGCGCCCATATTATATGGTCGGGCTTGACCGACTATAATTCTTTACTTTTTCATTTCATTTATTTTCTAAATTAACCAGACACAAGGCACTGTATCTTCCCACAAATATTTGCTCATAATTTTACAACTAGCACGACCTAGGTCAAAATTGCTATACAACTATTTAATTCTTAGTAAAATACATATAATCTAATAATTCGTAGTTGTAGTAGTATTTAAAAAAAAAAAAAATCAATAAAATCATTGGATTATACAAGTATTTGTCAATTGTATTGATAAGAAATTTGTTTATATTTCACCTGACAATGCAAATGTTTACATTAACCAAATACTACTAAATACTACTTTTATATTTAAGTTGTTTATTTAACAAGAACAACAAAATTTCAAGGGCTTAAAAACTGATAAACTTAATTGTGCTCATAATTAATAACAAAATTATTTACTGATAAAATGACAAAAACAACTGGGGAAATACGAGTGCATATGTGCGACAATTATATTACAATATTCTACAAAGATTTGTATTTAGCAGTTTCTAACTCAAAAAAAAAAAAAAAAAAGTAGAAAATTTATGAAGTGTTTTGTAAATTTAAAAAATATTTGTTTTAGTATTAAGGTTTAGATAGGCACATTGGGTCTGTTGGCATATAAATACGCAGCTAATTGAAACAAGTTGAAATAATTTGTTTTGTTAAGAATCAACTTTTTTTATAGGGTATAATAGAAACCAGTTTTTGATAAAAAAAAATTTCTACAATTAAACTGCATTTTTATTTTAACTGGTTTTCAATCAATTACTCATTTAAGTTTGACTTTGTATGGAAGTATTAGGACAATTTTTTTGTTTCTTTATTTGAACTTTTCCAATTTCCATGTAAAATCTGCTGCATCATTCAGCGTTTTTCTAAACTCTTATAGCTTGGCCACCATTATTTTTGCCCCTAACCAATATATTAGTGCAATAACATGCCAAAAGCACACTGTGCAAATGAACATTTACTGCTAGAAACAAATTAAACACAGACACACACACACACAAATGTAAAGTTTGTTGGGGTTTTTGTTTTTTGATCTACTTTTCGTTGTATATTTTGAAGTATTTTGTTAGGCTTCTCTTCGCTGTTTTGTTATTTAGGGTTTTTTTACACTTTTTTTCTTTTTTATACATACTTATTTATCTAGATACATTTGTATGTGTAGTATGTATGTATGTAAATATTTTTGTCTAAAAACGTCTGTTATCATGTAAGTGTATGTATGAGCTGTTAGTAAATAAGCGCGTGCTTATGTTTATTTATTTTTACTATTTGTATAGTCTTAGATATTAGGGTGCCCCTGAAATAAGTTGCAAAAACGAAATTCATGGCTGTAGGCATCGCTGAGCTATATTCAAGGATAATAAGTTCATTTTTTAAGTAGATGGAATTCACAACAAAAAAAAAGAAACAAGAAAGCGTATAAAAATTTAAATGATTTATTGCTAACATAAACCAATTTTTACACGTCAAAATAAAGTAAACAGTGGCATCATTCTTATACAAGAAAACAATTTAGCGCCTAGTGTTGAGAAACAAGAACTGGATTTTCCAACAGGACAATTATGTTAAGCATACCTCTAAAATTGTATACAAGAGAGTGCGGTCTAAACTGGTGCCATGCACGCTATTCCTAAGCCTGAGTTCACAGCACGAAATAATCGATGTAATGAAGTTAATACAATTCCGTAGAAGAACGAAGAACTGGAAACAATCTCAATCTATCTCAGAAAGGGCTACAATTGAAAGCCACTTGGTTTAAGTAGAAGATAACACATTGTTCTGAAAGTATCTACCTCCATCCACAATAAAAATGAAACAAAACAAAAAAAAAAAAAAAATAATGGAAAATATGGCATTGATGACCATGTTCAACAAATAAAACGAATTAAAATTCCAATTTTCCATTACCAAATCATTTTCTATTATCACGACAATACTAGTCGCTGAATATTGACGGTCTAATTCATAAAAAATTAAAGTAGACTTCAAATGTACTTTAAGAAAGTTTTGTATGAAAACTTTGTCTAAAAGCACACTTCAAGCCTATTTTATTTTTATAAATACGGCAGTAGAAATATAATATTACGCAGGTTTTTGCCCAACTACCTACCCACTCCGAAGGTTGTTAGTACGAGTATAGTAATAGTGACTGAGTGCCATTAGTCAAAGCGAGTTAAACATTCCTTCATCATTGTCCAAAATCTTAAGATCAGTCTCGCACCTTAAAACCGTTGTTACATAAGCTTATCTGTTTAAAGATGATTTCATTTAAATGTTGACCTCTAATGGTTCAACATATCGGCCGGTATCTCACGAATAAATTCTTCAATATTAGCTTCCAGTGCGTCATCCGTTGCGGACTTGTCCCTATAGATATGTGTCTTAAAATAGCCCAACAAAAAATAGTGTAACGGCGTTAAATCGTACGATCTTGGTGGCTAACGTGAAAAAATGTTCATCGAACTCTCCTCTTAATTAGGCCATTGTTTCACGTGCTGTATGGCATATGAACACAATTTTTACTGGAAGAAGTGCACAGTGCGCTTTCTTAACCCAGCATGAATTTTGTTAAAAGAAAACAATAATCTGCAAGCGTTGTTCGGTTGTAAGTCGGTTTATGGGTAAATTATAGATCAAAATAAACATTTTTAACACTCTTGCTAAAAACAAGGTTCCTAAAAAAATCACTATCAAACATATAAAAATCTTAAAATTCTAATATATTTGCCATAAATCAGAAAAGTTTAAATATGGTTGTCTAAAATATTTCATATGATAGAAAAATTGCATATGATGCCCTTCGAAATATGGAATCAAAATGTTCCAATTGAATGCTTGCAGGCAACCACGTAAACCAACCAAAAGGAATGGAAAATGCTACTATTTCAAATTTAAAAGTTTGAACTGTTTGATACTTTCAATCAATTTTCTGTTTTTGTAAATTTGATATAAACATGTTCATTCAACTAGTGTTAAGGTACGGTCACACTTGGCAAATATTTACTCAAAAAAGCGTAACCATTTGTTTTAGCACAAATATGTTTGACGTTGTTTACTCTTACACGAGCTTTGCAAGATCAAACAGCATCAAATAAATTAAAATTAAATATTTGTTGTGCTTTGGCCTAAATAAGAAAAGGTTTTTTAAATAAATAAACGAGTTCGAAAATATTTTATTTTTCGGCAAATATTTGCCAAGTGTGACAGTACCTTTAATCTTTATTACATTCGTCATTTCACCAGATTGAAACGCATTTCAATGTTGCAAAGCAGAAAGATAGTTTACATGATTTTGTGGTTGGATTTTCTATAGACAATTTTGTAAAAAACAGTTTTTACTATAGAAAATTATCTGCATAATAGCTCTTTTAATAGAAAATTGTGTGTTCAATAGTTTCGACTAAGTTTTTGGACTCCTTATAAAAAGGGGTCCGCCTAATGTATCTATACATAAATATAATACATACGATTTGTTTTTATGTTCGTAGGTATGTTATTGTATTTGTTGTTATTGTATGATGACATTACCAAATGATATTATGATGATGATGTTGTTTTTATCGTTGTTGTTTATATTTTTTGTTGTTGCAGATATGTACATATTGTTATTTTTTTATTTTAAGCTAATGTTAAGCAAAAACAAAAGCAGAAGAAAAAAAACAACACAACTCGACCCCTACATACAATACCTACATGTATTTACATAGCGTTGGTCTCATGTAGAAAGGCCCTAACTCGAAATTTCGATTTTTTCGAAATTAGTTTTTTTTTTGCGATTCCAATGCATTTAAGGCAAATACATCTCCTCACAAAAATTTATTGCAATAGTGTAAAAAATAACGCTTTTATAAGCAATTGTACAAAAAAAGTTACATGTTGAAGATTACAGTTTCTATTAAGTTTTTACCTTCTCCTGTAAAGTTTCAAATATGCGAGTTAGGGCCTTTCTACATGAGACCATCGATATGTATGTATGTATGTATGTATGTATTTATACAATATCAGTAAATACAACAAAACTAAATCGGGTTCAATAATAATTTTGAAATGTTTTTATTTTGCATATGAATTGCTGGCTTTGGTTGTTGTTATTTGGCTGTTTTTTACATTTGTATTTTGTATTGTTTCATTTGTTTTGTATCTATGTGTGTGTAATATTAAAAAAAAACTGTTTGTCTTGTCGTTTTTTTCTTCTGTTTCTGTGTACTTCTGTGATATGACGATTTGATTATTTTTTTACGGTTTCTTTACATTTCACCTTTTTATTGAAATGCTGTTTATTTTTTGCTTTTGTTTTCCTCTACTCTTGATTGTTTTTTTTTTTTTTTTTTGTTGTTTAATCGTTTGTAGCTGTGTGCATGTTATCTAGTTTTTTGTTTTCTTCTTAAATTGCCAATTTTATTGTGTTCTTTTTTTTATCCGCATTTTATTTCAATATGATTTGTATTTTGCATTTTTTTGTTGCTGCATTTTGATTTTCTGCACATCATGCTAAATTATAAAACTCATGCATATGTTTTTAAATTTCTTTTAAATGATTTTTTTCTTCTTTTTTTTTTCGTTATGGGTTATTAAATACATTTAATAATAATTTTTTGTTAAATTTTACTGTACCTATGTACATACATAAATTACTTATTTTCTACCATTTAAAGAAAAACTATTCAAAACTCAGCGTTGTCAATTTGAATTTTAAAAACGCACTAAAATGAAGAAAAAACGCGTCAAAATAAAAAACGCACCAAGTTTAGAATTTCTTTTTTATTTAAAATGTTTATTGCATTAATTTTACATAAAAAGTATAATACATACTTTTGTGTTATAAATATAACAATAAAATTGTCTTCTACAGTTCAGTGTTTTTAGAATAAAAAAAAATAAAACTTGACCAAAATAAAAAATAAACTAAACAAATTTGTTTGTATCTATGCCTTTGTACAAGATATGTAATTATTTTTTTTATTTCATATATTCTATATTAAAGTTTTTAAAAAGAGATCAACGATTAATAGTAAAAGCCTTTTCTATTAAACTAATAAAGATAAGCTAATAAAGATAAAATAAGCATTTAACCACTCAAAATTTAACTCACAATATGCTATTCGCAACTGAAGTAATTTCAGTACAAATTTGGTACTTTTTTAAAATAGTTTTGATTTCTATATTAAGTGTGTACTTCTATTTGAATTTTTTTCAAAACAAAATTGTTAGGGCTCCACTGGGACTCTAACCCTGGTTGTTTGTCTACAATTCAGTAGACCAAACCTTCAGGCTACACAATTTAATTTTCAAACAAAGGTTTATACCTATTCACCTTTAGCAATACTCTTCGTGTGACGAATTTAATAGTATGTATTCATTTCATCATACTTTCGTATTTAAAATACATCTAATGAGTTCCTTTTTCATCGTATACATTTCAGATAATGAATTTTTAAAAAACTGCAATTAAAAATTAGTAAAAAAAAAGAACAGATTTTATCACATTTTTGAAAAAATTAAAAAACGCACTGAAATTAACAAAAAACGCACCAACTAAGGAATTTTTCCCACAAAAAATGTAAAAAAGCTCCAAAAATAGTGTGAAATGCACCAAGTTGACAACGCTGTTAAAACTAAACAGTTTTATTTAAACTATAGTTTTATTTGGGTTTGTTTTATTAAATGTGCTCTTTAACCAGTTGTTACTCTCTTTTGTGTTCAATTGCTCTTAGCTTATATTATATTCTCAAAATGAGTTTCTCAATATGGAAACGGAAGTGCCTTTCACACATAAATGTTGCACTTAAAAAGAAAAAAATCTCTTTAGTTTAGTGATGTTAATTTGTTGGTTTGTTGTCGAATGTTGTAACACGAAAAAGGACTAAAAGTTATTGAAAGTATTAATATATGTAAACCAATTAATTTTTTAAATGGTATAAAATTGTGATTTTTTTTTTTGGGAAATTAAATTAAAAATAATTGTTAACAAAAATTTTTTATCTCGATTTTTGAAACATTTCTACGATTCATACTTTTCCATTTTTAAACATGAAACTGAATTTTGCAATTTATTAAAGTTAAAGTTAAAACTTATTTTTTAACCGTTCTTTTTTTATTCAATATCTGTAATTAAAGTAAAAAGATTCGCATCTAATATAAATATTCATTTTATTATTGACGCTATTTACACTATAAAATATTGATAAAATAATTGAAATATATACAGAGGTGGTCACGAGTTTAGCACAGTTGGTATTTGTTGCCAATTAAAGCCAATATTTTCTGTCGTTCATTATTTTTAAAACCCTTTATATGTCAAACGCATTACATGTCAGCCTAAGTTTACGCCACTACACTTTTTGTTTTATGAATTTCTTGCATTTCCTTCCCAAAAAAAAAACTCTGGACAGTAATTTAGCACTAAATATAAAATTTATTCTCATAAGAGAAACAAAACAAAAAACTTCATTTAAATCTTCTTATTTAGCAGGATATCCTTTGTTTTTAATAACAGCTGCACATCTCCTAGGCATACCCTTCACCAGAGCCAAACAGCACTCTTTGTCTATTAAGCATTTTGGATTTTATTCCACAAATCGGCCAAAATCTTGGGTCCTACTGTCGTTATATGTCGCGTTACATTAAAATTGTTATTAAATTATATTAATAAGTAAAGATTTTATTACATACTATATTATTGTCAAGTCTCTAAAAACACTGTTTTTAACAAAAACTAAAAAAATTTTAATTTTAATTTTTTAATTTTTATACAAAATGTGACATTACATCATTATAGCACAAGCGCTTTGGTAATGTTTATGTTTTTCTTTCTTCCACAAGAATAAAGATAAGCTTGGATAAGTCTTTCATTAGTTAGGTATATTGTCTTTGTATATGACTTATTAAACAAAATCGTGTTAAACAATATATTTCCAGAAATTGACCTATTGACGTTTCGAATTTCTAAACATAGTACATAATTGGCAATGGTCTTTGAAATGATTTTGATTTGATATCAATATTGTCTATATACGTATCATTTCTAATCGTAGTAGTCATAGTTTATCAATTTTTCAATTTGAAAATGCAACCGCATCAGGACTATACATGATGATCATGTTTGTAAGTTATTTATTTGGAAGCTGCAGATAGTAAATTTCAACAGACAAACGGATAAAGGAACATAGCTATATCAAATTATATGTATGTATGTATATACATATATAATGTGAAAAATACAAAGTTATGTATAAGAACTTCTTAATTTTATCATTTAGTTGTGCGTATTTGTTATTTTATATTTTTCATATATTCTTAAAAAAATCGCTGAAATTTTATTACCAATACTCTTTAAGCTTAATTCTCTTTAAGGCACTCTCTCTTTCAATCTATTCATTAACTTACTCGCCTTCACGAACATTTAAACTTGCACTCTCAAACAAAACACATTTACATTTACCCCTTTTCACAGGCACACACTTGAGGAAGAAGAAATCATATTGAATGAATGAACATAGGAATTTACTTAAACCACCACCCACCCACTCTTATTACCCCGGCAACCACTTGTTTTCTTAAAACAAACAACCTGCTTTTTAACTTGTTTTTCTTTATTATTTTTTTCAACTTTTTTTTCTATTTGTTTTTTTTTTTGTGTATGTCCTTTTATATTTACATGTGTGAGTATTTTTTGTATAGTTTGATATATGTATGTATGTATGTATTTTGTTTTTTTGTCCTTTTTCACCCCATTAATGTAAACATGCACAACAGCACACACACAAACATAGGTATGTACGGCATGTATTAAAAAAAACTAAAATATATACACATAAAGTAAAGCATACTTTTTGGTGTCAAACAGCGTTGACGTTGTTAAAACAACATTGTTGCTTGTTTTTATTTTCCTTACAATATGGTTGTATGTGTTTTTGGGTTTAGTACAGTGTGTAGTTTTCAGTATACCTTAAAGTTCCTTTCTATGAGCACGTAAATAAAAAAGCTGGTTGTGTAAGAAGCTTGAAAAAAAACTATAAAATAAATAAAAATAGTTTCGTGTAGAAAAAAAAAACGACAAGTAAAAACAGAAAATTGTGACATTTTGTTTTAAATGTTTTTACAAGAAGAGTGTATTTGTGTCTGTAATTGTTTGTGTGAGTCTTTTTCTTAACACTCCAGTTGAGGAAGAAAAACTTAACGGAGCGTAAAATTACAAAAATTTATAAATACAAACCGTTTTTGTTGAAAATGTAAATGTAAAATAATTGCGGTTTATTTTTTAGGGTTTTCTTGTCCGTACTTTGTAGTAAAATAAAGAGAAAGTGTTGATTGGAACAATGAGTTGTCACATTTGTTAAGATGACATATTAAAATTATAAAAAATATAATATAAAGCAGTAACTGGCAGTTTTTTTTACCGCCTGAATATCTGATTTAATATTTTTGTAATTTTCTTTGATTTTCGCTGTGTTTTTTATTACATTTCTGTGTTAAACGTTCATTGCCTTTAATATTATCCATATATTAGTGTTTTAGTGTATAAAATGTTGACAAATACTTGGAAAAAACTTTTCAAACTAAATTTGTGTTTACAATAAATGTAATGAATGGTGAGTGAGTGTGTTTTTTGCTAACATATGTTGGGTTATTGAATTGTTTTTTTTTTGGATTTATTTTGTTATGAATTGCATATGTATGTATGTATGTATGTATGTATATGTAAATGTGTATCAGCTTTTTACATATATGTAGATGTTTAATAAACATACGAGTATGATGGTCATTTAAAAACTTTCAAATTAGTATCATGATTTTCTCATAAAAAATTACAAAAGTTCTCTTAAATTATTATAATTCTTTAAATTTATAAAAAGTTTACAATACCTACATATATGTATATTGATGTTTTCTTTTAAATTTTTTTATTCGAAAATATTTTTTTTTAAATTTATTTTTCCCTTCATATTTCAAATAAACAATATTTTTCCTTTAATTTATAATATTTATTCTCTAATGAATTTTAAACATATGCTTCATACCCTTAACTACAATTGTTTTCTCGGTTTAGTTTATTTATATGTATGTATGTATGTATTTCAAAAAGTGGAGTTTGTTTACAATTATCCATCCACCCACTGTACAAGGTTAAGGGTAGTCTATAGTTTATATTTGATTTGCTAGATATTGAAATCTTTGGGGAATTTGAATTAATGTTTTTTTATTTTATTTATATGTAATATTAAGTCGACATGTCTTTAAATCTAAACAGTAGTTTATTTTATTAATTAGTGCATACAGTACTTTTTGTTGTTGCAAATACTTAGTGTAAGTGTATAACCATTAATAATAAACAATGGGATGACCCTTATAAAAAATGGTCAACCAATGACCAAAAATGATTTTTATGATTTTTTAAAGTAATTATAATTATAATAATTTTAAAGTAATTTTAAATTATATAGAATACAGTGGAGCAGAATAAAAATATTTTGGGTATAAATCTGCCATTTGCCATTGAGTATTTAAAAACCGAATCCGTTTCTTTCTTTGAAAAAAAAACCGACTGGTTTCGAATAGTTTTTTGTCTTGGTTTTTTTTATCAAAAAATCCAAAAAAAAATTTAAATTTTGTTATACTCTTTTGATAATATTTTGATAGTTTCGAAACTAAGAAATAACCGAACAGACCCTGTTTGTGAAAGTAAAATAAAAAGTTTTTGGTTCCATAACCGATTCCAAGTGATTACAACACAAAGTATTGTCTTTTATCAAGCTACTCGTATTATAATAAGAATATTTAGCAATCCTTCGTGGTCCAATTAATTACGGAATAGTGTACAACTCATAGTGAATTTGAACTTTTTTTGATTTACTTGTAATACTTGAATTTTTAGTAAAGTTTAATGTGAATATCTATAAGAAAGAAAATAAAAATGACCATATTTATAATAACCCTTAATTTGCCACGTAGAAAAGACAAGGAAGACATATTATAAAGTATACCAATGGATAGGAAATTGTGTCGATTTTTTTAAAATTATATAAAACTTTTAACAAATAAGAAATTCATGGAAGACCTTTTTGGAAAACAAGGCAAAAATGTGTTATTTTGAAACTGACTAAATTTGTTTACTAAAATTTTGCATTTATTCGGACACTTTTGTGCAAAACGCTAACATTAAAAATTCACAAAAAAGTTTTGCGAATAATACCAAAAATTTAATTTTTTAGATTTTTGTCCATGTTGTCTATACCAGGGGCTTAGCGCACTGCGAATAATGGCCCCAGAAAAAATGCCCCCATCCCAAAAAAAAAAAAAAAAAAAACGAAAAAGGCCCAAATTTTGGGGTCACATTTCATTATGAAATTTGGTCTTAATTTTTTCATAAAAAATAACCAAAAAAATAATGTGTAAATAAATTTTCACCCCAAATTGTACAATTGGGGCGGTCACGCCTATTTTCGAGTGGGCGCGGCTCCAAAGTTTGTAATATATTTCGCTATATCTTGAAAACTACATTTTTTTATATATATCAGTTGATAGGTATTTTAAAGACCTTTCCAATGATATGTAACACTACCTATTTATATGGACCACCTATTTATAAATTCCGGAAAATTATTTTTTGATCCGAAATTTTTTAAAAAAATCTAAAAATCCGGCAAAAAGGTCTATATGAGTAAATAGATAAATTACAACATTTTTAAGTCAAGAAATTAAGCTTTAATTTAATGAATAATATGACCTCGTAGGTACTATAGATCCGAAGATATTAAAGAAAGATTATGACATTTCACCATAAAAAATACAATCTGTACTATGCGAATCCGGTGTTCTGTACACCATGGTGGAGAAAATCCTTCCCCAATACAGGGAATCTGTATTATGGAAAGCCGGTGTTCTGTATACCATAGAGGAGAAAATCCTTGCGCCCGGCCATAGGCCGGCAATACTGGGAATCTATACTATGCGAAGCCGGTGTTCTGTACCATGGAGGAGAAAGTCCTTACGCCCGGCCGTATGCCGGCAATACAGGAAATTTGTACAATGCGAAGCCGGTATTCTGTATACCATAGAGGAAAACATCCTATCCTGCATACAAAATTTTTAAAAAATGTGTTTTTTTAATTTTTCAGATCTTATAATTCTATGATTATAGTAAATACAGACACATTTGATACCTTAAATTAAAGCTTAATGTCTTGGATATTTATATTGAATAAACTAAAATAACACTTATATCGACTTTTTTTTAACTTTTTTTAAATATTAAAAAAAAATTCGGGTCAAAAAATATTCTTTTCGGATTTAACCCATAGTCGGTCCATATTTTATAATCATGATATATATATATATATATATCGTTTTTAATACATTTAATTTAATGTATTACAAATTATCAGACACCCAGTAGTTCCCGAGATATAGGGGTATATATTTTCAACTTTAAGGGGTCGCCCCCTCGAAAATAGGCGTGACCGCCAACAAATTTTTTTTGCTGTCATCTCCTCTAAAAGCCCTATTTGATTAATTTTTTTTTTGAGCAAAGTCACTAAAACCGACTTGTTCCAATATTTCTAAATAATAATAATGGAAGCCCCAAAAATTTTCCATGAGCTTTTTGGGGTAATTTTTATTTTTATATTTTTAGTATATTTAACAATATTAACGAATGAAATTAACCGTACACAAAGAAAATTTCTTGGATTTTTTTTTCATTCTAGGATTTTGGGATAATTGTTCATTCCTCCTAAATTGCAAAATTACATCAAAGAAAAAGTGACCATACGTCCCGTTTTGAACTTTGTCCCGTTGTCCTCGACAACAACTCGGGAACACAAAAATGTCCCGTTTTTAGAAATTCAAAAAAAGAGATAGTTGATTTGTTCAAAAATGTAAGAACAAATCTTCAAATTCGTCAAAGATAGTTTTTTTTAATACATACATACGTATATACACACATACATATGTATGTATGTACAAAGATCTAGAAAAACTTAATTGAACAAATTTAACAGAAGTACCACAGTGGGAAGATGTTCAAAAAGTTCTAGATATATTGATCGAAAAAGAGCATATCGATTGCAATAAAGATACGGAAGTATTCGATGAATATTCACTCGTATCTAAATATGTAACATCGCAGAAAATTGATGAATGGAATGAACAAAATATTTGTACGAAAAATCGTTGGGTGAAAACATTTTAAAAACAATTACCAAAACCATACAAATTTTCAAGTTATCGTTGAATACATTTTATGTTCGCCTGGAACAAATGCACCAGTTGAATGTTTTTTTTCTTTGATGTACAAGTTGTGTACCGCAGATAAAACTCAATGAAGGTATCATTAATTGTTATAGTTAATATTAAAAAATCCTGCCAAGTGTTCCACACATAATTGAAATCGTCACATAAAATTTTGAAACAAATTATAAACTAGTGTAATTTGGAACTTCAAAATAAACCCAGCAAAAACTTTCATTGCCATGTTATAAGTTTAAATGCTAAATTTTGGCGCTTCACTACTTTATTTTAATATCATTAAAACTAGTTACAATTTATAACAAATGTATAAAAATCAGAATGCAAATGTTTAGAACAGTTATAACCTAGTTAATAAATAAGTCATTATATCACTACTTCTAAGTAATGCAGACGGTATATGCAAGTTATTGAAAAGTACGTTATTGAGTAACTGCAAGTCATTAACAAGTTTTTAGTGGGATCGTTTCAATCTAAATTAGTAGATCTTCTGTGAGAAAATACCCCCTAAGACCTACTGATTTCTAAAGGAAAGGAAAAAAGGAACTAGAACACAACTGACCCACAAAAGCATTAACGCGTCTTAAGCAAATAAAAAATACATTTAAATATTGTATTGTCTGACTTGCTAAGTAAATTTCCATATACATATGTAAATAAAAAAAATAAATTACATAAACTGAAGGTAATGCAATTCTACATAAAAATACCAACAATAAAACGTTTTCTTTATTTAGATAAGAAAACAGTTACAATCTTAAGTTCAAAAATGAATTAATGATAGACAATTCTTTACACATACTGCTGCATACATCAAGAATGTCAGAAATGTATGCGATAACAATTTGTAAATAAATTTACAATAACAAATTTACATACATTCAAGCATGTTTATTTTGTATTTTTCACTCTTGCACAAACTGTTTTACTCTCAATTAATTCCAAGCGGCAAATAAAAAATTATATGTAAAATATTGCTTTTCTTATGAAACGGGGGTGGGGAACTAAATGGAATTGATAAGTCCATTTGGCTGTCAGTTGAAAATCGAAAAACACTCAACCAAATTAGGTTACAAATTTAATTTGAATAAATGTTCCTTTTGTTTTATATTGTTTTGCTAATTTAAATAAGTTTGTTTGTTTGTTGGATTATTTGTCAATGGGTGAGCTTTAATGAAAATGTATGGGAAAAACGGGGTTTAAAAATAAATACGCACTATTGTATTGTACATACATACATACATATGTATAATACAGCCAGACAATTTAGGAAAAAAAATAAACGATTACCTAGGAAATTTAATTAAGCTAAAAACCATTGGAATTATCTAGCCAACAAAAGTGAAATATCATCACAAACCCAACCTCACACTTAAAACCAGCCGGTGCAATATTAAAATATGTAGATGTGAAAAACAATAAACAATTTAGTCTGCCATAACAAGGAAAAGTGACCGAACGACCACCATACAGTATGATGAACGATTATGCATTTAAGAATGCACTTGTGTTATGGGAAGGCAAAAATAGTCTGCTTGAAATTATTTATTATAGTGGAAGGCAAATGTAAACAGCACGCGGCCGCGGACGGCAATCAGCTGTTCTTCTTTTTCTTCTTCTTTTTGCCGCTCATAGTTTTTGTAGATAAATGTAAAATGCCAAAAAATTAAATTGTTGAAAATTGGACCACAATTTGTATTTTTTAATAGTGGGTAGGGTATATTAGATTTGTGCTGGTGTTTGTAACGCCCAGAAATATTGGTCCAACACCCACCTTAAAGTATACCGATCGGCTCAGAATCACATTCTGAGTCGATTTAACGATGTCCGTCCGTCCGTCCGTCTGGCTGGCTGGCTGTCCATGTAAAGCTTGTGCGCAGAGTATAGGTCGCAATTTTGAAGATATTTAAATAAAATTTGGTACGTGATATTTTTCGGCCCAAGGACGGATGGTATTAAAACTAGTGGAAATCGGTCCATTATTTCACTTGGCCCCCATACAAATGTCCTCCCGAAATAGGAGTTTAACGACAAATAATAAATTTACAGGTAATAAATGAACTATCTACAAATTTTGTGAAGATCGGTCAATAATTAGTCGTAGCTCCCATATAAGGCCCACTACCAAGAGCATAACTCTTTTAAAAATGTTGGTATCCAAATAATATTAAACACAAATATGTTGCGTACATGTATATATAATATGGTAGAATATTATGATGATCGGTCCATAATTAGTCATAGCTCCCATATGGCCCACTTCCGAAAATCTTTTACGACTATAAATCTCTTCCAAGTGTTGTTACCCAAATAAAATTTAACAAAAATAAGTTTCATATGTACAGAAATGATGACACCCACTTTTATAATGATCATAATTAGTCAAAATTCCCATATAAGACTCTCTCCGTAATTCACTTTAACCTCCATAAATCTTTTAAAACTATTAATATCGAGATAAAGTCATGGCACTAAATTTTTGGATGATCAGTCCATAATAGGTAATATCTCTCATATAGCGCCCATTTCTGAAAAACTGTTTAACACACAGTATGTAGGGTATTATATGGTCGGGCTTGAACGGCTATACTTTCTTACTTGTTTCATTTTAATTTAACTTTGCCGCATGGCCGCTTCTCTCAGCATTGCCAGATTAAGAGAATTTCAATACTTTAAACTTTTTGTATGAATAATTTTGCAGACAAACAAAACTTTTATTCCTGGTAAAATTATTGCCGCCCGCGGCAGCGTGCCACTTACATTGGCTTCCCACTATTAGACTTTTGGTAAGCAATGTGGCATAATAAACTGTGTGTGAAGCAGGTACAATTTGAAATAATTTACTTATAAATATAAATAAATTAAACAACTAGAATGATAATTTAAAGCAGGGTAGTTTATATGCTGTATTTATATGCAACAGATATTTGAGGAACATAAATATATATACATACATACATACATACATACCTACAATCACATAGTAGGGGGTGATTGAGATATGAATGTTATTAAACTACTGCACAGTGGAAGAGATTAAAAAAAGAAATGATAATAAATATAAAAATAATGAACTTCTAATATATTGATCGTCTTGAGTCAAAGAAAGACCACTTCGGGAGTAATACTTACCAGAACTCCTATAATATACAAATATTTTTACGTTTTTCTTTAAAAAAAAAACGTATGTACTTGAGTATGGTTTTTTAGGTTATTTAAACCAACGCTGAGTCAAGTGTTCAAAGATTTTATGTTGGAAATCATTTCACTTGCAAAACAATCATTTAATTTTAAATATAATTCTATAATTTTACAGATTATATCAAAAGATTTTGAGACAAATTTATCTGCAGAGCGAAATAACATTTAAGACAAAGCTGTGTTTTAAATGTACATACATAGATGCATTTTTAAGTTTTTGACAAAATTGTAATCTTCTAAAGGCATTGACATAGTAATGGAATAAGTTTCCAAGAGTATTGCAAATGGTAAAAAATACAGCGAGGAGCACAAACGATTACATGTTAGTACCTTGTGCACTTTTTGTTCATTAAAAATTAAACTAATAAAAGAAAATTAAAAAACGTAAACAAAATAATTTATAAAGCAAAACTAAAAGTTTTAAAAGTTCTAAAAAAACAAACAAAACTACAACAACCCGCATGTGGTCAATTTTACACCATACAATAACTTTAGAGAATGATAATATTTTTAATGTTTATTCCAAGGCCAGTTATTTCGTAAACCAATTTTCATACTCTCCAACAATTCATCATTTAATTCATTTGGAACACTCTCTAATTCGCGCTGAATCTGCTATCAAAGCTCGTCCAAATGGGTTATTATAGTTGATTGGTATTGTCGCAACTGTCCTTTCACGATTGATCACAAATTCGCAATCGGATTGAGGTCGGGACTTTTTGCTGACCTCTGCATCAAACGAAAATTCTGTTCATCCTCTACGATTTTTCTTTGGATCACCAACCAGCTAAAAAGTAACTTCATACATAGAACAGACAGACGCTCTTATCTACAAATCGGGAATATTAGTTTGCAAAATACGCAGATAGTTTTCTTTTTCAAATTATTCCTTCGAGTCATTGCTGTGGTCCGAGAAGCCTACATGGTGGCAACTTTAAATAATGACGTTACTCACAGCGTGCTTCTGTTTGGCGCCAGAAATATTGTTTACCATCGGATTATGAACGATTAAATTTGATACGTTTGACCAGATTACACGTTTCCAGTCATACACTGTCAAATTTCTGTGTTCACTGGCAAACTTTAAACGTTTTAGATATTTTTTGCTATTTTCTTCAAATATAATGGAGATAATCTCATAAAATTTTTCACACTTAATTTTTATTTTAATATAGAGGGTTGAAAATGATAAGAATCGGTTCACGATTTCTCATAGCCCCCATACAAATGTCTTCCGGAAATTGGGCTCTATCGTACATAAATGCCTTTAGAAAATCAGTATCCATTAAAAATTCAGCCAAAATAAGTTTCATGCTAAGAAAAATCTCAAAATTTTGGTAAATTTTTGAACATAGATTCCGAAAACCACTAACATGTACATAAATCCTTAATAAACATCACTTTCAACTTTAAATTCGCTACAAATAATCCATTCATATATTAAAATCGTCGTCGACGGTCGATATTTGACCATAGCACCCATATAAAGCAGACTTCCGAAAATATCTTAAATGCGACACAAACAACCCACATATAAATACATATTAATCGTCATACCGAATTTTATTGTGATTGATCCATAATAGTTCAGAGTTCCCATATGAAGACTACTTCCTAAAAACTCAATAACCTACGTAAATGTCTTATAAATATCGATATCGAACCGAAACTTTACATAAATCAGATATAGTATGTATGCAAAAACTATACTATAGGTTTTTGTGAAGGTTAATCCATAATTGGCCATAGTTCCCATGTAAGATCCACTTCCGATAATAACTGGAAAACCCATGATATTCTTGAAAAATAATGTTATTGAGATAGCTACCGTGTGACGGATCCGAAAAATAAAATAACTCGTTTAATATCGATATCTATACAAAATATAACAGCAATTAGTTTCCAGTATGAATAAATCAATATAGGTAGTGGGTAGATAACATTCGACACAGCAGAATATAAACTCTTACTTGTTTACTGCTGAGATGTAACCAATATCGCGAAGGGCTCCTGATCTTGATCTCCATCGACTAACGGGTTTGCCTATTATGTTATAGAGGCATGCTGTAGTGTCTCTATTCATTTGTGTTATTATTAGACGGGTGCCCGCATTCCATCTTTTTGCGATCTCTGATTTGTGTTTTGGGAATAATTGAACGCCTTTTTTGGACTCTTATGACAACTGATTAAATTACTTTTTGTTATTGCTAGAATATTGTCCTCAATTTCCCCTGACAGTTTCTACATTATTTATTATAATTTATATTAGAGTTTGATTTGTGTTAGATAATTTGCAAAAAGTGTTTACGACATGCAATTATAAATTAATATTTTGCAGTTTCGAATTTAAAAAATATTTTAGATAGTTTAATTTTCAGTCCATGTTTATTAAATCGAAAACAATTCTGAAGTTTCTCATAAATTTTTAAAATTTAGTTTTTTTATAATATATTTTTCTAATTTACTTTTATTTCAAATTAAAATTGCTTTAGTTATTCTCGTTTTCTGAATTTCTTCTACAATGTTTGTATGTTTGTCCTCTATAGACTCTAAAACTATCCAACCGATTTATGCCAAACTGGTTTCATTTGAAAGGTTATAGTCCAGATTAGGTTTACGGCTATATATATTTCAAGTGGGCATGGCCCCTCCCACATTAATTGAATAACATCATATATCTTGACTATTGTGATAGCAAGAGTTTTGAAACATTGCAGTATCCCATATGTTACTGATTTGAATAATCAGGAAAAAAATGGGCGGGATCAGACCAGTGGGAGTGGAAGCTCTCATACAAAGTAAATATTTAATATCATATATCTACAGTTCTATAATAGCCAGAGTTTTAGAAATTTGTGCATGTTGATTATTTGTTAATGTGAATAGTCATGGACAAATTGGGCGGGATCATACCAGTGTTCGTGGCAGCTCCCATACAAAGGGAATACTTAGCTAATAAACAAAATTAATATTAATATTAAATATCTAGGGTTCTATATTAGCTATATAGCCTTCAA
This sequence comes from Bellardia pandia, assembly GCA_916048285.2. Taxonomy (NCBI): domain Eukaryota; kingdom Metazoa; phylum Arthropoda; class Insecta; order Diptera; family Calliphoridae; genus Bellardia; species Bellardia pandia. The sequence goes on along the minus strand of OU696530.1, from coordinate 12,803,975 downwards.
ATTTTGTACGAGCCCATCAATTACAAGTATTAGTAGTCGAACTGAAAATGGGCGGAATGGGATAAATGAGCGTGGTACCAAAAGCAAAAAAAACAAATCTGTAATGTTTATGTGTATGTCCTTTATAGACTCCTAAACTATGCATCTGAATATGTGATGATCTTCGGCAAAATTGTTGTGTATGAGACCGGGATGATTTCTGAGTTGGTACGACCACGCCTACTCTAACGCCCACTTTTTTAATTGATTAATTGCTTCTGCATGGGTTTTTACAGATTTACCTCATAGAAATTTTATCCAAATCTTACTGAAGGCGAGGTAAAAACAAATATTTTGTGTGCCAAAGCTTTCTTTCGACCACTTCAATTTTTTTAAATTGTGTAATTGATTGTTACTGCTCGGATTTTAACATATTTTCTTCAAATCGAATACACATGTTACTCTAGGTGAGGTAAAAATTAAGATTCATACTCCACGCCTTCTTTCACGCCCCATATCTTGCAGGACAACGCCTGCCGGGAGGCCAGACCGCTGGACCGATCTTACTAAACATTTGACGGAATATAACTAAGACCACATTTGCAGCTTTCTGTGGCCTGTTCAGGCGTCGGAAAACCTTCTGATTTATTCGTTTACGCACAGCACTTCAATAAAAGACGAATTAAAATTAAACACTGCAATTTCACAATTTATCAAAATGAGCAAAATCAATAAAATTATTTAAAATGAATTGAATATTTGTGTAATGTCTTGATTACAAATTTATTTTAATTGGTAGCGTAGCAACGCGCGCAGGGTACAGCTAGTACTTTATACATATCGAGCCATTACCGCCAAAATAATGTATCCCACACCATAATCGATTGTTGTTTTTTTATCGAAATCGATAGTTCAACATCATTTAAAATTATTAAAATTAAATGTATTACACAAAACAATATTTACATTATAAATTTTAAAATAATGGCTTTATTCAAACTGATTTTATTTAAAAAAAACCTTCCCCTGTAAAATTTTGAGTTTGTGGGATACATTTTTTCGGCGGTTATGGCTCGATATGTATGTACATATACACAGTTTTACATTATTTTCGAAAAATCGAAGTTTATTCTGAGTTTTCGAAATTTGCCATGAAATAGTTTGCAATGTTTTAATATCTAAAACTTATAGTTATTGTTTAAATTTTAATGCATTTATAGTCAAAATTAATTGTAGAATACATTATATTTAAACACTTCTTAAAACCCATATCTACTAAGTTCTGGAATTTTAGGAGTAAAAAGTTTACAAAAATTAATGTTAAATTTGCCGGTTAAGTGTATATATACATATGTATAAGTGACTATTTTATATGACCGTTAACCCTCCCCCCCAAACCAAATTAACAATTAAGTGGTGGTTTATGGTTTGTGAGTAATATTTAAAAACGCAATTTTTTTTGTCATAGAAATCAAACTGACAACAGCAGTGAAAATGACCCGCTAAAGCAATAAATGTGGTCTGATGACCATTTAATGTACATGTAGACATTTAAAAAGCTTACAAGGAAACTTGCTGAAGAGAAAAAAAAAAACTAATAAACCAACAGACTTGTGGTTTTATTTTGTACTGGTACATGTAAAAATGTAAATGTGTTTGTTAATGTATACCCTGCAAATAACGCGACTAGTCCATACATGCATGTGAAGACTAGTCCAAAGAGGAGTAGGAGTACTCCAAAACTACTCCAAATATATGAAAAAAAGGTGGTCCATTTAACATTGCGATGTCCTAGGACTGGACCATATAACCCATCGGAGTAGTCCCAAAACTTTTCCATGGAGTACTCACGAGGGTTAGTTTTAAACAACAACAACAACTCAATATGCAATCGTGTTAACACGAAACCATGTCGTTTAACTACAAACTCTTGTTTATCTATGACATGGTCCATGACTGCATTACATTGGACGTTGTGAGTAGTCCATATCATCTAAAATGGATCACGTAGTCCAATATTATTTGCAGGGTAAGTCTATGGATGAATATGTGTTAGTAAGTCTAAGAATTTACCAAACTATACGAATACGAAAACTATAAGAAATGAACTGAACTGAATGACATTTAATCATTAATATTTAATCGGTATTTTTTTTAGTAATTGAAGTCCTTGTCTACCTAACTATCGCTCAACTTAATAGGTTAGAGTTATTAAATATGTGTAGGTTTTTCCTTTAACTGTGTATGCATGGGGATTTTACCAGGAGGTCCTATTTCAAAGCATGTGGGTAGTTTGTGTACAGGTCTGTATTTAGTTCATAAAATCATGTTTTTATAATGTCACTTTTTATAGATTTGTTATTACTTACAAGCATACACACTATTTCTCTATGTATGTACATATGTATGTAATAGTGACTAAGGGGTTTTTCAATATTTTTCACTTTCATTCTTTCTGTCTGTCTGTCTGTCGCTATCTACATATTTCATTAATTTTTTTTCATTTTTCCATTTATTATTCTACCACCATTTTATTTCTAACTACTGAACCGAATTGTTATTAATGTTATTATTTTTCTAGTTGTTACTGCTATTGTTACTGTTGCGTTTTAAATTCCATTTGTTCAACATTCAAGTTAAGGACAATATCATTGGGGGAAAAAAGCGCAATTTTTCAGTTCAGTTGAAGGTGAATTTAAAGTGAAAGTACATAATTACAATATGAAGAATGCACGTTCAAAATAAAAATTTAATGAAAATAAAACATTAAAGGCAATTAAATTTTGGTTAACAGAATATAATATAATTAAAAATGAATTAGTGCTTATTTAAAAAAAGGTTGTAGAGCAAATGAAATAAATGTGTTGCGAATTTAGAAACTGTAAACAATTTGTTCAAGCTTTGAACAAAATTGTAAACAAAATATTGAATGAATTAATATGTAATTATAAGAAAAGTATTGAAAAATATGTGAATATCAAAAGAAATTTTCATTGCAAAAAGTAAACTAAATTACAAAGGCTGTGAATATTAATTAATACTTCAATTTAATATTAACAAAATATCAATAACACATGTATGTATGTATAGTATATTGAATTTCCAATTATTATTTTCTGTTACTGTGCGTGTTTGAAAATGTTTGCAATAAACATTATAAGGTTCAAAAACAATTCAAAAACAAGTAAGAAAGTATAAACGGTCCAGCCTCTACACCCAGTAATGGTCAAAAAAAGTTTTTCGGAAATGCAGCTACATATATGGAAGTTAAGACCTATTACGGAGAGATCTTCCAAAAATTTAGTGGCATATAAATATTTTTTGTGTTAAATATTATCTCGATAAAAACACTTTTAAATGATTTATAGTTAAAGTGATTTTCGAAGGGGGTCTTATATGGGAGCTTTGACTAATTATGGACCGACCGTAATGAATTCTGTAGTATATGTATGTGAAACTTATTTGTGTTGAATTTTATTTGGATACCAAAATTTTGAAGAGTTTTTTTTGGTGATTTTCGGAAGTGGACCTTATATGAAATCTATGACTAATTATAGTCCGATCATCATAAAATTGGGCCGAATAATTTTTGTATATATGAGTCTTATTTGTGTTGAATATTGTTAGTGCATAACCCAATCAGTTATGACATTTGTATGGGGGCTAGGTGAAATAATGCAGCCATTTTAACCAATTTCAATCCCAACCGTCCTTGGGCCGTAAAAATATCATGTATCAAGTTTTATCGAAATATATTTACGCTTTAAGCTTAACACGGATGGCCAGGCAGACGGACATCGTTAAATCAACTCAGGAAGTGATTCTAAAGGTACCGTTACATTTTCCAAATATTTGCCGAATATTTGCCGACGTAACCATTAAAACTTGTTTATTTATTAAAAAAAAAGCTTTTTCTATTTAGGCCAAAGCACAAATACAAATATTTAACAATGTAATTCCAGACTTTTGTAATTTTAAATGGGGAAAGTGAATGAGAATCGTTTCTTTTAGTATTCATTTTCCAAAAATTGGACAACAGATCATTTATACAGAAAATATTGGCCCATAATCATAGTCATAGAAAAACCATACTTTAAGTAAAAGTAGACTTTTAAACAACAAAAACATATAAATTTTGTTCTGAATTTAAAACAAAAGCCTGTTTTTGCTTAAAGTATTATTTTTCTATGACTATGATTATGGGCCATTATCTTTAATTTGAATTTATTTAACTTTACTCTTTAAAAAAGCTAAAATTAAATGTTTTTAATTTTTATTTATTTTTTTTAAAGGATCTTTTTAACAAATTCATTAAAACATATACATATAAGGAAAGTAAACATTAATAGTTTACTTATATATTAGAGAAAATTTTTAATTAGGCTTGAGTTAATTCTTTTTTTTTAATTAATAACTCGAAGAATACCATTGTGGAAACTATATTTTTCTAGACAAATGGCATACTGATATGCATTTTCTGCCCTGCCAAGGGCGTCATCAGCAATGTTTATTGTCCAAGATCTACTTGTAAACATCATCTATATATAAATATAAAAAAGTTCGACATAATATTTTCTAAAAATTAATAGTTTATTTACAATTTTAATTAATTAAATCAAAATTAAATTAGAGATCAAAACAAATAGAAAAGGAAATGAAAAACAATAAGATTCAGGATTTGTGAAGATAAACTATGCACATACATATGTATACATATCAATTTCTTTAGAGTCGAATTTAAAAGTTAATTAGATTAGATTAATCTTTATTAATCTTTAAAAGGCTATAATAAAGTATTCTTTAGTAAAATGTATTAAGATATTCTAAACCAAATAATTGGATATTTTTCTAGCACAGCTATATAAATCCCCAACTAATTTCTAGTTTATAATTTCTCTCGTTACAGGTTAAATTTTCGTACACAAACACAAAAAATTATTTACCAAATTTAAAATAAAACTACACCTATGGATACTTTAATTAAAACAGACTACTAAAACAACAGCAACAACATAAACAATAGGAACAATAACAATAAACTACGTACATAATAATAATAATGGATGCAGCTAGTGCGGTGGTGACAGTACCAGCATTAAGTGCCACAGCCTCAGCAACAACAAAACCAGCAGCATCTAATGCTATCAATGTTAATCAGAGCAATAACCATAATATACACACACATGCGAATCCCCACAGTGGAACAAATAGTTTGAGTGCGACAACAAACAGAAGTAACAGCAGCAACAATAGCAACAGTAACGGCAACATTAGCATCGTCGGCAATAGTAGCAACAGTAACAGCAGCTGTAGCAGCAGCAGTACAAGTAGCAATAGTAGCGGATATGGTAGCACCACAACAACACCCACCAACAATTATGATTTACAGCAACAAACAACACCGACCACCACACCCATACCAACAACACCTGTTGCCATTGCTGAGCCCATAATACCGATTGCTACGGTAGCAGCTGTTACGCCTTTCTATAATGAATCAATAACAACACACAATTTGGAAACACATCAACAACAACACCACACTCATCATACGCAGCAACAACAATTGCAGCAGCATCAACATCAGCTGCTGCAACCTAATCACCAACATCAATTGCCACAGAATCACTTGCAAACAAATCTTCAGTCGCAGCAGCTTCATCACCAATACTTATCAAGACAACAATATTATTCTACGTATGATTATCAACAACCAGCGCCAACACACAATTTGTCTGGCTCCTCAGCTTTACCAGCTGCTGCGGCGTACAATGTGGGTGTCACAGGACCATATGAATTAAACTCTCCTACGTATGGTTCAGGGCAATATAAATCTTCGAGTTTAACCGGGGCCATAAATTACGAACGTGCTGCTATAAGAACCAATGCAGCACCAACAAGTTACAATCATCATCATCAGCAGCAGCAGCAACAGCAGCAACAACAAAGTGAACAGCAACAGTCCAAGACAATAAATCCACAGACGCAACAATTTCCTGCAGTGTTGGCTTCGTCAAAACAAAGATCATCCTCCTTAATCAGCAATTCTACGAGTACCAACACCTCTAAACCTCAAGCTGCTGCCACACCCTTCTATGCCCAACCGCTGTCGTCTCAGTCTCATTCTAATCCCACCCCATTTTATGACAGTACAAAGTATAAAATGCCCTTAGAATATCGTGACTCATACAGTCATCCCTCGGCTGCTGCAACGGCCACTTACCATCAGCAGCAGAAATATTATGCTGCTGCCAAATCACAACTTAAAGAAGCTGCTTATGGTGCTGCGGCCGGTTTAAATACCAAACCTGTATATCCTAATACGGCAAACTTTTTTTCAGCACCTTCGGGCAATCACGGCTTGACAGCTGCCTCGTATGACAAATACATGTATCCACATTCCGCAGCAACGGGTTATTCGGCAACAGGACATTTGGGCAATGAAACTCCACCAGAAATCAGCAACTATCGTAAACCAGTAGTGACAAATTCTATGAATTCTCCCTCTTGGCCTTGGGGCATTGACTATGCAACGGGCAATAGTCGTACTATACCACCCCCGGCCAGCCATCTACCAACTGCTACAGTGGCCCCCACACATGCTACCTATTTGCAACCAAATCCTACAGCCTTAACACGCGATCCCTACTATATGGCTCATGATAAATATACTGTGAAGTATGACAAATATGCTGCAACATCATACCAGCAATCGTATGTTAGCCCGCCAGCCGCCAGACATCATTTATGGTCTAGCACTCCTCATGCCTCTAATCTAACACAACTTAATGAGAGACATCTTCTGGCCACAGGTCCAACTGCCCCACCTTCTCATAGTCTACATACGGCAACATATTTTTCTAACAACTCTACAGCCGGCCTAAATAGTCGACAATCCTGTTGCTCTCAACCCTATCAGCCACAAAGTTGCTATTATCCTTCCTCTCATCCCATACCCCCACGACTGCCACACAATCAATCTACTTCAATGGCAGCTCCCTCTAGTGGTTATTTGCCCTCTCAACAAACGCTGGGCCAATCTCCGCATTTAAATGCCTTGTCCGCTAGCTGTAAATATGGTGGAGTTATACCCGATTATGGCAGCGATAACAAAATTAAAAACTCTAATGATCTCTATCTCAACGCTCATCACTATGATAACAACACTTCACCGCACAATTACGACTATGGATCAGCAAATAGCAGCCAGCAGTTATACGCCAGCAATGCTCATCAACCTATGGCCCATGGACTAACTGCCTCATCTTTACTAACACATGATCCTCTAAACGCTAATCCAGCATCTTACACAAATGATCTCAGTTTACCGACAAGCAATTTTGAAAACTTTCATACGCACCTTGACACTCATCTAAGTCCGCAAACATTGGCCGGAATACATAGCCAACAGCCACCTCCAGCCTATGCGCCCACAGTGGCAAAACGTGCCTTATTGGATTATCGTAAACCCATACAACCTCAACCCCCACCTACAGTCGCCGAAGATTGCTATACGACGCTCTCCTCAAGGGACCATTACAATCAGCAGGAGTTGTTAAATACACCCGAGACCACAACGACATTTGGTGAATATGAAGTGCATCAAGACAATGCCGCAAACCTCTCGTCGTATTCACACACAACAGATGATGCGGATAAAGCTTTAGATGAAAGTAACAAAAGTTTAAGTTTGCGTGATTTCATAGCCAACTGGAACGACGATGAAGACGAATACCAAAATAATGAGGAACTACATTTTGACCAAGCCACCGTCATCGATGAAGTTTTGCAAACCGCCCCTGTTGAACAGGCTGCAAAAGCTTCAGCAGTAGACGATGTGGAAATTATGAAAACTTCCTCACTAGAATCCAAAAACACTGAACACTCTCTCCTAAAATCCCACAAAATTGTGGAAAATCTCGACACCCAAACACTAAATGATGCAGATGTTAATCAATATGTTAACTTGCCTGATATTGTAATAGATATTGAGAAATCGAATAATATTAATAACTCTATCACAACACCCTCAACCAGCCCAACTCCCAACACACAACAAGAAGCTAATAATACCACCTCACCCTCCCTTAATCTCAATAATTTTGATGTAGAAAAAGAATTAGATGAGCTTAAACTCAAGAAACCCTCGCAACAAGAATTAACCAAAGATTTAAAAGATATTAAAGATTCAAAGAGTGTTATCACACCCCAGTTGAGTCCCTGCAAGAATCTGACCACCCAACTCAGCTTTGAAGATTTAAACTTAGAGCCTGCTAACAAAACCGTCCTTAATGCTACAACACCAATAACACGCCTTACACACAATCAAAACACGGAATTAACCGAGAATTATTTCAAAGATATGGAGGGCTACGAAAGTGGCTGCAGTCATCATTCAAATGAGTCGGCTTTTGAGAAAGAATACGAAACGTTTATAAACAAAATCACCAGCGATGCGACCGTAAATGAAAAGAGCGAAGACAAATCAGTCGAAGCGAATAAAGATATGGATTTTGAACAAAATGTTCACGATTTTTCAAAATTCTATAAGCGCAAACGAAAACTAAAGGAAAATGAACTTAAGACATTCGTGCCAGAAACTCAAAGCCAAAAGAAATTCAAAACTAATGTGACAACAAAAGTTAACAATTCAAATTTTCCCCAGGTCTACACGAAAAAGTCAAGAAATAGATTAAACAAAACAAAACAACAAAGTCCACATAAACGTAAACCCCTATCGGTATATTACAAAGTTATACATTCCATACGCCGTTTTGGCTTGCACCGTTCGAAACGGGTGCGAGAATATATGACGGAGTTGAAAGAAAAACACTTGCCCTTAATAAAAAGACAATCCATAAAGAATTACACTCATGGTTCCCCTGATAACCAATTTAATGCAAAATCTTTGAAAGCTTTATGTATAATGGCTGTTAATACAAACGAATTCCGTCAAAGTTTAATTCTGTCGTTGGCAGAGGATCGAGAAAGCTGTTTAGAAACGGAAGAGAAACATATATGCACCGACCCAACATGTGAAACCTGTGAAGTAATAAAAAGCTTAATGGAGGCGGAAAATTTTGAAGACACTTTAATGCAGCAAGTATGTGAAAATAATACTGAAACAGCAGACATTTCCTCAGCTATTTTGTATGAAGAGCACAAAAATGGAACCACAACGATTGTAGACAGTGCGGACAATATTAGTCTCTGCAAAGAGATGCCTACAATGATCTCAAATGAAATTGTAAATGTTCAATATTCCAAAGAAAATCTAATAGAAGATCTTCAGCAAGAATTCACAAATCCTTGCGTTATAAAATCATTATTAAATGAAAATTCGAATTGTAAAACTGAAACAGAAATTTTGCTTATCCAAAATCGAATTGATGTCAAAAAAACGGAAACAGAATTTAATTTTGAAAACCGGTATGAAACATCTAAATCTTCGGAGCAAGACTTGCAAACCAAAGAATATACTAAAATTCCTATGCAACCAGTCTTTGAAAGTACAACAAATTGTTATATGGAAACTAGTCCAACCGAGCAAGAAAACTTAAATCCAAAAGCAGAGACATCCAATTGTAATGAAGTTAATCAATTTAAGGAAGTAGAAACAGCTGGTCGCAGACTCAGTTCTCAAACTGATGATGACACTACAAATATATCTACAGATTCAAGAAATTTCAAGAATCTAGAAATACCTCTTTCGCCTTGCCATGACATCTCAAACGCAACTTTCAAACCAGAAGAAATCGCAGCAAAAAAATGTACAGTAATTAAAAATCAAGAGAGTGAAAGTGAAGATTCCGATTCAAGTGAATCTGATACTAATAGCAGTTCTAGTTCTAGTTCAGATGATGAATCGGTAGATGATAGTAAAGATTCACATAAAAAATCTGACAACAACGAAAACAGCAGTGATACAGATTCAGAAAGTGATTTAGAAAATAATGATGAAAAAGTTAATTCCGATTCCAATCAATCATATCATTCGGTAAAAAACAACAGAGAGCAAAACGCTGCAACGAGAGTTAGTAACGAATTAAATAATACTTTTGATTTAAGCAAATCGAAAAATATAGAACAAAGTTCAGATAGTATATATAAAGAAATGATTGATCCCATAAAAGAATCCGCAAGCCGCAATCAAGGTAATATGAAACCAGATGTTAATACCGACAGTTATACAGACGAAATCATTCCAAAAAGTCCCCAACATATTGTGATACGTATTAAGAAATCTTTCAAAAACACTTCAAGAGAGATATATGTTTCCGAAAACTCCGTAAAATCATATGCTAAATTCGATAATCGGATAGATAGTGAATCTGAAGATGACGAAATTTCGGAAAAAGAATGCGCGGTGATTTCAACAACTTTGAAACTGAGTCCAAAGCTGAAAAATTCCTTAGTGGATCATGACTCTGAAAAATCTGTATCATCCGAGTCTGAATTGGAAAATGAAACAGAAAGTGAATCTGAAGACGATGAAATTTCGAAGAAAAAAATAAAATTGAGTCCAAAAGAAGAGAATCTGTTGAAACCACATACCGAATTGGATAATCATACAGAAAGTGAATCTGAAGATGATGAAATTTCGGAGCAAAAAATTAAATTCGGTACAAAACAAGAGGATCTTGTTGCAGAAAAACTGATGGAATCACATACCGAATTGGATAATGATACTGAAAGTGAATCTGAAGATGACGAAATTTTGGAGAAAGAATCCAAAATGGTTTCAAAGTCATTAGAATTAAGTTCAATGCAAGACGGTTCCCTTGAAGATCATAAGACTGAAAAACTGATAGAACCAAATACAGAATTGGATAATCATACAGAAAGTGAATCTGAAGATGATGATATTTCGGAAAAAGGTTACAAAACGGTATCGGCGTCATTTGAACTGAGTTTTAAGCAAGAAAATGCCATTGAAGATCTTGCTTATGTTAAACCAATAGAATCACAAAATCAATCTGATAATCATACAGAACGTGAAGATAGTGATATTTTTGAGAAGGAATCCGAAATAGTTCTAAAGACTTTAAAAGTGAATACAAAGGAAGAAGATACAATTGCAGAAGATCATGCAGCTGAAAAGTCAAAAGAACCACAAAACGAATCGGATAATTATACAGAAAGTGAATCTGACGATGACAATATTTCAGAGAAAGAAATGCTTTCTAATGATACAAAGAAAGATAATTCCATTGAAAATTATGAAGCTGAGAAAACGATAGAACCACATACCGAAGCGGATAGTCATACAGAAAGTGAATATGTTGATGACGATATTTTGAAGAAGGAATCCGAAAAAGTTCTAGAGACTTTAAAAGTCAATACAAAGGAAGAAGATTCAATTGTAGAAGATCTGACAACTGGAAAATCTATAGAACCACATAACGAATCGGATAATCATACAGAAAGTGAATCTGACGATGACGATATTTCAGAGAAAGAAATAGTTTCTAATGGTAACAAGAAAAATAATTCCGTTGAAAACTATAAAACTGAAAACGCTATACAATCACATAATCCTACAGAAAATGAATCTGATGATGACGATATTTCAAAATTATGTTCAAAGAATGAAGATTTCATGAAAAATGATTTTTCTCTAAAATCTTCTGAGCCTCAAACAGAATTCGATAATCAGAGTGAATCTGAAGATGAAGAAATTTCGCATAATGCTCCTGAAAAAATCAATAAACAAATAGGACAAGAATATAAAGATAACGATATCTTCGAGAAAAATGCTGATTTGATTTCAACATCATTAAAATGCAGTCCAAAGCAAGAAGATCTAATAGACCAGTGTAATTCTCCAAAACCTACTGAATTCCAAAGTCATTCAGAAAATCCAACTAAGTGTGACATATTAGAGGTTGACTTAGAGAAAGAAACAGTTATATTTACAACAACTTCAGATTTGAGTCCAACACCACATAATTCAATAGAGGAATCTGTGCTTGAGAAATGCGAAAACTTATTGGATAAAACTGAGTTATTTACACAAACCTCTATACTTAGTTCAAAACTACAGGTTCCAAAAGAGGTACTCGCTACTGAATATGTGGAATCTAATACCGAATTGGATAACTACACGACAAGTGAATCAGAAGATAATACTGACGACGAGGAAGATTTACAACTGAAACTCTCAAACAAGAAAGTACAACTTAAAGAAGCAGAGCATAAGATTGTTTTATCTGATTCCGAGAGCAGTTCGGATTCTGAATCTGAATCTGATGAAGAGTATGTAGCAATGAGAGAAATTAAAAAGACGAATGACTCAATGCCAATCATAAAATCAGATAATGAATCTTTGGATAGTTGTGATAAAGACAACAAAATATCCAAAAAAGAAACTGAAGATGCCCAAGAAGTTAAAAGTGATGGAGATAGTAATGATCTCTTGAAGAACTCACAGGAAATCATTATTAATAAAGACTCTAACTTTTCAAACAATAAACTGGAATTAAAGCCAGTTAATAATTCAAATATAGAAGAACCAAGCGCAACAGATAAAACAGAGACCACAAATGAAGAATCGTCTCCATATAATGTAATTGAGTGTGTTGACGAATTTGCTTCAAATATAAACAGCCCAAAATATCTGCCATTAGATTCTACTGAAATTAATAAAACTCAAGCTATAGATGATGAAAACACTTGTGAGAAATATATTTCAGAATACTCTAGTTCTTCAGAAGACTCAGATGAAGAAATTGATGATAAATTATCCACTAAAGATGAGAAAGTATCACAAGAACAACTGCCATCGGAGCCATTATTACAAGACATAGAAGAAAAAGAATCCATAAAACCCGAAAGATTTTATAATTATTCCGAATGTGAGAAAAACACAGATCTTGCATTGGACTCCCATATTCCGGTTGCTATTTTAGATAATAATTTCTCAAAAAGAAATCAAAATTCTCTTGAAATGCCTGGGTGTGAATCCAAACCAAGCAATGATCTTACTTTGGAAAAATCCGAATCAGCGATATATTCACCGGAAGAAAACGAATTACTGCAGGAATCGAAAGAGTTTAATGAAATTTCAGATACTTTAGAAGAAAATAGTACAATTCCAGAAATTTCATCCGAGCAAACAAATCAAAAGGAAGAAGAAGAAAAATGCGACAATTCAGACAATTTGATAGATATCACAGTAAAAAACATTACTACTGAACCTGGAAATACAACAAACTATTTGGAAAATGATGACCAACACAAACTTAGATTGGAAGGTTCTAGTATTATAAATGCAATTGATATTATTGCAGAAGAAAGCAATAGCCGATGTTTGGAAGATCATGCAGAAAGTTTTGAATGTATCAAGAAAGCAAAAACTGAAGAATCAAGCATTCAAGAAGACAACATCAGTCCAACTTCACAAACAAATAACGAAATAACTGCTTTAGAAGGAATTGATACTAATTCGAAAGCTATAACTGAAGAACCAATTCTTTTAGAGCAGTGTTTCTCAGAAACTGAAGAATTTAATGCTGATTATATGCTGAAAGACATTTATTTGGAAACTGCAACTAAGGAATCAACCACTCTTGATGAAATTTGCTGTAATAAACCATTCACCGATGAACCAACTGAAACAGAATCTATAGAGTTTGAAACAAATGATAATGGAACTATTGCTCAAGCAATTATTGACAAATTTGAGACCACCGGCATGACAGCTGATATTAACAATGAACCATCATGTATATTGAAGGAAATCCATGATGAAAGTAATACTAATACTGAATTGTTAACTGAAACTCCCGAGATAATTACACAAGCAGTAACCAAAGAGCTAGAATATTTACAAAAGGTTAATTGGGCAGGGGTGAATGACGAGTCATGTAATCGAATGGATATTACAGATGAAAATACAAATGAACAATCTGAATTTATAGCTAAATCAATAACTAAAAAATCAAATAATCTCCAAGCTCCAGATTTTTTGAAGAGAATTGCTGAAATTTACCCCGAGACAACGTTAGAAGTATTAAACTCCGATTCACAAAAAATACCAGGCAATACCAATAATCGAACACTAGAGGACACCGAAAATACGCCTCAACACTCTAAATCTTTGGATAAATCTGAAACTCTTTCCGAAAATACATCTAAGCACTCTAAAACTTTGAATGAATCTGAAACTTTTACCAAATTGTCTTATGATGAACTAAATTTATTGAATAAAGATTTTATTGAAACTTTAGAATCTTTAAAACCAATATCTGCTACAAAGGAAGTTGAGTCGTCTGAAAAAACTTTAGAAGACACAATTGAAAAATCGGAATTAACTGAGGAACTAAACAATCAAACTTTAGAGGATTTTGAAGATGAATGTGAACAAACTGATAAATCACTGGATAATTTCGAAGATTCAGATATTTTCAAGGAAGTCATCATGCAAGAAGATTTGGGAACGAGTAAAACCAAGTTAGATGAAAATGAATCTCATGATACATCTTTAACTAAAGACTCTAGACCAGTTTATAAAACTGAAGTATTAGCAAGTTTGGAGCCTAAAGGAGATAAAAATACATCTAAAGCGATAAACCAACAAGCAGAATGTTTAGAAAAAACCATAACTAAAAATACCAAAATCGTTGGAACAACACCCAATCAAATTAAACCAAACTCTACACGTTTTGAATATAGCTTCGAAGGAACAACTGAAAAACCAAATAAATCGAACAAAGACGAACTTCGTAGAGAAAATTCCTACCGTATGCTGGAATGTTTATCTAAATCCGAAGCTGTAATTGAAGAACCGAATAAATTGATGGAGGATATAAATAAAGATTCCGAAAATCCTCATCAATGCATATCTTTAGAAGCTGAAGATGAAGAACCACACAAACTAATTAAAGACAAACATGAAACGTCTGAATATTATGAAGAAGATTTCGGTGCAGTTCCTGAATACCGATCTAAATCTGAAGAGAACCAAAACGAAACTTCTGAATATAATGAAGAAACGTCTGATCACTCTCGTGAATATATAACACAGTTTGATTGTGTAGTCAATAAACCAAATAGATTGGCAAGTTATGAGGAAGATCCTAGTTTATCAAAATTCGAAACAAGTACTATAAAAAGTTCTGAAGTAGAGACTGATACTCATTATACAAATGAAGAATTGGTATCTTTAGATGAAAAACAAGCAGCAAATTTAAAGCTCAGTGTTAAAGAAAGTCTGAATGAAAATAGCTTGATTTTCGACCTCTCCCAAAATGATAATGCAAGTTCTGAAAATAATGAGCAAGAATCCGCTGCTACTTTAACTAAAGATAATGAATTGGAGTCCGAAAAATATCAAGCAGATTTACCACCTTTAGCTGATCATCAACTGGAAAATATAGAGCCCAGCTTAAATGAAAGTTTAGTAGAAAATGTTTCAAATAAAGACAACAACACCCAAGAAGACTTATCGGTAGACTTTTTAGGTTTCAAAAATCAGTCCAGTTTTGAAGATGATTCCGAAGATTTTCATGGTTTCGAAGATTTGGAAGAAGTCGCCAGAATACGTCAAGAAATAGAAAACCTAAATGATGACTCAACAGCCAATGATGGATTTCTGAATTATGTCAACTTGAATAGAGACCTGCATAAATCATCAACTACATCATTAACAGGCAGCACAATATCGGAAATCAATGAATTGGAGGCTTTAGAGAAAGAACTTTCACAACATCAACCCGAACTGGTGTTGGAATATGAAGATGAGGACAAAGAGACTGACAATGAATTGCAAACAGCAGCTGTTAAAGCTGTGTCTACAAATGACATAGAACATATCAAACAAATGTTGGAAAGCGATGAAGAACAGCAACAAGATGAAACAGATCAGGGGGAAGATGAGGAGAGAACACAACACACGCCGGCTGATACCGATAAAAATAAAGATAAGTTTGTAGAAAATAGTAAAGAAATTTCAAATGATATTTTAAGTTCTGTAAATTCTATAATACCAAAGTTAAGTGACCTTTGTAGGGCTGCCTTAAATAGTTCCTTGAATTCTAATAGTAATTTAGCAAAACACACTGAAGCGCCCACGATTTTAGTGGAACGTGAATTAAGCGTAGAAGAAGCTTTAGCAGAAATGTACCGCCAGGCGGGCGTATTATTATCTGATCCCGAGGATTATGATAATGATTTAACAACAAACGGCGGCAACGAGGAAGCGCATGATATGTTATTGATTAATTTACAAGAAATTTTAAATAGTGATAATAATGATGTTTATGTTTTACAATGTAATATGAACGAACATTTGTTGAATGCAGTGCAGCAAACGGCCGAAGAGAGTGGACAAGGCCATAGTGTAGCTGATGATACGGAAAGAGTAAATACGGTACAATTTATAGGCATCTTAGATACCCAAAATACAGAACCACAAATACACATCATTAGTTCCGATTCGGAAAGTGAGGTTATCATTTTGAGCGACGATGAAACAGATTTCGGTTATAGACCGTTTATTGCTCGCCAAGAACGCATTACCATACCATTTATCAATGATAACGATATCAATGATAGCGATAGCTTATCCGATATATCAACTATACATCATGAGGAAATAGTACCTGATAATTTAAATAAATTCTTGCAAGAAGAATTCTATAAATACTTACACGAGAAATATGTACAAAGAAATATATCAAAATATTATCATGCCAATCGGGTGTTGAAAAAATATAGAAAAAGATTCGTTAAGACGAAAAGGCAGTGAGAGCATAACAATAACGTAAAGTAAAGCTCTAATTTTTGGGGAGAGAGTAAGTTTTAAAGCTAAACATTTAAAGTTCTTAGATACTTATATAATTAAGGAAATGCCATTAATCTCAAATTAAATTCAAAAGTGAAATTTCAATCTCCCTTTAGGTTTGAAAAACCTTTGAGATTCACCTTTGATATCAAATGATATCAAATGTTTGACTTTGTATTTATTTGAGCTCATCTCTCTCCAAACTGATAAGTTATTAGCCAATACAACTTTCAAAATGTCACTGCAGTGAATTAAGAAGAACAAGTAACTGCCTTTAAACATTTAAAAGGGCGTTATTAATTCAGAAAATATCAAAAAAAAAAAGGAATCTCAAACACCAAACATTTTAAACGGAAATATTAAAAAACAATAAAACTTTTATAATAATGTATTTTTTGAATCTCATATTTAAACGCATTTACATTCCCCTCGTTAGACAATTACATTAAAAAGGCAAACAACCAAAATTTCTCTCAGATAATGGCCTTTTTGCTGGGATAAACGAATTTTAATTGGTTTGTTTTTAAAACAAATTATTATCAAATTGAACTGAACTGAACATATTAAATACATATTTAATATTGATAAGCTATTGATTTTAAGGTTCATTTACTCTTTCCGTTTGCATATTTAGTTAAAATAATTTAAACATTTTCGAAAAACCCAATTAAAAATATTTTTCTATGAAAAAAGTATTTAAAATTTAGATTAAATAAAATTCCACTACATGTATTAATAATAACATTGCATGACTTTAAAGTTTGAACATTATTTTTCAGTCTGTTTTTACTGTCATTGTACATTAATAATTACTTGTAAAACATAGCATTCAATGTTTTTAAATCATATAGTTTATGTAGATCAAAAGGTTTTACAAGATAATTATCCATTTTTTGTATATTAAGGTAATTTAATTTAATATAAGTCGATATTTTTTTTTAGTAAAATAGTTTAAAGTGTTAAAGTAAGTAGCTTTGATATTGTTTAGATTTGTTTTCGTTTTCGTTTTTAGTTAGTTATATTTATTTTTGTTGTGTTTTTATTATATCTGGTTTGAAATGTATTTAGCTGGTTTTATGTTAAAATTAATATATAATGGTTGAATTGTTATTTTTTATTTAACCAAAACACCTTAAGTGCATTAAATTAGTTTTTTGTTTTGTTTTTTAAATTGGTTAATTGTTTA
Organism: Bellardia pandia; assembly: GCA_916048285.2. Lineage (NCBI taxonomy): Eukaryota > Metazoa > Arthropoda > Insecta > Diptera > Calliphoridae > Bellardia > Bellardia pandia. The sequence continues at coordinate 12,786,027 of OU696530.1, read as the reverse complement.
GATTTTAGAAAACTAAAGTATATATATAAAAAAACGACATATATAAAATAAGGCCGATTTTTGAAAAGGGTTTAAATTTGTTTTAATTAAATTAATTGATTTTACTTATAACATTTTTTGAAAATCAGGAAAATTAAAACTTGTTTTTAAATGACATGTATCCATAGTTTATTTAATAATATTCTGGGAACTAATAATTTCGTAGTCATTTCTAGAACTAGTTCTGTACAACATATGTTCGTAAATGCTTTGAGATGGTGCGTAATTGTATTAAACATAATTGTTCTCAAAATGACTTCCCAATTCTAAATAAAACTCTCATCATTCTTAAGGTACGGTCACACTTGACATATATATTCTAAATAAGACGTAGCTAACCACAAAAAATACGTATTTGAACTCGTTTATTTATTAAAAAAACTTTGTTTATTTCGTTTTATTTTATTTGATTCTATTTGATCTTGCAAAATCTTTGTATGCGTAAACAACGTCAAACAAAGATGTGCTAAAACAAGTGGCTAGGCTTTACTTCCCCTTTATGTTCTTCATGGGAATACAATTGTTAAACAAAACCCCATATCTCGTTAGTTCCCAGATTTTAATAAAATACCTAATTTGTTATACCTGCTTTGCAGATAGCCGGCTAGGCTTTACTTCCCCTTTATGTTCTTCATGGGAATACAATTGTTAAACAAAACCCCATATCTCGTTAGTTCCCAGATTTTAATAAAATACCTAATTTGTTATACCTGCTTTGCAGATAGCCGGCAAGGATGTATTTCGTTAAGCTTTGTATAGACGGTTGTCAGATCTTACAATGTTGTCCGAAAAATGTTCAGAAAATGTCTAACAACCGTGTGAACTCAAAATTTTTGTCTTCCAACGTTGTAAGAAAAAGCATTGACAATTTACCTTTTGCTAACAATTTTTCAATGTGAATATGATGATGCAACAGAATATAATTAAAGTTTTCAAACATAACACGATTCTCTCTTACTAAGCCCCGTAATAAACAATATAACTAAATCTCTTAAAACTTTCTAATGTTGAGACGCGTACAGGGAGATCAGCAGTGTGACTAGATCTCAAAAAGTTCATTAAAAAATATTTTTTTATATTAATAATAAAACTTAGAACTCAAGAACGAAACTAATTAAGGTTCTCTGCAGGATTCTAACCTTAAAGATCACTCAGTTTTTAAATATTACTTAATTAAATAGTTGAAATCTCTGTTAACTCAATTCGTTAATGTAATGGGTATTAAAATAACGTAAATGTTTTAAGCTAAAAAACGGGAAAACCATTTTGGTAAAATTGCATGGTGTTTATAATCAAGAAATTGCAACTATTTTTTTAAGAAAATTCTATGAAAAAATAAAAAAAAATAAAATTTTGTCTGAAATTTTCAAAATTTTTGAATTTAAATTTTTTTTTTTTAATTTTTGATAACCCACAGAGACCTTTCATATGATACCAAATTTACATATAGATCCTTTGGAAGAAATGTGAAAAAAATCAAAAAACCTATAAAAAGGACATAAAAATTGAGAAACGTAGTCTTAAAATGAATCAAATTTTCATATTAGTCGGGAACATCCGCAACTTTATTTTGGGGCCACGCTAATGTACATAAATGGAGTTTAACAGTTAGGAGTACTCAAGTTCATATGTAAAAATAAAAGTTGTTTTGTTTGCAATAAAATTGGGTTTTGTAACTTTAGTACCTAAAAAAGTTGTTTTTTATTTAAAAAAAGGTTTTTTTTTTAATTGGAAATACTTAAAAAGTTGTCTTCAAAAAATATATGGCAACGCTGGTGACAAATATTGATTTATTTATTAATTTTTAAACATGCAATTCCTACAAGAACTGAGATAATATAAAGGTACATAGAAATCAACCCATTATTTCAAAAGTTACATACATATAGTAAATCTATAGCTACAAAATTATTTTGACATTTAATCAAAAAAGATTTTAGGTAAAACAAGTAAATTGAATTATATTATTTACGAATGTAATTTCCACCTTAAACACCTTTCACAAAAATCTGCCTTAAACAAAATACGTACGTAAAATGCTTACAAAATACATAAATTAAGAAAAACAATGTTAAAACAAATACATAAATAAATAATTGTTATAAATAACAAATACATATTTTTAAATGCTATTACATATTTATATATAAGAGTGTAAATATTTGAAATATTTATATACAGGAATATACACATAATAATAAAATAAAACTAAAAACAAGGATAAAATAAAAATAAAAAAAGAAGTACTAAATAAAACAACAAATATTTTTAGCTCAATTTTATAAAAAAAATATAAAAACATACATATTTTAAAAATAAATATCTAACATAATAATTTATTAATATTAGTAAACAAAACACTGCTTTTTTCTTGTCGTTTAAAATCTTATTTAATTGTTTTTGTTTTTGTAACACATTCCAAAGTTAAAGGACCAAGTTTTAGCTGAATAAATATTAAATACATATACAAAATATATTACCATAAATAAATAACACATGATATAATTAAATATGTAAAAAGGCAAATATTTTGTTTTTAAATAATTTTCTATTAAATTTATTTTTTAATACGCTTATTTTTTGTAGTACAAAACAAATTCTTCCCACACAAAATAAAAGACATGTTGTTATTATTATTTTCAAAATTTGTATAAAAAATTAACACTAAGTTTCAAAATTTATAAAAAAAAATGACGGTTGTTTGTTTATTTTGATTATTTGACTGATATTAAAAGGATAATGTTTGTTTTTAAGGTGTAGGCTTTATAATTTAATAAGAAAAAAGGCTTTATTATATAAATAACTAAATTTATTAAAAAAGAAAAACAATAAATATTTTATTTATAATAAAAAAGACAAAAAATATATTTATACAAACAAAAATAAACATAAAATCTAATAAAAGTAAATGTTTTAAGAAACTACAAAATATTTTATATTTGAAAATATTTACAGTCTAATTCATAAAAACTTATCAAGGGTTTATAACAGGCTTATAAAGCAAATATCCATACAAAATATGCTTCATAAACCTTTGACAAGTTTTATGAATAAGGGGGTTAATATTTAAGCATATACATGCATATACATACATATATACAAATACACCATTTGGATCTGTTTTTATCGTATTGCCTTTAAAATAAAATTGTAGTTTTATTAAACCGTATTTTACATATTACACCCCCGTATACATTACATAATTATTGTTCATTTATAAGTTAGCGACAAATAAATTAAATATTTAGATTGTATGTATTTATATGTATCGTAAAATATTTAATACGAGTAATAAAAATAAAATTACATATATAAATTGTAAAATCATTTGTTATTTATCTGAATGTTTAAAAGTGCATTTGTGTAATAATATTTTGTATGTTATTAAGATTTAATATTATAAGTTGTCTCTTCTTATTTCAAAAATAAATGTTTTAAATGTATCAATGTTTTAAAAAATTTAAATTTTCACTGGTGTTTCATTAAAATACATGAAAGAGAGAAGTACGATTAGGGTCTAATAACAGACATAAGACAATGTCGTGTTCTTGTTTGTATAGAGTTTTCTACGAACAACAAATGTAATTTCCACATAAAAATACCATAATTCTGAAAAATTATAAAGAAAATTATGAACTTAAACAATGACATGTTTTCCACACACAGAAGTACATAAACAAAATTGTGTTCATAATTTTGCCAACGATTTCATTTTGTGCTCACAAAACGATGAGTAGTCTAAAAATAATATTACAAACGTCTTGACAAGCTTAAGTTGGATCACCCAAGAATGATAAAATAAAGATTACGCCAACGCGAGTAAAATTTCAAAATATTCTGCGCATGTTGGAACTGTGACGTCACACGTTCTGTGTTTCTATTGGCTAATTTTTTCTCACTTGTTTTTTTACTGTTGTTTTGCTAGCATTTGCTCACTACACACTTCAGGTTTATATTTTTGTTGTTTTTTTTTTGTTTGTTTTTCTTTTTATTTACACTTTTTTACACGACAATGAACGGTTTTAATTAATTAAATATACATAATTTATCACCAAATGCAATGCCAAATTTATTTATTTTATCAAAACCCGATGTAATATTTTTTAGAACTGTCGAAGTGATTTCAATTGCAACTATCACATAAAACATACCTTTTGCGCTAGAAATTTTAATTCTAACACATGAAACATTCTTGGTAACCCTTAGAATGGAACTTCTACGTTACATAACGGGAAATCATGCGCATGGCGTAATCTGTATTTTATCATTCTTGGGATCACCCATTTGTTTCGAACAAAATATTCTCTGTTTAAAAGAGAGGCGTCAAACTTCATATGAAAAAAATTTGTCCGAACAATACTGCCACGTTATGACACATGCTCAACTCTAACTGAACGCACAATTTAAAATAGAAATTTTTAGCATTTTATTTACTGAATTAATTACTATAATTTAAACTTTTTTACACTATTCTAATTTTAATCGTATGCAAATTAAAAACACTGTACATTTTTTTGCATAATTTTACAATCATTTTATTAGCACGTGTTTAAGTTGCGCGCACAGACAATTAACTAAGAAAAAAATCATCAAAATCATAACAAAGGGAAGAGGAAGAAATTAAATAAGTGAAGTAAAAACAACAAGAACAACAACAGTTGAGTGTAAACAACAGTTAAGTTTGTGTTTAGGTCAGAGGTCGGCAAAGCGTAAAATGAGGTTGTGTGTGTGAGCAAACTACCCAGCAAACATAAACATAATTATATAAATTATACAAAACATCTTAGATAGGAAACATACACTCACAATGTATTTTTCGTAACATATAAGAAATTAACAACGAGATTGATATACAAACGGAACTTCTAATACTTCAAAAGCTGATTACATGCATGTTACCAAATGCATTATCAATCATAAAATATTTTTCGTAATTTATTATTAATTTGAAATGTTTGTTGGGAAGTATTTCTGAAAAAAATATAAAAGCATCCGCCGCATGTGCACACATTGCTGTTAGCGTTGCCGTTTTTGGTTATTTCTAACCAAAATTGGTTATTTTTTTTCTCAATGTGCACTGATAGAAAAACCGTCATAACGTTGATGTATTCTGACATCAGTACTACGACAAATGTCTTCGTTTTTGACCCCATGACACTTTGCGTCTATGTGATGTCACCCTTAACATTAAAATTATGTCATCAATAGAATGACACATCGGCATCACAGAAATGACGATTTGGAGTCAGTTTAATGACAAAATTTCATCATTGCGATGCTTCTGTAACATCGGAGAAATGACTCATCCGGCTCCATTTAATGACAAACTGTCATCGACACAATGATGCATTCGCATTGAAGAAATGAATATATGGCATCAGTGTAATGACAAAAAGTCAACAATTCAATGCCACACTAACATCAGAGGATTGATTAATTGACATCTTTTGAATGACAAAATGTTATTAATTCAATGTCAAAATAACATACGTTTAATAACAAAATGTCTTCAATACAATAACCAGTTTTGATAACTTTATGGCATTTTGTCATCTATGCAATGAAGTTTTTATATTCATTTTGATAACAGAATATCATCAAAGTTATAAGTAACTGTCATTAATGTAATGCTAAATATAATAATAACAATTCTACATATAAATTACTAAAAAAATAATTTTATTTAATTCTTAAATCAAACAAAAATTCAATAGAATAGTACAGTAACTTATTATTTTAGTCTAATATTATCAATAAAAAAGGGTTTAATATTTTTCTAACTCATTTATCAGCAGACAAACTTTAGAAATTTTCTCAGCTGATTTATTTAACTTGTAAAAAAAAAACTGTTCGACGAAAATCCACATTGGTCTACATGCAAGTGGATACTCAAGATTAAATAAATGATAGGTTTTGAAACGAATATCTACTGCTCTAATAAATGAAGTAAAGGGCAAATATTGTCCATCTAAATACATAAAATACTTTGCAACTTCTAGTGTTTTCATGTCGCCAAGACCTAAAATAAATGGCTGTATGGGCTGTTTTTTCTTTAATATTTCCGCTACGTGGTTTTCTAAGGACTGCATAGTTTCATTTATAAATATAAATGCGTTCTGTGAATCACGCATTGTAAACGTTTTATATCGTCTTTTGCCATCAGCCTCACTTTGCACTTCTTTGCGTGTTTGAAAACTTATGTAGTGTAAGCACCACAATACCTTCAAGTAAGCATTTTCGGAATCTAGAAAATAAATATTTAAATTATTGAATTTTGTTTCTTTCTTACCCTAAATCTATTAAAATATTACCGTATCAAGATGGTCTATATTGATAGAATCCGTAACCCGTTTAAAATTAGCATCGCGAGTCTTTGCTCCACTATATAGTTGCTTTAGAAGTTTGACAAAATTATCTTTCCAAGATAGTATACTATCATTTCTGTAAAACATTTTATTAAAATCTATATCAATCTGAAGAAAAAAAATAAATGGTAAGTTTAGGGTAAATACATGCTTTAAAGACAAGTATGTACATAAAATATTTTAATATTCATGCACCAGTTCAGTTCATTATACTTACCGTTTAACTCCACGGGTTTCGTTATAATACGGATAAAGTTTAAATATGTCGTCCATTGTTTGGCAGTCATTTTTGATGAAATCTTAATTTTGAACACGCATATCACGTACTATAAATTCATCCGGTGGAAGGTCATCATAACAAAGGCTTTTCACTAGAATATGATCTTCGTCTCGGAGCACTGAAGTAAAAAAACACAACCCAATTAGCCGATTATTGGTACATTTAATAAGTATTAATTAGTATTGTTACCATACACTTTGTTTTTAGATGAAATTTTTGGCTGAATGAATTAAAAACAGATAAAAGCGGCTCAATAATTTCACTAAACAGATTTTCACAAATTTTTTCCGCATCAGTTCTTCCAAAATTACAATTAGCAAATAGCGCTGTTTCAAATTTTAATATATTTGTATGCATTTTTTTTTAGCAGTTCTTCATCACTTTCACCTAAATATGTAATATTGCTTTCAGTATTTGCAATGTCTTCCTTGTTACTTAAACCAATTTGTGCTATATTTTCAGTTGACATATTTTCATTTAACACTTTATCCATTGGTGGTTTATGATCAACACTAAACATGTGTGTTAATGGGTGCTTCTTACGCACATGAGCTTTAAATTTTGACGAGTTTTTATAAACTGTATTACAACACTCATAATTTTCCAAAGTCTTTAAAAATTGATAAGTCTTTAAATGTTCAAAATAATATTCATTGTTTATAAAATTTTTTTCGCACATAAAACATTTCATTTTTCACTTACAAACAGTAAAACAATTTTTTTAAAACACAAGTTTATTTTTAATATTGCTGCACAAAACTTTTACGCGACCAAACACAATCAGTTTTACAAAACAATTAAACTGTAACAAACGAAAACAAAACACATTTCTTTTTCAACATTTAAAATAACTGTGTACAGTTATGTTGAACAACTTGACCGGCGTATGTGTATTAAGGATGCTCAACACTACATCAATATAATAAGCAACAGGCATTTCGTTTATGTGCTACCAAAGAATATTCATGTAATAATATTATTTAGCACCAAATAACAGGGCATACCTAATTGAAAGACCTTGAATTTCTTTTCATTTCTTTTGTGCCAGTAAAAATTTGCTATGTTTGTTGTTGTATATTTAACTCTTTAATCTCTTCGCTCTCATTTGCTTTTATGTACACATATTTTTATTGTAACTTTTATTACTTACCCTTTCGCTCTTATTCTTTTTGCTGTTGATGCCAAATGTGATGATTAAATGTCATCAATATGAATGCTATAGGTATATGAAGTTTTTCTTGCTTTGACTACAAATCTACATCAAGGCGATGTCTTTTATGCCAAATATTAAAATTAGTATAAAAACAAACAAAAAATATATAAAGTAATAATATTTTTACTTAAACTTACATTAAAAACATTTTAACATCATTTAGTTGCTAATTTTATTCATACTTTACTAGTTAATAATACACAAAATGTGGCATCAAATTGATGTCACTGTAATCATACCATTGATGACACACAAAATCTGACAAAATTGTATGATGACGTTTGTCATTAGATTGAAGTTCGTTTTTGTCTCGTTGATGCCATTTGTCATAACATTGATGTCAAAATTCTGATGTTAGGGCATCATCAATTTGAAGATTCATTTTTCTTTGAGTGTGTACATGTGTAGATTTTTTCTGTTTTGGTTATTTTTTTTTACTGAAAATATTTAGATTTTAAGACAATTAGTAATATATTGCAAGCAAAAGAATGGTGCAAAAATCAACAAAATGCCCATTTTGTTTGGTCTGCCAAAGACAAATTTTAAAACTCAAGCTGTGACATTTTAAGTAAAAGTGATCTCCATATTTATTGTAATATAATTACATGTTTTTTAGTATTTAAGGGAGTAACTTTCTAGTTCCTTATTTTATTGCCAATGAAAAATTTTTTGTTTTTATATTATACTTTTTATTTTTGTTTAAGACGTTAAAAATTAATAATTAAACTTGCAAAACTTAATGTAAAGTATTGGAATTTTAAATTTTACAAATTGTAGCATTAGCTTATGTTTCTTTGCATTACTTTTTGCAAAATATGACGCTTAGTTTTTTAAAAAAATTATTTTTTAGTATTAGGAGTTGTACATGCATTTAAATTTGGTTATTTTTTTTTTAATTTGGTTATTTTTTTCATAAATGTTGGTTACAAAAAATTTTTTTTCGTGGCAACACTGATTGCTGTCTCAATGACGACTGAATGAAAGAGATTAAGCGTATGTGTGAAGTGCTCTCTGCACTATTGTGCTATAGGATGCCGACCTCTGGTTTAGGTGTAAAGTTAAGGTAATGCCAACTTTTTCATAGCAAAACATTAGGAGTAGAAAAGAAAATCAAATAATAAAACATCGCTTAACTTTGATTCAATCAATTATTTTCTGATTTGCAGTAAAAACTCCGCAACTTGTTTGAATCTTTTTTTTTTATTACTTATTTATTTACAAGTCTTAAAGGCTAATAAGGTACAGAGTTATGAGATTTTACTTACATAAGTATTACAACAATTTAAATCTATAGGTTAGTACCGGACGACTGCAGATATTATAAAGCAATAATTTATTTAATATCATCCTTCATAGGAATGAAATTCCACGTGCGTACAATATTTTTGTAGGAATACGTTTGAGCGATTTATTGTATTGAAATATGATAGCTTGCGTTTTATTATCATTAACTTTGATTTTCCATTTGTCAAAATATTTTTGGCTTGAGGTAAGGTTCTCCTGCATCCTCTTGACTATTGTATTTGAGTCTTTACCAGAGCATCTGAAAGCACTGTCGTCAGCATAAAACAGCGTTGTCAGTTTAGGGGATTTATCCCCAAATTGAGGATTTTTTTTCGTGATTTGGGATAAAAAGTTCATCTTGGGGATCCGGGGATTTGTTGGGGATGACAACACAATTTTACGGGATTTTTTGGGAATTTTTTTTATAACTGATGGTAACAAGAAAGATTTTTGAGCTAAAACAGACGCACAAGTCTAAAAATGTGTGTTATTATTTATAGTGGATGGTTTCTAATAAAGAAGTATGTAAATATTAAAAAAAAAATATATTTTTTACCGTTTAAAATGGCTGCAAATTCTAATTTTATTAAAAAAAACATAATGCTTCTTGGGAACGCGAATATTGGTCAACAGGTTTGAAATATATATACATATACGAATATATTTTTAAAGGGTAACGCTTGCGTTGAACGCGTTCTTTCAATAATGAATACTTCCAAAACAAAAATACGTAACAAAAAGAAATATGAATTATTGGAAGCACTTCTCAGAATAAACACATACTTTAACAATAATTCAATTTGTTGTGAGCAATTTAATCCATCTGCTGAAATGCTAAAGCTTTTTAATACAAGCAATATTTCTGAGGCTGATGAATCAGAAGATTTTGATTCTGAAGATCTTGAAATGCTAAACTCTGGTAAATAATTTTTATACTTTTATATATTAAATTATGTGTAATTTTTTCTTTACAAGATTTATAATTACAAATCGAATTAGTTTGAATATTAATATATGTAGCTATCGATAAAAATTAATTTTATTAAATAAATATGTATTAAATAATTTTTAAGCTTGAGGTCACTTTTTTGTTTTTTATAAAAGATTTTTATTTCTAATATATAATTTACTCAATATTTCGATTTCCTTTGGAAATCTTCTTCAGGAGATAGGAGATTTCCAAAGGAAATCGAAATATTGAGTAAATTATATATTAGAAATAAAAATCTTTTATAAAAAACAAAAAAGTGACCTCAAGCTTAAAAATTATTTAATAAAAATCATTAAAAAGGTCGAAGAATATAGAATAAAATTATTTAAATAAATATGTAATTTTTTAAATAAAATAAAAATTTTACAAACAAAATTTGAATAAAAAAAATCAGTTTGGGGATTTTTGGGGATGACAAATCAAAAATTGGGGATAAGCTCTAGAAAAATACTGGCAGCACTGGCATAAAATGCTGCTACTTGATTCCTATGGAGCGGAATATCGGACGTATATAAACATTACAGTATGGGAGATAACACTGATCCCTGAGGCAATCCTGCTGAATAGTTTTTTCGCTAGAAAATTCGCCGTCAACAAAGACAACAAAAAAGCGATTTTTTAGAAAACTTTTAATTGTTACTGCAAATAAATTGGGAAATTTAAAGAATTGAGCTTAAATATCATTCCATCGTGCCAGATAGTATCAAAAGCTTTTTAGATATCAAGGAAAATAATGCCAGTGCTCTTGCGATTCCTTTTGTTTTTGTCTATAATATTTAATACTCGTTTTAATTGGTGTATGGTGGAGTGTTCCTTACGGAATCCGAATTGTTGGTAGTTAATCAAACTATATTGGTCAGTAAAATCTATTAATCTTTTTAGAATTATTTTTTCAAAAACTTTGTCCAGTAAACTCAAAATGCTTATTGGCCTGTAACTGGAAGGTAATTTCGGGTTCTTGCCCTTTTTGGTATAGGGATTACTTTCGATTTTTTGAAAGTCTCGGGAAAGTAGCCGTATTTTAGACAACAGTTAAATAATTCACTAAGTATTTCATAAAAACTATCTGGCATATTTTTTAAAATAATGCTAATTATACCATCTAGACTTGGAGCTTTTTAATTTTTTAATAACATAAGAAATGCTTTAACTTCAGAGTAATCTGTGAGATCAATGTTACTATTACTACAAGAAACGTTATCAAGATAATTAATATATTGAGATACAGGTGTGTCTAAAGGAGATGGGTTGTTACAGGTTATAATATGAGAATTGCAGAAAGTCTCGGCTATTGCATTAGCTTTTTCTGTTCCGGTTTTTAGAATTGCTCCACTTATATTCAGGTCGGAAAAAGATGTGTTCAACTGCCTTAATATACTATTTAAATGGACCCTATAATTTGAATCCCTACATCTCTGAAGTTTACGATTGAATTTGTTACGTTGAGCAATAAGCATCTTAGATGTATCCGAAATTTCTCTTTGCCATGGGTTTTTGCTTTCTGTTGGAACCATTCTGAACGCATCCTGAGCGTCTGAGCGCAAAATCAGATTGGTGAAGATTTTGACCAGCGTTGCCATTTTGACGCTTTTCGGGTATTTTTTGGTGCTTTTTTGCTTTCCTAATACCCGAAATTTTTATTAAATACCCGTTTTTAAAAAGCGGGTATTTATAGCGCTTTTTACAATTTCTCACAGTTCTTTTTAGTGCCTTTTAAGTAATCAAAATTGTTGGTACTGAATTATTTTACTAGTATTATTTAAACGTATAATTTCGCTCTCTACCCAGAGTTGCTGGCCAGTCTGCGCGGTTATACAAAGGAACTGAAATTACTTTATTTTCAACCTGACCGTAAATGGTACAGGTTATTGGAACATGGTCTGATTGTAGTATATTTGGATGCAACTCTAAATTTGAAAAGAGAAACTGGAGTTGGATAACAAAATATCTATTGTAGATGGTTGTACGTATATTGAATTTAGTCCGAAACGAGTAAATATATGTAATACATAATTGGAAAGCAGACAATCTCTGTAAAGCTCATTACCGGCTGAGTTATTTGAAACACAATTCCAATGAGTGTGTCGTGCATTGAAATCACCAAAAATGAATTATTCACAAGACTGGTTTGTAAGAAGATCCAAGTCTTTCTTGAAGTCCGGGGAGTAATTTGGGCTGTAAGCAGCAGTAAAAACTAATGGGCGTCTATTAGATATGACCTGAACGGATATATTTCCTATACTACGTGTGTTAATTTTAGGAAATAGCTTATGAACTATGTTACTTTTTATTGCTATGAGAACTCCGTGGGTTAGCCGGTCTTCACAGTAAATATTGTAGCCTCCTAATTGAAGTTTGTGGTGTTCGTCTAAAAACGTTTCGTTTAGCAGAAGTATGTCGATCTTTTTGTGGAGAATAACTTTTTCGAGCTGGGAATCTGCTGACTCGGTTGTTATGCCTAGAGCGTTCCAGTGCATAACCTGAACATTTTGTACAACAAAGGTTTTACATATATGGCATGTTGGAGCATCATACCTTAAACACTCAGTTTGTCAAACTTGGGTTGACATTTTTCCAATGCATCAACTGCATTAAAAAATATTTCCAATAGTTTCTCATTGGTTAAGTCATCGGTGTTGCCATTAGCTTTACCTCTAGACACAAAAGAGAATAGCTTTTTTCATTGTGGAGTGTGTTTTCAGCATTAACAGCCTGCTCTTGTCTGGCTAGTTGTGGGAAATCTTCATCATCTAATACAAAGTTAGAACAACGATTTCTTATGGCTGTGTTGGATTTGGAGGTTAATCGTTGCCGAATTTCAAGATATTCTTGACGGCACGGGCATCTGGGGTCATCTGTCTTATGGTTTACGAATTTATAATTTTTCTTAAAACAGTTGTTGCATTTGTAAACCACATTTTTACCGGGAAAACTTGTGTTTAATGAACAATTGCCGGATTCATGATTACCAGCACAAGCGGCGTATATTTGCACTCTATTGCAGTTTTTGGCACCATGCCCATACATTGAACACTTGCTACACTGTGTAGGACCTTTATTGCCGTTATATGGCTTTCTCCAATAAATAGCAATTTGGCAAAAATATTTTATTTTCAAGACCTCACGCTTTGAGATGTGTTGTCTGTCAAATTCTACCAGATAAAGAGCATCATCCTCGTTCGACCTTTTTGTCACAATTTCTTTTACGCTTACGGGCGTAATGTTATGGGCTTTTCTAATTTCGTTCATTATAATATCACTCGATTGTCTTGGAAGACCAAATAAAACCATATTAAAGATTTTACTGTCTTTTAACTCGTGAGTGTAAAAATGCATTTGTCTTTCTTTAAGTACCTGTATCGCCTCATTATACAGTTCGGTCGTGCTAGACATTATTTTTGTGCCTATTGACATTATTTTATACATATACAGTACTTTTCGCTTATAGCGAACTTGAAGGGATTGGGCAAAATGGTTCGTTTTAAACGAAGTTCGCTTTAAATGAAGACTTAAAAAAAAACCTTTATATAAGTCTATTTATTAAAACATTAGGAGATTTTAATAAAAAAAATAGTTTTTAAAAAAATCAGTAATTTTAGTTTGCTTATTACCAATCATTGACACATCCACATTGACTTCAGCCGCCTCTCCAACTATTTTTCCGCTACTGATGTTGTGTCGTCTTTTAAATCGAACAATCCAAGTTTCGCTGCACTTAATTTCGGAGTAGTTAAGCTTTTCTCCAAATTCTTGTGCTTTCGCCTGTAAAACGGCATATTAATAGGCAATGGTGGAGTTCTATGAAACAAGGGGTTTTAACCTTTTTTATGTTTGAGGAGTTTTGTTCAAAATTAGTTAGGACCAAGTCCCTATTTTTCCAAATTGTAGCCATTGTTGACTTGCTGAGGCCTAATTCTTGGCATATTTTGTTTTACATCTTGTTGTAAGCGTTTTATTATTTCATATTTCTCTTTTAAAGAAAAACATGTTCTTTGCTTTCATTTGGTACTACGTCCATCTTGTAACTTTGCAATTTTCAACATTAAACTTAGGGAAATTCTCTGAATCGAGAACATAGGAAAAAACAATGCAAAAATATAATTTTTTGTTCATATCACCACATTTTGGTTCGTTTTAACCGAAAAATAAACAAGTTTTACGTGCAAATAAAGTTCATTGTAACAGAAAGTTCGCTTTAAACGTGTTCGTAATAAGCGAAAAAAATTGCATGGTTTATTAAAAATAAAACGCGTACTTTTGAAATTGGTTCATTTTAGGCGGAAGTTCGTATTAAACGGGTTCGTTATAAACGAAAATTACTGTAGTTATCACCAAATAAACCCAGTGCTTTGCTGAAACTTACGCTGGAGTCCACAATAATTGGTAATATTGTTTCCGTTTTTAGTGTGTCAACGTCTTCATCATTGGAAAGTAGATATAATCTGTTGCCCGAGTTTATCCCGTCATTTGACTTGGGTAGCTTGTGCTTAGGGTCATTACCCCATAATTTCTTACGCTTTTGAGAATTCATAAACGCTAACAAAAATTCTATTTAAATAAAATTTATATTATTTTCTGCGAGCAAAAATTTCACGTTATTTTCAGTTTAGGACAGAGTTGCCAGATGACTTGTTTGAATCTTTCATTTGTCGTTAAAAGCAAAACTATATTTGTTTTAATTGCAATTTTTTATTAAAAATTTTTTTATATTGTTAAACAAATACAAATGAAGTTTTATTATTTTTTATTCTTTTTTTTCGATTTTGTTGTTAATGCTTTTAATGTTTATTACAATAAGCCTTATTTAAATAAAGTTTTGTTTGTTTTGGTTATAAATGAATTATAAAACATTTATTTATATTCATATTTTGTTTTTATATTTATAAAAAAGAATTGACAAAATAATTTAAGTATGACTGTAGATAACAACTTATTCATTTAATTAAATTTATTATATTTATTATTATAATTGTTTGTTCTCAATAAAATTGTTAATGTTAATCTTTGGTATTTTGTTCTTTTAAATAATGCGAGTGCTTTTAGAAAGAAGAAAAAACTTGAAAATTATGAGAAATTTAAAATAATTTTTATTATACTAATGACAAATTAAATATAAATCCAACCTCTACAATGCGAGTACTCGTATATATTCATAAGTAATGCAAATATGAAAAAATTCTATTACATATTTCTTTAACTACTTTCAAGCTTTTTAATGACAATTTTTTCTTATTCATATTTTCGATTTGTTGTGGTGTATATAGACAGACACTGATTAAAAGAAAATTAGTAGAATTGTTTTATTCATATTTTTCGAAAAAGCGTTTTTTTAAATCCGGAGGATAAGTTACATAAATATAATGTTCATTGTGCCCAACTTCATTTTGTATGATTTCATGAGATGAGGAGGAGGCGCGCAACGATTGCTGCGAACCGCTGACATAACGTTGTCTGGGTTCGAGAGGTCGTGGTATGGTATTATAATGTTTGACTCCCCCACCACCGGCCATCGAAGCACTGCTACTAGCGCTGCCAAAGTGTGTGGCCGACAAAGTGCTATCACAATCCATTTGTGCCGAATGATGACTGAGGGCTCCGGTTGAGCCGGAATTTGGTCCATGAGTATTAATGCCACCTGTTACCACAGATGTTGCAATTGGTCTACTTATATAGTCGCGTCGGTCTAAAATGTCCTGTTGGTATGCCAGATTCGTCTGCTGATGACGCAGTGGAGTCTGTCCGCCGCCTATGGGAGGACCGCCACCGCTCATCGTAATCGTGGGCGTACCCGGCAGACGCTGATCTCCTATGTAGCGTCTTGGACTGTGACGATAATCGTATTGCACTGGTTCTGGGTATATATCGTGTTGCATTGCTTGCTGGTGATGATGTAGTTCGGCCTGTTGCTGATGGTGTTGGTGGTGCTGCTGCTGTGCTTGCGCCTGTTGCTGCTGCTGTTGGTAATAGTATGAGGTGTTGGTCTGAGGCTCGACGTTGGTCATACCATGATGTATGCCGGTGGTAGGGTAATCTTGAAAATGATAATGATCTTGGTGCATAGTTTGTTGTTGATGATGCTGTTGCTGATGCTGTTGCAATTGCTGTGGATGATAGTGCTGGTGGGTGGGTATATACAGATGCTGATGATTGGCTGTGGCATTGATTGTCGTCTCTTCGGAGCTGTAACAAATAACTTGGGTTTAATCAACATTTTCTACCGCTAGTCTCAGAAGGAATTGTATTTAAAGTCTACGAGGAAAGGTTGAAATGTTTTAAAATTATAAACACATAAGTAAATTTTATTTTTTTCTGAAATTTAATTTTGATGATGAAAATTTTATACACTTTATAGGCTCTCAAATAAATATTTTGGAAACTCTTCAACCTACCCTCGCAGCAATATCGGAGGTTTTTAAATTACTTACTCAAATAGTATCCAAATGATATAATAACAAAAACAAATGCCGGTAGATAAAACAAAAATTAAAATTAATATTAAACCCCAAGGAAAGGCACGTGGTTCCAAAGGACCATCTTCCCAATAACGTTCACAAGTCAGATACCAGCACACAGCTTTATTCATTTCCTCTAAACAATACAAAAGTTACACACAATGTTAAAGACTAATACATATCATCTTAATGATATACATGCATATGTATACCAACTTACCCTCCATATCCTTGAACTGTTGATCGGTCATTGAGAGTATAAGGCCTCCTATACAACTTCTAACCAAATACTCACATTTGGCTTTAAGTTTGCTCAACTCTTCCGCCTTACAATTGGCTCGTATCTTTTGCATATTTGTTAATTGGGCATTCGAAGTCTTATTGCTGTCATCTGCCGATGTATTAGCATTTGTTTTCGAACTATTTTCATTGTCATCATCATCTTGTGCATCTTCCGGCGTTCGACCTTTGTTGGACCCTTGCGAATCTTCTGCTGACGCCTCTTTTGGTGTATTGGCTTGTTTCGTTGCTGTTTTTGTGGCAGATGGCGCAGAGTGTTTGTGTGCATGAGATTTTGGCGAAGTGGCAGCGGATGACGACGATGAGCTGCTGTGATGTATTTGTGGTGCTGCCGAAGATGTAAGACTTTCGGCTGAAGACTGTGCTTGTGGGAATTTTGAACGCGAGGCACCATTATTGTTGTATACATTTTCATTAGAATTTTGGTGTGAATCTGTAATAGAACACTTAAATATTTTCTTTTGGAAACGAGAGAAAATATTGGATTTACCAGTCTGTTGACATTTAGTTTGGCCAATTTTATCCTGACACAATTGACGATTATGTACTTTGGCTGAACGAGTTGATGCACCAGTTGCGGAAGTTCTGCAAATGTAAAACGATTAATGTATTGTTATATTAAAAAGAACTATAAATATGTCTACCTGATGGGTAATAAACTTAAATATGCTACATTCGCCTTAGCCAGTGCTGAATTTTGACCAAATGAATCGCCCCAAACTTCAATATCTGTTACAATACTTTGATCACCCAGCTTTAAAGATGATGACTCTTCCGATTGAAATACCTCACAGCGCATTATATCGCAATAATCTGCCAAACAAACAGCATCTTCTGCCTGAAATTTTTATCATTTAATCAGCAACTAGAATATTGATCTATTTGGAACAAAAACTTACCTCATTTATAACAGTTTTATGTCTCGTTTCAAAATGTAAATCCAAAAATTTCTCCTGATAGAAACTTTTACCACACAAACGACACGTCCATTGTGTGGGTCTATCACGTTTTTTGGCATCTTGTCGGGGTGCAAAAATATCTCGAAATGGATGTAAAGGACATTCGAGCGGAAGTTTAACCTTGATAATTAGTTTTATTAATTTATGTGCTGTTGAAGTAAATGGTTTTATGTTTATATTATATATTTTGTTACCTGATATTTATCTAATATCGGTGTCCATTTGGATCGAACAATTTTACGTACTAAACGGCTGTTATCTTTGGAGCACAAACGTTTGAAAACATGTGTATGAGGCCATGGTATTAGTAGAAAAAAGTAAATAAGGAAAATCTGCAAGTATAGAGTGATGGATTATTACGTACATATGTATGTATGTATGTAAACGTTTTTAGAATACATTTTACATAGTTAGTTGGCACATGATTTCTTGAGGCCATAATGTCTAGAAAGAGCAGAAAAATATCGATATAATTCCTAAAGAAACACTAATGTTTCAACGAATCAAACTAAATAGAATAGAATAAAGATTCCTAAAGATTGAATTCTAAATATTGAAAACTTTGGACTCGTCATTATTTTGATGAAACAATGAAATAATCCTGACAAAGTCTGTTGTGCCCATCAGAAATGCATACACCAAGCTTATTATTAATCAAAATTCGTAACTGGTTGGTTGGTTTGCGTGGTAGTTCACTACGTGCGAACCCTTAAGTATAGTCGAAGGGACCCCGTTTTAAAAGACCACACCACTCGTCAGATTTAATGTCGTATATAAAATACTGTAGTTAAGATGTGTACAAAAAGTCGTGTCTTGCTAGACCCAACCTGTAGCTGTGAGATATCTCAGTAGGTCATTGAGTTTTGAACCGGCTACCTCACCAAGGTTGTTCAATGTATAGTTTCCCATGAATTTATGTCTCTTGACACTCAGGGCTGGGCATTCGCAGAGAAGGTGGAAAATCGTTTCCTCTTTTTCCCTATCCTTACAACTACGACAATGGTCGTTAAAAGGGAGTCCCAGGCGATTTTCGTGCTTGCCTAACGTTTAGTGTCCCGTTAATACTGCCGGCAACCTTGATATATCCTTCCTATTCCGGGTTATCAATTGCGTAGTACGTTTCTCGTTAAAAGATGGCCACATCAACTTGGCTACCCTACATGTGTCCAAATTACGCCATCTATACTCAGCCTTTGTAAGAAAATGTCTAACGATGATAGTCCCCATTGGAATTGCTACTGAGACCACATCGGAGATATCTAAGGCAGATCCCGTCCTAGCTAGTTCGTCTGCCTGTTCATTGTCGTAGTGGTTCCTATGCGCAGGCACCCAGACCAAGGCAATGTCAGATAAACGACCTAGCCTTGACAGAGAATTCCTACATTGCCTAACTAGTGAAGATGAAATTGTTTAGGCATTAAATGAGAGGAATGCCGCCTGACTGTCGACAAAAATACCTATATTGCCGCGAATATTATGATCATGTAGTGTATTACAAGCTGCCATGATTGCAAAAATGTCCGCCTGGAAAACACTACACTCATTCGGAAGACGATACGAGATGCCTACCCCAGGTTCGTCACAGAAGACCCCAGAACCAACACCGCATCTTATCTTAGAACCGTCTGTGTATATCCTAGTGTCATATTTGTGTACGAGATTACCCCTATTCCACTCACTCCTGGAGAGAATTAAGACCTTGAATACCCTATCAAAATCCGTGTATGGAGTAATATAGTCAGATGGTTGGAGAACGATCGAAAGCAACTGGCCAAAAATCCCCGCGTGGCCATATATTCTCGATCTCCAACAACCGGACGCTTGAAGCCTCGCTGCGCTGCAGGCAGAAGTGGCCATTATGTGAAGGTCAATTGGCATAAGGTGCAATATAGTGTTCAGTGTCTCTGAAGGACTAGTTCTTAGTCCGCCGGTTATGCCAATGCAGGCTGGTCTCTGGACTTTGTATATTTCCTTCTAGTTGCAGTCCACATTACAAGAGATCCGTAAGTAATAATTGGACGTACTATAGCCGTATACATCAATTTAACTATGCTGGGACTACCAAACATCTTACGACAGGTATATTAGGCCACCGTTGCCTTGTTTACCCTGTGTTGAGCATTTAGCTTCCATGACAATTTAGAATTCAATATAATGCCTAGATATTTTGCATTGTTTGAGAGGGGGATTTCGCAGTTTTTCAACATTGGAAGTCTGAAGCTTGGAATATTGCTCTGCGTCGTGAAATTCGTAACTAAAACGGTATAAAATCTATCAAAAACAATTATCACAGAATCTCCCTCTATATGAAAAAAACCTAGGACACGAGATTTGTTCATTAATTTTACACTTGACTAAACATCGTTTTCCTTTTCCTATTAAATACTGTTACAGCTAATCATAAATTGCCACCATAAAATGGGCAACGGAAATGTTTATAAAAATGTCTGAAAGGTCTTATTCTAACATACCGGAAATGTCTACAAAACCAATCAGCAACCTTTACCAAATTGACACGAAACGCAAATCAACAAGCGAGAGAGTGTAATTGTTGCAGAGTTTTTACTACTTTTTGTAAGTTGTTTTTTTTTTTTTTGCCAAAATGCATGCCAAATGCGACCATACGACGAATTATGCAAATTTCAACATGTAAAAGGAAATCCCACTAAAAACAAACAACAAATATTAAAAAAGGCAAACAAATAGAATGACTTAGAAACGGCTAGTCATGAATTCATCAACAACAGAAAAAGTACAACTGTTAGAAGGAAAAAATGTGTCAAATGGTAATTAGACGACACGCTAACACAAATAGCTAAGCACTCAAGTAACATACTTTTTACAATAATGTACAACAAACCCCTTTAAACTTTAGCTATAAATTAAAGTATTATTAAATAGCTTTCTTTTCAAATAGAACAATGAAAATGTAGCCATATTGGCTACAAGTTTACCATTCGCATGTTTGATTTCTATACATACATTCATATGTATGTTTGTTCATATGCATGTATTAGTTTAGTTTGTTTTTTATTGTGGCAAGTGAGTGAGTGATTGCACTCTTCCTTTGAAAGAATTGTATTAGTGGCAACACCAACGTATGCAGGCGAAATTGGCCTTAAAACGCGCAAAGACATTTCCGTTTTATTTATTTTTAAGCGCCAACAGCCGCATACTGAGACCTAACGGCAAATGTACAACTATGTACAAACGGCTATTAGCACATGCACCGTTATTTTTAGGTCATTTGTGTGAGAATAACCAAAACAACAATAACAACAACTACAACCACGCGTAAGGCAAGAGTGTACGGAGAAATAAATGGTATAAGAAGGACAAAAGAAACAGACAAACAAACAAATGGCAAAAAATGAGAACACTCACTCACATATGTATGACAACTTACAAAAAAAAAAATCGATAACATGCTTTGACAGGACTTGGTAGGGGAAAAACGAAACCAACAAAAAAATTATTGTACGAAAAGGGAAAGAGTAGGAAAAAACTGTATATACATATATATTTGTATATGTATGCATGTAAATATGTATGTAAATTTGAAAAAATTTTCATACATTTTCATGAAATTATAATTAATTTAGTTGTTATTACTTTATTACACACATTTTGTAACATTTACATAAAACTCACCTCTAAATTAACAATTTTGGAACCCATACATAATAATTATTTGTATAAAATTATACTTTGTATTAATTTTCTATTTTAATCTTAATTGTTTTACTTCAAACTTTTCTTGTAATTTCGTTTTAAACTTATGAAATAACAACTTTTTCACTATATTTTTATTGCTTTTTTGTGTGTGGATCTTATTAATAATTCTAAAAATAAAAATTATTACTTATGAAATAATGTACGTCTACACCTGTGAAAATATCTTAACTGTCTAAGAAAATTTTTTCAGAGTTTTTTTTTCTCCTTTTCTTTTTTGGTATTCTCTGAGTAAAGTTTTGGAGTAAACAGGAAATCAAAATACTTCCATATAAGTATGCTTTAATAATTTTCAATTGGCATGCTCTCTTTTTGTGGGTTTATTGCGTATGTAGTTTGCGTATGTAGTTGTTACTTGATAACAGCCGGTAGTTGAAGCGTTGCCATATTGTTGGCAACATTATTGAAAATTGTAGTTAGCAGAGATGTCAAAAATTAAAAAGGGTTTCTTGCATATTTTTTAATTATAATTTTTTTTTGCACACACATATTAGCTACAGTATGTTGTACAAGACATTAAATCTGACGAGTGGTGTGGTCTTTTAAAACGGGGTCCCTTCGACTCTATTTAAGTGTTCGCACGTAGTGAACTACCACGTAAACCAACCAACAAACCAAGGATAGGAAAAAAGTAAATAATAGATAGATTATCAATTAAAAAATCTTTTTTTAAATCTTCTGTAAACTAAAAAATCAACCTTGCATGTCCATAGCTGCCAGATTTGACGATTTGTCGTCATTTTCACGTTTTTCCCCAAAAACAGCAACGTTTGAATTTAACGATTTTTTCATTGAAAGTGACGATTCTGAATATTAAAATTTTCTTAATCGACATTCATGATATTGTAAATTATTTTCACCACATACCAAAAAAAAGAACGACAGGACTTTTTTTCTTTTTTAGCTACTTTAGCAACTATGTATGTACTCCGTAAAACTGTAAAAAATAGTATTGCCTACTTTTAGGATGACAAATTTTCAATGACCTTGAAAATTTTTAAATAACGGTATTTGTGGTGAATTTCTAAAAAACTCACCACGATTTTTATACTCACCACGCTTTTATACTGGGCTTGTTTTGTTTGTTTGCGAACTTACAAAAATACGGGAATTTTATGAAGAAAATTTTGTCATCTCTAAAAAAGGTGCGTTCATTCATTAAGTAGCTGTTATCTTAATTTTTGTTGTTTCTGACAACAGTGTTGCTTACATTTTTGCATGCTGACAAGGCGAATGGAATGAAAGAATAATGACGATTTTTAAATTCGAAATTGACTTTTTTTATTTTTTATCGGAATTTTGACGATTTTTTCCAAAATTGATCTGGCAGTCCTGGTAATGTGTAACTGCCATGACAGCTGTTTCGTCGTGGCAAGCTAACACTCTCCATTGAATACTTGCATTAAGAGGCAGCATTTTTAAAACCAATCAGCGCAGACCACGAAATTGTCATAATTTTTGCTAACGGATACCGTGTAATAAATTTCTTGCAAGCAAAACATTAATAAATTATGAATTTTTAAAAGAAAAACAGTATAAATTATTAATTTACATATAGTCAACAATTCCTAACAAATAGAAGTAAACAAACATATAAAAACAATGAGAATATTAGCCGTAGTTTTACTAATACAGATTGCTGTATGTCTACTGGATACGGCTTTGGCCGGAAGGGATTTTTATAAAACTCTAAATGTTCGCAAATCTGCCACAACAAATGAAATAAAAAAAGCATACAGAAAATTAGCGAAGGAACTGCATCCGGACAAGAATAAAGATGATCCTGATGCGTCGACAAAATTTCAAGATTTGGGTGCCGCCTACGAAGTGCTGTCCGATGCGGATAAACGTAAGACTTACGACAGATGCGGTGAAGAGTGTTTAAAAAAAGAGGGCATGATGGATCATGGTGGTGATCCTTTTGCCAGTTTCTTTGGTGATTTTGGTTTTCATTTCGGTAATGGCGATCCACATCATCATGCCACTCCCAAAGGAGCGAATATTGTTATGAATATGTTTGTAACATTGGAGGAATTATATTCCGGCAATTTTGTTGAGATAGTGAGAAATAAGCCAGTACTAAAACCTGCTGCCGGTACAAGAAAGTGTAATTGTCGCCAAGAGATGGTGACACGCAATTTGGGTCCCGGTCGTTTCCAAATGATACAACAAACTGTCTGTGATGAATGTCCCAATGTTAAGCTGGTGAATGAAGAACGCACTTTGGAAATAGAAGTTGAACCTGGTATGCTCGATCTCCAGGAGACGACATTTGTGGGCGAGGGTGAACCCCATATGGATGGTGAACCGGGTGATTTAATCATCAATGTCTTACAAATGCCCCATGAACGTTTTCAACGTAAGGGCGATGATTTGTACACTAATGTTACCATTAGTTTGCAGGTGAGTTTTCTTTTGATTTTCAAAAAATCCTATTTCTTTCTCACAAATACATAATGGATTTTCTAGAAAAGTGGGCGTATTTTGTAAAATCAATTATTACTATCATCTTCTAATTTTGTGGACCTTTTATTTAGATTAAGATTCACAATCGAACATAGTAATGCATTTAATCAGAAACCATATTCGAAACTAAAAATGTTTCAATATCTAACATAACAATTCGAAGATTTCAAATCTTTAGCATACGCAAACCTTAATATGCCCTAAAATAATAAAAACCGACATTATGTTATCGCTCATGGTATAAAAATTATATCATATTTTTGCTTATATGGATCGATTTGATATATTTTATAGATATTTTCTAACAGATCTGAGTCTTTAAAAAACATTCTCATTTTTATTAATTCATTCTTTTGTCCCTATTACAGGATGCTTTGGTAGGCTTTACTATGGATATTGTACATTTAGACGGTCATAAAGTAGCAATAGCTAGAGAGAAGATAACCTGGCCTGGGGCACGTATCCGTAAGAAGGGCGAGGGTATGCCAAATTATGAAAATAACAATCTACATGGCAATTTGTATATAACATTTGATGTAGAATTTCCTAAAAAAGACTTGGAAGATACAGAAAAAGAAGGTAAAATCTAAATAATTAAAAAAAACATAAAATATTTAAGAAAATCGAAAATAATTTGTGTGTATTTCAATTTCATTTTTACAGATTTGAAGAAAATCTTTAATCAAGCTTCAATTAATCGTGCTTACAATGGTCTGTAAGAAGGCTCGGAAAATATGGACCCTTAAAAGCTGTAGACTTACTACAAAACACTTTAGTTATTTAATTTAGTTTGATTTATTTTTTAATAAAAACTGTGAATATTAAATTTTTTCCATTTGATATATATTTTTTGTGAATGTAGTTTACTAAAAGAAAATCAATCCCAAAATTGTGAATTTAACACTTAATAAAACTTTATAAGTTTTTTTTTAATAATTTATTTAAATAGAAAACCAAACCCATTCTTAATAAAGAAAATACAACATGATTTAAAAAGAGGATAACAAGAGTTGAGTCAGTGTATTGCTAATAATAATCAGGGGTGTCAGAAACCAATATTGTCAGAATTGGTTTTAAAACCGACAAGAAAAAATGCTTTGTTGTCATAGAAACCAATGTTATTGGTTTTATGTTCGAACTAGAATTAATGTCGGTTTTAGGTGTCACAGAAACCAATGTTATCGGGTTTTTATTGGAAATAAACCAAGCAGCTAACAGCTGTTAGTTTTCATTTTTACGCGCTTTTTTTTATTTTTTTGCAGCGGTATATTTTTTTTAGAAATGAAAGTAAATTAATTTAATATTTGCTTTATAAAAAGAAACATTTTTGCATTGACCTTTTTATTTTCTAGGGGAAAACATAAAAACAATACACAAAATAAAATATTCATGGAAAAATATACTAATTTAGATACACGAAGCGCGACAAACCAACAGTAAATGTCCTGTGGGAAGAATAAAATTAAAAATTTATTTAAAAATTATTCAAAAATAAAATTAATTCAGTTTAATAAAAAAAAATATTATGTAGGTATAACAACAAACTAAAAATTAATTCATTTTTATGTAAAAATATATGTTTCAAAAATTTTTATTTGTTGTGGGTTAAGATAATAAACATATGCCTGCATTTTGTTAGTGTTAATGCCATATCATTAAAGGTGTCTACTGACTATCCTATTTAGTCGTACGATATGTCAAAAAAACCGTGTGTTCATCAGCGCTGTCAACTTTGAAATTTCAAAACGCACCAAAATGGAGAAAAAAGCGCACCATTTGCATTACAATTCACATATCAACAAACCACAAAATTACACGGTTTAGTTAAAATATTAAAAAAATCATTTGATTATTCGATTATTTTAATTTTCCTTCGGTTAATTGCAATTAATAATCGCTCGGTTTTAATTAATCATATGATTCATTAATTGATTAAAGAATTTTTTCCCCCATCACTAGTCACACGATACTTTAGAAGTTACCTTTGAATCAGTAGTAAATACTACAATTGTATAATGTAGTAGTAGATTCTTATCGTACAAAAGTTTTCACAGCAACCAGCTATTTCTAATAATTCAAACAGCTGTTCGATTAAATACTTTGTTGTTCTCGTAGTTAATGAAATCATTTAACATTGTTCTTTCCACAAAGTATACTTTGTGCTTTCGGTGGCGAGTGTCGCAGTTGTTTTTAATTATATATTAATTTAAACAAAAACAGGTTAAACATTATCGTATAAGTGCAAAGCAAACAAAGTGAAAGATATATATATTAAAACAAAAAATAATCAAGTTTCTACTGCCAATATACACCATTGAACCTGTTGTGTCTTAAATATTAAACAAATAAAGTGCCTGTTTTTAGTTATATTAAAAGATAAAACAAATTGCTAAAAGATAAAACCTACTTAAAACACTTTTTGCTCTGTTCCTAATTTTTGTCAAGGTTTTCCAGTTTGTCATTGGCTTATTTAGCAATGAATGATATTACCGAATGAAATACACTGTAAGTAACGAACTTGACTTTACCTCTTTGTTGTAGTTTAAAGGCTACAAACATAAAATGCGAGTATTTGAATTACTTGTTTGTTTATATAGTCATTAACTTGTAAAGTTATTAAATGTAAATAAACATTTTAAAAAGTACTCTGGTCATTAATATATCAGTTCATAGTTTCGCACTCTTTATCTAATTGAGCAAAATTAAATTGTTGAATGAGTATTAGGGTTTTCAATCAGTTAATTTCTAAGTTTGAATAATTTTTGTAGATAAACCTACAAAAATGAATGAATATTTAAAGTTTTTGATTTTAAAATACATATTTTATTCAAAAATAGGTACAGAACTTAATAGCATACCTATTATCTGTAAAAAAATTGTTAAAATCTAAGCTACTGTCACGGTCTTGATTTAAGCCTAAATAAATAAATGTAACGTAATATAAACTTATTTTTTTTATTATATTACCAACTAAAATGCGTTTTAATAAAAAAGCGATTATAACTCAGCCATGTTTAAACTAATTGAGCAGTTTTTGACAAAAGTCTAGAACTTGTATCTGAAAAGTGTGTAACAAAAAAATATAATAATATCTTAATCACTAATAAGAGTCTATTTCAGAAACACAATCGGAAAGTAAAAATTTTTTGTATGAAAAACATTCTAAAATAATTTAAAAACATAGTGCTATTCATACAAAAATCTTAAAGTTGCTTTATCATCAGGTACTAAATCTATTTTACTAATATATATTTAAAAGTAAAAGTGTATAGGTATCTGATGTAAAAATACAATTATTTTTTCACAAAGTTAATTTTAAGTTGGCATAGATTTTTAAAATAAGCCAATTAGTGTCTGCTAATTTTACACTATTTTGCAAAATTTTAATACATTGTATACATATTTTATTGTTACGAAATTATATTTTAATTTAAATTTAACGGCTTGTAACTGCTGGTATCAACATTAAGATTTAACGGCTGTGTTTGAACATTATATAAATTAACTTTTGATTGTATCCACTAGATGCCACCGGAAATTTCTAGAATATGACCAAAGTGTATAAATAGAACAACCAGGGCCACTCAAAGTGAGTTTATTGTTAAGCTAGATTTACACGATTGAAATTTTCTTCGAATTGCTCTTCAAAATGCTTCAAACTCGTGTAAACAGCCAAATTTCTAAAAATTTATTTATTTAATAACTATTAATAACTATTTCTAAAAATTTATTTATTTAATAACTATTAATAACTATTAAATAAAGAAATTTTGAAGAATTTTTGCTGTTTAGTCATCGTTGAGTGAACATCAAAGCGTTTTCAAACTATAATTTAAATGTGTAGTAGTGTAAAAGAGTAGTAAAATACAGAGTATTTAATTCAATTGTTTTGTTTACATTTGAATAAATAATGACTTGTTGTAATTTTAAACTACTTGCTGCTTTTATTAATCCGGTTTATTTAAAATAAATAAACCACCGTTTTTAAAACGTAAAAACATAATATAAATGATTACGCTCTACTAGTTATTCCTGAACTGCACAAATCCTTTAGAGATTTATTTCAAAACTAAAGCCTACATATCTCAAAAATACAAGTATAACAGTCTTAATATGCAGCAAAATGATTCATTTGCCTAATAACATCATCAGCACTCTCTAGCATGTAATTATTGATAATAACTTTTTTATACTTACACATACAATATTTTTTTAAAACACTGCTTTGTTTTTCTTAACTTTAAACCTTTAAACACGAACCCTTAATCTGCTCCAACTATTTACAGTAATTCAACATCGTTATCAAGCGTATGAAATGAATATTTTTTCAAGTAACTAAACAAAACAATAAATGGATAATTGCATGTAGTCTGTTGATACACATACGATGTGAGTATGTAGAATAATTGTTTTTAAAACGCAAATATTTTCCTTTGATAAAAAAAAATAAATTGAAGAAAAAAACTCTTGGTCAGAGAAACCTTATATTAGAAAATAAATTAAAGTAAATTGTATTAAACTGTACGTTAGTTTATTTGTCGAAATGAAATTGGTATTTATTGATTTTTTAAGCAAATCGCTTGGTCAATTTAGACCATTATCAAAATCGTATAGCTTGTGCAATTTAAAGCATTATCAAAATTGTATTGTAGTGTTATCTGTTTGTTTAATTTCTTAATTGCTTCCAACTAGCATTTTCAAAATGAAACACTCTTTCTAAATAATTTATTTGAAATATTAACTAGTATTTAAAAAAGATTTATGAATTTTCAACAGAATACTGATTTTTAAATACAGTGCAAGCTCGGTATTCGCGACTACCCATTATCGCGACGGCCCGGTTATCGCGACGGCTTGATTTTTTAAACTGCAGGTTCTATAATTGCGACAATTTACGAAAAACGGGTTCTATTTTCGCGACTTTTATCTGTTTTTTTTTTTTATTTGATTACAATGTCTATTAACCATTTTGGATGATTTTGCTCGTGAATTTTGTCAGTTTATTCGTGTCATTTGTTGTTTAAATACATTTCTTATTATCGAAAAAGTTCAACATATTTTAAAGCCAACGATTTCTCAAAATTTAGATATTTTAAAAAGATTCCATAAATTCAATTTGCATGAATTACAAGTTGCATAAATCTTCGGTTTACCCCTATCGTGAACAAAAATTCCACGTGAAATTTGTTCACTTTTATTTTTTTAACATTGAATTTAAATAGGAAAATGTGAAAAGTGAACGAATTTCATGTGGAATTTTTATTCACGATAGGGGTGATTAAAATAAAAACGAAATCGTATCTATCTCTAATTATTTTCACACAAATATTCTAATCAAATATTTGTTTCAGTTATATTTAAACTTTCCTTTATTGCAAAAAAAAAAACAACAAAGAAACTTTTCGTTTAAAATTCCGTTATTGAAATAATTCAATATATCTTTAAAACACCGTTATATTTACAGTAAACAATCTTTTTTTAAAATAATAAAAATAAAAAATTAATAATACAAGAGCAAAAACTCAACAATTTCTGCATTATACTTGTTGTTATACCGTTATATAGAATCTACGAAATGGAAAAAAATTAAAAAACTTTAGATGACCATCGCTCAAATGATACGATTGCATCTATTAGAATGCATGTATAACGTAAACAGAATAAAAGACGACTAATTTTTAATATAAGATGCTTTAAGACGCAACTTTGAACTTAGCTGCAGCTGAAAATTATCCTTTTCCGCATAGGATTGGTTCAATATACAGATATAAACTTTTGGGCAAAACTAAAATTTTCATATAAATTTTGAAACTTATATGTAAAAATGTCGTAGGTATTGACAAAACATTTATATAGAAATTACCTACAACATTTGTACAACTATTGTAAATTCAGACGACTTAAGACTCCTACTCCACTACAACATCATCTGTTAATTGAACAAATGTTCTTTTTTAATATTTAATTAAATAAATGGGAAAATGGTTGCTTTAAAAGCTTAAAAACATTCATTGTTCTTGTTTAAGATGGATTTAATTCCTAAACGCCATTTTTATTCTAAGATAAAATTAAGCTAAATATAATAAGATAAGATAAGTATACTACATATCAATAATTTGTTTACTATATAAATTCATGATGAATAGCAGTAAACGTAAAAAAACAACAACGTTTATAAGTACTGGGAAGAAGTATAGATATGAAGAACCAACTACATCAAATTCCAACAGATTTTCTGAGCTAGATGTTAAAGACGACAGCCAAACAAAAGATGAAAATTCCCAATATTTATACCTTGTGTTGATGATATAAGTAAAATGATTGAATGTTTTGAAAACATTATCCCCCAACAGAGTTTAATTATAAATCTTTATGTGATGGTCAAATAAAACTTCTAGTTAAAATAATAGAATCTTATAAAAAAATTGTCAAATATTTAGAAAGTAATAATAAATGCTTTCATACTTATCAAATTAATAACGAACGGTCTATAGGGTAGTACTTAAAGGACTACATCATACAACTTCGGTCTAATATTAAAGCTGATCTGCTATCATTGGGTCATAAAGTCAGATGCATTACCAATGTTAAAAGCCAAATATCCAAACAACCGACCTCGATCCATCACCAGATAATAAAAAAATTTATGATGTGAAATACATTAATAATGCTGTCGTTAAAATAGAGACCCAACGTAAATCGAACGATATTGTACAATGCCACCGTTGCCAACAATATGGTCATACAAAAGCCTATTGCAAAAAACCATTTGTTTGTGTTAAATGCGGAATGGATCATCCTACCGCCGAATGTACAAAGTCAAAAGATGTTCCGCCAAAATGCGTTCATTGCCTTCAAAATCATAGGGCAAATTAAAAAGGACGTCAAGTTTACAAATCATTAAGACAAAAACTAGTTTCAAATTATCGTGTAAACCGTCGGCAATTTGCTATGAATTCTAATGAATTTTATCATGCTAGACATCCACAAAGTACAAATAATAATGGTTATCCCAACGGAGCATCATACTCAGAAATATTTAAACAAAATAAAGAAACTGAAACGTCGGCATTGAAAAACATTGAAAATATGTTTAGTCAACTGATGAATATGTTAACATTACTAATAAGCAAGCTATGCAAATAAACCTTAGGGTAGTTGTATGGTATTGGAAATGCCAATGGTATTTCGCGAAAATCTAACGAAATTGATTTTTTTTTGGAAACTAAACATATTGATATATTTCTTATTTCTGAAACTCACTTAAACGAAAAATCATATTTTAAAATAATCGGCTATGACTTAATTACAGCAAATCATCCAGATGACAGCGTAATCACTTGTTTTAGCACAAATGAGTTTGACGTTGTTTACGCTTACAAGAGTTTTGCAAGATCAAACAGCATCAAATAAATTAAAATTAAATATTTGTTGTGCTTTGGCCTAAATAAGAAAACGTTTTTTTTTAATAAATAAACGAGTTCTAATATATGTTATTTAGTGGTTACGTCATTTTTGGCAAATATTTGCCAAATGTAATATTTCGATATTAAGATGTCATTATTAAGTAAGGCGATCGGCCAATTTTTACTTTCCACAGAGCATTGTTTGTGTGAATGTTAAATAATAATGATGCTTTGTTTAAAAATTATATTCGTTATATATGTAGGTTCCTTGTTAAATTACTGTTTATTTTAAAACTTATTTTTTTGTATTACTATCAAAAACTCATTTTTTGTGCCCTGCTTATTTACAAGATCCACAACCATGTAAGGGTAGTTTACTATGATAAATAAATTTCATTAGTGTTTTTATCTATGAAATTACTGTCAAACCAAAGTATTGTTTGTAAATATTATAATAAATCAGAAATAGAGAACTATTTTGTTAGAAGAACCTTGTAGGAAAATTTTATGGCAATGATTTAGCTATCTTTGTTTGTTCTTTTACTTCTATATTATTAAAGAATATTATTGATATAATGACAGCCTACACACTCTACACAAATGTATTTAATAATACTTTTGTTTACATATTTTTTATTATATAATATACATACATATGTATGCATGTATAAATATACATACATATAAAAAACACACATATATTCTAGATTCTATAATTAAAAATTTATTGTGTAAAACACCAATAACTCGCTTTGCGTCGTTTCGTTTTGCGTTTTTTTTTCAAAGTTGCGTCGCTGCTTAATTCGTACAAGTTTTCACTGTGCGTCGTTAGATTTTCAAGGTTGCGTTGTTTTGGGTTCGAGGTTGCGTTGTTTTTTTGGAGAGTTTTGCAAAATCTGCAACATCATTAGATGCTAAAACGATGACCAGTACTAGAAGTGCTTTGATGATCGAAATGGAGTCCTTGTGTTCTATTTGGATTGAATACCATTAAGTAAAATGGTATTTCAGACCAGAGCAAAAAGTTTATTTGATGTCATAAAAAGTAAAGCATTTGCCAAAAATAATGCTAGTAGTACACGCAGAGAAAAAACATGATTGTGGTAAACATAATCTAAGAGCAACATATTATGATAAGATTTCTGATTGTAGTCAAAGCATATTGTGATGAATATAAGTGCCAAAAAATATCATATTCTGATCAATTATCATCGGTTAAAGTAATCATAATATAATCTAAAATAATCACATTATGATATATAACAATCATATTATAATCTAAAGTTATCATATTATGAACCTAAAACCTATCTTCAATCTCTACATGCTTTGCTATAGAAAATCTTAATTCACTTTGCGTAGTTTCAATTTGCGTCGTGTTTTTTTGGAACGTAACCACGACACAAAGTGAGTTATTGGTGTAATTACTTGTTATCGTTACAAATATATACATATGTATTTACTTTGTGAGAAATTGTAACCAAAAATGTATTCAGCAGAGCTTTATAAAATTTTTTGAACTTCAATAACACAAACAGAAACAAATGTATACGATATTATTGAAAGTACGAGTAATAGAAAAACGTCATTTATTACATACATACTGTGATTATCTGGTATCTGTTATCAAATGTAGAAATTGTTTAATAAAGTACTTAAAATTAGTACATTTTAGTTTGTATATAAATATTAATGAAGCTATAGTTACATAGAGTTGATCATCTACGTAGTAATACTGATAAATGTAATATTTACTGATAATAAATAAATAAATAAAAAAAAAAAAAAAAATAAATAAGAAAAAGTTCAACATATTAAAATTTAGTTAGTGTCGCAATTTTCAGTTCTCAAGAATGTTGAAATTAATTTTAAATTAATTTTAAATCTAAATTTAATTTTAATGTGTTTTTTGAATTATTTTTATATTGGAATTGAAAAAGATCAAATACGAGGTCTGATCAAAAAATAACCGTTATTTTAAATTTTTTCAAAAAGTATTGATTTAATCATCAATAACTAAATTGTCCCCTTTAAAGTAATCCCCCTAAGCTTTAATACACTTATGCCAGTGTTTTTTCCAATTCTCGAAATACTTCTAATTTATTACCCACAACTGTTTCCAAATAGTTAAATATAAAATATTTCATTAGAGGCCTAGTCTCAGTCTTAATCTAATCTCTGTCAAAAACTAGTAAAATGATTGAACATACATTAAGTACTTACATTTATAAAATTTTAGTTAATAAAAAACAAGTAAGAAAGTATAGTCGGTCAAGCCCGACCATATAATACCCTACACCCAGTATATCAATAAAACAATTTTTCAGTTTTTTTTTTAAATTAGGTGTCATCCAATTTGTACATAAGAAACTCATTTTTGTTAAATTTTATTCGGATAACAACATTTTTAAGAGATTTATGGTCCTTAAAGTGATTTTCGGAAGTGGGCCTTATATGGTAAACCCCAATTTCGGGAGGACATTTGTATGGGGGCCAGGTGAAATAATGGACCGATTTCCACCAGTTTCAATTCCATTCATCCTTGGGCCAAAAAAATATCACGTACCAAATTTTATCGCAATATCTTCAATATTGTGCCAATATTTCTTGGCGTTACAAACATCAGCACAAATCCAATATACCCTTCCCACTATGGTGGTGCAGGGTATAACTAATCTTTAAACAATATATACACCAGATATTGAAAAACTAATAAAACAATAAAAATCAGTTTTTTTTCTTTAAATATCTTTTAGGTTTAAAAAAACTGGAATAAAAAGTCTTAAATTACATTGCTAGCAAACATTTTTTAGAGATAAAAATAATTATTTCAAATTTAATAGCATATTTTAAAAAATATCGATTATTTATACATTGTATTCAAAATCGAATTTCCCAAGAAAATTCTATCAAAACTTAAATGGTTTATAAATCGGTAATGAGTGATCACTTTATTTTGGATCCAAAATCTATTTAAATATTTTATTTCTTGACGTATTTTTTTATAAAAACGATTAAATTCATATTTACAAAGATATTGAGGATTTAAGAAAATTTGACTGTTTTTAGACAAAAAAACGGATCATCCAAAATATAAGTGATCACAGATTGTGTCGTTTTTCCCATTTAAACCCATATTTATAAAGATATTGAGGATTTAAGAAATTTTGACTTTTTTATATACGAAATCGATCTTCACTCAGAAATGTGAGTGATCACAGATTTATAACATTTTTAAAGCATTTAAGATTTTTTTATATAAAAATCGATTTTCGGTCAGAAATATTAGTGATCACAGATTGAGGCCATTTTCTCATTTAAACGCATATTCACAGAGATATTAGGGATTTAAGATTTTTGCATTATCGATTTTCAGTCAGAAATGTCAGTCATCACAGTCATCTTTGAAAAAATTTTTATTCCACATATTTATTTATGTAGCTGCTTATTTTATTTGAACAAAATTTGTTTTACAAAATTCAATTTGGCCTCAGCGCCAAGAAGGCATAATTGAGGCAAGTTGACAAATTAGTTAATAACTGTACAAATAAAAATAAAAGTTTTTTTAAGAAAAAAAGAAAAATTAGTTTACAATACATATAACAATTTCATAAAAACTTAAGACATTAAATCAAAAGCGTTTCAATTGTATTAAATAAGTGTTCTTTACAAGAGGATTTAAAAATGGAAATTCGATCAATTAGTTTTAAAGCTGGTGGCAAGTTATTAAATTTGATTCCACCAATATAATCAATCAATACAGTAAATCAATCTTGTTTTTCCATTTATCCGAAACTGAATACTCAGGTCGGTCTCTAATATTTATATAAATAAATTAAATTCTACTGGTTTTAAAGAATGTTCTTAATCTATATTACTCTAACTGAGTTTATTAATGTTTTTGTCATTGTTTGCTGGTGGTTGTTTTTTGTACTGAATTGTTAATATTAATCTAATCTTATATGTACCTAAATATTTTAAAAAGGACCATCAATTGTACTCATTATATAAAATATTTATAAGTCTATAAAAAAGCACAATAAATCGATAATAATAATTATGATTAGCATACAACTACCGTAAATAAACCGCATTGAATATTTTTTAACGATTGAATTATACTCAATCAGGTATGTGATGGAAAACGATAACGAATGAGTTTTAGAAGTTAATTTTTTCATAATATTTCTGTATTAAAATAGTTTTATCCCACAAAATATGAAGATAATTTGCTATTAAAGAGAATCTTAAAACAAAAATTTTAAAAATTTAATTAGAAATACTTTAAAATGGACTTTTAAAAACTCACTCGTTATCCTTATCATTTTCCATCGCATACCTGAATAACTGGTTCAGTGACTGCAGTTTGTTTCTAAACATGGCTTCAGAGAAAGAGGTTTTATATGAAGTCCTATTTTGAGGTGCTTGACCAGTCGCAGCTCAGTGTATTAGATAAAGTATTTTGCTAATAATTTTTTGTAATTTTTTGCTAATGATAAACTTATATTGAGTTAGTTAAAATATCTTTCAAAGAACCTCAAAACCTCTGTTTACTTCTACGTCTGAAGGGATACAAATGTAATTCGGCATAAAGTACTAAAATTAATTTGCTAGTTACTTATTTTAGTAACCTTTATTGTATTTGCCAAATTGCAACCACTTGAACATTAATTTTTCGATGGCAAGAATACATATTTAAATTATATAATCTATAATATGTATGTATATAATCTACAGCTCTTTGTTTTTTTTTTTTGTGATATTATTATAAGATTAGAAACAATTAGAAATCGATTGATTAAGACCACAGGTGTTTATCGTTTTTGTTATTGTCTCTTATATCTTGTTCGTTCATTCACTTTTTGAGCAAGTGGTTAATTTATTTTATATGAACCCTGGTCTGCTAAATAATTCTAGTTGAATTTAGTTTTTCTACTTAAATGGTTGTAGCTATTTTATTTATTTTTGTTTGTTGTGTGAAATTGTCATATTTTATTTCCTTGGCATTGCAATAAATTTATGTGTTAATAAATTCTGCAGGTATTTAAATATGTATACATATGTTTAAGTGTATTTAAGAATTCAAATATATTTGAAATAAAAGAAAGTGAACAGTCAAAGTAAATACATAAATTAAAAACAGCAAAGTATTTAAAATATATTAAAATTTGTTAAAAGAAACATAAATATTTCCAATAATCTAAAACTTTGTTTAAAGGTTGTGTACAAACCGGTTTTTAGCAATTTTTTTATATTAAACTAGCTAAACCGGGTGTGCTTCACTACCCCTCGTTATAAAATAAAATAAAACGTATTTATATATTTACAAACATTTATTTATTTAGTTTAGTTTGTCCATCAGGAGCATACACATATACACGGGATATTAACCTTGAGCTTTGTTAACAGTAAT
The DNA here is from genome assembly GCA_916048285.2 of Bellardia pandia. Lineage (NCBI taxonomy): Eukaryota > Metazoa > Arthropoda > Insecta > Diptera > Calliphoridae > Bellardia > Bellardia pandia. The sequence continues at coordinate 12,749,127 of OU696530.1, read as the reverse complement.
CGCAAACGCTAACCGAACTGGAAAAAATTGTTTAAAATCGAATGGTAAATCTGTTGGTAGCATTGGAATGCGTAGCAAAAGTACATCTGTACCTTTATATTTTCCTGTTATAATGGTCGCTTCTACTAAATTATTTCTCAGTTTTTTTTACTGCAAGTCGAGTGCCATTACAAAGCCGTGGTTATCGATATTACGCAGTAAAATAATTGGCACTCCAATTTTAAGTTGTAGCACATGTGGTGGAAAGCCTGGCAAATCGAGTGAATTTAAGAACTCAACAGTATAATTAACGGCCTTACGGGTTGCTTGATTGATTTGACGCATTTCAAAGTTATATCCATCTTCTCTGATAGGAGGATTACTTTTGCGCCACCTTGTATTTACCAGAAATATACATATTTAAGAATTTTGAAAGTTTTACATGAAAACTGGACTTTAAGTCACAGCTTGAGGCCCTTTTCTCATTTAAAGACATATTTACAAAGATTGATTTAAAAATTTTGATTTTTTTTTTTTACATGTAAAACATTGATTTTGAGTTAGAAATATTTAAACGCATATTTAAAAAGATATTATAGATTTAAGAATTTTGACTTGTTTTTACATGAACAATTGATTTAATTTAGAACGAATTATGAAAATTTAATAATTTGATTTTTTTATAAAAAAAAAAATTGATTTTGAGATACAAATATGAGCGATCACTGATTGAAGCCCTTTTCTCATTTAAACACATATTAATAAAGATATTAAGGATTTAAGAATTTTGATTTAATTTAATACTGTGCTTCCCGCCTGTTCTTTAAACCGAATCTGAGTTAAGTTTTCGTGTTAAAATCAAATTCACACAATTTAAATTTTGATTGAAATGATGTTGATTTGAGTACCCAAATTTTAATATTAGGAGACCTTAGGGAAATTCTAATATTTTAACTGGGCTTGTAAAACTGTTTATTTAAATTGTTTAACTTTCAATTTAAATTTATTACTAATTAGCTACTGTACAGTAAAAAATCCAAAAAATTTAGCAAACTCAAATTGATATCTATTTACGAGTATACTAAAATTTAAACAAAACAGAAACACGTCCACTTGAAATACATAATAATAAATTATCAAGTTTTGTTACCACCAATACCTAAATGATATGTTAATTGTGTATATATGTATATGTATACTTCGTCAATATTTGCAATCTTTGTATGTCGATTAAATAAACAAAGCTTATCGAATTATAAGTATTTGACTTTATATGCATATTTAATAATTGTTATATTTATGTATTTATTTGCTTATATTGGGGGGACGGGGGTGTAAATAATCTAATCTATAGCCAATAGTCTATTGCTTTTTACAAAATAATTAAATTTCTATTTGGGTTTCTTTTTAAATTTCTATTTGGGTTTCTTTGTTCAATTTTATTTGTTTTTAGCTGTAAACTGTAGGTACTGCCGCAGGTCAAAAATAATTGGAACTTCAGTCAATAAATATCGAGGGCCTGCTTTTATAATTGTTGTGTACTTGCAAATACATAATTCCATCTTGTTAATTTCAAACTGTTTTTGTAATCAATATTTATAGAATTAAATTAATAAAAACAAGTAAGAGTGCTATATTCGGCTATGCCGAATCTTTTATACCCTTCACCTTTGTTGTGGATGCATAATTATATTATATACAAAGTCTGAAATTTTTCTCATTTTTATTAAAAGCTAAGTGCTAAAAATTTGCAAAAAAAAAAAATTATGAACAATTTGAAAAATTACAATTACTGTTGTTTTAATATTTTTATAAATATCAAATAACGGTGCTTATGGACATAAATTCGCTCCAACCGTCCATTTATTCTTGCTGCCAGATTAAACGAACTTTAACGTGCAAAAGTGGATACATTGTAATTTCACATAAATTTACCCTAAACTTCACATTAGCTTTAATAACACAGTGCAACAACCAAAATCCGAATGGGATGAGACCAAATACAAATGATAACTGACATTGTCCATAACAAAACCTCCAAGGGATTTTTTTGGGTCAGTGTTAGAATTTTTTTTACAAGCATTTGAAATATGTGATTTTGGAACCCTGGTTAACGAGAAAAACTCATTACAATTCTGATAAAATAATGGCTATATATTTTTACTATCCGAAAGAAATGTGATATATTTATGGGGTCGGAGAATCCATTTTTGATATTATGTTTTACCTAAAACTAACGCTAGGTGGCGCTGTCATACAATTTGCGTTATTATTTGTAGACTTTAATAGAAAAAACGGTGCATATCCTTTCTTGAGGCTGATTAATAAATTTTTGTTCTTGGATTTATTTTAAAATATAATTATAATGATTTTACAAAGTACATTTTATTATTGCCAGTACGTTTCTTTAAAAAAAATGCTGTTTTCATGGAAAAAATTAGTTTTTATTGAAAATGTGTTAATTATGTGTCCACCCTGTAAAACATATTACCACTAGTTAACGCATTATATAGCAATATAAATTGATGATATATATAAATAACTGGGGAATTAAGAGTGTAAGACTTAAAACGGAGAATTTTAAACTGCCGTTAAAATTGCAAAGAAACATTTGAAATTGGGTGAGATTTCAATTATGTTTTAATTATAGGGCCACCACTGTATATTTAGAGATAGCAATTTTTTTGGTGGCCAGACTTTCACACAATTAGCATCGGCGTAGCTAGGCCTTTTTCCTGGGGGGATCTTTTTTGAACACTTTTTAGTAAAAGCTATGGAAAATTGTTCAAATAAAAAAATGCAATAAAAGAATAAAAATTCTGGGGGTGGCTAAATTTTTTCTGGGGGGGCTTAGCCTCCCCCAGACCGGGCTATCTACGCCGATGACAATTAGACTGTAAACCAAATATTGAAACATAAACCGAATTTACAATATAACATGGCTTCCGTAGTAAACTTTAGAACTTCGTACTTTAATTGATTAATAAACAGTTTCTAATAAACCAAAATTTTTATATCTTTCAGATGCTTACCTAAAGAACTACAAAGAATTTGAATATATGTATACATAGTTAAGAAGCAGGCTAATTGTTTTAACTCAAATAGCATACATACAAGGACAATCGATTTCGGCTGTAAATCGTGCTTCCATAAATAGTTAATACTTTTTATAAATAACCAAAATATACAATAAAAATGTGCTGCAATTGCTGCAGCGTTAACCAGCGTAAAGCTTGGGTTTATGGTTTGGGTACACTATTTGCCACTTTGGGCGTAATCTTATTAGTTTTGTGGGGTAATTGGGCGGAATCATTAGTACAAAGTGTAAGTATTTATTCGTGCGTTAATTAATACATGTTTTTATTTATATGTATGTATATTTAATTGTTTGTTTGTTTATTTTGTTTAGGGCTTAGTTTTGCAAAAGGGCAGTGATGCTTACGACAGTTGGGTGGAGGCACCCATACCCATTTTTTTAACATTTTACATGTTTAATTGGACCAATCCCGAAGAGGTTCGCAATCCTAAGGTTAAGCCTAATTTTGTGGAAATGGGACCATATGTTTTCTTGGAGAAACATTTAAAGGAAAATATAACCTTCTACAACAATGATACGGTATCGTATTATGAAAGAAAAACCTGGTTTTTCCAACCGCAACTATCGAATGGCACGTTGGATGATATGTTGACTTCGGGACATGCTATAACAGCGGTAAGTTAAAAAAAATCATTACGTACTTTTAGTTGTACAATATAGGAAAAATAAATACAAAAGAAAGGATTAAATAAATCTAGTAAGAACACAAATTACTGAGATATATATATATGTAAGTGTTTACTACAGATGCTAGTTTTTATTGTTAAGACAACATTTCCAGTTAGGCACCCACAGCGAGTAGTAATTAAATTCTATACAGATAACATTTGTTAATTAAATTTTAAATATTCAGTAATGCAATGAGAAAATCTTTGCCATTGTTTCTTTGCAATCATCAAATCATTGTTAATTTATAATTACTTTCGACTAATGAAACATCTACCGAAATCTCATTACAGACTGTAGCCGATGAACAGCGTCATTCGAATAGATTTTTAAAGAAAATCATTAATTTCATACTCAATCACGAGGGTGGTAAACTATACGCTACTAAACGTGTGGGTGATTGGATATTTGATGGTTATCAAGATGATTTGGTAGACTTTTTGAAACTCTTTAATACCACCAAAATAAATATACCCTACAATAAATTCGGTTGGCTGGTGGATCGTAATGGTTCCTTGGAATATGATGGCTCTTTTAACGTGTATACTGGTGTGAAAGACATTACAAAACTGGGTCTGCTAACACATTGGAATGGTAAAAATGAGACAGGATTTTATGAACCACCGTGTGGTGTGGTAAATGGTACTACTGGAGATCTCTTCCCTCCCCACTTGGATCCGGAAGGTGAAATCACCATATTTGCCACCGATGCCTGCCGTTTTATGAACTTACAACCAAATGGTACAATGGAAAAACATGGTTTGACCGCCATCGAATGGGTAGGTACGGTTGAAACCTTAGATTCTGGTGAAAATTTCCCGAATCAACAGTGTTTCTGTGATCCCAAAATGGAAGAGTGTCCAAAAACTGGAGTGGTGGAGTGCAAGAAATGTCGTGATAATGCTCCCGTATATGCTTCTTTTCCGCATTTCTACTTGGCCGATGAATCATATCTGAATGCAGTAACAGGTCTGACACCAGATGCTAAAAAACACAGATTTGTATTGGCTGTGGAACCTATTACAGGTCTGCCTGTGCAAGTTAATGGACGTTTACAAATTAATATGAATATGATAGCCGACAAAGACTATGAGTAGGTTAAAAATCAAGAAATTTTTCAAAAATCACTTTTTTATTTTTTATAAAACTACTTTCAGTATCTTCCGTGGCATTAATGAATTCCTAATGCCACTATTTTGGTTTGATCAATCGGTTTACTTAAGTCCAGAATTGGCAAAAAAAGCCAGGGTAAGTTTTACATTTACATATAAACTTAATATTTACATTTTATATTAAGTTTGAATTTAATTTTACTTTTCTAGCTGGCTATTCATTTAGAAGATTATGGTCGCTACTTTGGCATTGCTTTAATCTGCTTGGGTAGTGTCTTCTTTGTTACCGGCATTGCCTTGACTCTCACCAAGCGATGGAAACGCACTCCCAACGACGATGAAGACATGCTAACCAACTGATTTACTTACAATCATTTATATGTATTTGTTTTTCATTTAAAAACTCACTAATTTAGTCTTGCTTCTATTCATTTATTGTGCCAAATTTAGTTTTTTATTAAACTGTTTGTAGTATATACATACATATTTAATAAGTTTAGTATTTTGTTTTATCTCGTTTAGTTTATTTTGTATTTAAATTTAATTGCGGGGTTTTAGTAGTAATATTTTATTTATATTGCCAGTTTTTGTATTTTAAATTAAGTAAAAAAAGCACTGTACCATTATTTTAGTTTTTTATTATTTTAATTATGTTAATTATAATTAAACAAGTAAAGCATTCACTTAATATTTAATTCCATAATACGTGCAATCAAAAAATGTGATAGCTTATAAGCATAAAATATAAAAATAAATAAAAATTTACGATTTTTTATAAAAAAAAACTAAAGTTTATAATAATAAATGAAAAATTTACTCAAATAAATCAATTGAATGTATCCAAGTGAGCTGTAGAATTGGATGAGTACTAGTTAAACTAATAATAAATGACGTTATCAATATATATATTATAATTAAATTATTAGTTTCATTAACAAGAGTATAACATTTGACTTTATAATTACTGAACGAATTAAGTGTGATTAAATACTTGCAATTTCATACAATTAAATTTAATCTCTATACATTTTTACAAAATTTATTAAAAATTTATATTTTTACTCTATGAGTAAAAACGGTGCAGTAATTATAAATTTACAGCATACTATCAAGCACTACAGTAAATAAATAACAATACTGTTACATTAACATTTTGTGTTACTAACAGAAGTTACAATGGACGAAATGGCATAGTAGAGCCTTGTGTTTAGAAGGTTATGACTTGAAAACTAATTGGAGTATACTCTCGCTATGGCTACCAATAGATAGGTAAGGAAGAGTAGTTTTAATAAACAAAACACAAAACCAGGCAGCCTTTATAGTTTCTTAAATATATAAGTTTAAAGTAAAAACACATGAATTACTTAAAGTGGGCGTGGCAGTGGGCGTAAAATTGAAAACCCCTGAAAACGCCCTAACTCTGTTTTATAACATGGTAAAGTTGCATGCTAGAATCTTTAATACTTTTTGAGTTATGACGTTATAAAGAAAAATAGTATTAAAACATTTGCTTGCTATAACATGCTGTTCACCTGTTAATCATAAAAAAATTTTTTAGTTTATAAAAAATCAAAAAAAAAGTGCAAGAAACATTTTGCTGGAATAGAAAGAAATTTATTTAAAATGGTATAACTTGAAAACCATAAGAGATATTTTAATGATTTTTTCACTAGAAGAATGCTTGAAATAAGGAGAAGCTGTTATCTGTTATCAATATGTAACACCGACTTTCGCTAACTCTAGTATGTAGTATTTCGTGAAAATATAAGCATTTTTGCTAAATCAGCCATAACTTTAACACAATAATAGATATTTTTATTAAATATATAAATAATAAAATGTATGGGAACCTGAGTGAATAAGTAGGTAAGGTTTTCTCCACTTTAGATTTACTCTTCCAGCATTATAATTGCTTTATTTTTAAGATATGCATACATATTTATCCAAAGAAAAAGATGAGAAATTAAATTAAACAGTACAACTAAGCAACATTATATTTGAACAATTAGAACTTTAAAAGCTAAAGCATAAATTGTAATTTGAAAGGGTTTTCTTTTCTGCAAATCCCCAGCCCAGTCCAGGACTTTATTCCTTCCATTTGATGTTTTGAGAAGCCTTTAGGCTCCTTGTTGTGCATTTACTTTAACTTATTTATTTAATATTTCTGGAGTAATATGCTGGTTTATAATTCCGAATTGAACTGATATTATTTATTTATTTCAAGTAATATATACAAGCCTTACTAGGTCAATAAATAAAATATATTACAATGTAGATTCTGCCTGGAAACATTTATGTACCTTAATAGTAACAGTATATGATGAACCAAAAATAAAACACTGAGAATTTTTTTATTTTACATTTTATTTTTATTTGAAATTTTTATATAAAAATTCTTATAACTAAAAACAGTTTTGTATGTGAAAATACAAACATACATACTTTTTTGAATTTTTTTCTTCTGATTTTTGTCCAAAAAATAATTCTGTTTATAAATAATTTTTTATGCAGAATTTAAACAAATATTAAAGAGAAATAAAACAATAAACCGTTTGACATAAAAAGGCCCTATTGCCGTTTCAAAATAAAAGAATAAAACATAATTATTTTAATACACACTGAAAAAAGACAGAAAAATCATATAATTTTTAAAAATTACACATATAAAATTTAACTAAACAAAGTTTTGCAAAAATTTAAGTTTTAAATAAACAAAATTTATAATTTTTTTATATTAAAAAAAAACAAAGATTTGTGACTTATTACTAAAAAATATTTAAGTTTTTTTTGAATTATAATTTCTGATTATTTTTTATTTTCAAATTAAACATAAAATATTCAATGGGAATGTTGTTTTTTTTTTTGCAAATAATTTTTTTATTTATTTAATTATGTTGTAAACAATAACATTTATTATTTGTTTAAAAAATATATTTAGGTAATTTTTTCATTTTTGTTTTTTAATAAGCTTATCGTATACAATATTTTTTTATAATTATTTTGTAGTTTTTTTTATTGTTGAATATTTTTAATATATAAATGCAACATTAACGATTTTTTAAAGAAAAATATGGCAATTTAGTTTGTTTTTGAAATAGTTGTGTTGGTTTTTATAGTTAGACACATTTGGAAATTTAGCCATAGATTTTCTTAAATAAAATCTATGCAAATTTATGTGTTTTTATAGGGTGTTTTCACTGCTTAATTCAAAAATTGTTTTGGAAAATAAGTTTGTTAGTTTTAATTTTTGTTTTTTTTTATTAATTAAATGTTGCTAATTTTTTTCCTAAAATATATGATTTTTCGTTTACTTGCTAATTGTTGCGTTTTCTTTTCTTTTTGCATTATTTATAAATTCTTAATATTCTCTATACATTTAATGTATTTTAGTTTACGGTGGGGCAAGTTGTTTGCAATTTTATTTTTTATATAATAAATTTTGTAAAAAACAAAAATAAAATAAATATTCTTTTTGAAAAGACATATTCGTTTTCAATATAAATTTTCTTAAAGAAAAAATGTTCTAAACAGACGAGTTTCATTTGTTTGTTTTAGTTGTAAGTTGTTTTTTTGTTTATAAAATTTTTCGTTAAATGAAATTGTTACAGTCAGCCATAAAATTATTTAAACTTTTTGTGTTTATTTTAAGGGACATCGTAAAGTGTTTGCCTGTAATACAGAATTAAATTTACAATTTGAGTTTAATTTTTGGGGGGTTGCTTCATAATTCCATTAGACAAGAAATACTTTGTTTCGAATTATATTTTCGTTTCCGAAAGAGTGACGTTGTAGTGCTTTTGAATCCCCAACATAAACTAACGGTTTTTGTAGGTTACAAAAGTTGAGTTTACTTAGTAAATAGATTCTAAAAATAATATATAGAAGTTCGATAATTCGAAAATACATACTATTATTTTAAAGTAACAAATCTTTTTCAACCCTGAAGATATATAATAATAATTCATTAATCTAGTGAATAATAATAATTCACTAATCTAGTGAATCATTATTTATACAATCAGGGTTGAAAAAGATTTGTTTACGTTCTCCCATAGAACAGTACTGGGATTTACTGGAGAATACTCTATATCCCAATTTTAATAAATACATAACCAAATATTTCTTTAAATAAAATGAATCTCTTAAGCCCCCCGGCAGTTCAATGATCAAATCGATCTGCTAGATTAAGCCAATAGGACTCCCAACTGTAGTTTGTAAATATTGTACAGGCTGTTTCTAAAATTTATTTAAAATTTCCCTAAAACTAAATAATTTTATCGTTTACTGTAAAATTTCCACAATTGTTTTAAATCTAAAACCGAGTATTTTTTGTTAGAGTAAGTTTGTAATGTTGTTCTTGTGTTAAAAACTAAATACCTTAAAATTAAAATAATTTATAATTAAATTAAAAAAATAAAATTAAAAATATATATAATATATAAAAATTCAATCACAGTTGTTTTGGGCGGAATTATTAAGATGTTTTAAGTTAAAAAAAATGAATTAGTAAAATAAAAAAAAATGAGAGATTTATTCAAAAAGTTTGCAAACAAGAGCTCAAATTAAATCAATAACAAAGAAAAGCTAAACATTTATATTTATATAGATTAAAAGAGATCCCTTAAGGTATGCAACTAAACATTAGTTTGTCTGGAGTTACAAAACAAAATCCTTAACTAAGCTAAAGATTTTGAATTACAACTCTGGGCTCAATTACTTACAAACTCTATATATAATATTGAAATACAAATTGCAGTTAGTTTTTCTTTTTTACAAAACTAATTTGAATAAATCTATAACAATTTTATAGCACTTGTTTTTTTTTTTTTATTTTTTTGTAAAAAGTAAAACTTATGTATAACACAAGTTTCTTTTTTGTTTTACATAATAATAAAAAATAATGTTTGTTTTGTTGTTAAGTTTTTAATTATTTGAAATAATCCGTATTTTATACTTGAGTATTATTGCTGTGTTAATTTGTTTCATGTTTGTATTTTATTAAGTTTGAATGAATGAGTTTTTTATTCTTCCTAAAAGTGACTAGATTTTGTTAGTTCTGTATTGTTTGTTGTTGCTGTTGTTGTTTTATTTTTAAAATTATTCGGCTTTTATTTGAGGTTAGAGTTTTTATATTTACTTCCTTTCATTTTGTGTAATTAGTTATTATTGTAGTAAATTACTTACTAGTTTTCTTTTTCTTCATTTGTTTTTAAGTGTTAGTATTTTACATAAGTTTTATACATCTGTCACATTACTGCTGGTAAATTATGTTGCACGGATTTTGTTTTGAAAAGATTTCAAAATTTACAGTTCAAGTGTGTGTGTTTGTGTTTGTGTGTGAGAGAAGTCAGTTAATAAAGTTTTCAATACTTTTTCTTAAGATTTAATTAAGGTGAATTTTCAATGAATTATATACAACAGCTGCAAGATATACTGGCCGAATTGTTTGGTGTTTGTTAATCTCTTTAGTATTATGTCCTTGTACTTGTAAGGCTAGGAATGTCTTAGTTGTAGTATTAAATATCTAAAATATTTTGATGTTGTATGACTCTTATTATGAAAATAGGATTCCTGTTACAAAATTTTTGGAAATTACTTTCAAAATAAATGTTTACCTGACTATCAAAGCTTGCTAAATTAAACATACATACATACATTTGTTCAAACAAAAGTAAAATTTTGTTTTGAAATGGTGACGCTTGTTAAAGTCAATGTGAATATAGCTTAACTTGGGGGTTACACGAGTTTGTCTTTCAAATTTTAATGCACTCACGCTTTTATATTGTGTTATATTCTTAAAATTTGATACGAGTTTGCTGTCAACTTCTCGTTTTAATTGTGTATTTCAAATTACAGTTAAGAAAACAGCTGATTGCAACTTTAATAAACAAATTGTGTGTGTGTGTGTTTTTTTTATAAACATTGTGGTGTCATAAATTTTTGGTGTTGTTTTGTTTCTTTTTCATAAATAATATAATAATCCAACAAATTAAAAAGCACTAATTAAAGTTAAATAAGTATGTTTTTGTTGCATATGTGTTTTCTTGATGACATTTTGAAAATAAATTGCTTTAAATTTGCGTGCAGCCTACGTTACAGCTTTAAATTTTTAAAAATTTTGACAAGCAGTATGTGCAAAAAATTTTAAAGCAAATCTTGAACGTGTACCTAACACCAGAGTCTTTCATTAAGAATCAAGTTTATTTGTGGAAGGCAAATGTTTCCGGTATTAAATGTATTCTTTTAATTTGCAGTTAATTTAAATTTAAGTTCGAATACAATAATTATATCGATTACATATTTTCAACAAACTTTAACTCAAGCATTTGTTTTTGAAAATTGGTCTACTACTCAAAGTAGTATTCCCTTTTAAGTTGTAAATTAAGCAACATTTCTTCTTAAATTTCAAACATTTTGCCATACAACTGTTTCTACTTTTGTGATTTTTTGTATATGTTAAATTTCGAAATCTTTTTCAAACTTTCAGTTCTGCTACTTTTAAAATTGTAAGTAATTTTTCATACGTATAACTCAAAATTCGTCAATACGAAGTTGTAATAATGTGTATTTTAAATATAGCATGATTCTTAAAATAAAACTGCAAATTTGATGTAAAAGTTTTTGGCACTATTTCTACCTATCTATATTAAAAATTATGTAAAACGCTATCTAAATAGAATTTGAAAAAATTTAAAGACGTACAATTTAAAAAATAACTGTTAATGCTAAAATGATTTCAAACAAAGTAGTTTTTTTTATCGAAAAAATGTTTAAAGATGTTAAAATTTTGCACAGCAAATACTAAAAACTAATTTTTGCATAGCAAAAGAAAAAATACTGCTTAATAAAAACATTTGAAAACATGTTAAAATTGCAAATTAAAAGATACACGTTACTAATCTTAAAAAACAGCTGTAAATCTTAATGAAAGATATGGCCATACAATGTCCCTGACTCAACAATTCTTAGCAATGACAAAATATCGCCATACATCACAAACAATTTCCGGCAATTTTCAATTGAAAACATTATTTTAGAAAAGGTATTATTGTCTCTAATCACCTAACACTGAAAAAGTCTCTCAAAACCTCCTAATTTCAACAATCAACTAACTGACTTGCTCTCGTTGTTAGATTTGTTTAAGTAAGTTTTAATAGTAAATAATTTTTCTTAATTTTGTTTTTGGGTTAAAGTTAGTAAAACATCTTGATAATTTCCACCACAAACAAAAAAGTGTTGAGAATTTATGTATATAAAATTTTTAATTTTTTTTTCTTCATTACTCAAAATAAATCATTTTAAAAATGTGGTAAAAGTTTTTCTATTTTCAAAAACTTACTTTGTAATACTGCTTTCAGTTTCATGAATTGTTGTTATTACTAGAATAGTTTTCATTGAGTTTTCACAAGGTTTAGAGACGATTTTTATCTTTATATTTACTGTTAACGAAAACGAATACCTTTCAATATTTATATTATTATTTTCAATTTGATTTAAACGACGAAAATTGCGTAATTTGCCACCGTTCTTCTTCTAAGAGTTGTTTCGTTTGTTGTTGTTTGTTTTGTTATGTATGAGAATTGTAGCTCTTATGATGTTTTAATATTGCTGGGTCCATCACATAGTTGTTGGCCTCGGCCAATTGCATGGGTAATGGTGGCAATTTGTCATTGGGATGTCTATGACTTATAGACGTTTTACGGGATTTTGCTGTTACAGCGGATGTTGCTGCTGCTGCTAAACTGCCAGATGATGTTGAGCTAATTGTTGTAGATGATCCATTGTTGCGGCTTAGACTTAGGCTTGATAATGGTATTTTATTAATCATATGTGAATTATCTCCTAAGGATGTTGAAGTTGTCGACAAGGTTGGACTGGTGGAAGTTGTACCGCTTAGGGTTGTATTGCTTAGTCCTTGTTTAGGATTTTTTGGATTTACCAGAACTTTTGTTTGCTTGAGTAGGGAACGATCATTGCAGAGAGCAGATATTAAGGGTAAATCTAAATGCTTACTTTTCTCTCTCAATAGAGCGATGTCGAATTCATTGGGTGTTGGAGTGTTGGCTGTAGAAGTGGATGAACCATTTGTGGCGGTCATATGTAATTGATGTTGTTTGGCGGCTGCTGCAGAGGCTTGCAGCTGTGCCAAAATATTGGTATTTTGTCCACCACGTCCCAGCAGCATGTCGGGTTTGGGTCGTTCACCTGCCCATTGTGCTCCGCTGGAAGTTTTTGTCATATGAATGTTGCCATTTCGTGGAACACTTAGTGTAATGGGTTTACGTGGTGGTAATTGACTGCGTGTGTTTGTTGTGATAATTGGTTCATTTGGAATGCTTATTGATCCGCTGTTCATGTTGGGTATGGGCTTGGAGGGTACTGCACAATAAAAGCATTATTAATACAAAAGTTCAGAAAATCGTAAAAATTATGCACTTACTTGGTGGTGGTCTTTCAGTTGGTGCCGGCATTGGAGGCTTCTTCAGCCGTCTGTCTACGTACGGCGGTGGTGGAGGCGGCGGCAGACGTTTCACTTTCGGCAGCGAGTCGAGCGTATTCAGAATATTATCGTCTGAACGTGATCGTGCGAACAGTGGTGCTGGTGTAGGATTGGCCACGACTGCAGCTGCGGCTGCATGCAAATGCGCCGGATGCAACGGTGGCGGTGGTGGTGGTTCATAAGACGAACAAATACTGGCCATCGATGGGCTGTACATTGGTGAATATGCACTCGGCAGTTGGACATATGAATCGGAGAGATTTTGCGTGGAGGCATAACGTGAATGGGTGGATAGAGCCAAAGGTAAATAGGGGGTGCTACGATAGATAGCATGACCTTTACAAGCTTCCCAGGCCTGAGAAGCGGCTGCATGATGATAGGCCGCCAAATAGGGGTGATGATGGTGATGGGCATGAGGAGGCGGTGGAGTTTGTGCCATTGCCGCGAGTATAGAACCCTGTTTGGCATCTAGGTATTCCTGTTGACTGATGGCAGGATCCTGCAGGGGATATATGACATAGTCCACATCACTGTACAGCTGTTGCTGGTAGAGTTCTAATTGTTTGCGTGCCAAAGGGCTGGAATATAGTCCCGCCAGTTGATTAGGCGGTGGTGGAGGTGGCTGTCGTGGAAGACTGGGTGGAGGCGGCGGTAAGTATTGCCGTGGTTTTATTACAGGCAACAAAACACAGGTTCTTGGCGCCGCCTGCTTAAGCTCAGCTGGATAAGGTGGTGGTGGCGGAGGTGGTTGCTGTTGTTGATGCAAAGATGACATGCTTTTGTGAGCCCCATGAATGCCGTATGATACCATGGGTATACCCATTGGATTGGAAAGTACACCAGCTGTTGATACATGATGATGACCACTCATTGAAGTGTGAGACATGTTAGTTGTTGGTGTTGTGGGTGTAGAGTTTACCGGATGGTGAAGATTTAATTGTGACCCCGATACATAGTTGGAATTGGGCACCGAATGTTGTGATAAATGGCTGGGTATATGATGGCTACATATTGACCCTGTAGAGGAGGCCGCTGACGAACAGTTTGTTGGAGCTGCATAGCTGGGTTTGGCATTTTCATTGACAATAAAGGTTTGAGCCTTTAAAATATTTATTTGTGGCCTGGTGGTTATAAAACGAGCTGTTATTTCTTCAGATTTTAGGGAAGTCATAGAACCTCCTACATTTGGGAATACATTTGAGCCTGGTTGGTTTAGCGAAGACGTGGATGAGGCCACTGATATCAAAGATGTTGGTCTAGGTTTAGAGGCCGCCGTATAGGGTGGTGGATCTCTGCGTTTGATGACAGGTGGCTGTATGGGTGGCGTGGGAGGTTTAGCTATAAGCAAAGGTTTCACTAACGGTTTTGTATCTGTTAAAGATAATGGCACATGATTAGGGATTGATGGTTTAATAACAGGCAAATTAATGGTTGTATTGGTAGTGGCTGGTGGATTATTGCTTGATATTGAACGTATAGGTGGACCACAGAGACCTGTTTTATGGTGTCGGGCGTTATAAGGTGGTGGAGAGCGTGTTCTAATATTGCTTAAATTGGGCATATTGCTGTCCACTCTTTTAGGTGGTGCTGGTGGATCTGTGGGCAATAAATCGCTTATTAAATCCTCCACATGATCCTCAGTGGGTGCGGTATCTTGATGGCCCTGTATATAGGATTCTCCGGTCATTGACAATGGCAGAGTAACATAATCACAATCCGAATCCAAAGTGCTTGACACTGTCTTTCGATTAGGATACGAGCCTCGCCCCACTATTAAATCCGTAAGTTCTTCGGCTGAAAGCAGCGTATGTTTCATGTCGGCCGGATCACTACCATCACCTCGAAAAGAATCAGAGGTGCTGATATTCGAATCAGATCTCAAACGAAAGTCTATGTTTTTCATACGTTTTCCATGATAGATGCCACCATCTACCGAATCCTGTAATTTGCTGTGCTCCATACGCATATGTTCTTCGCTGATCTTGCTTTGCGAAGGTTGAAATATGCCGTAATGAGAACTTTTCTCAGATTCAGCTATTTCTGATGATTGTCCGGTCATTTCACTGCTGTGCATGGTATAAACGCCTGAAGTCTCAGTAGGAGCAACCGCATGTACCAAGGTATACACACCCGAAACACTTTCAGTTTCATCTCGTGTCGAGGTTATAAAATCATGATCTATACAAGACGAATCTGGCTCACTTAGGGTGGAGTTTTGGGCCGTGTGACTGAAACCCAATTCCAAACTGGAAGATGTAGAATTTTTCCTTTGGTGATTGGAGTCGGAAGTATTTAAACCTGTTCTAACCGCCAAAGTAGACAAAGAAGTGTTATTGTCATTTGTTGATGAAGCCACTACAACCGTACTACAGGTTGAGGAGCACTGAGAGCCGATATTATGTTGTGATGAGGGAGAGTCTGTGGAAGAGCCATTATTATTACGCTGACCTTTTGAGGTGGGTATAGAAGAACCGCTGGTTGAAGTGGAGTTGCCCGTCGACGAGGTATTACTTAATTCTGTGGGTGAATTGCGTTGGCTCTGCTGTTGTTGTCTTACCGTGAGAGCGACCAATTGCTCCTCCAAATCTTTAAGTGACACCTGGCCTACAGAAGACGTTTGTCTACTTACACTAGGTCTGTCCAGCAAATGTGCCAAAGCTAAACTCTCGGTTGAGGGAGCAGCTATAGGAGCTGGCGGTGAGTTGATCATTATTTCCAACTCATCTTCCGAATGCACACGATCACTTACTATACCCGATGTTGTATTGGAGCTAGTACTGGAAATAACCGATATTCTTTGATCGTTTTTATTTTTATAAGTAGGCAGATGTAAACTACGGGAGTAAGCATAGCAAGCATGTAAACAGTTACTTTCCTCTTCCTCACGCTTAATGACCTCCTTTAGGCGGGCAGCAATTTTCATGCTAAACTGATGAGTCTCTTTGCATAGAGTCAGTAGCATTTTGTTTTTCTCATCCGATGTGGCATAAAGAGTTATTTTACTTTCTCCCGATCTTATTTCGAATTTTTTCCTCTCGAACGACAGCTTGGTGATGTTGGGCCATAGAAATGTTATTTGCTGCTGTTCGCCATCGGGTCCAGTTCCTGCGCCGAATATTTTAATGCCCTTAGCATAGACCACAAACCAGGAATTGCCTGGTCCAATTTCACTCTTACTCATGCGCATGCGAAATGTATGGGCATTAATGCATTCGTGCACCAGGCAGGCCTGCTGTATATAATGTAACTCAGCATCGGCTTGTGTAAGACCGCGATTTTCACGATGACATGCTCTTAAGGCGCTAGCAGCCCAAGCGGTTCTCAAATGTTCTGGCAGATAGTCTTCTAAACGAAAATACTCATTACAAGAGCTGGCATTTGTGGAGACAGAAGCATTGGTGGAAGCATTGCTGGGTCCACGACTTATCGATGAGGAGGAAGAAGATGGCGAGAGCGGTGTTTTAGCTGCACCTAATACACGTTTCAGGCCATCCATACCCATAACATTTTCCCGAGTAGATGCCATATAGCTAGATAAACGTAAAACTCTTTCATTTACCATGTTAGCTCGTTTACTAATCTTTGGTAATGTGGTAGTAGCTGAGGATGACGACGAAGATGTTTTACTAATTTTCTGCTCCCCCGACGCACCATCCAACTTGCTGTCATTTAAATCCACTGATGTCTTTGTGTCGCTACCTCCACTTATAATGCCGCTGCCTACACTACTATTACTATTGTTACTGCCAATACAGGGTGTATCTCCTAAATCTGCTTGCAACGCTAATCCAGCTAATAAAATCATTGATTGTTCGGCATATTCACGGGGTATGTCACGCTGTAGGGCATTGTATTTTAGTTGTAGGTAATAATTGTGACGGGTGGTTTCATCTTTTAACATAAACGGGCTCTCGATGTAGAATTGCACCCGAAAATGTAACTCTAAGAGGGGTCGCCCATTGGCATCTAGACCCTGAAATTGGAGAGAGACAGAGAGATGGTTTTAAATTAATTTCAATAAAAATTCTGCAATGAGAAATGTGTTTTTTTTTTAATTACATGAGTGTGTGAGGAACGCCAACTTTTTGGACCATATTTGGAGAGCTTGCTCTCGGGATCGGCAAACATGTATTCGCCATCTGTAATGGAATAAAGAGAGAGAGAGAGAGAATGGTTAATAAGTAAATGATAAAAAAGAGGTAAAATTTTATTATATGTAATAAAAATAAATAGAAGCATACAATTTAAGTTATTCAAACTAGTATACTTAACAGGAACTAACCCTGAAACTGTTTAACTTAAAAATCTTAAACCAACAAGGTCACTTTTGTATATTCATTATTAATGTTCTGCTTTCCGTGTTTTAGAAGGAATTTAAAGAACATTAAGACAGAAGAAACAAAATATTTTTTCAGGCTCCAACAATCTATGTACAATGTATTTTTTATATACATACATACGAGTACATGCATACATATGTATGACCTAAACCAGACAGAAAACTAATCAGACTTTTAAATTAAAACGTTTTTTTTTTTTTGGGTATAATTTGATGGCATGAAATTTCCGGCCAAGAAAATCAAATAAAAATTCTACAATACAACAATAACAACAATAATATGAATAACTGAAAGAATGAAAAAAATAACAATCATTCCAAACAACAACACCTTATGTCATTTTGACAGAATGACAGACACACACATACCAGCAACTAACGAAAACACTGACTGACCATACATTCAGTTTGAGAGGCATATACATACATACATACATATGTAGTAGAAACTGATCTTTTGGATCAAGGAATAACTACAACCGCAACAACAACAACAACAGAAATAACAAAATGACATAAGCACTGTCAAGAGCCAGGCTCTTCAATCTATAAAGATTGAATTTTTTTCTTCACTTCTTTTCTTTCTGTTGTTGTTATTTTTGTGTTACAGCAGAATACAAGGTGGGTTTTGTTAAAATGTCAGTTTTAAATTGTATGAAAACAAAATTTTAACATACAACATATTTTTCTGTTAACGAAAATTAAAACAAAAATACTCAACACACACTCATTCACTCCCCACAATAATTCAACACAACCTGTATAAATGTACGTGTTCATTCTGGCTACAACAACATGAGCAATTCAACCAAAAACAATAAATCCTATAGAGATGCACAAAAAAATTAACAAGAGATAAAAATCTCAAGGGCATGACTGTTAATGTTTAATCTTTTAAATTCGAACTACAACAACAGCTACAATAACACCAATATAAAAAAAAAAAACACTCAAACTTTAACTCAAGTTGCTACTACTACAAATTCAAATTAATATACAAATGCCTGTTTTTTTCTGTTGGGTTTTCGTTTGAAAACATTGTCAATGTTTGAAATTCATTCCAAAAGTTCAACCAACCATTCATGTTTAAATGTTTTAAGGGCAGGCTTTAACACGAATACGCCCTGTGTACGAGTATATAATTAATTGAAGTTTTTGATATATTTATGTATATACCCCACATAATTATCATTAATATTAGGAATTTGGTTTGGTCTGATTTGAATTAATTGATTATTTTTTTTTTCTTGTAAAATTCTACTTTCTTTTTTTTAACAATTTGTAGATAAATGTACATACCTACATATTTACATATGTTAAATATTATGTTTAACGGTATGTTTATTAAATCAATACTATCAGTGTTTTAATTACATATTGTGAAATATTTATAAATTATACTGTATATTGCTAAAAACATTTGCAAATAATTTTATTCTATTTTCTTCGACCTTTTTGTAAGATTTTTTTTTATTAAATAATTTTTAAGCTTGAGGTCACTTTTTGTTTTTTATAAAAGATTTTTTATTTTTATATATAAATTACTCGATATTTCGATTTCCAAAGGAAAAAAAATCTTTTATAAAAAACAAAAAGTGACCTCAAGCTTAAAAATTATTTAATAAAAAAAAAATAAAAACATTTGCCTAATGATTCAGTTCCTTTTTTATTTAAACTCATTTTAAAGATTACAAAAACTGTCATGTAAAAACTATGTCCGGTATAAAGACTGATATATAGTGATTCATTTCAAATACATTGCTCATTTGCAACAAGGCCTACAGATGGAAAACATGCGAGTATGTATTTATTTATTATAAAAAAAATCATGACAAAGGTTTTTTAATTTAATTTTCTATTCAACATAATTAATAGTGTATTTACATACTTGTTCGATTCCCAAACTATCGTATGTATTGTATATTGTATGAAATCCACTTACAAGAAAACTACGATAGAATTAACATTATCATATCAACTATTGAACGAGTATTTGGTTATCTATATTCTTTAGTTCTCTCATTATTAAAAGATTGGAAGAAATTTAATCTGTTCTGAATATATATATAATATTTTGTATCATTAATCAAAATTGTAATAGTTTTATTCGCTTTAAAGTTTCATTCCAAAATAGGTTCCAAATACGAATTATGATCCCCTAGGGACCGATCGTTGTAAAAGTTGTAAAATGATTTCTCTCCATATTTGTGATAAATTTCATTAAGATATCAATATTTGTGAGTAAAGTCTGTTTTAAAATCTTTTTCCAAAATAGGTTTCAAATAAGAATTATGATCTCTTAAGGACCGATCGTTGTAAAAGTTTTAAACTGATTTCACTCCATATTTGTGTTAAATTTCATTGAGATATCAATAGCTGTTAGTAAAGTCCGAACGAAATCGGTTTTTACAGCCCGAAATATTCCGCTAAAAAATTATAATCATCGACCTAAACCGAAAAAACCGAGACTTTTAAAATGTACTATATATTGGAGCACATTTTAACTTGATTTTACTTTACATTTTGAACTGAAACTTTTTTGAGGAAACATTTCTGGATGCTTATTAATTTTACAATAAAAAAAAGACTTTTTATATAAAGTACATTTAAGAAATTAGTACTTTTTACAAAATGTAATTTCTATAAAAATCTAAATTCTATATTAAGTACTTTTGACAGGAATAACTTGTTTGTGGTACTTTTTGTAAAAAGTACTATTTTCATTTTTACTTATATGTAATATTTTTCACCGCATATTACTTTTTATAGTATGTACAATAAATTCCACAATTACTTTTCACAGAAAGTACTTTTAACAAAATAGTACTATTTACAAAACCTGCAATGACACTAGTGTCCTCAAGTTAGAAGTTAAAATAAAACCTGAAATTGAATACAATTATACTTTTAATAGTTTATAAATTCTTCAAGTACTTTTCACAGAAAGTACTTTTTGCAAACTAGTACTATTTGCAAACTCGGCAATGGCCCAGGTTTTCTGAATATTAATTTTAATTTGTTTTAAATAGAAATGTTTGGTTGAGATGTATAAACTTTTGTTTTACCTGTATCTGGTTTCCTCTAAATCAATTTGATTTCATTAAATACATACATATTTCGATCAACAAAAATAAGCTAAGTTACCGTTTTTATCAACGGACTTTTAGTAAAATACTATTTTCATTAATTAATAAACATATTGAATAGAAATTTTTTAAAATGAAAAAAAAACGTGGTGTAGTGACATTTAAAAATCGCCCTTAACTTAATTATGATTTGGCAATTAATTATTTTTTTTGTAACAAATATGTACTTGTACATATTTACAAAAAAAAGTCTGCATATGAAATGAGTTATTTAAAAAAAAAATTAAGAAATACATATAACAAAAACCAAAACAATATTTATTAAATCTCGTGCAACAGCCTCCAAAAAAATTTAGTATCTTAAAAAAACACTTGAAATAAAAGCAGCTGCATAGAAGACGTATGAATACTTGGAGAGTCATCTTCAATTTCAATGCCTTTTGTTAATACCAACCATCAAAAAACACCAAAGCCAAAAAAAAATACCAAAAAAAAAAAAACAATAAGGCAACAATCAAAATGATGTCCAAAAACCAAAACAGGTTAGAGAACACCAAAAATATTTAAAAAAAACAAAAACATTTTTTTACATACTTGTGATAAGGTACCTTTTTTGGGGGGTACAAAATACAATGCCGCGTTTTTTTTTTTATAAACTGAGACCTGGAATTTAAAATTTCACTGACGTAAATATGAATGAGTGTGTGTATGTGTGTGGATAAAAGCACTACAAATTAAAATTAATTTCAACGATAGTCTTATTTTTTATGGCTTTGAAATATAGCATCCAGTCAAAACAACCAAAATTGTTGTTGAAATAAAGGCAGGTGTGAGTTTTTCAGTTAAAAAAAATATGGTTATTTGTTCATAATTATTATTCTAGTTATAAGATTCTAACAAATTACCACAATTTATTTGAAATGTTTCCAATTCTTTTTCTTTAAGAATTATTTTAAAAGATTTAAAAGATAGGGTTTTGTGTTGTAAAACTAAATTAATGTTGAGTCAGTATTGAATACAATTAAGGGTTGTTTTAGTTTTTAATTACCGTAATTGTAATAAGTCCATAGAGGTGTTGTAGGGTACTTAATACAATTGGAAAAAGAATAAGAATTGTTAAAGAATAAATCAGCAACAACAAACAACGAGGAAAAAATCCAAACAACACCCAGGAATCCAAAAAGAATATTTCAAAAATCTTTAACGTTGGCAAACAAAACACAAACCAAAGAAGTCGTTGGAAAAAAATTAAGCATCTGCTGGATAATTTTGCAAAAGAAAGATACAATGGAATGTTGAGTTTGTTTTCACGAAATTTTATAATGAAAAATCAACAACAACCAGCCAAACGATGATCATTATTATTACAAGATAATGATCATTATTTTTAAATAACAAGAACGAAGGTTTGTTGTTTATTTTTTTTTTTTTGTATATTCAACCTTATGGACATATGCATGCATACGAGTATGTGCAATATACATACATCCATACATAAGCATAAGAAATTGTTTAATATTAGTGTGTAAAAAAAAAAACAAAAATAGGCTGCTGCAATATGCACAAACAACGCATAGTGGGAACAATGGTTACTAAAATGGTAAGGAATATATACAATTAGGGTATCCATTCGAATATTGATCGTTAATATAATCGAATAATTTCTAACGAATAATTATTCGAAGAATTTAAAAATTACCATTTTCGACGAATAATTCGATTAGTTTTATATGGAATAATCGAATAAAACGAATAAATATTTGTGTGTTAATTTATCGTTTCTTTTAAGAATTTTTCATAATTTTGTAATTAAAAATTAAAATTAACACTATTCTGTTTTAATTTTATTAACAATTAATATTTATTAATTAAACTTTATTTATTGTTATTATTTATTTACATTTTTGAATTTCAAAAATCTAAAAATCAGTCTAGTGAAAAACTACAATATGAAATTAATTATACGAGTATGAACAAAATTTTTTATATTAACGAAAGTTAAAAAATGTTTCTCAGTCACTATAAATGAGTGCTGTGAAATTTCCTTATACAAACACATACATATATATATGTATGTACATATGTATATATGTACACTGTAATTAGTTATAATTCTAAAAAGAAATATTTCATATTTAGTAAAAAAAAAAAAAAAATAGAGAACGAATTTGGAAATTGTAAATCGCCATTTTGCCAAAATATAATGGTCGTGGTGTGCATCTATCAAATATCATCTTTTATTTACAATCGTAAAAACCCCATTTTAATGATTCAGTTTGTTTCTGTTTTAAAAAGTTGTTTTTCTTCTGCAAACCAACTTAAAAGCATAAAATTCCTTTATCTATTACCAACAATTTTTTTATCATCGACCCCACTGTCCAGCGTTAGCATTAAATGCAACATCATCAATATTATTGTAATCAAGCATCAGTAATACAGAAGCAAAATAACAATTTTTTTGTAGTGTATTTATTGTTTTGGTTGTTTTTTTGTTTTTGTTTATTTGTAACTTATTTATTGTTTAAGTTGTTTTTGTAGTTATTTTTTTTTTAACCAGAGGCATTCTTAACAAAATGAACAAAACGAAAAGAAAAACAAAACAATAAAAATTCTACAATAAACAACAATACGAACAGCAACAACAACAACAACACCCATTCAGCCAAACAATACCACAGATTTATTTAATAGTGGAGTAGAATGGAGTGGAGTGGCATTTTATGCACAATCAACAGATGACGATGATGTTGCTGATGATGCTGTTGTTGGTTGGTCATGATGATCATTAAAATGATGAAGATGACGATGGTGGTGATTATATATATAGTTGTTGTTGTTGTTTTTATTGTTGTTTGGTGTTGTCAGGCTAAACGAGAGGGGGAGATACAACGTAAGAGGTGCGTGCGCTTTGGTGAAAACCTGCCACTTTTAGTAATAATAACAGCAAACAACAACGAGTAGTACCAGTAGCTAAAGATTCCATTAAAAAATAGCTCTGCTTATTACTCCTTTAAAAAAAAAAAATGTTACAAACATACAAAGCAGCAGCAGCAGCAGCAGCAGCATATGAAAACACATACATACTGACTTTAGCAGCCAACATACAATTTAAGCTTACAGTATCAAAGAAAAGTGTTCGTCTGGTATGTAAATATATATATTGTTATTTACTAAGGAATATCAGGTTAATCTAAATTTTTTTCGATTTTTCACTAATTTAAATACTTTTTCACTAATTTTAATCTTTTTTTTAACAAACGGTCATATTGAAGAAGGTCTAATTTTGAAATACATCTTTAGATTTCTTAAATTTAAAATGGAAACCTTAGGTAACATTAAGAGCTTTCAGATGTTTATTGATTTGTTGGAATTGAATTATTCGTTTTAAAGTTATCTTATTTTGAACATGACGAATTTAGAAAACGAAATTGTGTCTGTCTCTCTGAAACCTAAAGGCTGGATCAGATAATAGCCCGCTAAAAGCAATATAAATTTTGTATTTCTGTTTAATTTTACCAAGAAATTATAGTGTTAGAATTTGTGGTCCTACACTTTTTGGTCGTTTCATATAAATTCTTGTAAATAGATAACAATAGTATATGTATAGAAAAATATTACCCCTTCTAGAAATAACTTAATTGAAAATGTGTTTCTTTCTATTAGTAAAAGACGTTTAAAGCGTCTAATTGTTGCACCCGTCAGAATAGAGTCGCCCTTCTGCTAGCATTTGTGGTCCTACACTTTTTCAATCACTGTACTCTACTAAACAACCTAATAAAAGAAGAAAGTGCTTATTTTGCCTTCACTTGTCCACATTTATATTGCTACTGCTGCTTTAGTTTTTCAGTTTTATTTAACAGTAGCGTAGAGTATAGTTTGTTTGGTTATTGATTAAAGAAATACTACAGCCATTAAAGCAGAAACAAAATACATACATATTAAAAATAAAAATAATAAAATAAAAGATGTCTTAAAGTAGTTCATCAGCAAAATCGATGACATGGTATTTTTTTATTATCATCAGCATCTACTATATAATTTTGTTTATAGTTTCTATGTTTGTATACATATATGTATTTATATTTTGAAATTGTTTTATTATGATTTTTTTTCTCTTATCAATCTAAAACAAAAAATTAATATTATTAAAAACAGAATTCAAATAATATGGGTTTGTTATAGAATATAAATTATAATTGTTAAAAATTATTTTAATTGTTTAGAAAGCTTGTTTGCTTGCAGTTAAGTTTATACAAATTATTTAGGTTTACTAAAAAGTTGTTTGAAGTAGGGATTTCCTTAATGATTTGTCATAAAAATTTGGTTTATTAAAAGAAAAGAATTTTAAAATTAAGAAATTTCGAAATTAAATAGCTTAAATTTTCGGAAACTTATTTCACAAAAGAAAATTTCTTCAACAAATTTCAAACTCTTCAAAATTGTTCGAATATAACTTCTATTAGATATAAAGGTTTCAGTCGTGCCGGAAATATGTTGCCAGAGAAGTCAAACATTTTTATAAGGAATGCGACAAAAGCACAAGCAATTTTAATATTATGCAAATAAGTTACTTTCAAGACAGCACATTGTCAGTACTTGTCTAAATAATTAAAAACACAGAACGATAAACAGTCTCACAACCCAAAACTACAACCAATTTAAAGCTATTGAACAATGATTTTAAGCAAAATAAAGAGAAACGCAACAATGTCCAAAATTACTTTTCAAAGTTCCAATACAAATAAACAGCTGGCACTAGAAAAATCAAAGAAAACTATGCAAAATAACTTATGAACGTTAGTATGTTAAATTGAAACCAAAATCATTATAAATGATTCATTTATGAACAAGTTACTTAATAAAATAAATCTGTACAAACACTATAACAATAAATAAGTTTACTTTTAATTTCCACTTAATTTAAAGAGATTTTATTCAAACATTTACTTGATACATTTTTTACAGGTACACTCCGTAATTGTAAAATCTTCATAACAACAAGTATGAAACATTTGAAAGTATATACTGCTTTTATTTTATTTAATTATTCTTTCCAACTGCCTGTTTTAATAAAAAATAAAACAATTTATCATTAAATACTATCAATACACAGAGTTGGAAACATTTTAGACTGTCTAAATTTAACATGGATCTAATTTTTCTTTCAGAACTAAAACAACAACAGTAACAAATTAGAATGGCAAATATTTCATAGCCTGGCAAAAAGCTGGCAGGCACATCTAATTAGAAAGTGTAGAAAAAAATTCAATACCATTTTTGTTGTTGTTGCTGTTGTTTGTGGTACAGCTCTTAACTTATGCAACAGGAAGACAGTAAGAAGAACTTCTTTTTTTTTTTACCTATTCAAACATTTAAAATTTATTTTGTTACATTTGTGCATGCTGAAAAATAATAATGATGATGATCAACAAAACAAAAAACCAACAGGTAAAACAAAACTTTCAACCAAAAACAAAAAAAAAAAAAAAAAATAGTGAAGAAAAAACTTGACTGGTATGCAGTTTAATAAACCTAAAAAATACTCGCAGAAGCATACAAACGAACAGAGAAGACAAACTTCTTTATTTTTTCTTTGTTTTGCTCAAAAACCCATTCTGACTTTATTTTTATACACCAGTCTTTACATAAAGCATACCTTTGCCAAGAAAAGTATGTATATAAAGTTGAAAGAAGCTGGGGGGAACCGAGGGTGAGAAGAGATATTTTTCATGAACACTTAACTGCCAGATTCTAAAATTTACGTTCCTTAACATATTAGTTGTTGATGTTATTGTCGCTGTTGTTATTGCTGTTGCTGGCCTGTTGCTGTTGCTGTAGCTGAGGCAGCAACAGCATCAAACGGCACGCTTGCTTGCGGTTGTATTAAAGCAATGCACAACAGCTACCTGAATTACTGAACACGCGTCTTATGTTTAGGTATGTAAGAGTATGTCTTGTCTGTCTGTCTGTCTGTCCGTCCAACCAACCAAACAGACACTCGGTTTGTATGTGTATATTTCTCTTTTTTGTGGTACAATACAAGCATCCCATACCATGTCTGTCCCATTTTTTCTTAGTTTTTGTCTTTAGTTTTTGAAATGTTTAAACGTTCTAAAGTTTTATTGTTGTTGCAGTATTTTTTCGTTTATACATTTAGTTGTTGGTTTTTTTTTTTTAAATAAAGTTTAGTAATTTTTTCGTTGTATGTAGTTCTTTATGTTGCTGTTCATAATGTTTTAAATGGCCTTTGCATGCATGCAACATGCAGCAACATCTTTTTTTGTGCAAAAAATCAGCAAAAAGAGAAAAAATAATAAAAATAAGGAACACAACAACCTCTCCAAAAAGAACCAGTATAAGTAAGTCTATGGTTTATTTCAAGCCACCATCCATACAAACCAGCCAGCCAGCACCTTTTTAAAATCAACAGAAATTCTATGTATGTTAAATACAGGTTTGTATATGATAGTGTCTTGGATTGTTGTTGTTGTTTTTATTGTACTTTGGGATACGCCAGTTTAGCCATCAGCAGAAAAATTTCAATAAAAAAAAATCTTTTAAATGTGAATTTTTTTTTTTTTCAATATGTTTGTAATGTTTTTTTTTTTGTTAAAACTTCTAAGTATACACTATAAATTTTTGTCTTTTTGGGGTTCTTTATTTATTTTGCCTTTTTTTCAGCATCATATAATTTTATAAATAGTTTTTGCAGCATTTCTGCCAAAACCACAAAAAAAAAGAACACATATTTTTGTGTTGGATGCTAGTAATCAAATGAAATTCCACAAACAAAAAAGTTTAAAGGTAAGTTTAAAGCCAAATTTGTTAACAGCCGAAGAAAAAACTAAAAGAAACGGTTGAAGCACATGTTTCTTTTTTAAATGGACAGAAAAATCGTACGACTTAATGTTGTGTTGTTAGGCGAAAAAGTGTTAAATGGTTGAATGAAATAAAAATTCTGCTCAATTCAGGCATGAACAAATTAAATAATCAATAACTATTGAGAAGAGTGTCTAAGTATGAATTAAATGAATGGTAGTGATTAAAACCAAGAACATTTTAATATTTTTACTGATTTGAAAAAGATTTAAGACATTTTTTTTTATTAGGAAGATGGTTATTAATAAAGTAATGAAATCTTAGCAAACTTGTTTTGTTGTAAATAATTATGGGTAATAAGGAAAAATATTTATTGATTTAAATCAGCGTTCGCAAAAAAAAAAACAGTACCGTACATTTGAAGTACACATACATACAATAAATTTATTTTTAGTATTTAGTGTGTGTACACAAACAATATTCCATACACTACGAATAATGTACGGAACTCTACAAGGTAGTGAATATGCACTACGTTCAGTGAATTTTTTAGTGCACGGGTTGTGACGTTTTTGGATATGAGTAGCGAAAATTTTAGACTTTTTGTGTTTTATGCATGTGGTTATTACTGTTTTTATTATTTATGTGATAATGAAAATGTTATTATTGGAAGAATTTATTTAGTAAGTTTTAATTTAAAATAAAAGCAATTGTACGGCTTGACTTCAAAATAATATTTACAAGTTTATGGTCTGCATATATTGATAAATGAAATACATATTGTACATACGAGTAATTAGGGAAAAATTCAATTGAATACAAGAGATCATTGTTGAGAAAAAAATTAATTGTATTACTACATGTTTCATAAATTCCACAGAACCCAAACCCTTTTTAAATGATTTTTATGACACTTATAAAAATAGTCAATTCACAAAACTATGCAATAATATTTACGATATTTTTAACACATATGTACGTAGTGTACGGAATATTGTTTGTGTACACAATTACAAACACTAAAAAATTGTTTGGGTATTTATTTGGTAGCGAATGTGAATGTGTACGTAAATGAAAATATTCCGTACCGAAAACTAACATTAGGTACGTGAGTGCTTTTTTCGAACGTTGACATGATGATAAAGGACCACATAATATTTGCTAAGATTTAAACTTAGTATTCGCCAAAATGGGATCAAATTGACATCTGCAGCTGTTTGGATTATATCACAGTTAATCGCATATCTTATAAATATAAAAACAATTTCAAGATTTCTAAGTAACAATATTTCAAATAATTGTTTTTGTCTATATTGAGTTTTAGGCCAAAATCATTTTAATTTCAAGTCTAACTAAATGTTATACTTTTTTAGTTCTTTTTTCTTAATAGTAAAAAACAGAATTTTCAAATGTAAAATATGTTAAAGGTATATTATATAAAATTTTCCACAAAAATTTAACTTTTCGATTGTTTAAAAAATCTCTGTCCTGTAGTTATCTATTCTGATTAGTTAATTGGTTTAAACGTTTAAAAACTAACATAGATTTTTATGAAAACATAAGATATTCGTTCTTTTCGATTGTGAAAAAAGTCTCTGTCCTGTAGTTATCTATTCTGATTAGTTAATTGGTTTAAACGTTGGTTCTTCTGCCAGCCATTTTATCTAAAAATCTATCCTTTACTTAAGAAACAAGCACTATTTATTTCACCTTCAATAAATTTTAAAAAACTTAAGAAACAAATTTCTTCTTAGTTTGAAGAAGAAAATCGAACATGGCTGCAAAATTCTTACATATTAACAAAAGACTTAAGAAACGTGCGCTAAACTTGCTCTTTCAGGAACAAATCAAACATGGCGGTCATATACAGAGATACGTATCGAAAGACTTAAGAAACAAGCGTGTTTTTAATATAAAGGGTGAAAATCAAAAATGGCGACCATAAACACAGATTTAAATTGATAGACTTAAGCAAAACACGTTTTCTTTAATGCAAAAGGAAGAAATCAAACATGGCGGCCAAATTGACGATTATTAAATACTAAAGCCCTTAAAGATAAATTTAATTAATTTTTTTATAAAGATTTTGAGTTTTATATTATTGGACTTACCTATCAATACCGCTAAACCGAATAGTTCGGTATCGAGCATGCCTTGTGTTGCAAAATGTAGACATGTTTGTGTATACACTTCTCTGACTCGACTCTTTGCATCGACTAGGAAGTATAAAGTTTTGGGTTGTTGATTGCCTAAGAGCCTATAAATGAAAAGGAAATAATTAGTGACTATTTTTCCCAACATCAGTATGTTACTTTAGTTACGAAAGACTTGAACATCGATATAGTTTAAATTTTTACAAAACACCAAACATTTTGTGTTTTGAAACACCTTTCATTAATTGAAAATTTGAATATGAAGGGTATAAATGTATATAAAATCTTACCTTAGAGCTAAAAATCGTGAGCCCGGTGAAAGCTGTTCGGCCGAGGACGCGCATACTTCTAATGGCGCGCTGACAGTACAAAACGCTCGCATGCTGCATCATTATTTGAATGCAACAAATTCGTTGGAAATATTTTTCTAAAAGAAAATAAAAAATAAAATTAATTAATAAACAGATAAAAACTTATACAACATGATATATTAATACCTATACAAGTATAACATTTACAAAAAACTTAACAAAAACCATCAATCTTTTATACATATTTTATGATAACAAAACATCAAATTAGAAAAATAAGAAGCTTAACATTCCTTTTCCAGAAAGAGTTTTTTTTTTCAAATATATATCAAAAATAGTTTTACGACCAAAATGTATGTATATATAAAAAATATCTTAAACTGTAAAAAATTTCACCAAACCAAAAATAAAATTAAAAAACTTGCAACTAAAAACTTACAGACAGGTTTCTAATACAGAAAAAATGTGTCTTGATATATTGAATTATAAAATAAACCTAATAAAGAAAGTTCACTTTATGTTTAAAAAAAATATCATAGATTTATGCATAAATTAAATATTAAAGCAATATATAACATGTATTTTTTCGAAAAAATGCTACTGTAGCAGAAAAGCAGCACGCAGATGGACAGACAAAGTTTACACCATATAAAGCAGAAGACAAAATAAAACACACATAAATATTTTTTCCATATAGACAACATTGTATACATGGTAAACAAATTTATTTATTTTTTTTTTGGATTTTCGTATGACATTGTTTTCTCTCGAGCAGTTTTGTCTTTTTTATTGAAATTTTTTTTTATTAATATTCATGTCTAGTTTCTTTGTTTTAACTATATGTTGGTCTTTTAAAACAAAACAATAAAATGTTATACAAAAATATTTATTTGTGTATAATTTCAGTGTATTATTTTTCCATAATCAATCAATGGCAGGCAGACATAAATTACATTTAATCCCCAAGATGTTGAAAAAACATACAAAAGAATGAAATTTAACAACAAAAAGAAATATAAAACTTATAAGTTTAGATTAAATTTCAATCAGTCACATTTATTTTGAGGGCTTTTTTCTTTATAATTTATTCATATAAAACTGTTTTAAAACTGCTATAAATTATAAATAATTTCAAAGGTTTTCAGATATGTAAAAAAAAAACAAATATTTTAATGGAGTTAAAAACATTGGGTGATATAAATGTATATGATTAATAATAAATGTTATTAAGGCTGGTAACAGAAGTATGTAGAATATTTTACATATGTACATATATTTTTGTTCGAAATTGATTAGTCTAGGGGGATAATTATGAATTTTAAAACCAGTATGTTAAAATATGCGTTCATTTAATACAAAAGGTTTCTGTGTATACTATACTATGCGGTATAATTAAAATAAATTGTTGCTTTCGTTGGTTTTTTTATTAACGAATTATTACTAGCAGGCATTTTCTTTCTTAACAAATGTTTGTAATTAATTAAAGTGGATTATAAAAATTGTAAAATCGTTAAACATTTATCAAACATTTTGTTTTGTATTAATGATTTTGAAAATATTTCTTATATTTACAGATACTGGAGTTTAAGTTATTTTAAGTGTGTAAGCAATTACACTGGGCTACAAAATAGAAGTTGTTTATGAAGTGACTGGGTTAAAATTCGGTTCATAATTCTAAAAGTGTTGATCAAGTTATATGACAAGTCCTATTTTTGCTGCAGATTTTGTTTCAACCTGTAGATTAAACACTAAAAAAACGAGTAAAGTTTGGGGCTTAGGTTTAGAAATGTCTTTACAACAACATAAAAGAGTAATAGCCAGAACGAATTAAGCCAATTGTTTACATTGTATTGGTGTACCTTGTATTTGAACCAAAAGGATTTTGCGAAAATTGAATTTTAGCTAATATTTTGGTCAATATTACACTGCTGCTGCTTAAATTTAATAAAACAAATTTAGGATAATTCATTAGGAAATACATACTAAAGATTGTCACTATTGTGGTCAAAAGTAATTTTAGTTT
This sequence comes from Bellardia pandia, assembly GCA_916048285.2. Taxonomy (NCBI): domain Eukaryota; kingdom Metazoa; phylum Arthropoda; class Insecta; order Diptera; family Calliphoridae; genus Bellardia; species Bellardia pandia. Next base: position 12,717,042 of record OU696530.1, on the reverse strand, counting down.
GTATTTATTGATAGATTTTTAATAAAACTTCCCGATTTTCTATTTTACACTAAAGGTAGGTTCGCATTGTTCAAATATATGATGTATAAAGCTATATACAGCAAACAATTTTAAACAAATATATATGTACTTTTATTTATATACTTTTCTAAATTTTAATTTTTAAAGTTCAAACTAAATCCAAAAATTTAAAAATTACCAAAACTTCAATTTCGAACTTTTTAGAGTTTTTTCTTTTTAACAAATTCTAAAAATTCTAAAAATTAAGGACTTGTTCGAGAATAAAAACGAATTTAGCTTTACCTTTAATTTGAACTTTTAGGATTTTTCAGCATTTTCAGGAAACAAAGCAGAAATGATTATTGCTATAAATTTGCAGTTTGTCGAATAAATCGGAAAAATTTGATATTAAGTAAATTAAGTTGTGGTTCTAAAAAAAACTGTAATTTATTCTGAATTTAGCACAAGTAAATAACCAAACCTTCTTTTTCCACTAAATAGTAAATGCAATGTTTTGACTTATTTAACCATCATCATATCCTAAAAACGTATGTTATCAGCTTTATATTTTACAGAAATTTTTTGGTTATGCATATTTGACTCAAATACTGTTGCTGGAGAAAAATACATAAAAACCAGAATAATCCTTGTAAGTTTTTAAATACGTCGTTATCAAAAAATATTTTTGAATTTTTTTTATTAAAATCCGAAGCAGCTGGAAATGTCAAGAAATTTTTATTATTTAAAAATAATCATATTGTATGGTTTTCCACGCATTGATGATGCCTTTGTAATTCAAAGACGTTTGTGATATGTAAAGCGAAATAGTGAGATAAAATGCTCATGTTTAAGTATTGAAGAGTTGCTATAATTTGCATATTAACCCATTAAAGATGATATTTAGAATTTTTCTGTATGATATTAGATATTTAAAATCAGCGGAATGTAATTTATGTTGACTATACAAAAATCTTCGCTTAATTAAAGTTAAAATCTCAAAAAAGTTTTGTTACTTTCAAGTTTTTCAAGAAAAACTCAATACACTTACAGTTTTTTACTAACACCATTTTTCGCACTTGCAGCTCAACTTGCCAGAGAATTTGCTTGTAAGTAAATTTTAAACACTTGCCGTACTACTAGTGTTAAAATAAAAGTAATGGGCCATAACCATAGACAAACACTAAAGTCGGTTCCTTTTAAAAACAACTTTAAACTTAAAACCTACTTTTAGTTATTTTGTAACTTTAAGGTCGTTTTAAGTTAAACCGACTTTAACTGGGTGCCACTTAATATGTAGAAAATTATTTCATACAAACTGTAAAGAAAAATAAGCAAGTGGCAGCTTTAAACAGCTGTCATTGAAAATTTAAAAAAAAAACATAAATCGCCAAAATAATAAAATCAAGCGGGAAAATTTAAGAAAAGTGTTTGCGGTAGAAAAATTAAGATTAATAGCATATTAGGATATTTTGGTGGTGGTTTTTTGATAACTCTTTACAGGAACGAAAAAAAAATCAAAGAGAAAGACAGGCGAATTGGGCTACTGCAAAAAGAGATTTTTTTTACTTTATTATATTTTTGTACACATCCAGTTTTTTTTCTTTGCATAAACAGCTGGTTGATTTTGAAGTGGTGTTAAATTATAATAATTATTTAAAAGCAACTTCAGCTGATTTTAAATTAAAAGTATGTTTTATCGGTTAGAGTATACTTTTACGTGTCTATAGTTAAAATATAGTGTACTCTTTTAACAAAAGTCAACTTTTTAACTATTAAAGTACAGTTTTTTGTAACTATGGTTATGGCCCAATGTTTTTAACAGATTTTCGGGGTTTTACAAGAAATAATAAAGAAAAAAGAACACAAGTTTAACACAATACATCTTAATAGTAATAGTATTTTTAAATATAAATTTCATGCATTTATAAAAAAAATTGTAAATTTAAAATTTGTTTTCCGTATTTTTTCTGGATCCACATGTTTTTTAAAATTAACAGAATTTTTGATAGTTCTTTAATTAGGCTTGAGTTCATTAAATTTAATTTTCATTAAATTATTTTTACTGAAGGTAGGAATTGTTACATGAAAATTATTATTAAAATTTATTGATAATTTTTCGGCTGAGTTGGGGAATGAACCTGGGTTGTTGAATTTACATGTTTCGAGAACTACCACATTCTCTCATTAGAATTCTTTGTGTTCTAACCTCATGTAACAATTCCTTCCTTCAGTAAAAATAATTTAATGAAAATTAAATTTAATGAACTCAAGCCTAACTAAAGAAATATCAAAAATTAAAAATTAACAGTACAACTAAAAATAATTGTTATTAACAGAATGTTATGAAAAAATTTTGTTAAATGTTTCTTTGTTGACGACATTTTAAAAATAAACTTGCACTTGCTAGTGTAGCCACACAAAAAAATATTGTTGTTTTTCGGTGTTTTTCGTAGATAATATAAATACTCTACTTGCAAGTACATACATATGTACATAATTACTTGCATGTGACAACAGGGGGTAATTGTAACCTTATTGTCATTTTATGTTACGTTTTTTTTTGTATTTGTGTATGAGTGTTTTTCTTTTGTTAAATATTGTTTATTATTGTTTTATTTTATTTTATATATATGTACATATGTACATACGAGTATGTACCTACATACATATGTAAGTTTGTGTGCTTATTTATTTATTTATTGTCATTGTACAAATACTATGCCTAAAAACGGAATAAGGTCAGTAAAAGTTTGTTTGTTATTTGTTTTTTTGAGTCTTTTTTGTTTGTTTTTCTTACAGAGTGTGTGTTTTTTCTTCTTCCACTACTTTTGTACGTCTTCTTTTACTTCTTCATGAATTTATGTACCTATATATGATCGTGTGGTAATAAACTGGGGGTATAAATGTTTGCTTAAATATGTGAGTAACTGTGTAATGTTTTTTTTAAACAATTTGCAATAACACTTACATACAAACAAACAAACAAAAAAAAAACGGTTATTTGTTGTTAACAAAAAACAACAACAACAGCAGCATTATTATAAACAAAACTGTAGTTTTTTTATGATTTTGTTATTGTGTTGAGGTAGGTGTTGTAACGTTTAACTCAAATAAATGAAAATAAAAGAAGAAAAACTAATTTGTTATTTTTGTTTTAGTTTTTTATTTAAATTTATGCAGATTTTTTTTTTATTATTTGTTTATATTTTTTATTATTATGTATTATTTCTGGCTTTATTTATACATATGTACATACCTACATATGTTGTTTTTTCTTCAATTTTATTATTTAAGTGGCCGTTAAATGATGCGAGTAATGAGTTTTAATCATAAACATTTAATGTCGGCTTTAATTTCTATTTTTCATTATTATGATTTTGAGTGTGTAATGAACTAAAAGCAAAATAAAAATAGTATAAAAACATTAGCCTATAAATGGTCAGTCATGGTATTTTAGTTAAATATGAAGAATATGAAAAGGCGCCATTTATTACAATGGTTTTGTAGTATTTTAATGAAAATTTATACACTTGATCGATTCTTTTAACCATGCTGGCTTTAAATGCTTATTTATGTATATTGGTACTTTAAAAATTATTATAGAAAAAAACTATAAAATCATAGTTTTGTTTTAAACCAAAAACATTAGCTACCGCTTTGAAAATCCTTAATAAAACTAGGTAACTTTATAATGAAAAAATTGGAACGAAGAATTAAATTACATTTTTTCACGTTTTTTAAAATTAAATTTTGAATTTTCGCACTTAAAACTTTTAATTTTTTTATAATTTTGTCAATGTAAAAACATAGATGATTATTTTAGCATATTTTTCTAAATTTCGAAATTAAGTTCGAATTCTCGAAATTCGGCATAGTATACCAAATTAAATATTAAAAAATTTTAAATTAAATATAAAATGAAATAAATTATTAATTTCTAGGTAAACATTTTACTTTCATAAAATTTGAAAATTAAGTTCGAATTAAAGTTTTAAAAAAATGTTGTTTCGAATTTTCAAAATTCAAATTGCCACAAATAAAATATTAATGCCTGAATATATATTTAAAATTAAAGAAATTGTAAATTTGTAAAAAAAATAGTTTAGAAAATTCCACATTTTTTACACATTTTACAAATTTTCCTAATTTTACTAAATTAAATATTTAGGCTTAAAACTAAAAAAAATCATAATTTTTTGTAGGGAAAAATTTTATTTTTCGAAGATTTTACACGTTTTTAGCAAATTCGAAATTAAATAAAAATTTTCGAATTTTAAATTTAATTTCCGTTAGGTAGAAGCATAGACGAGTATTGTAGAATGTTTTTAAAAATTAAAATTAAGTTCAATTTTTCGAAATTCCCCAACTCGTGCAAAATTTAATATTTATGCTTGAATATACATATATTTAAAATTAGAGAAATCATAAATTTGTGTGAAAATATTTGATTTTCGAAAGGTTTACACATTTTAAATCAATTTCGAAATAAACTTCGAATTTTTGAATTTCTCCTAATTGTACGAAACTTAAAATTTATACTTCAAGAGAAGGAATATTAATTTTTAATTTCTTTAATGGTCAAAATCAGCCTAAATATATAGGTATAAATAAACAAATCTTGTAGACAGTTAAAAACAAAAATATCTACAAAACTTTTACCTTCTTTAATAATGTAAACATTTACATAGTTATTTGAATTAAATTTTTAATCAAAATGTTGCAACCAAACAATTTAATAAAAAAAAGGCTTTAAAGTAAATAATTCTGCACACAATTATCTACAGTTGTTCATTGAACAGAAATATGCCTGGTGTAAATATTTAAAGTATGATTATTGCGGTTTTAAATTATTACTTACACACCATGGAAATACCTATACAAACATACTGACATGCACATATTTTAACGTAAATAATGCTGACTCTTAATGCCAGCGTCTTATGAATAAAAAATTGAAAATTATATTGTAAAAAAAAAATAATAATAACGCGCCACAAAATACCATTCTTGTGAGATCATAAGAAGCAAGTGAAATAAAAAAATAAAAATAACACACAATGAATAAAAAAATATTAATAAATTTTAAATTACATATATAACTATGTATATACACATTTGAAAAAATTGCTAGTTAACACGTAAATATGAGTTAAGTTAATAAAAATAAATAAAGAAAAAATTGAAAAAAACTCAGGGCTGTTAAGAAAAGTAAATATTTATAATGCTTGACTATTTTATAAACATTTTGCTCAAACTTATAATTTAAGATTTTATAAGAATTATAAGAATTTTTCTAAAAAAAACATTAATTAATATAAAACGATAAAACGTTTTATTAACAGTTATAAAATTAAGCAAACTTAGATGTTTTTGCACTTTATTAAAAAAAATATTTGTTTATTTTCTTCTTAACTTTATGGCAATTTAATGTTTTTGCTATTTACTGTAATTGTTTTATTAATTGTATTTTAATTAAGTAATTAAATTTCAATTAAATGTTTATACATGTGTATTCGTAATTGTTGAAGAATGTTTATTTTCGCTTAAAAAACAACCACAAAAATATAAGTCAAGTTTTGTAAAAATACTTGTTAAATGTTAATTTTTAAACAAAAAAAATATAAGCGTTAACACAACCCAGCAAAATTTTGTTTTAAAAATAAACATTTTAAATCTTTTTATACACAATTCTTGAAATTTTAATAATTTGTCTATAAAAATTTGTGTGATTTTTATTTCTTTAGTTTTAGATATAAAATATGTTGCTGGGTTATATTTAAGTATAAATATAATTATAAATGTGTGCTACATTTTGTTCCGTTCCGATCAGTTTGGTTTGTTTTTTTTTTTTTATTTATAAATATCTGTCCGTACTCGTACATTCTGTAGTTTGGACATGTATTTTAAGTTAAAGAGAAATTATCGTTTATTATTTTTTTTTTTTTGTTTAAATGAGACATTTATGCAATTTTATATAATGAAATATTAAAATACACAGAATGTTGATTTACAGGTTTTTTTCTTGCACTTTGTATGGGAATTATTTGAATTTTGTTAAAGTGTTTTGTTGGTATATTGGAGTGATTATTACAAAGGAATTCGATAATTTAGTGTACATATTACATATAAACAAGTTTCAGTTTATTAGAATCTTAATGAAGACCTAAAACATCAATTTGAAAAAGGGTATCGAAGTATAGAGCAGGTCATTTAATATTTCATACTGTAAAAAAAACGTACAAAAACAATAGTTTAAAGAAATGTGTATTTTTCCCTGAAAGAGCATTTTACACTGCATAAACATTTGCAATAACAATAAATTGTGTATTTTCTCTAAATCTAAAAGTATTTTCGATAATAATTAGATTCAGAAAATAGAATATGTTAATAAAGAAAACTCTAATTTTTTATAAAAAACTTTTATTTTAAAATTCTTTTTTTCTAATTTTAACACTAATATCGAATTTTCGAAATAATTTTTTTGAAATTATGTAATTTTCAGAATTTAAAAACAATTTTCGAAATTCATTGAATTATGCAAAATGTATGTTCTTACTTCAAATTCCATATAAAACTAAAGAATTTGTTTGAATTTCATTGAATTTTCAAATTTCGAAATTAAGCTCAAATTTTCGAAATTTTTCAAATTAAGTAAAAATGTATTTTTATGCTTGGAATTCAATATAAAACTAAAGAAATCATAAATTTTTATGAAAAATTATTACTTTGGCTTAATTTAAAAATTTCGAATTTAAGTTCGAATTTTCGAAATTCACCAAATTCTGCTATATGTACATATGTTTACACTTGAAATTCAATATAAAATTTAAGAAATTATTGCTTTTAATACATAATGCAGAAATTCTCTTAAATATGAAATTTACGTTTGAAATACAACATAAAATAAGGAAAATTTCTTCGAAAATATCGTTACGTACATTTTACAATTTTTTTTTTTAATTTCGAAGTTTCAAAATTCATAAAATTATGCTCAATTTTGTATAAATTCAATATAAAGCTAAAGAAATTATGAATTTGTCTTTAAATCCATGAATTTTAAAATTTCAAAATTAAGTTCGAATTTTTAAAATTCATTAAATTCATAAAATGTCAATCAATACAAAAGTAAAGAAATTATAATATTGTTATTTTTCTTGAATTTGCAAATTTCGAAATTAAGTTCATCATCAAATCATCAAATTTTACTCAAATGTATGTTTAAGCTTGAAATTCGATATAAAGCTAAACAAATAATGAATTTGTATTTAAAATTTTAAGTTTCCTTGAATTTTAAATTTTCGAAGTTAAGTTCGAATTTTAGAAATTCATCCAAAAAATTCATCAATTTGTATGTAAAATTGTTATTGATCATGTAAGTTTTAAATTTCGAAATTATGTTAGATTTGCTAATTTATTTTAAAATTCATATTTGTACCTGAAATCTAATACAAAATTAAAAAAATCAAAATTAAATTATATATTTTAAAATTTCCAATTTAAGTTCGAATTTTAGAAATTTAAAAAAGTATATAAAGAATTCATATTTTTGCTAAAATTCAGTAAAAAACTAAGAAAACTATAATTTTATATGTATTTATGAAAAATTTACACATATGCCCGTTTAGTAACACCAATTATTTCATTATTCTTGATTAGAATTAATCACTAGTAAAATGTCTAGAATTACCAAGATTTTACTTTTAATTAACTGTAAGTCCCTTTTCTTAATATCAAATAACTCTTCTCAGCACTAAACCATCAATTAGAATAAAACCTACACTTTTATTACATTCTTTTTTATTAAGTGTTTTTTTTTAAATGCTTCTTCTAGCTCAAGGCACACCTAGAATTATTACATTAAGCGTGTGGCTGTGTTTTTTAAGATTTTTTTAAATAATTAATTTAAAATCAACGCATAAACATAAAACTGATTACCATAAATATTTTATGATTACGCCGAAACTAACACACACTTGAGCAGACATTCTTTCAAATCAATTCCATACACAATTAACTGACCTGAATTGATGTTGGTAAAAAAGATAGAAAATTTACAAAAAAAAAAAAAAAAATAGATAAACATGAAACAAAGTTTATAATAAAAAACTAAATAAATTGTTTAAGTACCTGCATAAATATAAATATTTATCATCATTAAAGCACAACATTAATAAATTTATTAAAAAAGAATTAATTAAGCTAAAAATAATATTTTGTTATATAGTTGTAAATGGTGGTTTAAAAGCAAGAAAATTCGAAGTTTAAAACAAAAATGGTTAATTTACTATTTCATCAGATGTAATTTAAAATATAATGTCATTTTTTCTATTGCCTGTAACTGAAATTTAATGCAATTTTCAAATTATTATTGCTTTCCTCCCCCTTTTCAAACCCATATCAAGAAGTGCATTTATTGCGACCTGTGTATGTAAATTAAGGTGTTAGCAGGTTTTGTTTTTTATTATTATTCTTTTTTTTCTGTATTTTAACCATAACAAATTATCCGCATTCCTAAGCAAAACACAAACACATTAATTATAAGTAAAATAAGCAAATAAAAGAGGTTTTTTGCAAAAGCCTTTAAGACAACAACAATCAGCTTACTAATACATAATAATAAATAAAAAAAATAACACCACGACAACAACATCAATAAATACAATGTGCAAATAAAATGAAATAATGCTAAATTTATTAAAAAAAATAAAAAAAAAAATCTTAAAAGTCCATAAATAAGTAAAACAATCAGCGTGGAGTGTACAAAAACAATGTGTTTTGTTTTATGGCGATGATCAAACAAAAATTTTGAGGAATTTCAAAAATGTAATAAAAAATTAAATACATACATACATATGTACACAAATTATAAAGAGATCAAAAAACCGAAAATAACAAACACACACAAAAATATACGTATATATACATACGTTTTTAATAATTGGGACAGGGATTTCCCCATCAGAATTTAAGCCCACAAATGCATAAAAAATTTACACAATTTTATTTAATAAAATAATGTTGAATGTTAAATTAATAACGCCTAAATAAATATTAAATTAATAAGGGTGATTTGAAGCAATACAATTGAATTGACAATTCCAATATTAATGATACAATAAGAATTTTTTTTATACTTTTTTATACTTAACCGTGGCTTCTTTTATACAAAATGTTTAACCTTAATCATGACTGCTTTTCTACTGAATTATTAATCTCAATGGTGGCTAATTTTATACTTTTATACAGAATTTTTATACTGAATTTTTATATTTAATAATGACTTCTTCTTGTCCCTTTTATACTTAATTGTGTTTTTTTTTATACTTAATTGTGGCTCCTTTCATACTGAAGTTTCATTCTTAATCGTGACTCTATTTATACTGAATTTGTATACATAACCGCGGCTTCTTTTATAAAAAATGTTTAACCTTAATCATGACTGCTTTTCTGCTGAATTATTAATCTCAATTGTGACTAATTTTACACAAAATTTTTTAATCGCAATTGGGCTCCTATTATGTTGAATTTTTATACTTTTATATTAAATTTTTATATTTAATCGTAGCTCCTTTTATACTGAATTTTTATTCTTAATCATAACTCCTTTTATACTCAATAGTGGCTCCTTTGATACTTAATTGTGGCTCCATTTAAACTGAATTTTTATACTCAATAGTGGCTCCTTTGATACTTAATTGTGGCTCCTATTATACTGAATTTTTATACTTAATTCTAGCTCCTTTTATACTGAATTTTTATACTTAATTCTGGCTCCTTTTATACTGAATTTTTATACTTAATAGTGGCGCCTTTGATACTTAATTATGGCTCCTATTATACTGAATTTTTATACTTAATTCTGGCTCCTTTTATACTGAATTTTTATTCTTAATCGTGGCTCCATTTAAACTGAATTTTTATACTTAATAGTGGCGCCTTTGATACTTAATTATGGCTCCTATTATACTGAATTTTTATACTTAATTCTGGCTCCTTTTATACTGAATTTTTATTCTTAATCGTGGCTCCTTTTATACTGAATTTTTATACTTAATAGTGGCGCCTTTGATACTTAATTATGGCTCCTATTATACTGAATTTTTATACTTAATTCTGGCTCCTTTTATACTGAATTTTTATTCTTAATCGTGGCTCCATTTAAACTGAATTTTTATACTTAATAGTGGCGCCTTTTATACTTAATTATGGCTCCTATTATACTGAATTTTTATACTTAATTCTGGCTCCTTCTATACTGAATTTTTATTCTTAATCGTGGCTCCATTTAAACTGAATTTTTATACTTAATCGTGGCTCCTTTGATACTTAATTGTAGCTCCTATAATACTGAATTGTTATATTTAATTGTTGCTCCTTTTATACTTTCCTTTCAGAAATTTTGTTCCTTATCGTGGTTCCATTTATACTGAATTTGTATTCTTAATCGTGGCTAACTCCTTTTATACTTAATTTTGGCTCCTTTTATATTGATTTTTTTCTTAATCGTTGATCCTTTTATACAGAATACTTATACTTAATCGTGTGTGCTTTTACATATATTTCCGGCAAAGTGGTAGGAACTTTTTTGACATTTCAAGTGGGTGTTGCACTTCACATATAAAATTCTACTTTAGTTCGAATATCTGGCAAACTAAAGTAGTTAAAGCCTGGAAACCTAGAATGATTTATTTTGTTAACATTTTGTGTAGCTTGGTAAAAATAAGATGACTGGTATAAGTGGGCGTGGCACGTTTATCTTTGATTGGCACAAAAAGAATATAACACAGTAGTAGATGCAAAGTAATATTGCATAAATGAAAGTTCATAATTGTGTTTTTGCTGCAGCATCATTTTAAGAAGTTTCATTCTGAAAAGTCGATTAGGTTTAGACTCGAATGGCTGTGAGTGGCTATCACTGTTCTAATCATTCACCACAAAATCATAATTTTCTTTATAATTATCAATATATTTTTTTAACCGCTAAAAGTTTTCATTAAAATTTTACATTTGCAATAACCCAAATTCCTTTCCCTCATTTAACTTATTCCTTTTCTACATAAACATTTTATTAATCACTGTAAATTTTTTTAATGCATTTGTTTATTGCTCTTAAATTAGTTTTTTTTTTGTAAATATTTATGATGAAGTTGAAAACTACATCATTTGCACATTTACACAAAATGGCAAACAATAATTTTGTACATTATGAGAAAAAGAAAATTATCATAAAAAAATACTTATAAATAAAATCAATATAAATTTAGCATTAAAGCGAATCAACACAACAACTCAGTAAATAATGTAAAAAATTAGATAAAGCATTTTGAGTGTTTTTTTTTGCAGCTAGAGTTTAATTAATTTCATTACTAGCAGACTATTAATTACTTGACAGTTGCTAATCAAAAAAAAAATAATAATAAATGATACTTAAACATCATAAACTTGCACACCAAAAAAGCAAGACCATCGGACGGACAAACGGATGAAATGGTTTAGCAAATATTTCAAATGTTTAGTTTACATTACAAACAGATTTCTTAAGAAATCCAAAATATTCTCATAGTACAAGGTGCCGTGAAATTCTAAAAAAGCAAGAACTATTATTAAAATAGCTTGTTAGTAACAAATCTATATTGCTTAAGCCAAGTTACAAGACCCCAACTAGTGTGCAACAGTAACACCAACCTGTACGTGTTCGTACACCACCATTAGCACTGCTCCCCTGCCAGTGCCATTAGATGATTATAGAGATACAACATTTATTTCTACATACATACATTGCATATGTTTAGGTACAGGTAGATTTAGTAGGATAAATAGCTAAAACCACTTATCGTAAACACTTGTAGTTATTTATTTTTTATTCTTAATATTATTTTTTTTTTTTCATTATTATTTTACTAATTCTTTAAAAAATCCCGTTTTACCACTTTCAAATGCATTAAAATAAAAGTATACAAAAAAAATAAGGAGAGGAAAAAACAAAACTACAATAAATATCATTCTATGCCATGGCATGCCATACTTCATCGACGAAAAAAGAAAAGAAAAATCTTATTAGAAAATGTAACTAAAAGAATATTAAACTCAAGCATACAAGATATAAGAATACAAGCAGCAACAACAAATTGGTTCAAACATTTATGAAAAACTGAAACTAATAAAGAATATCTTGAAATAACGAAATGTTACAATTTAAACATTTTTTAATAAAATTCAAGTATGTACATGTTTAATGCATTGTTCAAGTTTTGGTGAACAGTACAAATATAATGTAATAGAAAAATTTACCAAGTGCAAAGAGTTCAGCAGTATTAAGATAAATGGCAAACTGTCAAACATTTTACTAAAGTTATCGATAAAAAATGAAGTTATGTCAAAAAAAATGTAAAATTGTTCAACTTAGACCTGCTTCACACTCATCAGTTCTGTCTCGTCAAGTCAATTTTTTTCCAATGAGAAGGAAAGAGAAAATTATCTTTTATCTTTTTCCTTCTCATTGAAAAATACTTGACTTGACAGTCAGAACTGATGAGTGTGAAACATGACTTAAAATTGACATTTCAAGCTTGAAATATTAGAAGTGTTGCTGAATCAGCGGTTTATAGGCAAATTTGGAGATTAACCGTTTTTTGTTTGTTTTGTTTTTATGTTTCTCATAAACAAAAAGTTGACAACATTTAATAAAATATACAAAACCATAACAAAAGAAAAAAACTAAAAGGTTTTTTTGTTTACATTTTTTATAGTTTGCTTTTTCTAACATTTTCTGTTTCTTTCTATCAATTCTATATCAATTCAATGAACAAAAGGGCTTTACGATGGTGAATATTCTGAAGTCCGCGATTGGTTATTTAGCTCTAAATATTACGAAATATGAAACAAAGTTAATAATAATTTGAAAAAATAAACAAAAATCAATAGCTGGTTAGATGGCAACACAGAAATCTGATATTATAATCCAAGTTTCTAGTTATGTTTATGCCGGCCGGCCACTGGTCTAAGTCAACCATTGTTCACGTAAAAAAATTTTAATATATATTGAGTTCAGAAAAATGTTCTTCATCATTGATTGTAGAGTAATTCAAAATGATATCTTAGTGAGTACTATAAAGTCACAACACCCCTCCTATACTCATATACATTAATAATATTATCAAAATCACTAATCCATGTAGACGAGAATGCAAAGGGGGCAATCACATGATTATATGATAATGGATCTGGCATAAGAGTATACATTGATGATTTAAAGATGGAGTGTGACCTAGGATCTGGCGTCTTTTGCGATGAACTCAATTAAAAGCTCTCAATACGCCTCCCAGATAAAGGATCCGCTTTAAATGCCTCAACAGCCGTATAAGACCGCTTTGGACAATTAAATGTGAAATGTTTAGGGCTTACTTTCAAAAGGCTGAAAATAAATGGCGCATTCTGGATATATGCAAGACCATTCGAAACACTAGGCCCACAGAAAAAATATTCATGCATAAATCAGCCTATTAATCAGAATGATTGAAATAATAATAAAAAAATAAAAAATAAAATTATTTGATTCAATTAAAATTGTTAATCAAAACTCAAAAATTAAATTGAATCAACGAAAAATTGGTTAATTTTTTATTACTTCAATCATTGGCTTAATATGCTGTCTTATGCCTGAAAATTTTTTCTGTGCCAGTATACAATGAAAAGCACAGTAATTATTCTGAACAGAAAACTGGTTATTGGACGATTGGGAAGCATGCAAGTAGGCTGGGACTTATTTTCAATAGCCACTGCCGCAGTTACCAGGACCGTAAAAAAGAACAAACAGTATTTCATCTTCTATCTGAATGTACGTCTCTGCACAACTCTAGACTCACATTTTTCAACATCCATACGAAACAATCTAGCGGAACTACGACTACAGTCGAACTACGTGCCATAATAAGAAAATGTTTCATACAAATTTTAAAGGTTCTCTTAATTGTAGTTTTTTAGTTATTACAAAATTACTATTTACGAGTACTTTGCATGGCAGCTCGCCATGCCCACTATTTCGATTCCGCTTAATTTTAGTCAAACTATTGTTTATGTAGTTTATGTGAAATGCCACGCTCATGTAAATTGTTGAGATTCTGCCTATTATACTTGGCTACATATTCGATAAATATTTATTTTGTAGAAGAGAAATCAAACATATAATGATTCTTTTATTTAAATCTTCTTGAAATTCAGCCTTACACTTTTTCTTGTCGTTGAGCGTATATCTATAAAATTTCTTCAATACAAATGTTACCTGTTTGTTGCATTGAAAGAACCATAAAATAACATTAAGAGATTTTGCTGGTATTAACAAAATTGTTGTAGTATAACATTTTTGTTGGAATTTAAAAACGCACACACAAACAAAATTTCATACAATAAAGGTATAAACAGTTTATGATTACAAAGTGTATGGATTGGCTGTACGTTCGTCCGTGTGTCTAACTCCCCAGCAAGCCATATAAGGCCGAAAAGAATCTTTTCTTACACCTTTTTCGGAGCGTTTACGCTCTTTATGAGCCCAAAAAACGATCATAATTACTCCGAAAACCTTCGAAAATGGTCCGTCAGAAAGAGCTCTTAGATAATGTCAGAAAAGAGTCTTTTATGAGGGTTCTTTTGGGCTCTGAAAGAGCTCTTAGATTATGTCAGAAAAGAGTGTTTTATCAGGGTTTTTTGGGCTCTGTGAAATCTTGTTTTTATCATTCTTGTGTGCTACAGCTATGTTTTTTTTTTGTTCAAAGTACAAATAGCAGGAGAACAACGCTTTGGTACACACATAATTATGTGGAATTTCTGAGTCATACTGCGTGCCGACTCAGGACAGTAACAAGCAAATTTTTCTTTCGCTCCAAAAATGCTCTTTTGTTGGACTCTTTTCTGACTCCTTTTTCGGAGCGCTCCTAAAATGGTATGCGGGGGTCTAAAGTTTGTAGTAAATACATATGTATGCTTATTGTCAATGTGTAATGGCACATATAGTATGCTCTTAAATAGTTTTCGTTAAAAAGCAGATTCTAATAGAAGCAAAATATTTGTCGAAATTTTGCTAAAATTTGATATAAATTCAATTTTTTTTGATTAGTTGAAAGTTAAAAAAATCTCACCTTATTTACAGCTGGCAACAGAAATTTGTAATTGTAATTTTTGTTTTTTGTTTTTCAAAGAAGAAAAATAAATTGCATCCGGCTGTTTTATTGTATATACGAATCAATTTTGTATTATTGTGTAGTTTAGTTATTTTTAATTTATTTAATGTATGCCTGAATGGAAATATTTTATAAATATTTGACATTCCAAACATATAAACGTTAGTTAAAGTGTGTTTTTTTTTCTCCCTCCCTCTCTCTCTCGCTCTCTCTGGCAACAAAATTCGCATTGAATATTTATGATTGGGAAAAGGGTGTGTTGTTAGAATTTCAAATCAAATATTTATTGTAGAGAAGTATTTAGTCATTTGGCTATTTTTTGCTAATATTAGCATAGTTGTGACCAGTAGTTTACAGAAAAATCACTTAAAGCGCCGACTGAATTTACAAACAAAAAAAAAAAAAAGAACCGCAATTTTAATTGGAAATATAATAAATCAAAACAAATTGTCAATAGGAATACATATTTACGGACTTACTTACTTAAATACCAGTAAATTCCTATGAATAGCAAGTGTTTAGATATTATTTTTGAAATTCAACATAGCTACTGAAACAACCAGCCAAATACTTGTACATTTTATGCAAATTGTTTCGAATTATTGTAAATATTATTACAAAACCCTGATTGATCGGCTACGTGTACGAATAAATAATTTATGTGAGTTAGTTTTTTGTTTTGTTTTAATAATTAATTGAAAAATAAGTCTTTAAAAGCCATTAAATGAAATTTATTGAATTAATATTAAATAAACTATGAAATGCGTGCCGGTATTTTTATGCCTGGGAATTAATAATTATGTTGTTTTTTAATTTTTTTTTTTGTTAACGACCCCCTTTTTAAATGAAACTTGAGCGAAAGCTGCCACCCAGAGTAAAAACTTTCTGTGGTTACTAAAAATTTATAAGCCAAAGGAATATGATTTTAGAGAGACAATTAAAATACATTTTATGTTTCCTGTCGTTGAGAGTATAACTTGTGAAGGCAGTTACTTGTGCATATTAAATAATAGCCAGACTGAATATCTTGCAATTTGACAGACATTTCACAATTGTTTTCAGTTGTTTAGAATGTAAATTACTTTGTAGCATTTTCATTTTTATTATTAGTTTTGTATCATTACTAGACAAATGACATAAACTGCTGATTTTAGTTGAAGAGAACATGGTGTCAACTTTAGCAGAATACGCAGACAGGAGTGGCAGCTGTTTCAAAATAGAACAGGGGCCAAATTACCGCATTCGATATCGAGTGAAATTGATCGTAATTTTCTTATTTGAGATTATGGCATACGATATCGAGCAAGAAATTTAGTACATTTGTCATAATTTTGATATCGAAATCATTTTTCGATACGATAGCTCATTCGATCACGAATGCAGTAATTTGGCCCCAGGCTGGTAGATTGGTTCGCCTTCCACACAAAAAAAAAAGTTGGATTACAGACAATAAAAAAAATCTTCTGGCATTGTTTTTACATTATCTTTAATCCTAGGGGGTGACTGAACATGTTACTTTCAGTATGATAGACCTATTTCCCATATGTGGCAATAATTGAAAAGTTGTTTTTTGTTTTTTAAAAGTTTCGTTCAAAACTACTTACACGCGAAAAAAACATGGTTGGACATATGGTTACAACAACTACACTGTTTTTTTGGTAACAATATATTGTTGTGATACACAAATAATTGTTACATATTTTGATTTGATTTTAACCATAATTTAGTTACTATAAACATTTGTATGTTTATCGCAATTGTAAAATTGAATATGGTTCCCTTAAACATAATTATTTTTAAAAAATGTTTATGTTATTTGCAACTATTTAAACTTACAAACAATCATTAAATAATAAGTTTCTATATTTGATTAAAATGCAAACAAGATATGTTTAATTTTAATAATATTTTGTTTTTAAGATTTGTAGAATGCTTTTGCATCAGTTCAGTAGTTTGTCTGCGTGATATCAGATTATTTAGTTGGATTTAAATGTTTCAATAATTAAAAAAAAACAATTCGTATTTAAAATATGTATTCTAGCTGATGATAAAGTACAGTCATAATATGATTACCTTAAATAATAATATGTTTATTTTAGACCATATTATGATTACTTTATATAATAACATGATAACTTTAGAACATAATATGATTATTATATATCATAATATGATTAATTTAGATTTATGATTGATTTAGATCATAATATGATTGATTTAGATCATATTATGATTACTTTAAACAATAATTAATTAGGTTAGAATATGATGTTATAATATCAAATTATGATTAACAAGAAAATATTATGATGAAATATTACGATGATAATTGATATGATATTTGATGGCACTTATAATCATCATATTATGTTTTGACTACAATCATAAATCTTATCATAATATGTTGCTCTTAGATTATGTTTACCACAACCATGTTTTTTTCTCTGCGTGTACATAAACTATTTCAAAACAACATTTCTTTTACATTTTCTTGTTAATAATTTGCAGTTTTGAGAATATTTAGTATTTTAATTATAACCTAAACTCAACTCATTTCTTTCTTTTTTCATTTGTAAAGCCGAATGTCAATGCCAAGGTAAATGAAAATAAAATCGTATTTTAGTTTAACAAAAAATTAAAAAAAACCCAACTACAAAATTCCAAATAAAAAAAAATCGTATTTAAATCTACTCAAACAAGAGTTAAAACGAAATAATAATTACAAAAAAACTACAATATAAAAAACAATAAAAATCATTTGTATGACATTTATACAAAATATCTCATTGTAGAGCATATGTTTTTGATTTTATTTGTAATTTTTTTTTAATTGCTCATTAATAATTAATTGTGTATAAAAAAAACAAAGAATTGATTGTTTAAAAAAGAAGTTTCGAAACTTTGCATTCATATTTCGATGATAAAAAAATATTGAACTTATTCTTAACACATGATACTTTATAAACATATCGCACCCTAAATACAAAAGGGTCACAACTCAAAATTTTCCAAAACTGACTTTTTTCCATAAATTTATTCAGAGTACACATCTCTAACTACTGCAAAAATTTCTTTCACATCCACTTTTTTCTTTAACTGAAAAAATACAGTTACCGTATGTGCCGGACGTAAGACGCACCTTTTTACTCTGAAAATTTGACCTAAAATCAGGGTGCGTCTTATGGTTCGATTCGTCTTATCGTCCAAAGCTTACTTATTTCTAATAATTTATAGATACAATTTTGTTGTGCGTCTTATGGTCCGATGCGTCTTATCGTCCGGCAAATACGGTATGTCTAGTTTTATGTTAAGTGTGTTGCTTGTGCACGATGAAGGTTTTTGTCTCTCCTGAAAATTTTAGTATTTGGAGTTGTGACCCTTTTGTATTTAGGGTGCGATATGTATGTATGTATATTAGAAAAGAATTTCCTTCGAACGTTATATATGTCTGTATTTAAATTATACTTTACTTTTTACATATTTTACAAAAGTCTTTATTATATATTTTTTATTTATATGTCTAATTAAGGGGTTTAAATGAAACAGCTTTCGTTAAAACGTTTCACTTTTCATTATTTTTTTTTTGCAAAATTCTTAATTTTTAAAAAGTCGACACAAAATCCTTTATAATGATATATAATTTATATAGCTCATATTTACTTTATGGAGAATTATAGAAAGCCAACGTAAAATTTTGTTTAAAAATAAGTATCTTTGTATCTTCTTTTAACAAACTTATTTTATAAATTGTTAGTTTATTATATTTTTTTATATTTCTATAAAGAAGACACAATTTTCTATTTTTTTGGTATAAAATTTGTATGTTTTACCATGAACTCAGCTTGATTACAAATTTCCTATTTAATGATATATAATTTGTATACTTCAGCTTTTTAATGAATTATAAAGTAACATTTCATTTTAAAATATGTGTTTTATACATTGCTAGATTATTATATTTTTTTAACATTTTTGGAGGAAAGCCTCGTTCCCTTTCGTTTTGAAACATGTATTTTTTATCTTCTTTTAAGAAAAGTGTTTTATAAATTATTAGTTTATTAAATTTTGTATAGTTTTAAAAGAAGACACAATTTCCTATTTAATGATATATAATTTGTATACTTTAGCCTTTCTATATGAAAATTTAAGGAACTTTAAAGTAGCATTATTTTTTTAACATTTTGGGAAAGGAGAAATAATCTCCTATTTAACTATATATAATTTATCTATATTATCTTTTATTAAAGCCTGCTAACCCAAGATTTCGCTCTAAAATATTGCAGTTTTTATGTTCTTTTAAGAAAAGTGCTTTATAAATTGTTAGACTGTTATATTTCCTTTAATTTGTCTTTAAATTCGTAGTTTAAAATACCTGTGAAGAAGAACATCTACGGAATCATAGTTTTACAGCTTGTATTTCAATGACTAATAATTTCTAATTTATATTTTAATAATTTATTTCCCTATGCTTCCTTCACACAAAAAATTTAATAGTTAATTTTAATTCCTTTTTAACATCAGTTTCATAACAATTTTTTTTTTGAAAATTACAAAGAATTAATTCTTTTAATTCCATCCATAGACCATTAAATGAAATAAATTCAAACACTTTATTTAAACTCAAAATAATACCGGTTTTTATGGAAAGATATTTTTTCTTCTTTGTTTTTTTTTTTTTTTGTGGAAAAAAATAACATTAGACAAATTTAAATTAAGAGAGATTATCATGTAATTACAGTAACTCAGGCATGACATGTCAATCTAAATTTATATAAACAAAAAAATATAAGAAACAACAGCAACAACAAAAATTAACAATAAAATTAAACTGAGCTAAACTGGTCTGTCTTTCTAAACAATTTGTATCATATTTCTTGTTTAATTTTTTTTTGTTCGTTTCTGAGGCCCCTTAGCCATCAGAGGGTTAAGGAGTGTGGTGTGACGAACATGCCAGCGAATGAGTGAGTGACTGACTAACTGACTGCATGAGTATGTTGTTGATTGTCATCATATAAAACAATAAAATAAAATTAAACAAAACGCAAAACCAAACAGCCACAGCAAAAAAATAAAAAATAAAAATTGTTTATACGACCTGTTGATTAAACGTGTAGGAATTTCAAGATCATTAAAATTTAACATGTTGAATTATTTGATAAAATAGTTTAATGAAAAATAAAAATTCAAATAATAATACAATACTGAGTAACTGAAAAATTATGACGAAAAGGTCAAGGGTAAATTTACGTAGTACAACTTACATGATGCATTTTGTATGCAAATGTACGTACGTACATACGAGTAATTGGAATAATTTAATGAATGAAAAAGTATTTAATTTAACTTATTTTTTGTTCAAGATTGACGTAAAGTAATGCCACAAATTATAGCACATTATTGTGAGTAAAAAGTAGGTGAGGTAAATAAATCACCTGTTCTACATTATATAGACATATGTATATTTATGTCTTAGTTGTGCACGTAATAGTTTAATAACTTGTGATTAATTTTAAATAGAACTTAGTAATCAAATAGTACAAGAGTTCAGCTTTCACAATACATTTGAAATAGTTTAAAAATTTTAAATATAGAAACACCTGACGTTTATTAATGCTAACATTTTCTAAAAGTGATGACCTTAAGGATTCTTTTGAGTACATTTTAAAAATATTTACTTAAACTTCCTGCAATCGGTAGTGCAAAAATAAACATGAAAATATTATTTTCAGTGGGTTTTCAACTAAAGTCTGCTACAAATGTTTAAATAAATATTTTTTTTTTGTGAAATTTTAAATATATTAAAACAGAAGAAACGATTTTTTATTTATTGATATACAATTACACTCATATTTTTATTATTAATTAGGTTTTATTAATGTATCCAATTGTGCAAACCAATTCCCTTAAATTTTGCTTCTTTGTCTTTTTAACAAAATTTTTAATAATTAATAATTTTTACTAAAACTACTTTGTTTTATATTTTTGAACAGAAGACACAATTATCTTTTCATTGATATACAATGCCTTTATTTTATTAGTTTTATATGTGAAATAGCAGGATTCTAAGCTATAAGCAAATTTTAAATTTATTAGGAAAATGTTTTCTTCTTCTTTTAGTTTGTTTGCCAATTTCTTTTACAAATTTTTAATTAAATAATTTTGTTATACTTTTTTGAACAGAAAACATATTAAGCTTTTTATTCATATATAAAACGTTTATTTTGTCTTTTTCGTATGTGAAATCAAAGAAGGCTCTTTCTTAACTTGTTCTATAAATGTTTTTATGAAATTTGAATAAAATAATTTTTTTATATATTTTTGAAAAGAAGATACAATTATATCTTCAATAATATATAGTACATACATATATTTTATGTTCTTTTTTTATATGTAAAGTGATAAGCAAACTCAAACTTTTTTAATTTTTTCAACTCTTTGAACAAATGTCTTCTAAGATTGTTTCATTAAAAATGGTTTGTATACATTTTTAAAAGTAAAACACAATTACCTTCTATTGATATATAATACGTTTATTTTGTCTTACACGCGTGGGGAATTTAAGAAGCCAAATTTATCCCTTTGCCAAATTTTATTTTAATATTTAACCTTTGTCTATAAATTTTTTTTAAGGTATTTTAGTAAAATAACTTTTTTTGTATATTTTTAAAAAGATGACACAATTACGTTTTCAATAATATAGAGTACATATATTTTAGGTTTTTTTATATGTGAAACTAAAGGAAATTAAAAATTTACCTGGAAAATGTTTTAATTTTTTCAACTTCTTTAGCAAATGTCTTTTATGAATATTTAACTAAATTACATTTTTGTACATTTTTGAAAGGCATATACAACATCCCTTAAATTGATATATAAAATATATACTTTTCTCTTTAACACATATGAAAACAAAAGTATTTAAGTCCTTTGAAATATAAATGTTAAAGGTTCCTAAAATTAAAAAAAAACTTAATTTAAATGTATTCTTTTAGATACTCTAACTGTTCCTAAGGTTTCAAAATTCTAAAACTGTTTAAATATTTATGACAGTTATTTTGAATTGATTAAAAATTATTTGTATTGTGGCTGACTTTTTGTTTACTTTTCCTGTTAGTGGCAAGAGGGTGGGGCAAATTTTTTGTTCCACCAGTTTCAATCCCATCCATCCTTGGGCCGAAAAATATCGCGTACCAAATTTTATCGTCTTTACATAGACAGCCAGCCGGCCAGACGGACGGACGGGCATCGTTAAATCTACTCAGAAAGTGATTCTGAGTCGATCGGTATACTTTAAGGTGGGTGTTGGACCAATATTTCTGGGTGTTACAAACATCAGCACAAATCCAATATACCCTCCCCTCTATGGTTGTGTAGGGTATAATTAATAGAACAACAAATAAAACAAATATTTATTAAAAACAAATTAAAGTTATGTATATCGTTTTGCAGAACCGCAGAACAGAACTCTAAACACCCACTCCAAACTTAAATTAAAATTCAATATATGTAAATACTAACTGAAGTTATCAGAAACATTTAACAAAGCACTTGAATGTTTGTCATTTAAAAGTATTTATTTACTTGTTAATTGTTTAAATGAAACCCGTAAAGGTGACAATTTGTGTGACATAAAACAAAATAATGCATATTTAAGTTGTCTATTTTTTTTTTTGCTTTGTTTTGTTTGCTCAATAGAAAATAATTTTTTTAGTTGTGTTGGGGCCTTTGATAAATTTACAAAGTACAAAGTGTAATAATTAAAATGAAAACAATAAATAACTAAAGTAATATAAGGTAGGTTCACATAAAAACAGGCAACACTTTCGGTTTTATTTTTGAATGTTAAGTTTTTAAGTTTTTAATAAACAAACTTCATTCATGTATTTAACTTAAGTCTGTAAATGTTCTATACATTTTTAATTATAAAGTTTTGTTTGAGAAAAAAAAACACAATTACCTTTCCTTTGCTATATAATAAGTTTATTTTATATTTCTTACATGTATTAAAGAATAACAGTGTTATTCAGAAAAAAATAATGTACACTTTAAATGTACTTTAAGAAAATTTTGTTTAAAAGCACACTTCAAACCAAATTTATTTTTTATGAATACGGCAGTAACTAACTTTTCACTTAGTTGGAAAATCCTTAAATTTTTTTGTCTCTTTTTTTCTTTTTCGACTTTTGAAATAAATAACTATATTATACATTTTTGAACAAATGACTACATTTCCTTTCTAATGATATATAATACTTTATCTTTTTCAGATGTTCAATTGAAGCAATTCTTAAGTTTAGCTTAAAAATATTTAAATTTTTGCAACTTTTTTAACAAATGTCCTGTAAGAATTTTAAATTAATTAATTTGTTTATGTATTTTACAATGGAAGACACAATTAATATATTTACTGATATATGTATGTATAATACTTGTATTTTTTCTCTATTAGTTAAGAAATTAAGGGATTTGAAGGATTTTAATTAAGCTAGAAAATAAAAAAAATTTTAATTTTTTGATTTTTCTACAAATTTATTTTATGAATTTTTTATAAAATAACTTTTTTAAATATTTTTGAAAATACAATAACCTTCTTAATGATGTACATATACTTTTTGTTTTCTTATATGCGAAATTGCAGGATTTAAAATGATAAATATACTAAAAATTTAGTTGGAACATAATATAATTATAATTTCAACTCTTTTAACAAATGTCTGGTATGAATTTGTAATAAAATCAATGGTTTTTATATATTTAAACAGCTGGCACAATTTCCTTTTAATTGTTATATAATACTAGTATTTTCTCTTTTTTAACATATGAAATTAAAGGACACTAAAACATAACCGTTTAGTGTTTTAAGGAATTTTTAGTTAAACTTTTAGTTAGTTTTAACAAATGTCTTCTATGAATTTGTAATAAAAAAAATGGTTTATATATTTTTGAAACTTGTATTTTCTCTTTTTTCACATATCAATTTAAGGACACTAAAATAATAACCGGTCAGTTTCTACAAAGTTTTAACAAATTTCTTCTATGAATTTGTAATAAAATAAACGGTTTATATATTTTTGAAAATGTGATACAATTAACTTTAAACTGATATATAAACTTGTATTTTTTCATCACATTTTAAGATCAATAAAATAATATCCATCATATGTACCGGATTTTATGTGAACAATGCTTTAAGTGTTAAAAAAATGTGTGCCAAATTACAGTGAATAACTTATGACAGCAAAGAAACAAATTATCAACTAATAAACCCCGATATAAAAAAAAACTAAAACCATAAATACCAGTTCAGCAATTTTAAGTTTTTATGATTTTATTACAATAATTGAACTTAACCCTTTAACGCCTAAGACCGCCTATAGATGGTCATCAATTGAGTATAAAAAAACCGGTTTTTTCCCGCCTACAGACTGTCTTCCTTGCTCCTGGAGCTTTTATGAATTGGAACTGAAATTCGTAATACATGCTAGAACAAAAATTTTTTTATGCAATTGGAACGTATTTTCAATTTCAGGTATTTAAGGGTTAAAATAAATAAAAGTGGTAAAAAATATAAATAAATTCATAAAAATTAATGACACTTCAGAGTTAGAAAACAAATTCCAATAAAAAGAAAGAAATTTCAAACACCATGATACTTTATAGAGTTGAATAGGGCAGAAAGAAAGAACCATTCTGGCAAATAAAGTAAAATACAATTTAAGATTTTGTTAAAGGGGAAATGTTTATTATTTAAAGATCTTTGTAATGTATAGATATAATAAAAACTTTAAAAATTTACCATTTCCGAGTGTGTAAACAAATTAAATTTTCAACAAATTGTCCTAAAATTTGTAGGTTTGCTTTGCTTTACTTTCATTTCTTAAATTTTGACTCAACTTTTAACTTTTCTGGCTAAAAATAAATTATTATCAAATTTCTGTTTTGTTTGTCAATATTATAAGATCATCAGCTATTTATCATTAAAACTAAAAACAATTTTTCGATTCAGTAGCCAGTCAGGCATAAAATCTATTTAGCAAATACACATTTTTTATAAATTTTATGTTAAATATGTGAACATACCAAGGCAATGGAAATCAACATTAATTTTTACTAAAAAAAAACAACAACAAATAAAAATAAATATAAAAATTATAAGTACGGGTATTTGTATTTACAAAAAACATTATAAATTGCCAGGAATTTTAGTTTATTTTTTTTTTTTTTTCATTATTTACTATTGTTGAAAAGAGTTCATGTGCGAAATGTCTATGAAAATAAAATATTATTATATTTATTTTGTCGTAGCTATTTTGGTATGTAAGGTAAGTATTGAATAAAAAAATTAAAAAAAAAATCACAAAAACTTAAAATGATTGGGCGGTGTTGCAACAGCAAGGCACACCTTACAAAACAACGACATCTACCAAAACGGTATAAAAAAAAAAAAAAACAGCCAAAAGGTATGTTCAGTTCAGAATATCAGAATATGTAGTTGGACTGAATGTGACTGTTAAACAAAAATTAAAAAAAAAAATAATAAATAAACAAATAAAATATTATTGGTTTACATACAATACAAAACAAATCAGTACAAACATACAACAGAACAACGCTTGTTAGCCATGTTTTTTGGTACGTAAAGAAGTTGGTTTATACTTAGTTTTCAAAACATTGAATTCAAACATTTTTGTTTTTAGTACAAACCATGAATTTCATAAAACAAAATAAAGGCAAAACACAAAAATTTTACACATATAATTATTCAAATAACATTAAGTTGTTGAAAAAAAAGTTTAACTTATAAAGAAAAAAAGAACTGCTACACATATGTATTTTAGAGCAGCTCAATGTTGGCCAGTGATGAAAACGATTTCATTCATTAATGTTTAAAAAAAATACAAGACTAAAGCTAGATTTACACGATTGAAATTTTCTTCACAATTTCTCTTAAAAATGCTCGTGTAAACAGCAAAATTTCTTAAAAATTTATTGAACAAAACTTTTGAAGATTTTGTTGATGCCGTGTAAATGGGCATCAAAATCGCATCTGACAATATTGATAACAATAAATAATTTGACAGCATGTTCATTCTTTTGATTCAAAACCATATCAAGACATATACATGTGCTGGTGCTATGATATTGATGTGTTTTCCATCTAGTGCCCTGATTGAATTGGGAAAATTCCACATTTTATTTATACTTTGGGAAATACTCTCACATTCCTCTTCTGTTGCTGGCATCTGTACAAATAGATATTATTTTTGATATGTTTTTTTATTTAATAAATTAAGTTTTACCTTTAAAAATTCATCTTTTAATACTTTATATAATGCAGCGCAGATGATCTTGATCTATTTTCAACAAGAACATCAGACTTGGGTAACTGTCCCCAGTCGCTAAAAATCTCAAAGTAATTGCCAGGCGTTTTCCGGGGCATAAAGATTCCCGCATATTAGTATTAGACTTTTCTATTGATGGGGTGACGAGATTAAGCAAATAATCAAAATCATCTGGTGACATTCGCACAAAGTTTTTGTATAAGTCCTTATGAATCGCTCCCTAAAACAGACATACCTTCCAACAGAAAAGGTTGAACCCTATGTTCCTTTTGTTTTCTTCTTTTTTTTGCATTTTTATCAGCTCTTTCTTCCTCCAATAGTAAAAATGTTGATGCTATGATGTTTGTGTCGTCGTCCATACTTATTAATTGTTTTTTTTTTATAATAATAAATTATTTCACAAAAGAAGCAAAACAGCTGATCAAAGTCAATATTTTCAATATAAAAAGTTTACCAATTGTGTAAATTAGCTTCAAAAATTTTTTAGCAAATTTTTCTCAAAAGATTTTGAAATATATTGAAAAAATATTTTGATCAAATTTTTGAAACGTGTAAATAGAACATCAAAATGAATTTTCAAAATTTTAATAAGACTGCAAAATACCTTCAATCGTGTAAATCTAGCTTAAAAGCCTTTATTTGTACTCAACACTACTGTGCTGATGTGCTGATATTTTGTAACACTTAAAAGTAGTGTATTTATGTCATAGCCACCAGAGACTGCACATAATTGGCAATTACATACTAAACACCTGAATTTAAAGACGACAGCAAAACGCATTGATTTAAGTCAAATGCATATCTTAAGCTCAAGCCTATACCCAACCTTTAAATAATTCCATCTATTTAGAAGACATTTCAGAGTCGATTTAAATCAAAATCTATAATATTGTTAAGAAATTATATTTCAACTTAAATTTAAAGGTTTATAACGGCTGGTATCAATATACAACATGATTATTAACATTTGCATTAGTTGAAGTTTTTATCTACAAACATTGTTGATAACACGCTGTTATTAACAAAGTTATAAAGTTTTAACGACTTTGGCTAAACATTCTAGAAAAGAACTTTCTATTATCTCAGCTCCGAAGCATCCGGAAATTACTAGAATATAGCGCTAGTGTATAAATAGAACACAGAGCCACCCAATAGTTTGTAGACATTACTATTTACTAAGGATGCCAGTCCCGAAATTCCGATCTCGGGATTTTATAAATCCAGAATTCCGGAATTTGTTTCAAAAAAATTCCGGGTTTTTCTGTGTTTAATAAATCCGGAAAACTATTTGTTTGTGTTTACAACAATATTTGTTTTTGTGTACAAATTCATCAACAATAATTTAAATGCAAAAAAGTTTGTCGAAGTAAATAAAGGTGAAAGAATTAAAATTTTTTTTGGATTGCCATAGCCAAATGCAGTATTTGTTGTATCTACGGTTATTGGAATTTGGAAATGCCTATATAAAAAGCTTTAATTGATTTAACCCTGCTTTATGAAATACCGAATCCTGGGATTTAATAAACCCGTACGGTTGGCATCCCTACTAGTTACCCCCAGCTTGATTACAAGTTATCTTCATAAACAGTTTCCACTCTTTCATATCCCCTGCTCTGGTAACGAGTATGCCACTTGTGTATGTGTGTGTTACGCCAACTATTTCTTGAATTTTTTGTCTTATTTTCTGTTTTGAATAAAAAAAAAACACATTCAACGACATGGTATGCATCTTAAATAAACGTGCGAACCAAAACAATTTATACTTGTAGTCAGAGCCACCATACAAAATAAATATGTACGCATAACCATGCCATTCCATAGTTTAAATGTTGTGTAAAAATATGCGAAATGGCCTAAAAACAAATTGTATAGAATATAAAATAAACTACAACCAACGAATACAATAATATTTAGTTGTTTTTTAAGTAAAACAATTAATGTGGTATCGATGATCAAGAGATTTTTCAGAAAACTATAACAACAAATTTGGAATAGTTATATGAAATTTCGGAGTAGCAAAGGGGTTTGTAATAGAGTGAAATGTTTATTTTTTTAATTTTAAAAAATTAAAAATTCTTTTTAAAACAAATATTTTTATTGTATGTACCTATATTGTTTTCTTTGTACCCTTGTTCTTCAGTGTCACAACTAAATTGTTGTTTTATTTACATTTTAAATAACTTGTATAATTATATATTAATACATATATGTATAATTAAATTCATAAATTCCAGTACGTTTTTCCATATAAATGGCGTGTTACATGAAACACAAAAGGAATGTCATTGAATTTAATTTAATTATAAACAGACTTTTTTAATTTAAACAATATTTTATTTCACTCGTACCACATTTATCAATAATTAATCCATAAGTAAAACTCTAGGGAAATTCTGTTGAAAAAACAGGCCTTCAAATAATTATAAAAACATAATCAATAAAATAAATTTCAAAACAATTTCTCCAGGCATGTTTACACTAAAATTTAGTGACTAAATAATCAGCCTTATTATGAGTGTCGTTTTCTTTTTACGACAACGACTTTTTCGTAATAGATTAAAGATAAAATTAAATTTGTTTCTTTAATCTATTACATATTATAACAGTCGTTGTCGTAAAAAGAAAACGACACTCATAATAAGGCTGAATAACAGGCCTACAACTGTTTCTGGATATGGAACGCGTGCTTTCGTTTGCTTTCTAAGCTCAAGAAACATTAACTTTTTCATACAACAATTGGGATTCCATCTGAAAAGTTTTCGTTATAAAGGCCTTCACTTTCAAGCAACTTTGAGTAAATGAGTGCTCAACTTTCTTTCGTTTTGCTTTTTGTTTAAGTTCGAGAAACAGACCCTGAACTCGTACCAAATATAACTAACCCAATTTAAAATATTTCGTCTTAATTTTGTTTACTTAGTCCCCATAACAACTGTTTTAACTGCATTAAAGTGCTAATTTTTAAAACTTATACTTTCTAATGTCTCTAATTTAAATTTGCAACTTTTATTTTCTTTTTCTGTTATTCATTTTATTATTATTGTATATTTATATTTAACTTCTATAATCTATTTCTAGTTTTTGATAAGCTACCTTAAAACAAATATTCTCTTCTAAGCATTTAAAACATATTTATAATCTCTATAAACTAATTAAATAATTAAACTATTGTAGTATTAATAAGAATAAGGAAGAAACAACACTCACCTTACGCAGTGCTAAAAATAGCACTCGTTTGCATAAATTTATACAAACATATTGATGATAAAATAAACATAATCCACAGAGCAACAAAAAATAGGAAAATTTAGACCAAAAAACAATAATCACTGACAAACAAAAAAATTTCGTTAAAAAGTTTATAACAATTTTACACTTTTTGCAAAATAAATAAAAAATAAAATTTATAAATTTTTGTAAATTTGTTTAAGTTTGAACGAAAGTATTTCTAAAACTATTTTGGATTATTTTATGTTTGGCCACTTTTATTACACTGTATTGTAGGGTAAATAAAACTCGCGCGCACTGTAAAGAGAGAGAGAGAGAAATGTTAAAGAAAATTAATGATTTTGTTGCTAGTTAAAACAATTAATTAAATAAAAGTTTAGTTATAACAAAAGAAATCTTAAAGTAAAGATTATACATAAGTATTTGGGATAATCAAGGTGTGTGTCCATAAAAAGTGTAACATATAAAGGGTGTCCCAACTAGAACGTAATGGTGTCAATGGTGTTGGGTATCGTGAAATAATAACCAGTTTTTTCTTGCCTAGAATTGAAGAAATGAATGTGGAGGGCATGTGGTTTCAACAAGACGGCGCCACATGTCATACAGCCATAGAAAATGCATCAGTCATTTCCCGGTCGTGTTACTAGGATATGGCGCTAGTACCACTCAAAAGTTGAGTTTATTGTGAGTCATGGTTGAGTTAACATCAAAGACTTTTCAAACTGTAATTTAAGTGTGTTTATTTAAATCGTTTTGTGTAGATTTGTATAAATAAAGACTCGTTATAATTTTAAACTACTTGGCGCTTTTATTTTGCAATTAAAAGAAATCCGGTTCCTTTAAAGGAAATAAACCACCATTTTTAAAAGGTAAAAACGTCACAATATGTGAACGAAACCTGCTTTTTTTTTTGTTTTAATTAAAATGTTTCCTATTGCCTTCAAAATTTTACTTCTAATAGAGTCTATAGTTTTGAGTACAAACAAATATTTATCAGCAAATCCTCTTTCGGATGAACGTGACTTTAAATCTGCAAATATTGGCCACAACTCATATACTAAGTTCATATATTTCAAACGAAAGGTATTTTAAAGGCATTTCTAACGAAGTATAACCCAACTTAAAATTTATAAAGCCGACTTTTTGAGGAAAATCTAAAAAAATCTTGAAAAAAATGTACAAAAGTAAATATCTAGAGGAAGGTCGTTATCATATTCCGCAAAACCATAGATACTCAGGCCTATTCAAGAAACGGCAGTTTCGAAGTAATAACAAGTAAAAAAGTATAGTCGGTGAAGAGCGACCATATAATACCCTACACCTAATATATGTCTAAAACAGTTTTTCAGAAATGGGCCTTATATGGGAGCTACGAGTAATTATGGACCGATCACAATAAAATTCTACCGTATTATTTGTATACATATAAAATATATTTGCGTTAAATATTATTTGGATACCAACATTTTTGAGTGAGTAATGCTCTTTAAAGTGATTTTCGGAAGTGGGCCTTATATGGGAGCTACGACTAATTATAGAGCGATCTTCACAAAATTTTTAGATATGATTTAGATCCATTTGTGGTGAAATTTGTTTGGATACTTGCATAATTCAAACATTTATGATCGGTAAACCCCAATTTCGGGAGTACATTTGTATGGGGGCCAGATGAAATAATGGAACGATTTCCACCAGTTTCAATCCCATCCGTCCTTGGGCCGAAAAGATATCACGTACCAAATTTTATCGAAATATCTTCAAAATTGCGACCTGTACTCTGCGCACAAGCTTTACATGGACAGCTAGCCAGCCAGCCAGACGGACGGACAGCGTTAAATCGACTTAGAAATTAATTCTGAGCCCATCGGTATACTTTAAGGTGGGTTTTGGACCAATATTTCTGGGCGTTACAAACATCAGCACAAATCCAGCAAAACACACTATGGTGGTGTAGGGTATAAAAAAGCATTGCTAAATTTGACTTTATTAATTATTTTATGGAAATATTACTTCAATAATTTTAAAGTAATTTTATTTACAATACTAACCTAAAAACGTCACGCCTGTCTTCTTCAAAAAACCTGAATAATTCCTAAACTTGAATCATTTATGATCAATCTTTATAATTAATTACTTTATAATTATTTAATAAAGCATTTAATTTTATAATTTACTTTATTTAGCACTTAAATTTGGCTTTTATTCTTAAAAAAAATTTAATTGAGCTGCAAATAAAATTCTTGAAAAGCACGCGGTCTTCGTTTTTTTTTTGTTTTTTTTTTTTTTGTTTTTTAATTACTTAAAGCAAACAACAACTTGTTGATTTTTGTTGTCAAAATTTATAAAAATTTTAGTGCTGAATTGACGTTTTATTAAATTTTTTTATTTTTGTATAGGTATTTCTTCTTGTTCTTTATAATTTTAATGAGTGTATTAAGTAGGTGAGGGAATGGTCTTGGTAGTTGTGGTAGTTTTATAGAGGAACCATTATTTGTTATTAAAAAAATTGTGTATATTAAATTTTCAGTTGGTTTTTGTATTTTGGGATTTTTTTCAAACAAATTTAAAGAATAAAATAATAATTTTTATAAAAACAAACAAAAATATAGAGACGCCATAAACAAAAATCTTGTTTATTTAATAAAAAAAAATACACTCATGGTGTCTCTCTGATTAGAGGAAATGAATCAGAGTAGTAGACCTAAATTTATAAATATTAAACAAGATTTAAACCTGGAAAAAAACTTACAAAAAATCTTAAATGCCTATACACTGCTGAAAAAGATTCATTCATTCAGCTTTTACTAATTTCACAGGCTTCTAATTTTTAGTAAGTTTCTCTTGTAATAATACTAAGTTTTCCAGCTCTGTCATAAATTGAAAATTGTAATGTCATTTTTTTTTTGATGAGTTGAACCAGGAATGGAAAATAGCTTTTTGGATTTTATACCAACTACTCGTGTATAAATAAAATGTACGTTTTAGACCTTCACGGTACCATACATATAAAAAAAACTTACGACAAAATTTTTAACATTACCTTATAGCGAAAGTTTAAACAATTTTATAACCTATATAAGGATCGACCAAATTTTAAACATTGACAGTTATATCAGGCTTTAAAGAAAGTGTAAAAAATCTCTAAATCTCTAATGAAAATTAATCGACAAAAGGAGAAAACAAGCAATTGTTAAGTTAATTGAATTGCTTTAAAAATTAAACCCATAGAAATACGAAAGGCTTTCTAATTATGGATTTTTTGCAAAAAAGTATACGGTGTAAGACTTTTTAAAGAATCAGTAGAAAAATAATCATATTGAGATACTGTTATCACGATAAAAAAAATAGTACTCCAGGAAGAAAGTTATCGAAGGATAAAAAACAATTTAATTTTCCGGTAATGCATCTGAAACAAAGAAAATTAAAACACCTCTATTTGAAAAGAGCAAGAAGCAAAGCTCGTTTCGTAAATAAAACGTTTCCTGTAAATCATCTTCATTCAAAGAAATCATATTCAGAATAATTTTTAGAACCTGTGTTGTCTCGATTAATTTCCAAAATCCTTTGCTAACTTTTATAATATTTAAAACACAAAGTTTTAATTTTATTTATTTAGCATGCACTCCCTTTAAATCTGACAGAGAACTAATAATCGTTTCGAAACAATGTAGGAGTGTAATAAGAACATTTAAATTCAATAGAATTTGAATTGTTAATAATGGCCTATTTACTATTTAAAGATCGTTAAAGTGTGAAAGTTTAACAATTTTAAATGTTAGGATTTAAAATTTACAAATGTAATTTATTTTAATTTATAATTTTGAATATAAAAATACATTGCCAACAGTATTTTTATACCCTACACCACCATAGTGGGGAAGGTAAATTGCTGATATATGTAACGCTCATAAATGTTAGTCCGATACCAACCGATCAACTCAGAATCACTTCCTGAGTCGATTTAGCGAGGTCCGTCCGTCTGGCTGGTTGTCCATGTAAACCTTGTACGCAAAATACAGATCGAGATATTCAAGATAGTTCAATAAAATTTGGCACGTAAAATTTTTCAGCCCAAGGATGGTTGAAATTAAAATCAGTTGAAATCGGTCCATTATTTCACCTAGCCCCCACACAAATGTCCCCCTGAAATATGACTCTGTCGGTCATTAATGTTTGATTTATAAACGTATCCAAATAAAGTTCCCCATAAATTAGTTATAAATGAATCCTAATAACATCTACAAATTTTGTGCAGATCCGTGCATAATTGTCCATAGCTCCCATATAAGGCCCAATCACTTTTAAAGAGCATAACTCTATTAAAAATCTTGATATCCAATAAAATATTTAACACAAATACATATGTTTTACATAGCCACAAACAATGTGGTTCAATTTTATGATAATTGTTTCATAATTAGTGAGAGCTCCCATTTAAGACCCAGTTACAAAAATCAACTTAACGACTATAAATATCTTAAATATGTTAGCATCCAAATAAAAATCAACGCAAATAAGTTTCTTATATTTTCTGTATATTCTAATTTTATGACGGTCGGCACATTGTTCGTCAAAGCTGCCATAGGTATAAGACCCTATTCAAAAATCACTTTAAGATGTATGTATAAATCTTTTAAAAGTGTTTACCTATATGGAGTTAAATTTAACACAAAAAATACTTATATATATGCCAAAAAATGTTTGTATGATCGGTCCTTTATAGGTCATAGCTCCCATAAAGCGCACATTTCTGAAAAACCGTTTTTGCACATATACAGTTTTAGGGTATTATATGTTCGGGTTTGACCGATTCAAAGAACTTTTAATTGGAAAAGTAATTTAGACAGTTGAGCAAATTAGATTTCATCGTTTTCTTTTTATTATTTATTGTATTCCGTTAAATGTCGATTTTAGTAGCTTTTAATGTTTTTATTATTATTTATAGGTATTTATGGTGTTTATTTAATTATTAATAAATATTTTGCCGTTTTGGATGTTTTGAAGTTTTTTAAATTGGAAAATTTTAATTTTTCTCAAAAAAAGGACATCACTTTTTTTATAGTTCCATATTGCAGGTACAATTAGTTTTTTGTTCGATTATTGATTCGAAGAAGTTAATGGGTGAATACATCCAAGTAGTCAAAAATATGTCTGTTTTAAATGAAATCTTTAATAATTTTCTAGTAAAATTTTAAATTTTTAGGGAAAACAAATATGTATGTAGGTATTAAAAAATTATTTTCTCTAAGCTTAAGGTTAAAATTTCTTTTTATTTATTTCTTATTAATTCCAGTATTGGAAAAATAAATTTTTTATTGTTATTTTATAAATTTGTTAATAAATTTTATTTCCCTGAAGATGCTACACTTGTTGTAGCGAAATATTGGAATAAATAAGAAATATGTAGGTAGGTACATATGTAAATAAAAAGAAATTTTGACCTTAAGCTCAAAATAAATATTTTTTTTAAAGATAAAAAGGTCGAACAATTAGTTAAATAATCGAAAACAAATATTATTTTATTATATTTCAAACATTCCATTTTAAACAAATTTAATTTTCTTTATTAATAATAATAGGTTTTCAGTTTTAACATTAAAATAGTCTGCATTATAAAAGCCAATTTATTTACATACTATATACATATGCACATATGTACATAAGTAGGTACATTGATTTAAAAAAATCGTATAAGTTTTTTATTTAAAATTGATTTAGTGATATATAAAATTTTCAACAATTTGTTACAAGTTAAATATATTTTAAAACATTTTTATGTTCTTTTCATGAATTTTGTTTATTTTTTATTTTTTTAGCGGTTTTAGTTTTGTTTAAAAACTGCACTGAGAAAAATAGTAGTTTTTCAAACACAACTCTACTCTACAGAAAAGGGTAACAGCAACAAATAAACCAGAGAGTGAGTTGAGTATTGGGGTTCTTGTTGTTTTTTTATGTTTTTTTTTCTTTATCAATTCATTTGTTTTTTTTTATACACTTTGTTCGTTTTACGGCAATAACCTGATGTGTTTCGTTTCATTTCGTTTTTTTTTTATTCATTTCGTGTATTTGTTGTTGCTGTGTATTTAACGTCGCCAAAGTTGTTGTGTTTATTGTTATTATTGTTGTTGGGGAAAAGAATGCCATACATTTTGTTGTTATCGTTTAATTTTTGTTGTTTTTGTTTTCTACTTTAAACATCACACTCGCTGTTGTTGTTGAGCAGAAAAAACGATCTTGTTTTTGGTTTTAAAACACACACACTCGCACACACGGTTCAACTCTCTGAGAGAGCAAGAAATTTATTTATCAAACATAATTGATTTTATATTCGTTTGTAGTGGTAGGTATTAAATATTTATTACAACTACAAAAAAAAAGGGAAGTCAAAATAAAATTTAAATAAAACTTGAAAATTTTCTTTCTTTCATGCAATTAATAAAAAAAGAATAAAATTTTCTAACAAAATTTTTAGCCATAAAACTATATAAACACTTTTATTCACCTTTTTTGCAGTAAAATTTCAACGCGTTTTAGTCAAAATCACTCTCGCATGTATTTCATAGAGAATATTTTTTAAATAAATTTTTCTTTTTTTAATTAAATTGAATAAGATATATTCATCTTTCTTCTTTAAGCAATTGTACGAGTAATATGTTGCTAATGTGTTAAATTTAAAACAAAATTAAAGTAATTTCCACATTTTTTTAATTTAAATCTTTTGCTTAAAACAATTCTTTTAATTTAATATAGGTAGGTATTTTTTAAATAAACTTTGAAAAAGTTTTTCTTAAATAAATTTTCTCTTTTTTTCTTTATTTGTAACAAACTAAAAAAATCTTTTCAAAAAAATTTATTTTTCAACCGCTTCGCTCAGCACCGTAAACTAAACTGAACTGAACTAGAGTTGTGTCGTTCATGAACGACCTAGTTCAATTGAACTATTCACTTATATGAACGATGTGATGTCGTTCAGTCTTTTCGTTCTTTTTTGTTCAGTTGTTCTTTTTGTTCAGTTGTTCGTTCTTTTTGTTCACTTGTTCTTTTTGTTCAGTTGTTCAGTTCATTTAGTTCAGTTCATTTAGTTCAGTTCATATCGTTCAGTTCATTTAGTTCAGTTCATATCGTTCAGTTCATTTAGTTCAGTTCATTTTGTCTTTTTGTTCAGATGCAGTGTTGCCACTACCAAAAAAATTTTGTAACCAAAAAGTTACCAAATGAGAAAAAAATTACCAACATTTTTTTATAATTATTTAATTTGTTTTTTGACCTTTTATTTTTCAGGTGATAATTCTTCGGTTTCATCTTGCTCAATAAAAACCTAAACCGAAGTTAAAAAATATTATTGCATTTAAATAGATTCAAATATGAAAAAATAAAAATACTTCTTATCCATTTCGCATTTGTTTAAAATAATTTAATGCGCGTTTTTTTCGTGTATGACAATTCAAAGAAATTTTTACATAAAAATTTTTACGTAAAAAAACGTGTTTATAACAACGTTTATTTTTAAATAATATTAAAAAGCAAAAAAACAAGCAAATTTATCAAATTAAATAGACAACAAAACATTTATATTTTTGATTCCCCATAAAATTACCAAAATGAAAAAAGTTCACATCTCCACATTGAAGAAAAAATAACCATTTTTGGTTAAAAATAACCAAAACGGCAACGCTGATTTACACATTTGTTATGAATTTTTTAAAAATTCATTTAGTTGAGCAAGCGATGAGAATGCATGCGGATGGTCATCGCATTTTTTTTTCAGAAATTTAGTAAGCATTTTTGTTGGTTCTTGTTAGACGAAGCATAGCAAACACACGCGATTCAATTACAATTGAACACGAAAAATAAAAAACTGCTTTAGATGGACTTGTTTTTGTTTTTTTTTTTTTTTAATACCTGTTCTAGAATTATTTTTTAATATTGATAATTGTTATATACGGTCCCTGATGTTTTTTCTTTAGGTGTTTATATCTGGCATAAACTTTCTTTTTTTTTCTTATATTAAGTGTTAGACAATATGTTTGCTGGGCAAAATCTCTTACCAATACATCTTCATTATTATTTTTGAACACAACTGGTGTAAATATCCAAGGTGAGTGCAAATCGGCAACACAATACAGAAACAACAGGCATTTTTGTTTGTGTATAACAATGTACTACTGTCAAAAACACTTGAAAAAGTATTACTTTTGACATAAGTAACATGTAAAGAAACTCTGTCAGCTGGGCTCTTGCACTCACTTTATAAATTACTACACACATTAGAAAATTTTCGAGTGGCAATATTGAACAAAATGAATAAAAGTCAATTGAATAAAAGACCAAGTGAACGAAAAGAACAAACATACAGAAAAACTGAGAGAAAAGAAACAACTATAGTATAGTGAGTTCATTTAGTTGCATGCAGCGTTACCATTTGTCAAGTTTTCACTTTTTTTTTGCAAGTTTTTTGAGATGCCAAAAAGTTTTATATTTATCGGGTAAAAATAAGTTTTTGAAAAAATATAAACATATAAAAGAAAAGGCTTTAAATGTAAATAAGAAATAAATTTATAAATGTATGTGATATTTTTTAAAGATCTCATGTTTTTGGCTTAAGTCGGTTTTAGTAACTTTTTCCAAATCACTATAAAAATTTTATCACTAATAGAATTTTAAATTCTGATTAAAATAAAAAAAATTGGGGCTTGTAATATATTTAGCTATATCTTGAAAACTACATTTTTTTATTAGACGATATATATATCAATAGGCATTTTAATTTTAAATGTTTGTGTTTTCTTTTAAAATTTTGGTACTTTTGTAACAAAAAAAATTTTTTGGAAACGTAGTTCTTTTTTTCAGATATAAGAAGTTTTTAAAAAATATATATGGTAACGCTGGTTGCATACTATATAAACCTGATCTAAATGAATTGAACTAAATGAACTGAACGATATAGTATAAATGAACTGAACTAAATGAACTGAACGATATAGTTCAGTTCATTTAGTTCAGTTCATATCGTTCAGTTCATTTAGTTCAGTTCATATCGTTCAGTTCATTTAGTTCAGTTCATTTAGTTCAGTTCATTTAGTTCAGGTTTATATAGTATGCAACCAGCGTTACCATATATATTTTTTTAAAAACTGCATGATGCAACTAAATGAACTCACTATACTATAGTTGTGTCTTTTCTATCAGTTTTTCTGTATGTTTGTTCTTTTCGTTCACTTGGTCTTTTATTCAATTGACTTTTATTCATTTTGTTCAATATTGCCACTCGAAAATTTTCTAATGTGTGTAGTAATTTATAAAGTGAGTGCAAGAGCCCAGCTGACAGAGTTTCTTTACAAGTTACTTATGTCAAAAGTAATACTTTTTCAAGTGTTTTTGACAGTAGTACATTATTTTACACAAACAAAAATGCCTGTTGATTCTGTATTGTGTTGCCGATTTGCACTCACCTTGTATATTTACACCAGTTGTGTTCAAAAATAATAATGAAGATGTATTGGTGAGAGATTTTGCCTAGCAAACATATTGTCTAACACTTAATATAAGAAAAAAAAAGAAAGTTTATGCCAGATATAAACACCTAAAGAAAAAACATCAGGGACCGTATATAACAATTATCAATATTAAAAAATAATTCTAGAACAGTTATTAAAAAAAAAACCATAATAAGTCCATCTAAAGCATTTTTTTTATTTTTCGTGTTCAATTGTAATTGAACCGCGTGTGTTTGCTATGCTTCGTCCAACAAGAAGCAACAACAATGTTTAATAAATTTCTGAAAAAAAATGTCAATAACCATCCGCATGTGTTCACATCGCTTGCTCAACGACGACTAAATGAATTTTTAAAAAGAGCATAACAAATGTGTAAATCAGCACCATGATACAATCAGCTGTTCAGTGAACAACTGAACGAAAAGAACGACCTAGTTCACTTTTTTCAACTGAACTAAAATGAACAATCACTCAAATGAACGATTAAGCCCAAGCCTAAACTGAACTGCTTAGCACCAGCAACATTTGTTTTTTCCTCGCACACACAAAAATTCCATCAGAGATTCATTCCAACAATGTTTTAGTTTTTTTTTTTTTCTTTCTATGTTTTTTGTATTTTTATTAATTTTATTTTTCAGTATTTTACTTTGTACACTTTGCAATCTGTATCTGTGTATCTTTAAGATACTCGCGGGTTTTTTTAGTTGTAGTGGTGTGTGTAGAAATGTTGGATT
Source organism: Bellardia pandia (assembly GCA_916048285.2). NCBI lineage: Eukaryota > Metazoa > Arthropoda > Insecta > Diptera > Calliphoridae > Bellardia > Bellardia pandia. The sequence goes on along the minus strand of OU696530.1, from coordinate 12,677,068 downwards.
TTCTTTACATGTTGTTTGTTGGTCGCTGTCGTTGACGTCGTCGTCGTCATGCCTGCTGCTATTAAAACAATTATGGTGTGTTTTGTTGTGTGTAAAATGTAACCGTGTGTCTGTGTAACTATTTGTATATTGAGGTCTTTTTTCACTGATTTCTTGCATTTTTTCACTTCTGTATTTCACTCTCTTTTAACTATAATTGTAAAATTTTTGTTATTTTTGTTTGTATGGATTTATTTATTCCCTCTCTCACTATCATTCTCTTTCAAGATCGGTTTGAACAAAAATATTTGTGTTAAGTATTGCCAACTTGGCCGCAAAAAACAAGAAGTAATGAAAAAATCTAATTGGCAAAGAATTTGAAGAACAATTTTATTTCTCCAAATCACCATAATTTCTTGCAAGGTCAAATGTTTGTTGTGGCATTGTATGCTTTGCAAACATTAAGGAAACCTACATACAAGAGTTCAAACAGAAAAGTGGAAAAATATTGAAAGGAGCAGAAAGAATGTGGATGCTATGCAAGGTTTAACACATTATAAGGTTAGGAATGTAATCGTGAAGTTAACAATAAACATCCATTCATGTAAATTAAGTTTGAACTGTAACGAATATTATTGGAAGTACAGTTATTTTTTGCAGGTTGGAATATACATACGTACCTATTATATCCTTGGTTTTTGAACCTATTGTGTTGCGTGGGCTGTTGAATCTGTGATTCAAACCAGGTGAAGACCGAAAACAGACTTGGGACCCAAGAGCGAAAAGCTCTAAATGCCTTTTATTTTTGGTTAGAATACCTTTAAAAATAGAGAGAACCTTCATAGTGCATTAGCACCTATTGTACGGGGGAGAACGGTAGTAACTAAAACACATAAGGTACATATTAGCATCATGGAGCTATTACTGGCTCCATTAGTTCCATGGACACACTGGTTGAGGAATTTTGTCTAACGAACACGATTTCAGATTGCAGGCGACAATTTTATGGCATCAATGCAGCCGGGAGAAATATCCGACAATAAAATTGGGTACCGTGAGATTAAAGTTGAGAAATTGCAACAAACATGTCGTCCTTTGACGTAACTGAGACGCAAAGTATCCTTAGTTGCGATATCGAATGATTAATGAATTGGTGTTAAAATAGAGGGAACTCGATCTTTCGATAACCATATATTTCTCCACGGAAAAAGACCAAGAATTTTTCTAGCTCTTGATAGAAACTTGGTTATACTACTTACTGAGCAATTTTATAATTGAACAAACGTCAGAACGTATGATCTAGACCAGGCGCAGATCCACGGGGGGAAAAAAGGAAATTCCCCCCCCCCCAAAACCAAATTAAAAAAATTTTTGAATCTCCACAAAATACTAAAAATATTTATCACAATGCCATTAGTAACGCTACAGCAGAAAGGTCATTTTCAACACTTCGCCGCATAAAAACATATTTAAGATCAACAGTGTCGGAAGAAGGACTAATAGCGTGTTCAGATATGAACCTTAATTGCGATAATCGCAATTAACGCCATTATTGAGCTCAATATTCCATATAAAATCTCCATTATTGCGCAATAAGTACGAAATTGTTATAATATTGAGTAAGATTTCGAATGCAACACTGTTCACAACTGTGTTTAGTGAACAAAATTGTATAAAATGGCAAATGTCAACAAAAGAAAACAAAAGAAATCATTGAAAAGTCAATGTGAAGGTAAGTTTGTTTACATAGAAACATAACAACCATATAGAGTATTTTTTGTATTGTTTTCCAACTGTCAAATGATTATTGAGTAAGCTGAAAATTGCGTATGCCTGAACACTTAAAATAATATTGTCAATTAACTGAATATTGAGTCAATTAAGTTTCATATCTGAACACAGTATTAACGGGTTAACAATGATGAATATTCATCACGAAGAAGAAATATGCCCTAATAAAGTTATTGAAAAATTTGCAGCTAAAGGAAACCATAAAATGCTTCTTTAAAACAACAATATGTTGAACATTACTATTGAACCTTTAAGTACAAATTTTAAATTAAAAATATTTATGTTAATTTTTTTAAGTAGAATTTTTAAAGAATTTTAAACTATGGATTTTTTGTTTTTTAATACATATTAGTTTAAGTATATTAAATATTAACATTTATTTCTTTAAACTTTTAAATAAAAACTGTATACAAATGTTAATAAAAAAAATTGTAAAAGATTTGTTGAGATAATTTTGGTTTTTAATAATTTAAGAGGTTAATAGTAGGACATATCTAAATTAAGGTTTCAATACAAAAAATGTTTATATTTAAACAAAATTTGTAAAATTTCCCCCCCAAAACCATTGGTTGGATCCGCGCCTGATCTAGACTGTATGAAAGTTTTGTAACAGACGGATATAGTTGAATTTGTTATATAGGATTCAAAGAGTCGACCGAATTAGGGTAAACGAATTCTACAAATTTATCACAATAGGTTTAAAGGCATGATCTTCAAGTACTCTTTGCAGTCTGTGATAACAATGATTACTAGAATGCTTCCACAGGATTTTCCATCTTAGCAGTCTTCATCTGTCATCAATTACCACTTTAGTTGAATTATCCTATCTAATTCGACCTATGCTGCTGCATCTTAAGTCAGGTTTAACTTCTGCTAGGCAGTTTTCCTACCTCGGTTTCATTCATTGGAATAAGGTGTGTAACGTTGGGAAAACATCGAGTTAAATTTTGTGATACTAATGGCTAAATTCACAGTCTTTAGTTAGCTAATGGCAAAGGCTTAACTAATGATTCTTTATTCGCAATGCTTAGTTTTCCCCCCAAACGTCGTTGGTTAACTATTAGTCAAATAACAGCTGTTGCTATGAAAATAAAGTTTACAATTGTTTTCGGCGACAAATTGTAAATATGTCTTAGTTAGTATTTTAGTTTAAAAATGGTTAACTAATGACCGAGAATTCGGTCATAAATTAAAAATTTATCATAATAGGCTTAAAGGCATTATCATGAAGCACTTTACATAACAATGATTAATATAATACTTCCATAGGTGTTTGCTTCTCTTTCGCTGGGATGAGGTGTATATAAAATCGAAGAGTGTTTTATTATGCGAAAGCATATTATCTTACGCATTATTTAAGCAACGAGTTGTGAAAGCTTGATAGATCTCAGGAATTTTGACGGAAACACATCTTAATGAGGTTGTAAAACTTATAATAGAAATTAAGTGTATTAAGAGGCTTACGTTAGCCACTTGACAGTATCCATGTTGGAAGCTATTGTAAACAAAAGTCATAGGAACAGTGACTAATAGAAACAATAGAACAAAATATCTTTAAAGTTATTTAAAAAAATATTGTATACAATCTTAGCTGCAGCTTCAGTCCATTGCTTGGATTGTTCTTTTATCTCTGAAGATCCATGTCTCATCCACAGTTTTGAAACGATGCTTAAATCCATTTTATTTTTCTTAAAACGATCCAAACAAGTTTGAGGTCGACTGGTAACACCACCCGTCTTTCAGCAAGCTTTTTCATCTGTAGTTCTTCATGGAAACTGGACTTGATTATTTAATTTCACGCACTTTTATTCGTCGATGATTTAATACCATATCATCCACTTTGGCTACAATGTCTGTTGCTGTTTGGACGTCTACTGCGTGTTTTATCCTCAATGCTTGTACGACGACGTTTAAATTCAGCAACCTAATTTTTTTACTGTTTCATATGAAGGAGCACTTTCACCTAACACATTCATCATATCATTATGAATTTCTTGTCCCGATAAACCTTTGTTATTTAAATATTTAATGACAACACGAATTTCTAATTTTCCCATTGTAAAAAAAAAATCGCGGATGCGTCTTTTTGAACATCTGTTTCTATACGAAAGAGTTGCCAGAACACTTAACTTTTTTCTGTTTATACCGCGCTTTCTGTTGTAGGCTAAGAAGTTTCCAAACCACCCTCATAAGTATATAAAAATCAATATTAAAATTTCTTTATATCAATTGGGAAATCGTTGGATGTATGAAGCATCATTTTATTAAACATATGCCAATAAATTTGTAGAAATATTTGCACAAGAAATTCTTTTACTTTTTTTTTGACAAATCCTATTTATAAAACATGAGACTATTGATACAGATGTGGAAGAGTATAATAATACAATACAGATATGTAAACAAATAAACAATTAAAATGCATGTGAAAATATTTAGAACAAAATTACAAAACAGCTGGTAGTAAAATAATAGAAACCGGGAAATAAGAAATAATAAAAGACACGTGAGAAACTTTAATTATGTTGCAATTGAATTGAATGTTATACATATTAAACAGTTCTTTACAACTTTTGACATAAATTTTCTTCATACTCATACTCTTCAAGTATCTCCTACTACAAAACATTTTAATTGCATATATTGAAGAAAAGCGCAAAAAATATATTCAAAGATAAAATCAATTTAATTTTAGCTAAGTCAGCAGTTTTATTAAAAACAAATATCAGCGATCTTATTCAATTATAAATTAAAATTCAAATGGTCATCGTTGTTCGTTATTTGTGAGCTTTTTACCATTTCAAATTATATTGAAAGTTCTTAATCTTGTTTAAGTCACATAATCCACATTCCTTGGCGTAAATAACCATTGGCTGTCAATTCCAACTATTAAACAACAAGAATATGCAATCCATGTCCCAGCTCTCTCGCCATCATTATCATCATTATTTAATCATAATTATGATTAAAAACCAATACAAAAAACTTTTAAAATATAAATATCTTTTCTTCTAGATCGAAAACAACAATCAAACGATATTTTATGAATTTTTTTTTCTCTCGCTTTTGTTTTTAAAAATTTATTGAAAATTTTGTATTCAAATGGTAACAACTGTATGTGGGGTTGGTAAACAAACAAACCATGCAGCCAACCAACTGATCGTCCAGCAAAAAATCCGTCTCTGTCCAAAAAGTAAGAATGATTTCTTCTGATTTTGAGTCTTTTGTCGGCTTTAAGGCGACATACTAAGCGGTTTACTTTTGATAATTGCGATAAACTATCTATTCTTTTCGTTATACGAGTACAACACAAACTCAGACATACGTAAAGGTCTTCTTTATTTTTTTTATTTTATATTTTTTTGCTTTCTTATTTTTCTCCTGCATTATTTGGATTTTTATTTATTTTTTTTTTGCAATAATACTAAACTATAATACACTTTTACAAACACACCAAAAAACAAATACTCAAAAAAATTTTAAATCAACCTAAAGAAAGATCTTTTCAAAAACAAATTAAAAAAAACATCAGAAAACAAGGCTTAAGAACGTACCAAAAACAAACGCGATTCTTGGGGCAGAAACAAATGCAAGTACAAAAAAAAAACAAAAGGACAAAAATAAAACAAATAAAAAAAATACTAAACTATAGTACGAAAGAACTTACAAATAAATATTATAACAAGAGCATAGTTTAGGAGACGAGTGTACAACCAGCAACCGAGAGTAGAACCAACAACCAACCTGTTAGTGAATTTTCGAAGACACAAATTCACTAACAACAAAACGACAGTGGGACAATTCTAGTGCAAAGATGATCGTTCACATTTCATAATTTATTTTTGTATTAAATGTTGGCTAAAAATTTTGTGCAGAAGTTTTTGGTAAACATTTTTTCACAAGATCCATGATTATTTGTAAGTAATATGTATCTCAAGATCCATGATTCTTATATTTCTTATTATTGTTTATTTGACCTTTTTTTATTAAGATTTTGGTAATTATTTAAGCTTTAGGTCTTTCTTATAAAAAATTTATTTCAATATTTCGCTACTCTCTTGAGTAGCTTCTTCAGGATAAAAATTTTATAATTTTAAGAATTTTTGCAGTTATAAATTATAAAATTTTTATCAAGCAACAAAATTCTCGTATTTAGTATCACAAGAATTACGATTCTAGCATAAAAAAACACAATTCTTAGCTATAAAATTATCCATTATCTTGAAAAATATATCAAATTCTAGGTTAAAGTTTAAGCTATTATGGTAAAAAGATCTTCAGGTATAAAGAGATCCAGTGTATCAATATTTCAGTATAAAAAGATTCTCCACCTAGAAAAAGAACTTGGGGAAAAAAACTAAACAACTATTCTGGTTCAAATATCAATTATTCCTTTACAAAAAGATCCTCGATTCTGTTTATAAATAGCTTCATGATAAAGTTTCATTATTACTTTGTAAAAAATATCAACAATTCTGGTACAAATTTCTTATAAAAATGTCCTCAATCCAATATTAAAAAGTTGGCATTAAGATGCAAAGTTCTAGGTTAATTTTTTTTCAAATATTCTCCATCCAGGAAATTTGTAAAAAAGGTTTTTTGTCCTTAAAAAAATTGGCAAGATTTTAACTCAAATTTGTTATAAAAATATCCTCGATCCAGGACTAAAACAAATTATTAATTCTGGATAATAACCTTCACGATACTGGAGTAAAACTCCATCGATCCCGAATAAAAAAAATTCTGGGACAACACTTCTACATTTCCCGTTTTGAACTGTCAAATATACACACAACCGTGGCGAGATATAATTTTTAAAGTAAAAAATATTGAAATCGCTATGAATAGTGTGACCAACTGGCCCGGAAAATTCAGGATATGGCCCGGTTTTGGAACCAATGTCCCGGTGACATCGCCCGGATGGCCCGGATTTTTATTTTGAATTTAATTAAATAAAAACAAGTAAGAAAGTATAGTCCGTCAAGCCCGACTATATAATACCCTACACCCAGTATATGTATAAAACAGTTTTTCAGAAATGGGCGCTATACGGGAGATATAACCTATTGTGGACCGATAATCCAAAAATTTAGTGAAATGACTTCCGTGAATATTAATATTATATGTGTTAAACTTTATCTCGATATACATACATACCTAAATACTTTTAAAAAGTTTATGGAGCTTAAATTGAATTAAATTGGGTCTTATATGGGAGTTTCGACTAATTATGCACCGATCATTATAAAATTAGGTGTCATTATTTCTGTATATAAGAAACTTATTTGTGTCAAATTTTATTTGAATACCAACATTTTTAAGAAATTTATGATCGTTAAAGTGAATTTCGAAAGTGAGCCTAATATGGGAACTACGACTAATTATGCACCGATTATAATAAAATTGTACCGTATTATCATTTGTGATGAAATTTGTTTGGATACTTGCATAATTCAAACATTTGTGATAGGTAAACCCCAATTTCGGGAGGGCATTTGTATGGGGGCCAGGTGAAATAATGGACTGATTTCTACCAGTTTCAATCCCATCCATCCTTGGGCCGAAAAAATATAACGTACCAAATTTTATCGAATAATCTTCAAAATTGCGACCTGTACTCTGCGCACAAGCTTTACATGGACAGCCAGACAGACGGACATTATTAAATCGACTCAGAAACTGATTCTGAGTCGATCGGTATACTTTAAGGTGGGTGTTGGACCAACATTTCTGGGCGTTATAAACATCAGCACAAATCCGATATACCCTCCCCACTATCGTGATGTAAGTTATAAATATGTGGACTTGAACAACAAAGCAGTCCATTTCATTGAAATTTGGCACAATCGCATCATATTTTAATGGAAATTAATACTTTGGAATGATTAATTTTAAAATCATGTGTCTATGCATATCCCCAGCAAGCCATATGAGCCCGAAAAGAGTCTTTTCATTCGAAAATGGTCCGTCAGAAAGAGCTCTTAGATAATGTCAGAAAAGAGTCTTTTATGAGGGTTTTTTGGGCTCAGAAAGAGCTCTTACATCATGTCAAAATAGAGTCATTGCAATTTTAAATACAACACATTTTAAGGGCGCATTTATTATTTTTTTTAATTGTTTTTACTTAAACAAAAAGGGAATCGCTGCTGCACCGAATTGGAAAGATGTAACAACGATCAAATTTATGGTTGAAAAGAAATGGTTAAAACCTGAAGACAACAATGTAGAATTGTTTGCCGAGTTTGGTTACATATTGAAATTTATTACCCCAGACAAAATTAGCGAATGGAATAAAAATAATCCTCCTACTAAGCCACGTTCTACTAAACCACATTAACGTTGGGTGGAATGTTTCAAACATTTTCAAAGTAAGAATGGACCGTACACTCGCTTCGCGCGAATCATTCTGAAGGATAAATACGATTTTAAACAAAAAGCGACAGAAAATTAGATTCAAATTACTTATAACATTATAATTGTCTAAATTTAACTTGAATAATAAAGTTTTTTTTCCCATAAAAAATGGCCCGGTTTTAATTTTGAATGTTCCGGATTTTAGTACATTTTTCGAAAAATGTTCCGGTTTCGATCAAAATTGAGGTGGTCACACTAGCTATGATTAATAACACATTACTATATATTTCATACATTCTATACATTATATTTTGTGTACCTACCACCACTTTAACAATTTACTTTTAGCAAAACAAAGTTTTCTTTTTGCCAATTATTTTGTAAAGAACAAACATTAAAGTCGTACTATGTATACATTATTTTGTATAGCCGACGGTTGTATTTTTGCCGCCGTCGTTGAAAATTTTCCAATTTTAGTAAGTTTTGTTCGTCGTACACGATATCTGTGATTAGCGGTTTTAAACACATCGACTTTGAGTTGTATATTATGACAATTCTAAGGTAATAACGTAATCCCTTTTGATAGTTTTCGACATGAGTTACAGACACATTTTTTCTCACTTTTCGAGAAACGATGGAATATTTTATTTCACATCTTTTCGACGCGAAAAGTTTTCACTAAAGTTACAGAACATGGGCACAGTTTGATGTAAAGCAATCCCAAATCTTGAATAAAAACTTGTTATCCATAATTCTGGGTGAAAGCTTCCACGATTCTGTAACAAACTTGTTGTAAAATGATACTCGATCCAGCTCAAATTTGCTACAAAGAGATCCTCGATCGAGTAGGTATATAAAAAGCTGTACATAAATATAAACACGATTATATGTAAAAATTTATTTTATTTATTTATCTGAATCTCTAAAGTACAAACATTGTTGCTATGGAGCCCACTGTCCAAACGACTACATTGAGCGACGTTTAAATCAACGTTTGTGATAAAAGCAGTAAGAACAAGCAGAGAACAAACACAATTGTAGTACAAACTAAATGAGAATCCCAATAGCATAAACAACGATGCACGAGTCCATACTAAAGCCCCCCAGCAGTAAAGAGAGTAAGAGGGTATGCCTCAAATTCCATTAAGATTTTTCATCATGGTATGGGTGAAGCAACAGCAGCAGCAACAGCGGCTAACAGTCGCAGCCTTAGCCACAGCCAACACAAAGCAGCAGCAACATTCATTCTATAGAGAAAAACTGAATGAGCAAAAAAAAAATTTAAGAAAAACAAAAAATTAAAAAAAAAAAACTAAACCAAAAGTTAACCAGCACAAGACAACCAAGACACTACACAAAACCCTACTCTACTCCCATCCAATCATCCAGTGCGAGTTTATGCACAACTCTCCTCTAGCTACGGCGAGGCGAGTACGATCGATCTGCCATCTAACCATATAGAGTCGATTTAACGAATGAAGCAAATAAACGCGTTTTTTATAAATTTTTTTTTTTTTCAAAAATTTTATTTAATTTTTTTTTTCTTTTTACGAACTGCTACGATATCGTCACTTGGGCGCATTCCACAGCATAATGTGAGCTTGATTTGCTGGATTCTTTTTAACGTTTGTGTTTTAGTTTTTTTTTTTTTTGCTTTCTTGTTGTTTTTTATACGTTTAATTCTATGTTGCTTGTTTTTATTGCTGGCTGTTATTGGAAACGTATATTTTTCCTTCATATTTTTTGAGGTCTTTGCAGTTGCGCAGAGGCAACAATCATTGTATATTTACTCTAGTCTCTATTTAGAATGTATATAGCTGGATCAGGCTTTCTATGTTTAGTGCTGTGCTTTGCCGTCTTGTATGTGGCAAAAATCCAAGGAGGCTCGTTTGTCGTGGTCGTAGTCATTCGTAATCGTGGCTAAATATTTTTCTATATTTTTTGTATCATTTCGTTGTACTTAGCAGTTTATAGCTGGTATTTTTCTATGAGTTTTTTTTTTTTTTTTTTTTTGTAACTAGAGGAGACTGGTTTTGTTTTATTTAAATTCACTACTCAAAATTTCAATGTCTGTTTGCCTGGTCCAAGATTTAGCTTAACAACAACTAAAGCTGCAGGCTGGCTGGCATCAGCAGCAGATCGGTTGACTGAAACTACATATTTGGTTTTCGTTTTATTATTAAAGTATATATGGCATGTTTTTCATTATTAACCCTTGGTAGGCGGTAAGTGGGCATCGATAGCCTTTTAATTTGTCGATTATAACGAGTTAGCTTTAACTTATCTCAAGAATAAATTGCAATCATTACATAGTAAGTAAACTAGGTCATTTTGTTATCAGATTTCACATTAAAGGAACTAATTGATGACGTATTATACTATGCCTTTTGAAAATCCATATTACAAGTGAAATTATGTGCTCATATGGTCACGGCTAAAGTCAGTAACGTCACGTTCGTACGCATATTTGTTTAAATATCTCAATAAAAAATAGTGTTATCTCTGATATATGCATGTAAAAGTACTTCTTAAGACTGACATTTCACAGAAACAAAGATTCCATTATCTATTTTGGTTGCATAGTTATAAGCATTTAAAGTTGTCAGTAACGTCACTCAATTTTGGAAGTGAGTTTATTGGTTACTCAACATTTTTTCAAATATTAGCGAATGCATACATATATATGAATGTATTTGAATCGACTAAACGCCTAGACATAATGCAAAGTGGAAGTTCCATTTGAATTTTCGAATGACTCGTAAAAGTACATTACAATATCAACCTTACCACCTCTATCCAACTTTCAGCTAGATCGTGGAACCACCATTATGCGATCGTGAAACGTTCTTTGTACACCTTCTTCTACAGCAGGCTCCCAATAAAAGGACAAAATTACTAATCAGAGATAGTACAAATCCAATATACACTCAGAGTCAAAATTTAGTATACAGCGAACAATAATTTCCGTGAAGAACATTAAACTAGAATAAACTAACTACCGTTATGAGTAGATGGTACATTAAGAACTTTTTTAATGCAATCTATAACGTGACTGACTGACTGACTGATTCATTCATCATCGCACAGCCCAAACCGCTAAAGCTAGAAACTTGAAATTCGGGTAATGGGTTCCTTTTACAACATGTAGATCCACTAAGAAAGGAGTTTTGGAAATTCGGTCGTTAAGGGGGGCAAAAACGGGTAAAACCAGTACCTCTATATCCCCAAAACAAATAAACGTAGAAATAATATTTTAAATGCGTCCGCCTTTAATCAAAAAAGAGCCGACAGGTGTCTGGTACTTTTTTGAAATTCGAAATTCAAGTGACCATATGGGGTAAAAATAGAATTGAATTGAATTGAAAAAAATACTATATTAAATGCATCTGACTCAGATCAATAAAGACTAGAAACCTTTTTGTTACTATTTTGAAATTCGAATTCCTATGGCCTCAAAATTGTATTCTTTTTTGGTACTTTTTTATCAAAATGTATTTTCTCACTAAAAATTCCATGAACTATTATTTTCAAATAGTACGTATTACGGATAATTAATAGGTACTTTTTTGAAATTTTTTTCACGGGTGACAAAAACGGGACAAAAGCGGGGTAAAAACGGACAAAGATAAAATATTCTTCCATCCACATAAAAAAGAACCCAGAACATGCTATTCATGACTCAAATATAAAGCTGTAAAAAGGGCCAAATTTCAGTACACTGATGTATATTGGTACTTTTTTTAAATTCATTTCTACTATTCTATTCTCGCAAACTATGCATTTGATAATGTTATTATCTTCGGCAAAGTTGTTGTGCATGAGCCCGGGAAGGTTTCTGAGTTGGTATGAACACGCCTACTCTAACGCCCATTTTTTTTAATTAATTACAATGTCTGCCGGGAAGTCCAGACCGCTGCAGCGTTCTTACTAAAACTTTGACTGGATATAACTAAGACTCCGGCATGACTAAGAATACTTTTTTCGACCGCCTACTTTTTTTCAAAATGAACAAAATCAATAAAATTACTCAAAATGAATTGAATATTTGTGTAATGTCTTTCTTTCAAATTTATTTTAATTGGTGGCGTAGCAACGCGCGCAAATGCCATCTAGTTATAAACAAAATTAGTAATAATAAAGTACATAGTTAAGGACCTAAAAGCCATGGCAAAGATTATGAATCGTATTGTTTCAAAGCAACAACAAATCTCTCGCAGATTTTGCTAAAATTGTAAAGAAAAGTCAGTCAACTGTTCAAAAAGTTATTGAAAGAAGTAAAGCTCAACACTAAAAACTGCCAAACGTACCGATCGACCACGCCTCTAATTGATAATATGGTGAGCGAAATAGTCAGGAGGTCAAGAAAAGTTCAAAATCTAGGGCAGTCAAAATATCTGAAGACATTTCTAAGACACGCGGTGACCCAGTATAACTATGGACTTCATAAAAGAGTGCCTAAAAAAGAACTGTATATTTTTGCAGTAAGTCATTCTAAACGTAAGGACTTTGCAAAAGCTTACTTACCGTCTTCGCAATCTCTCTGGAATAATGTAATATTTACCAATGGGAGTAAATTTGAGATTTTTGGGTCAAAATCAAGAGGAAAGGTATGGAGAATAAGAAATAGTGAGCTGCTTCCACAGAACCGTAGTGCTACAGTAAAGCACGGCGCTGTATATTTGATTGTTTGGGATTGTATATCAGCTGCAGGACCAGGTTATCTTGTACTCATTGAAAGTACAATGAATTGACGAGACTACTTACAAATTTTAAATACAATTTGAATAGACAGAATTGTCAAGGAGTGGCTTTTGTATAACGTGTCTAACGAATTAAATTCACCCCCAGGTCTTAACCCCATAGAGCACCTGTGGGAAATTCAGAAGAAAAGGAACATCAAAAAAAGCAATTTATTCAAAAAAGAACTCCGAACAGCTTTAACGGAAGCTTGTAAATTCCATGAAAAGGCGACTAGAGGCTATAATTAAGCTGAATGGATGACCAATTATTAAATATTAACTTTAAATTTTTAGATTTTGGTAATATAAAATAGAGTGTTATCTTTCAACTGATTGTTGGTTATTTTTCTCAGGTACTTATTTCTTTTCCCCAGAAAATTTCCATGAAATTAATATTAATTTTAAAATAAAAAAACATTAAACTTTTAATTAAGTTTTAAGTTGATTCAAAATTATATATTTCTTATTACATATAATAAAAATATTTAGCTTCATAGATGAAAAAGCATGATGTATACTAAATTTTGATTCTGACTGTATATCGCAGAAAAACTCCATTCGGTCATTCATCTTGTGGCAGCATTCTTTGCTAAGACGAAAGTGTCAGACGTTGTACAGCTGAATATTGAAACATATAACCATAAATATACTTCAAAAGTTCCTTACAATGGGTTAAACTGGCACCTCGTCTCACCCATTGTCTTACTCAGTAACCAAATCGACAGTGACAGCAGCAGCAGCGTTAAGCCAATCACACAGGAATTCACGAAAGCACGAAGTCAAACAGGCAAACGAGCAGCCAGCGAGCCAGCCAAACAACCAACTCAGGCAATCATACATAAACATTTCAGGAGCCTTTGCCATCATTTTCTCTTCTCTTCACCCCTTCCGACACCCGCGCCATCAGCAATGTTGTCAATGTTACTAGTTTCTCCCGGCTTCAAATTCCCAAACGTACAAAACAAGATGTAAAAAAAAACAAACTTAAGCATCTTAAAAACTTCAACTTTTTATAGGAACATCTTTAGTTTTTGCTACAAATACAGCTGCTGCCGATGTGGTTGTTATTGGTGCTGTTCATATAATCGTTTATATTATTTTGGCATTCTTGAGGTCCCTGCTTGGCATCTTTATTTTTAAAAATGTTGCTCCTTTTTATGCTTTTTTTAGTTGTATTTAAGTTTTTGCTAAATGTGATGTTGCAATACTTAGTTGTTGTTGCTGTTGCTTACTGTTGCTTAGCGTGGCCTGGCTGGCATATGGGTTTTTGTTGTATGCGTGAAATTGGCGCGCATTTTTTAAATTTCAAACATTTTTTTCAGTTTTTTTTAACCTTTTGTTGTTTTATATGGCTGGTTGTTATTTTTTCTTTAAAATCTTTTTCATACTTTTTTTATGGAAAAAAATTTAAACTGCACCTGGTTTTTGTATTGTCCAAAATTAAAGTTGTTGTTAAATAAAATTTGTGTTTTCGCTTAATATTGCTAAAACCTAACTGCCAAAGGAAATTTGATATTTGATTAACAAAAAAAAAAGACAATCAAGTCAATCAAATCTTATTGAAGGAATAGACAGTTTGATATTTTTAATGTAGTTGATATAAAACATTGTTTCATTCATATGTTTCGTTTAGTTGTGCAATGGTTGGTAGTTCAAGTGGCTTTAACCTTGAGATTGGATGAGATTCTTTGAATAGATTAATTAGTGATGAATGATTTGAATTATATTCGAAGTCATTTGGACCCTGGCCAAGAGGTATAAAACCTCTTAGTTATTCATGCGGAATCCTTCGACCGTTGAAATTGGAGACAGCCAAGTTTTTGGGGATATAAAAACCTAATTGTTTTCTGTGATTAGATCTTCTCTGTGTCTGCTATCCGCGATCTCCCAGTACGACATGCTGAATTGATGACATCTTTAGGAATGTTCTTCAAAATCGCCTTCTACGCTATCTAATTAATTCTCAATGTTCCTCTCTTGCATACGGACTTCTTTCCTGACATGCATTGAGGAAGACTCCAACTGTATGATGTTCCAGTTCACCTTGACGTTGTTACAATGCTTGTGAAAATGTTGACACCGGTGCTATTAGCTTGCACGAGCTCGAAACTGGTTAGAGTTTGAATGTTTCACTCCTTTTACACTCACAGCTGACTAGAGCATTATCTAACGCCACGGGGTCAGTTATGAGTCCGGGGATTCGTTCTCTAGCTGATAATTAGTTATCACGTGGTGCCTGTGGTTTAAACTTAAATTTATTTAAGTTTAAGTTTATTTAGAAATTTCCGACAACCAATTTTTCTCTATGTGCTGTTGCCGAATCAACAAAGACATTGAAAGTAGTGAAAATGTATTGGAGTAATGGCAATCGTGGCATGTGTGCTTGGAACCCGCCTGGGCAGGGTCACAAAAGCTGTTTGATAGCCCGCAGTGATTTCTCATCCTTGGCAGTAGTGGTTGGCCAGTGCAATGCTAGGCCAGTTAGCAGCTCTAACAATTGCTGCATGTCTAATAATTGTCATGGGCTTTGCTAAGCTACTGTTGGCAGGGATTAGATAGCCCAAACTCTTAAGCAAGGTGCTCGCTACATTGATTGTTGCAATCATATACGAGAAGTTGAAAATTGCATGTTCTTTGCAAGTTTATACAAGCAAGCTCTTGTAAAACATACATTAAGTATGTTCTTGCAGGACATACAATGCGCAAGTGGCCAACATATTCACCAGTGTTAAGAGCATCGTGGATTTAGGCATTCACGGTAAGCATTTGGATATTCTTGGATATGATGTTGCAGGCTTTTTCTAATGATAGCCCGAAGACTTAATTTTGGCATCTTTGAAAATTTATTCACGGGGTATTACCCAATGATCTTCATTCACATTGATGTCGTGTGATTGACTACTTCAAAGTTGCCTTGTACGAGATGCGATCGAATGAATCCTGCACATAACTGTGCATATTCTTCACATGCATACGAAGATCTTTCCTCCTGACAGGCACCGATGTAGACTTGTCTCTGTACTTGCAACTGTACGATTTTTTAGACGGGATGGCTTTTCCATCTTGACATCTATGCAGAATCCGCTGTATCAACATTAAATTATGTTATATGATCGGTATAATCTTTGTGTTACGAGAGGATTCATTTAACTGCTTTCTTGCAGCTTTGAAAATGCCTCAACCTCATCTTCATTGAGCACAGACCAATCCAACAAGGTTTCCTTATGCATATCCAACAAGAATGCTTTAAATATTCTTCTTCAATGCATTTTATGATAATAATTTTGCTTGTGCTTTTCCAACTCTTACAAATTCCTTTACAAATTTAGTCCAATTACTTAATTCAACGAACTGTTTTGCATCTGTTTTCTTTTTTATATTCAATTTAAACAATGTATGCTGGCAGTTTTTTTAAGGGTAAAATTATTCATTTTATCATCTTCCAACATCAGACGACAAACACTAAATATTTGAAATGATTCAACTACAACAATGTAAAAATAAACATGTTTATGTTAATTCCAGTGCTAAATTCACAGTCACATCAAGTCTCACCACACTCTCCCAAGTACCCAGCAAATTGTTGTAGTATAATTTGCAGCTTAAATAAGAGTAAAGGATAAAGCAATGATCTCAATGTAGTCTCGTCTGGAGATCAACCTTTACAATTTGGGTTTTTGGGCAAGGAAATTAACATGATAAAAGGAAATGTTATGGATTCTTGAGATTAAATTTATTTAAATCATTTATCTAAATTTGCAGTTCGAGATCTTCCATACAATAATTGCTTTTAAATTAAAAGTCAAATGTTGGCTGGGCTTTAAATGAAATGCTCCTTTTTTTTACAGAAACATATTCCAAATTCTTTGTAACTGTTCAGTCGTTGGCTTATTTATGATCGAATATACATATTTGAAATATTTATTTCAAACTTTAAATTTTAAATCTGACATATTTCTTTTGAATTCTCTTTTTGCACTAAGGAAGTGACAAACAAACCAAGAAATAACAATAAAATATAAAGTAAATAACCCAAATATGAAAACAAGCTTAATACTTTGTCTTTCTGTGTTTTTTGGAGTTTTATTGAAAACTTTGTAAAATAATGAAAATAATAGACTTTTGTATGAGTTTTCCTTTTATATTCTACTAAATTTGAGCAGCTCTAGCAGCAGCAGCAGCAGCAGGAATAGAACATCAACTTCCAGCATAATGACGAAAACGACAATGAAAACAACATGATGGTAGTAGAAAAGAATGAAAATCAGTGACTGACAGACATACCAAAATGGACATTCATATACAAGCCATACAAAACTATTTTAAAGTTGGCAAGAGCTAAAAAAAAAAACATGCTGTGTCAAATAGACGGTCTTCCAGTTAGTCAGCCAGCGGGCCAGATTGTTTGCCATCTAGCTAGTTTGGTTTTATTTGGACGCTGATCTAAATAATGTACAAGGCAGGGGAGTAAGTGGAAAAAAAGCCGCGAAATCTTACACACCGCACCAAAGCAATAATGTTGTAAACCTGTAAGACCTGCTAACATCATTATAGCCACGATCATCATGTTGATGATCATTATCATTATAGTAATATTGATGGTGGTGGTGGCTTGTTTGTTACAAGAAGTTCAGTTTGTTGGCCAGAATACCAAGTTGGTTTGGCTTTTTTCTTTACGTACCAGGTAAATCAATGAGTTGTTTTAATTTTTACAATTTCTTAAATGTTTGGGGAAATAACTTCTTGATAATAATAAAATAACACAGAATAACACAGGTACTTTTATTATTTTAACGATCTTAAGAAAAACAATTTTTTGGTCAAAATTATAAGTGGTCACAGATCAATCTCAATATTTGCCAATATGCATCATATGAAATCTAAAAACACATAAATCTTTAATAACTTTGTAAATTGTATGTCTCAAATCGAGATAACCATTATGTGAGGTGAGATTGTTGAATTAAGAAAGTGATGAATTTGCCTTTAAACCACTTTTCGACCTTCACTATAAAAAGCCGTTTAAAAAATTGATTTATATCTATCTATTCCACAAACAATTTTGCAACTTTTCACTTCACATGTGTTAATGAAACATTCTTCATTATTCCAATGAAACGCTTCATTAGCTCACTTTTAATGAAATATTTCATTAATCCAATGAAG
The DNA here is from genome assembly GCA_916048285.2 of Bellardia pandia. Lineage (NCBI taxonomy): Eukaryota > Metazoa > Arthropoda > Insecta > Diptera > Calliphoridae > Bellardia > Bellardia pandia. The sequence continues at coordinate 12,659,039 of OU696530.1, read as the reverse complement.
AAATGCATGCCTGGAATGAAGCTTTTTCTCTTAGTACACCAATCAAATTGCATTTTCTTGCAAAGATATAAGGGTGTATGTTCCCCAATATTCTTTGCAACTACCATTTTGCATTAAGAAAATGTTTGCTTGCAAATTTTTGACAAACGTATCAAAGTTTCCTTTGCAAAAATGGAATTTACTTTTAAATATTAACTTTGCACTTTGCGTACTTGAAACAGAAATTACAAAGAGAATATAAAATTTTCAAAAACTTTGAAAATTACACTTATCAATTTTAACATCAACCCATCAGCTTATTTTCAAATATATCGAAGCTATTCGAGAAGATTCTCATAAACAAGTTATACACGATTTTAATTGAAAACAATTGTATTCCGAACACTATCGAACAAACCCACAAATCGTAGAAAAATAATTTGAAGAAAAAATTTAGTTCTTCTCTTTTTATCGGCATTTCTCAAGCGTTTGATAAAGGTTGGCATGATGGTCTAATATACAAGTTGAAACTAAAATTACCCGTAAATGCACATAAGCTAATGGAAATTTATTTAACTGTTCGTACATTTAAGCTTAAAGAAGGAGCCTTTTTAAGCTCCGCACAACCTATTAAAGCAGGAGTACCTCAAGGAAGTATTCTGGGACATTTGGCTATGTGGAATTCATGAAACCCCTAGCTACATACAAAATCATAGATTTGAATTAGAAAACTGGAGGATAAAAGTTAATGAGCAGAAATGCACACACATAACTTTTACATTGCGCAGAGAATCATGATTTCCTGTTTATATCAATAATCAAGCAATAACACAACAATCCGAAGTTAAACATCTCGGTATACACCTCGATCGTCGCCTCACATTAAAATCCCATATAGATACAAAATTGACAGAAATGAAATTGAAATTAATCCAAATGAATTGGCTCATTGTCAGAAACTCTAAACTTTTACTTTATAACCTGTATGGTTTTATGGAATACAGCTATGAGGAACGGTTTTCAGCTTTAAACTTATAAAAAAAAATTCGAATATTCACAAAGACTTAAACGGGCCTTTGTTAAAAACTGAGATCCAAAAAATATACAGAAAAATATTATTATTTCAGTGAAGATGTAATAAATAAATAGATTATAAAAAATGTTTGTCTGAAAAAAAAACGAAAATAAAAGAAGTATGAAAAAAATCTAACTCCTTTTGTAGTTTAAACGCGTTTCAAAAATAATAGCTACCTATAATTCATTAATGGCCGAATTCTCAGTCATTAGTTAACCATTGGTAAACTAATATACTAACTGTTCTTTAACTAATACCTGTTATTCTTATGGCAAACTAAGCATTGCGAATAAAGAATCATTAGTTAAGCCTTTGTCATTAGCTAACTAAAGACTGTGAATTCGGCCATAAGTGTTCGAAGTTAAGGTGCAATAAAAATGTTTAATGATCTTCATATGATTATGAAAGGCGTGATTACAGATCTGCTTCCTTTTTTGTCAATTAAACGCTTATGTATGGAAGTTTTTTAATGATCTGTGATCACTTCTATTTTGGATCCAAAATAAAAAAAAACTTAAGCCGTTTATATCTCGGTAGATATTGAGCAGATCAAGCTTTGTGAAAATAAGTCAATCTATGAACAATTTTGGACTCAAAATATTTTTTTCATAGAATATTCTAACACAACTCCAATTGTTTATAGCCCAGTAAAACTGCCTTTGCCGATTAAACATTTATTTACCAACAGCTCACAGAAAAGCTTTTTTTTACAAAGTTAACAACGATAGGCAATTTTAAATGATCTTCACAAAAACAATCGTTTTCTAGTCAGAAATAATAGTGATCAGAGATCATTTTGCTAATAAAGCGTTTCTTTTTGTGACTTTGTGGTAGGAATATCATGGATCCTGCTCCTTTAGACTTTTTAGGCCATTATTTACAAAGTTCAGGATGATTCAAGATTTTTTATAATCGAAGATCAATTTTGGTCAGAAATAAAAGTGATCTCATATCAAGCTATTACATTGCAAAGTTTTAGACGATCAGTAATAGTACCTGTATATCGAATTCCTTTTGCTTATTTTTAATGATTTTCATATAAAAATTCTATTTTTGATCAGAAACCGTGCAAGCTCTTCTTGCTTTTAACACACTTATTTACAAAGTAAAATGAATGAGCTTCATTAAAACTATCGATTATTAGTAGGGGTGCCAGACGTACTGTTTTTTTTTTCAAATGTACTGTTTTATGCACAAGACTCAAAACAGTACGCAAATGTACTGTTTTTTACACGTTGTTCTGTTTGTTGTACTGTTTTTTCGTTAAAAGCTTATTTATATTAAAATTGAAAAAAATATTGATAAAAAAAAATGTTTGTTCAGTGTATTGCTTTATTAAAAAAAAGGATTTATTTATCGGGATTTAATCTACTTTAAAGTTGATTAGGAGATCAGTGTTAATGGCTCTAAAGCATTGGTGTCCAAAAAAATTTATTTGTCCATATGAAATGAATACAACAACCATTGTTTCATGAAATGGTCATCATTGCTCTAAAGGCATTTCTAACCATTAAACATTGTAGATTAATATGAAGAATATTAAAAAAACAAATTGGATTTCATAAATATATCGTTGTTTATACAACGTATTTAAATACATTTTTCGAAAAGCTGACGGCACATTTAATTTTAAAGTAGTCATGTTATAGGGGGTTAAGATAAAATGTTACTTAGATTTTTTTCAATAAATGATACTTCTTGATTTTTAAATAATAATTTTATACACCATGTAAATTGGAACAGCATTATTCTTACTAAAAAATATTGTAAAAGGTGTAAAATTGAGTTGACTTTAAATTTTAAGTTCACTTTTGTAATGTAAATTAATACATATACAGATTGATTTACAAAAACTAATAAATTTAAAACTTTGTATTACAAGCAAAGTAAAAATATTCTAATTTAAAAGGACTTTGATGATATAGATACAATATGTTATTTATATTGTATTTTCTATGTACCTTCTTCAAAAACGTTCATAATATATGTTATGATCTCATATTTTTAAGTATTTTGAACAATTTTTTTTGTGCTTATTAAATTAATATTACAAAAATGTTATTACATGAATAAAGAGTTATCGTTAAAGAGTTTTCGTTAAAAAATAATACTATGTTTCCACGACGACTTGAATCACCTGCTTCGCTGTCTGAATCATGTTTATGAATCATGCTGTTTACATGACCAAAAAACTTGTTTCGATTTGACAGTTGTTTTTAATAAACAAACAGAATAAAGAAAAACAGAATTTACAATTTGTGAAAAATATTTTTTTTTAATGGACAAAAAAAGTGAGTGGAAATTAGTTAGCTTATTTGAAAAAAACATACATTCGTACGTCTTTACTACCAGCAAAAGAGAAAATAATTTGCTTTGTTTACAATAATATTAAATTTGTACAGCTAGTGCAGATAAACTTGCGATTAAAATTAGAGAAGAGAGCAATTTTTCGTGCTTCGCAAGTAGATTCAATATGAATCTACTTGATTCGCTCTTGAAATTTTGTATGGTGAAGCAAGTTGTTTCGCTCATGATTGGGGTGTGAAGCATGAATAGAGAGCGAAGCATGTACCGTGGAAACATTGTATAAAATGTATTGTTTTTTTTTAATTGTACTGTTTTTTTGTATAAGATGTACTGTTTTTCCGTATTTCAAATCTGGCTACCCTAATTATTAGTGAGAAGAAAAGTGATCTCAGATCAAGTTCCTTTCGTCAATTAAACGTTTATTTACTAAGTAATGCACGATTAAAGATTGCTGGTTGTTTTATTCAAAATAAGTATGTATATACATAATAACATATAAACATATGTACATATATAAAAGAATTCCATAGAACTTATCTTGGACAGCTCTAAGAAATGTCAAAGAGAATTTTTAAAAATAGTTGTTGCGTTTTATCGCCGTTTATATAAGTTACAACTAACTATTCACATTTAGTCTATATTAATTTTGATTTGAATTGCGTTGTGTTGTGCTGTGCTGTGTTGTGTTGTATTGTATTGCAGTCATGAAACGACTTTATATTGTAGTGTGGCGTGGAGTGTAATACCACAATTACAAGTATGAGTTGGAGCGGTGTAAGTATGTTGGTTTGTTTATTTGCTGATGGTCGATCAATCGTTTGGACACTCCAAATATAATTGTCGTATACATATTTAATACAGTTTTTTCTCAGTTTTTATACCCTACACCTCCATAGTGGGCAGGGTATATTGGATTTGTGCTGAAGTTTGTAACGCCCAGAAATATTGGTCCAGCTTGTGCGCAATTTTGAAGATATTTCAATAAAATTTAGTACATGAATGGTACGGATGGGATTGTAACTGGTGGAAATCGGTCCATTGTTTCACCTGGCCCCCATACAAATGTCCTCCCGAAATTAGGGTTTAACGATTATAAATGTTTAAATTATGCATATATCCAAACAAATTTCACCACAAATAAGTGGTAAATTAAGCCAAATCAGTTCTGCAAATTTTGTGCAGATCGCTCCATAATTTATCATAGCTCCCATATAAGGCCCACTCCCAAAAATCACTTTAAAGAGCATAACTCCCTCAAAAATGTTGGTATCTAAATAATATTGACCTCAAATATATTCCATATATATACGAATAATATGGTACAATTTTATGATGATCGGTGCATAATTAGTCATAGCTCCCATATAAGGCTCACTTCCGAAAATCACTTTAAAGAGCATAACTCTCTCAAAAATGTTGGTATCCAAATAAAATTCTACACAAATAAATTTCTTATATACAGAAATGATGAAATCTAATTTTATAATGGTGAGTCCGTAATTAGTTGAAACTCCCATTTAAGACCCTCTCCATAATTCAATTTAAGCTCCATAAATCTTTTAAAAGTATTTAGGTATGTATGTATATCGAGATAAAGTAGAACATACATAATATTTATATTCACAGAAATCATGACACTAAATTTTTGGATGATCGGTCCATAATAGGTATATCTCCCATATAACGCCCATTTCTGAAAAACTGTTTTATACATATACTGGGTGTAGGGTATTATATGGTCGGGCTTGACCGACTATACTTTTTTACTTGTTGTAACTAAAATATGTGCGATCTCCTTTGTATTGGTGGCTAAACAATTGTGCCATATCGCTGGGTGTGTGTGATTGTGTGCTTAAATACAATTGAAACGTTAGACGTCAAACTTCAAATATAGTTGAATGAGTTTATTTAATATTTAGTTTAAACATAATTGTTTAAATGATTGGAAAAACGTTTCAAGCTTGCTAATGTTGAGTGGTTGCCATTGTAATCCTGTTTAATAGGTATTTAGTTGTATGTCTGTAAGTAAGTTTGTAAGTTTGGTTTGTTTGTATTAGGTGCGCAAGCGCGCGCTTCATCGCTTGTACTTTTTATTCGCTTGTTATTTTAACTCCTCGTATGGTATTCACTTGGGTGCGGCGGTATTTCAACTTTACCATATATTCTGTTTTAGTGTTTTTTTTTTAAATTTTTTTTATTTTTGTTTGTAATTTTTTTGTCTTGTTCATTTTATCCAGTCAACCAGCCAAAGCAACCAACCAAACAAACATACATTCAAGTACTCGTAGTTACAAGAGTGTAGTAGATAGAGTCTCTCGTAGTTGTATCTACAATTTATAACTACTTTTTTCCTTTTTAAAATTTTTTTTATTTTTTTTTGAATTGGAATGGAGTAGAGTTTGTAGTAGATTGTCTTTAAAATTGTTTTTTTTTATCATTTCTTTATTAATAATTTTGTTTTTGTATTTGCTATTTGTGTTGTTGTTGCTTTGTAATATTAAATTTCAAGAGCGTTGCGTTCCGTCTTGCTCATGAGCGTGGGTAAACATTGTAACTTATTGGCATAACCGAACCGAACCGTAGCGAACAAAAAAAAAGAGCAACAAATTTTAACTTAACAAAAAAATAAATAAAAAATACTAAATTGGATAAAATTGTTGAACAAACGAGGCAAAAATATGCCAACAAAATAAACTATGAACATTACAGCAATTAGCATGCCACATGATGACAGCAACAATGTCAATATTATTGCATAAATAATTTTATTTTAATTTTTTTTTTGTGGATGGCATAAATATGGCATGCAAAAATGTTGAAATATAAAGAAAAGAAAATATAAATTAATTTATTTGTCAGGATTTACATGGTTGACAAATATCAGGTCTAACAGGTTTATTGTTATGACAAGCAGCCAGTATAAAAAGGGTGACAAAATGTCAACAGAAATAGCAGAAGCTAGAAAATGTGTTTAACCTTTCAATGTTAATGTCTTCCTGAATATATTACTTAGTAATGAGTGGTTATTACTTTATATATTACTTAGTTTGAAATGATAGCAAAAAGTATGAACGATCAAGGATATCACTAAAAATCCTTTAAAAAAAATATTAGATTTAATAACTAATGATTAATGATATGAAAAATTTTAATTTTTTTGGGATTTTTAAAAAAAAAAATCTAAATTTGGCTTCAAAAAATAGCGATCACAGTTCAAGCTCCTCAAGATCATGAAAGATTGAAGAATATTAATGATCATCATATACAATACCGATTCATGCTAAAAAAAAAAAAATACTTATCCCGGATCAAGCTTCAAAGTTATAGAAGATCAAGGATTTTTAGTGATCTTTATATAAAAAAAAAGATAATAGTGATCGCATTTGCCGTTTAATCGCTTATTTCGAAAGTTATGGACAATTGAAGTTTTTTTCATGATATATAAAAGATCAATATGTGATCAGAAAGAAATACAGGGAAAGGGTTTTTATTTATTTATTTTAGGTCTACGGAATAAATCCTTACAGACCAATTATAAAAAATTTATATAATATACAAAATAACAAAAAATTTAGACACTGATTAAGGTACAAAGTGATATAACGTTTAATTATATTAACTTTAACAATTATCACAACAATTATACACAATTATCTTAGAGAATCAGAATTAGCATAATTTGTTTGATTAATTTGAATATAAATTGGAATGTAGAAACGAGTTGATCGATGAGAAACCTTAAAGTTTATGATGCTGAGTAGGAAGTCGGAACAGACTGCAGACTGAAAAGCTAAGCATAGTTCTTCTGCTCTCAAACGTTTTTAATGCAAGCCTTGTAGTATAAGGAGGAATAATGATGTTAGGATTCCATGTTGAATTACCCAAACAAAAAAGAAGAAATTGTTTTTGCACTGATTCTATAATGTTTTTGAGATAATCCGCATCCGGATCCCAAATAACAGATCTATATTCCAAGATTGGTCTGACTAAAGATGTGTATAACCGTTTTGTAATGATTGGTTCAGTAAACTCCTTAGCCAACACACCACGAGCTTTATTTACCACCATATATACGTGTTTTTTGAAATTTAATTTAGAGTCCAATAGTACAACAAATCTGAAAATTCCGTAACCAAATCAAGTTGATGTCCGCCCAATGTAAAGTTAAATAAAGCGTTATCATTTCTTGAAATATGCATATGTTTGCATTGTTCAGATTTAATTCCATTAAATTAAGCACGCACCATTGAAATAGTTCATCCAAATCATGTTGCAGCAAATTTTTTTCAATGTTATTGTCATAGCTATGAAATATCTTCACATCATCGGCATACATTAAGACGTTACAATATTTAATTACGCACGGCAAGTCATTGATGAATAAAGAAAATAAAATTGGAGCAATGTGAACTTACAGTAATGTTTTTTGATGTAGTATTATTGAAAACAACATTTTGTTTTCGGTTTGTTAAATATGATTTAATCCAATTTAAACTCCCGTGTGTAAGCCCCATAGCATGAAGCTTTATCAGAAGACCAAGCTCCTTTTGCCTATTTAACGTTTATTTATAAGCTTATGGACGCTTAAAGAATTTTATTGATCTTTTTATAAAAGAGGATTACGGCTCAGAAATATTAGTGATGGCAGATCAAAATCAGCCATTAAGCAATTATAGTGATCTTCACATAAATATAAAAAAAATTTTTAATTTTTTTTTTAAAAAATAAAAAATATTTTTTATTTTTAATTAAAAAAATTAAAAAAAAAATAAAAAAAGGGCCCAAATTGAAAAAAAAATATTTTTAAAAAAAATTAAAAAAAAATTTTTTTAAATATTTCAAAAATATTTTTAAAATGATTGAAGAAATAGCTATCTAAAGCCCTTTGGACAATTTTTGCTAGGACCAATAGGTGAAAAGTTACACTCATTTTACAAAAACCCTGTATCACTAAAATTGACCAAAATGTCAAACTTTGGTCCCCTCTAACTACGGCACTTCTGGACTGATAGACCTGAAAATTTGTGTCTGGCCTACTATCTAATAGCACTAACCTGGGTGCAAATTTTATCCAAATCGGAAGACATTGATTTTTAAAATTGGGTCACTTGACGTGAAATTTACCCAGTAATGTTTTTTATTTACATTTGTTAAAGAAAAGGATGAGAGAAATTGTTGATCAAAAATAGCCCGTGAGGAAAAACAAAAAACCTCAATAATAATATAAAATAAAAAAACATTGATCAAAACCAAAAAGAGTAATAAGTGATAACATTTCTACTTTTTCGATTAAACGCTTATTTGCAATGAAAATTTAAGTTTTTTGGTGAAATATTTGGTGAAATATAAATATTTATCTTTTGTTAAAAATTGTTAGTGATCACTGATCAAAAATGAAAGTGATCAATCTTTACATAACTGAAAAAGGTTAAATAATGGCCCTTTTATAAATTTATATCTAATTAACATATGGGTGTTTCCATAGTAACGGTCGTGACAGGTTTACACGAAATTTCGTAATAAAACTTTCACCTGAAACACAATGTCAAAATGATTTGTTGATTTTAAAAATATAAAATTTCAACCCCTAAAAGCAATAAGAATCATTTCATAGAAACTGCATTTTAAGGTTTTTTTAGATCAATGAAAAGGTAACGGTCGTGACATTACAAATGAGCTGTTTTTGAATTTTCGGTCTTAGCAACTCAGATTGTAAAATTTTCCAAGGAATGCGTTAAATAAAAATTCTTATTAAATTCTTTGCAGTGTTTTCTGTAAGAAAACTCTACTTTTGTGTGAAAATGATGTAGCCAAATAAAAAAAAATAACTTTCAAAAGGTAACGGTTGTGACAAAAAAAAGTAACGGTCGTGACAGCATAAAAAATAAAACGGATTTGTTTTTGTAGTCGTATATTTAACAGTATCAAAATGATTACATGGAAGTTTATGGTTATCTTAGAGAAGGCAGCAATGTTTTAAAGCTCGATTTCGTTTTTATTAATTTTCAGTTGAAGAATATACATCATTATACTCCAGACGTTTAAGGCTGCTCATTTTTAGCGCCGAAACTCCAGTTATTCCACAAAGCAAACAGTTAAAGCCAGCATTTTGAAAAAAGTGCATCTTCTGGATTTTTTCGATTGCTTTAACATGTTCCCATCTTTTTTTTAAACAGCCTGTATTTTGCTTTATTTGGTTCTTGTCGCAATACAAAACAGTCACTCCATCCAACTTTTTATTTTGAACAAAAAAATTGAAAGCTTCTGCTGGAGTATTAATTTTAGCTTGGCGAGACATAATTGCTGTCCATAAAGACCTTTTGATAGTGGCTTGGTGAAAATCAAATCCATTTCAGGACCAACTAGCTCAGAAGCAAGTCTCTTCACAACTGCAATTTTCTTCGAGGGGCTGCTCGGTAGTTTGACCTTAACTTTTGTTACTGCCTTTTTAAGTGAACGATCGGACTTAAAGCTTCCTACATTTGATGATGAGGCTGCAGCTTCAACAACTTTCTCCTTCCCTATGTTCTTTTTTTCACGACACTTCCTTTGACGTTCGCGATCAGTATTCCGATTGTGAGCAAGCATTTCTTCACTCAATGACTCTTTTGCAGCCAGCCGCCGTTTTTTATTTCTTTCTCTTTCTTTTTCCAAATGAGCTTTGTATTTTACTGGATCTTCCTTCAATCTCTTCCGATATCTTTGCATCTTGCTTTGGGAGTCCATGGTTTGTTAAGCTATAGTTAGTAAGAAAAAGTTGAACACAATTTTCAATAAGGTAACGGTCGTGACATTCTCAATAAATTAAAAAAAAATTTAAATGACTTCCGAGCGCTTATTTTGCTACATGAAACTCTTTAACTTACTTACCTTGTCACCCTTAGCAACTGTGTTTTTTATAGCTTTAACAGTTTTCACAAAATTTAAACTTTTTTTATTTGCGTGGTCACGGTCGTGACACAAATTAGTGATTTTGAAAAATTTCTCAAAATTATAATTTGAAAGCTACACGTGCAAATTTTCTGCTGAACGTAGACAAAAGTAACAACTGTCAGCTGGTAATTGTTTTGATTGCTAACTACCGTTATAAAAGTGTTGTCAAGTGATTTAAAAAAAGACTCAGTATAAAGGGGGAAAAAGTGTATGATGCACCAAGTTAAAGTAGATTTTTTTACAAAAAAAATAAAAAAAAATTATTCATACACCCCAGGATGTAATGGATACGTATATTTTCTGTAACAAAAGAGCTAAAATGGGTCAAAGTTGATAATTTTATTTTTTGCTTGCAAGGGGTCAACTTTCGTGGAATCACCCATATGCAGAATTTGAAAATTAATAGTACTAATCAAATAAGTAGAATAAACAAGTGTGCCTATATTCCCTTCAGATTTCTTTGACCAGATTACAAGTATAAAAACAACTATTCATAACTAGCTTAATTCCTAGAAACACTTAAGTCTTAATCTCATAGAGTCATCAATATTTTGTGCAAACTTATTTATTTATAGCAAAACCCACAAAATTCCAGATGTTGATGACACTTTTCTCCCCAACTAAACAGAAATACAGATGCTGCTGCTGCTACGGCTGCAGGCAATATCTTTTTAGTAATAAACCAATTTTGAATATTCTCATGCTTTTTAATCTCGAAAATATTTACACAATCATTACAAAAACTAGGAAGTTATTCCCGGTAATCATAAAAATTCTTATTAAATTACTAAAATAAAAGAAGAAACAAAAAAAAAACAGAAAAAAGAACAGCAACAAAAACACATTGAATTCATATTTGTGCAACAAACAACAACTGGAACCCAGGCCAAGTAAGGTAAAGAAATTCCAAAGAACTTACAAAATTTATTTATTATTTGCTGTCATTATAGTGGTAGAAGTGGTAGAAGTGTTCAGTCGATTGGTTGGTTGGTTTGGCTGTTGGTTACATTCCGTACTTGTACTCATTCGTAGTGGAGTGCAATATTCGAATATTTTTTTAGCAGCAACGTAAATATTATTCATTATAAGCATCAAATATGCAGCAATAATAATAATAATAACAACAACAACAGCATCCAACGAAAACTTAACATTCTTTAGAAAGAATACGACAACAGACAGCAAAAAGCTACAAAAAAGCTAAACTCCAAAGAAACCTTCTGGCAAATTTTTCCAAAGATATGCAAAAGTAATAGCAACACCAATATGTATGACAGCTACAGCCAACAACAGCAATATTGAATTTATTTTAAATCGACCATAAATAATAAAAAAATAAAAAAAAAAACATTATAGAGGAAATGTATTTAAATAGGAGTTTAATAAAGAAAAATGTTGTTGATATGAAAGGAATTTTGTTGAAACTAAACTTTAGAAAAATTTAAGTTTTTTACTTTTTAATTTAAAGTTGCAAATTATTTTGTCGTACTGGGACAACAGGTTATTAAAACCATCCCCTATGAACAAATAAGTTCCCTTTGTTTTAAAGACTACAGTTGTGGCAATGTTACTGTATTTTCCACTTTTCTGCGACCGTGACATTGTGTGGTAAATTGCTAGGTCATGTCAGCTCTTGGTTGTTAGACAATTAAAGTGTGAGAGTTTTAAAATTAAACAGGTCCCTTTCATTGTCCCAAATTTTTACAACTTTTCGAGAAATAAATCATGTCACTAGCTCTGTGAGAATGTTCAATATTTGCTGGCAGTAATTCCCCATTTATTCAGGAACTACTGACAAACAATTGGTTCTGTGACATTCCGAATTCACCATTTAGCGATGCTTTAAAGTGGGATGTTGTTTATTCTAGTCTGTCCAGGTTCTTCAGAGGTCTGCTTTCTCTGAATTATTACCACAGAGCAGTATTTTATCTTCAGTGTACGATCGGGTCGTTAACGGGATCAATGACTAAACTATTTAATTTTTTATTGTAGTCTTTTAACAATTGTCGGCTAACTTTGACGTGGTTAGAACTAACTAAGGAATACAATCCGACGACTATATATGACTAACTAATTCTGAAGATACACAGCACGCTTTTTCGCTTTCTACGCGTCTGTCAAAAGTCTGTCAAATTACACAGCAGTACGCGTACAAGTCAAAAAGCGTGAGTTTATACTTATCTACGCGTCGCATATTTCATATAAAATCAAATAAATATATTAAAATTCAAAGTTTATTTTGGAGTTACTCCACCGTGCACAGGAGAGGGCAAATGTGCTTAACGGTGACATTAGAGTATCCAACTCTATTACATGCTGAAGCATCGCCGCAACGTGGGTTGTATTTCACTGTTCTATCAATATTATAATAGAATGTGTTGTGCTAAAATTAGGAAACTTGTTCCAGAAACCCTTAATACACGAGTAATACATGCGTAATACACGTTCTTCAATTAGAGCTCATCCATTCATGGTCGACTGTACTCGTATAGTGGATCGCACAACACATTACAGGGTAAATTCGTTCTTTAGCCGTATTTCCTGTAACTTTCAATATAGGAAAATTCAAATCAAATGTTATTAATCCTTCTATCGTTCCTCCCATAACCTATTTTCCTAGTTCCAACAAAATTAATTTCATGAGTAGGGGTCATTCCCTGAGACTGGTCCAAGCAACAAAAAAATAGATATTAATATTAAATATAACTTTCTAATAAGTTTAGAGCCAATCATTTCTGAATGTTGTGATAGGTCGTCTTTGTCCTCAACTATTATAAACAGATGTAATCCGAATATTTCGTTGCTGCCGGAGTAGCTTATTATCTTAACCCTAGTATAAGAGACTGCACTGGAAATGAAGATTCAAGTTCATCATCGACAACAACATGATGCTTAGACGCTTATTAACAATGTGTTATGATAATATGTACCAGGCTATTGTAAACAAATCGGTAGAAACAGAGCTCAAATTATATACGATTCTAACGAACATCATGATGCATAGCAACAGTAAGCCTATTCTATGCCGAAAAAAAAATGTTATTCCTGTACACAGTTTATGAGTAACTGCGGCAGCAGTTTAGCTCTGTGCTGATCAGCCGTGCTCCTAGAACCGTTGCTCTAGGAACGAGATTCGTCATTATGCTCTTTAAAAGCCATTAATCGAAACTGCAAATGAGTTCAGAGATCTTTAGACCAGTGGACGGCACTAATAGACACCAGGTAACAAACACGATCGACTAGATATAACTAATATGACCAAAACTTACTAAAATTATTAAGATGAAAAAAATTTAAAATTGTGTTTTTCATGAAATGCTTCTTTAAATTCTTAATAAATGATTTGTGTTTGGTGTTGCTGCAACAGCAGTGCTTAACGGGTTGCCTGCCCTTGCTCGAATGTCATGGAATGATGCTTTGTTTGTGACGACCTCTGATTTCAATTGTATGATTATACATCTAGTTATATTAAGACCGCACTTTAAAAGATAACAACGGATTCGGATTTCAGATATTTTTAACCTTAAGATAGCTAGAACTTGAGGTGTTAGTAAGTTAATATGTCGGTGATAGTAAAACTTTAGTTCAGAAACATCATTTTGTTCCGCTGCATAAACAAGTGATCCTACAGGTATAAACTGTATAGAACGTAATACTATGTTTCCACGACGACTTGAATCACATGACTAATAAACTTGATTCGATTTGACAGTTGTATTTAATAAACAAACAGAATAAAAAAAAAACAGAATTTACAATATGTGGAAAATAATTTTTTTAATGGACAAAAAAACTGAGTGGAAATTAGTTAGCTTATTTGAAAAAAAACATACATTCGTACGTATTTACTTTCTTTACTTCCAACAACAAGAAAATAATTTGCTTTGTTTTCAATAATATTAAATTTTTGCAGCTAATGCAGATAAACTTGCGATAAAAATTAGAGAAGAGTGCAATTTTTCGGGCTTCGCAAGTAGATTCAATATGAATCTACTTGATTCGCTCTTAAAATTTTGTATGGTGAAGCAAGTTGTTTCGCATATGATTGGGGTGTGAAGCATGAATAGAGAGCGAAGCATGTACCGTGGAAACATAGTATAAGTCTATTGCATGCCCAACCTGCCATTTACAGAACACCCATTGATCCTTGATTTAAAAGCAAAGAAATACTACGTTTAATAAAGCTCTCTGATAAATGCCGAGCAAAAAAATACTACACCAATATAAATAAGTATTGCAATAATTCTATTGGTAATTAAATTATCAAAACGTAGTTATAAGCAGAATGGATGATAAAACATATGTATGTATGTATGTGAAAATGGATCTTAACATCTTAAAAGTTTGCAAAGAATTTAAATATTTTTACAATTAAAAATATATTTATTATAAAACAATATTTACCCATTTATTTCAACTTATGTATATTGAATTTAGTTAAACATTTTTTGAACATTCCCTGTGTGTTACTGTTGTTGATTAGTGATTTTGGTCTGAAGAAAACAGCATTTTTGTGATTTTTTTTATATTATTATTAAACAAAAACAACACACAAGAAAAAAATAACAAAAATCAAACCAAAACAAACTTTTAAAATGTGAATGTAGTGCAGATCAGTTCAGTTCAGAGTCACAGCATTTTTATGCCGAGCTTGCTGCCTGGCTAGTTTGGAGTAGATGTTGCTGCTGCGATTGCAACTGCAGCAGTATGACAGAGAGACTGTTGTTGCTGTTGATTGTTCACTTAGTGCGCTAATCTGCGTACCCTACTTTCACTCCATACCAAGCAAAAAAAACAGCAACAAAAATCGTAAAACACACAAAAAATCGTATAAGCATACCAGCAACCAAACTTACCCCAAACTGAAAACTTCAAGAACAACAACAACAACAAAAGCAACAAACTATGTAAGCTACAATCAGCGACAACCAGGCAGCTAAGACAGTCAAACCTGGCACAAGAGATACACACATAGATACTCGTACAAGAAGAAAATCGTACAGCCAGGCAGGTAGGCAGGCAGTCAGCCAGGCCAGCCAGACCAGATCAGACCAGCCAACCACCAACCATCCATTCAGCCAGTTAAGCTTTGCTTGAAAACTCGTCGTATGTTGTTAGTTTGTTGGTTGGTTGGTTGGTTGGTATGTCTGAATATATGTTCAACTGTGTGTTTGTCTGAATGTAAGTGCTATGTCATGCCAAATATTGGCAGCATACCATAAGCTTCCATTCAAAATATATTTATATGTTTTGTTCACCCTGCCATGCTGCAACATAACACAAACCAAAAAGCCACAGCACAGCAACAACTAGTCATGTGCAGTAACCAGTATTTGTTGTTTTTCTTGTGCTGTTGAATTGAACTCCACTTTTGGCATCTCTTTTTATTATTATTGTTGTTGTTGTTGTTTTTATAATTTTTTTTTTTTTGATACCGCTTAGTGACGAAAACCCTAAAAATTACGCAAAAAAAAAATTCAGCAAAACACCAGCCAGCTACGGCACACAACACCAGCCAATAACAAAAACTGCAAAAATTTTACGTCCTCACAAACATTGTTGCAGATTTTAAATGTTTTTAAAACACAGCACAGTGGGACTAATAAAATAATAATGTTTTATAAATATAATTTGTATTTGTAGCAACCAGTAGGAAGGGAAATTCCAAAAGCATTTAGAACCCGTTGTGGTTTCTTATCCCCCCACCAGTGTACTTGAAATTCAGCATGTAAACTAGACGACAACAGCATTTTCAGCTGATATTTGATCCAGTAATCTGATCAATACAGTTTGGTCTATGGAGAGCAGCATCTGCACCTTTCGTGGAGTACTAAATATTTCGATATTTTTATTCCTGTATCCACATAATAATAATCTCATGACCTATTCCGGTTTGCAGAACCGAAGGACTTAACCTAAAATTGAATCCGGTAATGTGATCAATGCACTCTTCCTAGTCCAACCAATTTAGAATCTTAATAAACGATAATTTTAGATCATTTCCGGCAAACATGTGCCTTCCATTTAATGCTTCTTCTTTAGCATGATACCAATAGAAAATCAGTGCCTCGTAAAAAAGAGAACCTTTATGTACGTTAAGATTATCTTTCCTTCACTAATCAATAGTGTAGAGGTCTTGTGATGGGTGGAGTGCTTAAGAGATTTCCATTAGACTAACATCTCACACAGAAAGTGTGATAAAATTCTTCGTGCATAAGTAAATGTTGGCGGAATGAGTATTGCGTACAGCCAGCTATTTCAAATAATGGGATCTCCAATCCGTAACTGGTTCAAAACTTTTTTTAATGAATCATTATTGTAGATTTTCAATGAATTTGGAAACACTAAACTGAGCGACTGATACTAATAGACAAAGAATGTCTTGCAATTTATTGTGCCCCTATTACCAGCAGTATACCGATATTTAACTCTAGATCATCATTCTTGTTTAACATGAGCCTCTCTAGTCACTGGAACCCTGCTAGTGATCTGAAATCCATAAGGAATTTATTCTACAACCGTGCTGACCCACAGTCCTCCTGTTATCTTTTGGAGTTTTCTTGCCCAAAGAAACAAACATTCAGACATATTTATGTACGAGTACATTCATATAATATTTTATAAACATTTTATTTTTGTTGAAAATTACAAACTTTATGGTATTTTTAGTATTTTTTTTTCTTCTTCCTTTTATTTTTTTTTCTTAATATTATTTCTTCCTTTTTGTTTGCTTGCTTTCTATCTTCATCTCCTTGTGTTTTAGTTAATACACAAAATGTGCAAACCAATTCGCAATCACTTGCTGTTGTTGGTATATATTCTGCTCTTTGTAGTTTCTGGATGCCAAGGAACTTTTCGAGTTTTACAGCAAAAATTCCTTATATAGTATTTACCTTAAAATGCCTTAGAGCGCTGCATGATCAGACAGCAGCAGCAGCAGCAGCATTTCAACAGTTTGCAGCAACAAGAATTATACAACAACACAAACAGCAACATCCCTAAGAGGTTTTACCTCTTACTTCAACTCGTTCCTACTCTGTTGTTTTTTTTTAGTTTTTTTTAGCAAATAAGACAGGCTTGTTCATCAGTTGTTGTAGTCGTACGTGCAATTTAAAGTCGAAAACATTTGCCATACTCGTAAAAGAACGGGACGGACGGGCGGACGGACACGATTTCGAAGGACAGACAAAATTACAGACAGACAAAAATCTGAAAGTATTTAAAGCAGTTGAAATTCTGTTCTAAATAAATTCCTAAGAAATACATAATATATACACATGCAAAAATATGTGAGTGTGTGGAACGAATGTGTACTTAAACGTAGTTGTAGTTTTTTTATTTTTATTATTATAAAGAACGTGGTTGAAATGTGTTAGATGTAGGGTACAAGATAATTCCCCTTACTCCTCAAAAAATTTGATTTTTTATATGGAATTATAAAATTGGTTAGGGATTCTTTGATGGTGGTCTAAATTGCAAATAAAGGATAATCTGTGATCACTTATATTTACCATCAAAACTCTATTTTTTATATGGAATTAAAAAATAGGCTCTAGATCCTGATAATATGTGATCACTTAAATTTCCTACATAAAATCGATCTTTTTTATGGAATTGTACAAAAGGCTTTATGCCTTTAATAATGATTTCAATTGAAAAATAAGGATAATCTGTGAACACCCTTCTTATGAACAAAAATCTATGGATTTCCATCCCTTTCTGTCGTTATTTTCTACACCTCTGTTTTCACTTCTTTTGCACAAATAACTTTTAGATATTCACAATCTTAAACCCAAAAAAATATATAAAAACAAACAACAGCCTTCTTTACTTGCATATCCTACAAACGCATACATTTACAAATAAAACTGCACACATTTAAGAGTATAAATATTTACGACTAAAATACGAAAACTCCAAGAACCATTCAAATAAGCGTATCGTTTGCATTGCAACGAATGCGCGCGTGCGCATACAATATTTGCCCCATAAGCAACAATAACTCAGATGATGGTGCTGGCTGTTGTTGCTGCCACAATCTGTTGCTTTAGTATTCAAACCCCAACAATTTCCCCAACTCTTTATGTATGCACGTGTATTTAATAGAGGTTTTTGGGGAAGATTTGATTCTTCTTTTTTTTTGTGCAGCTACAAACATATTTACATACATGGGTAAATATTCGTATGTAGGCATGTCAATCTCCTTCAACCTTTCATACATACATATTTTCAATTCAGAATGAAAGCAGACAACATGAAACAGTCAACAGGGTATGTTCTTCTTTTTTGTGTTCTATTTGTTAGCGAACATTTCTTGAAATTTTCACTACAAAGACGATTGTTTTTTACTTTTTTCTTTAGAAAATCTTCTTCTGGGTAGTGAGATCCAATGTTTGAACAAGAAAAAAACCTCAACAGAGTCTGAAGAAAAAACCAAGTTAGTGATTTTAACTGCATATTTTAACTGGCTAATACTGTGAGGGGCAAAAAGGGGGCAAACTTTCTGTTATATCATTACCTTCCATATTCCAGTGCCTTAGTATACCCAACACAGTCTTAGTTTCCAGTCTTACTCCGGACTGACAGGTATTGTGTGAGCGGAGAAACTCCTAAAGTTGAGGATGGAGCCTTTATCCAACTGGCAAATGTTTTCTAAGAATACGACTGAATATTTCCAACTGCAAAAATATAATAGGTTGCCGATTAAGTGCTACAAAATTTTTTTATTCAGTTTTAGCGTAAAATTTTATTAAGCTGGATTCAACCATTCGTTCCGAACAATATATTTGTTCGGACAAAGTTTTTTTTCATTAGAAGTTTCTCTTTTTGGGAGAGAGAAAATATTCATATGATAAAATTAAAGAAAAAAAAACAGAGTTGTATGGTTGGTTGTTATACTCGGATGTGGACTTAATTCGGGAGCTATTGCCAATTATTGACTAACAGCTACAAAATCCAGTAGCATTAATTGTCGTTTAACCGATATTAGTATGAGTTCTGGATTACAATTTTTTATCTGTATAAAACTTGGCTCGATATCGATAATTATTAGACATTTTTGTGGGTTAAATTGTTTTGCGGAAACGGTCCTGACATGGCAGCTATGACAAATTATGGGCCGATCTTCCTTAACGTTAGGAACAGAGAATTTAATGCATATGAGAATATCTCACATACATATCAGTATTATCAGTAATACTACAAATATTGACTGATATTCTCAATATGCAGAAGTTTGATTTTGGCATATACATATGAAAACGCTCTGAATAAAATTTTGGATAAGAAAATTTATGAGTATTGAAGTGATTTTCGGAAGAGGTCTTTATATAGGGTCTATGGTCAAACATGGATCGAACTAAGCAAAATTTCGTTTTGCAATTTCTTTTCACATGAAAGTTATTTTTGGAGAATTTTGTATTGATATTTCTATTTAATAGGCATTTATGTATCATTGAGCCATATTTCGGAAAGAAATCTGTATGGTGGGGTACGAGAAATCATAGACCGATTCTTAATATTTTCATCACAGTTTCTCCTTTTGTCATAGAAATAATGTGTACAAAATTTCATGGTATTATCTGCAATATATTTAACAAAAATTGCTAAAAAAAAATTTTTAAAAATTATCAAATTTTTTATGATGATTGTGTGGCATTTTAGTCCATAAATCTGGTTCTACGGATTTTCGATAGGAAACTCTCTAACAAAATACAAAATTCTGTGAAGTTTAGTTGCGTTTTTCGAACGTGAGAGTGTTTTAGTGAGGGTGTTTCAATCGACTTAGAATTACATAAGGATCAAGAATATATATACTTTGGGTCTCAGATAAATATTAGCAGAGATTCACACAGAATGGCAAACGTATGTATGTATATATACTCTCGTGCACCACTTGTAATAACAAAATAACGCAGGAGCTTCCAGGTAATAACAGAAGATCAGGAGATGATAAAGTACATCAGTTAGTTAGTCTGCACAATATGTAAGAACAAGAGCATGCCTTCTTATGAATTACTCTCTTATCTAACGAATATAAGTTTCGCTCAAAAGTAACTGCGATCAAATCAACAAATGACCAAATTTTTTCACTGCTCCAAATACTGAAAAAGCAAATAAATCAAAGAACAATCATTACCATCTTATTATGATTTCAAAACCGCCTTCGATAATCCGAATCCTAAAAAACGTATACTCCATTGCAGAATTATACTCAACGACTCTAGATCATTAGTGAAGAATAAGAGCCATCCCTAAATACCGGCGGTAAGTGGCACGTTTTTTAACGCTGAGCGTTAACGCTGATACCCCATCCCTAAACAAAAGCGGCAACGTTATGGTAAAATGATAAAAACAGGGTTATCAAACACATAAATAAAACGACCCTGGTTATTGTTACAGCTGGACATTGTTGTTTTACAGTACAATTTCGATATTTCGGACACCTGCTAATCCGGACAGCGCGGTAATCCGGACACTTAATTTTTTACCATAATAGACTCTATAATCCGGACATCATCATTTTTGTCTCCCTCAATAATTCAGATAGCATTTATTCAACTGAGTAACATTAGTTTTATTTCTGAAAAATTTTTAACATTAGTTTAAAAAGGTATCTCAAATAGAATAATTTATCTACTGAGCACTTTTGCTGGTAGACAACGCAACATGCCATCCAAAGTCACTAGCAGATTTGAACAATTATGTTTCTTCCCACCTAACTGCACAGCACTGATGCAGCCACTGGATCAAAATGCTATTCGAATTTTAAAAATAAACTATCTTAAAAGCTTTTTGTCCGGAAAATTTAATGAACGCTCTTAAGACCTTTTCATTGAAAGACGTCGTCTTTTTGATTTGCAATGCTTGGGATAAATCTGATGAAAATATTCTCAAAAAATGTTTCAATAAAATTCTTTATGATGAAGAATGGGTCTCAGAGGATGAAGTTCCTCTAACAAGACTAAAACGCAGCGATAACGGCGAAGTAATTGATTTACTTGTTGATCTAGCACCTGGTATTCGTATAAAATATTGCGAAGAGCAGGAGCTTCCAGCTGGGGATATTTTAAAACTTATAAGCCTCAGAAATATTGCATATAAAAAGAAAAATGAATCCAAACTTCAACAGATGAAAATCTCCAACTATTTTCGCAACATGTGATATAGATACATACGAGCAGTGTTGCCATAATTTTTTTTACAAAATCTGACAATTCCCAAAAAAAAATCTGGTTTTTTCGAAAAAAATCTGCACCTTCAAAACAAAATTAATGCCCCTATTGCCGTTCTCAACTCAACTAAGTTTGGTCGTCTGTCAGTCAACCCGACTTTAACTCTACATTAACTCTACTACATATAAGTTGTGAATGGCAATACCGATTTATGAAAGACGACCAAATTATTAAAAAAGTTGTGAACCGTAATAGGGGCATAAATAATATCGTACACATTCTTTAAAAGTGACTTAATTCAAAATTTTTATTATATGACACAACTAAAAATAAATCACTATTAAATTGCAACTTTATACCAAATGAAATATAAAGAAAGACTTAACTGTTTTTTAGAACTTGTTAACTGTAACAAAATGCTTTGACCTTTTTCTTATTGATAAACTAGTGTGTTGTTTAAGCATACAACCCGAAAAATTAAAATTTTGAATTGAGTCACTTTTGAAGAATGTGTGCGGTATGTAATAAAATGATATTTGTATATGTTTAATTTATTGAAGAAAAAAAGAAAACAGAATATAATTTTTATATTTGATATAAAATATAGATATGTATATAAAATTAACAGTAAAAACATAACGTATAATACTTCATTTAAATTATCACATACATACAGTGGTGATATTCGAAACAATTAACAACCGGTTCGCTTAAAAAAATTATATTTTTGCCAAATTTTGCTAAACATAGCGAAAATTTTAAAGTCGCATCCCAGTAACAGACCACAAGCCTCTTGAAGGAAATGATATAAACTTTCGTTTAATAAAAAAATAGTTTTGATTTTGCAAAATAAAAGTCAAAAAAAATTGTTTTATTTTTTTCTTAAAAGATTGAAGAAAACGCTATCGAAAACATCATCATCCAAGAATCCAATGTATGACCAAAATAAAATCATTTGTTTGTACGTTTGGACAATGAACAACTGAACAATATTGTGTTTGTTGCCGAGACTAATCATCGTGATAAATACACATTATATAAAACCGTTAAAACAAAAAACATAATCACCCCAACAAATTTCATATGGAATTTTTATTCACGAGAAAGGTGAATATGCAACAACCGGTTCGCAAAATTTTTAAAATTTTAACAACCGGTTCGAGCGAACCGGTCCGAACCGGCTGAATATCAGCACTGCATACATATGTATAGAGATCATAGAGATCATAGTTGTACATATTCTTATTAAATTTAGTTTCCATTTCTTTTGTTTGTACAAAATTTGTGCAATTGAATTTTTTTTTTTTTTAATCTTTGGTCCGCAAAATTCCACATAGAGTGGGAATAATAATATTGATTGCTTCTTTGTTTTATTCGAATAAAATTGAAAAATCTGCATTGATTTAAAAAAACTGTTTTTTGGAGTAAAAATCTGCAAGCCTGTTTTGCACTTCAAAAAACTGCAAAAAACAGATAAATCTGCACATTTGGCAACGCTGCATACGAGTATGAAAGAATTGTAAACATACCATTTTGTAAAGATTTCATTTTGATATAAATTTATTTTAATAAATAAAGGTTTTCTTATGTTTTCAAAAGGTCTCTTAAATTATTTCTCTTGTCTCGGTAATTCGGACATTCCGATATTTCGGACACCACATGGTTTTTAATTGTCCGGATTATCGAGATTATACTGTATTTTTCTTTTTTTTTTTGTTTTTTTTTTACTTTTGCAACTAACTTCACTGTGAAACGCCTTGTAAAAATCCGATTTTCCAATAGCAAATCGTTGCCGCCGCGTTGTTTCGGTATACTCCATACAAAATATGTATATGAGCATGAGAAATTTTGACAGTTAAAAAACGCTTGCCGCCGGTTAGGGATGGCTCTAAGAAGCAACCCCTACGAACCATTCAATACTCCAATAGGTCTTTGACGGGGTGAAATATTATCGCTTAATTTCTTCTAAATTATTATCGAGATCGTTTTGAATCTTGGGATGTTTAAGTTTTAGAGTTTTTTAATTTTAAATAAAACTTTTAAAATCAAATATCAAATCAAATAATAATAATAATTTCATTTAAATTTTGGCCGCGACTGCGCAGTAGGTAGTCAAAAAAAAATAATATTTTCATTAAAAACAGTGAAAAAATTGCAAGTTAACTATTTTTTGTCTTCAGTGTAATAAATGAGAGATTTCAAAAAAAAAAAACTAAAAAAAAGAAAAACAACCTTAAACATATAGAAATAAAACTTTAAACAAAAAAAAAAAAAGCGAAACAAAAATATTTTTAAACAGTAGCACTTTTTGGTGTTTAATGTGAGCTTGATTTTTGCAGTGAAAACAGCAGCAACTATAAAGAAACCAACAGCAACAACAAGAACAAGATCATGATGCAAGTCAAGCCGAGCCAGGCCAGCAAGCAACAACAGCAAGCCACTGACACTCGTAGTACGAGTACAAGAAGTAGTAGTAACATGCTCCAAAACCATAACAACCGTTGATGGCAGCAGGCTCATAAACTACCCTGTCGGCAACTCAGTTAGCTTTAAATGTATTTTAAACTAACTTTTTCGCAATTAGTTGTGGTTGATGTCTAGATTACTTTTAATGTATTTAACTGACTATTTTAACATGGCGATGTCCTACGAAGTAGTCATTTGACCGACTCTGCATTACTTTTCAACTAACTTAAAGTTAGTTACTTTAAAGTCAACTAGAAATCATCTAAAATTCAGCTAACTTAAAGTTAGTGTTTTTGAAATTAGCTTAAAGTTTACTAATGTATAGGTAACTATAAATTAACTACTTTTCAAGTAGCTATAAGCTGTCTTTATTAAGGTAACTATAAATTAACTTGTTTTCAGTTGACTATAAGTTACCTTGTTCAAAGCTAGCTATAAAGGAGCTGGTTTTATGTTAGCGCCTAGTTAGTTTTTATTTAGTTAAATTTTCATTATATAAAGTAATGAGTCACTTATCATCATTATGGCACAACGATGAACCTGATATACAAACAATAAAGTTATATATTAGGATCAATATAATTTTTAGTAAATTAGTTTCATCAACAATAAAATATAAATAAAAAACCTTTAAAAATTATTTTGTTTATTATTTATTATTATTATTAAATTAAATTAAATTTAGTACAAAGGCACTTTGAAATTCAGAAAAAAAACAAAAACAAACTAAAAACATACCTCTAGTATTAATAAAAAAAATTCATTAAAAGTCCACTCTAAATTTGCCTGTGTTGCCTTATGTCACAGTTTTTTTTTAATTTTATTTTTTATGCATTCGGAATGGATACGACGCTTCTTTATAACTTTTAGCGCATTCCTTATACCTTTTTCCACATCATTTGAATCAAGAGATTGACAGGAATCTGCATAAAAGATTTGTATGATGTATAATAGGTATATAAGTTTTTAATTATATTTTACCTTTTAAGGCTGAAAAAAATTCCTTAAAATCTTTAAGTCGCTTTTTGCCATGTTCCCTTCTAGATTAATTTCCATACAAACATTGACAGCAATAACATCTGTAAAAGTTTTTGTTAGACGACATTTCAAAAGTTTCTTCATAGTTTTTACCTATAAAGAGTTTAAGTTATTTTAAATTAAATATTAGAAAAATATGTTTGTGTATAAAGCAACATGAATTTTAATTATTTATCTTATTTTACCTGATATTTCATACGTGGAACCAATTCCCTCGTTATGTATGGATACTCTATCTTTTTTACGCAGTTTTTTTACGCGAGTTTTCGAGGAACGTATCTATCGCGTAAAAACAGAATTAGGTGTATTTAATTTTGAGCTTGATTTCTCTTCATTTATTTTAAGTCTATTGATTCTGTTGATTTTAAAAAAGTTAAATCAAGAAGAAGATCTCAAGCTCAAAACCAAATTCACAATATATAGGAAAACAAATTTTAAATAATCAACAAACACTTAACACTATTACTTTTTCTTATTTCATTTATCTTTTAATTTATCACTTTAATTCAACTTTTAATTAATCACTTTTAATTTTCTACTTGTCCAAGTGTAATAAATCTAAATAAAAGTATTATAAATGTTAATATACAAATAATACTAATATTTACTTTAATATATCAAGAATAACTTCAGCCGTCGAATAAAAATTTGTCGAAGACTTTAAATCGTCTTATTAAGTAACACGCGAAAACAAGAAAAAAGTAAAGAAACAAAATTACAAAAAGTAACCAAAAAATAAAACCAAAACAAAAAAATACTGCAATAAAATCAAACAAAATTAGTCCACAACAAAAACATAACTACAGAAAGAGTAAAATTTTGATTTTGGGTCAACTCTGCATTACTTTGTAGTTAGTTTATAGTCACCCAATCAAAAGTGCATAATAAGTTAATTTATTTTGTAGTCGACTACCAAACTGCCTGCAGGGTACATACAGCAACAGCAGTAGTGGCAGCAAACTCTACTACTAACAGAAGCCCAACCAGCAGCAACAGCCCCAACAACAACAGCAACTAAAAATCTTTCTTAAATGAATGAAGTAAGAAGTGAAGAAAATTTCGAGAAAAAAAGCCTTTTTGTTCAACATGCAGCAGCATTCTTCGTGTCATTGCAATGTCTTGCAATTGCCTTAAAAAATCTATATATTGTATTTACGAGCAACAGCAACAAATCTACGTATTCAAGCTGAAAAATATCAACGACAGACACAGAAAGAAATCCAAAAATATATACATACATATACAACATTATACACATGTAACATTGTTGTTGTTTTGGAGTTTTTAATTTGTTGCTACTCGTTTTGCGCTGTAAACTAAAACAACAATAACAGCCAAATAAATAACCACCATGTAACAAAAAAAAAAAACAATCGGAGAGCCTTCTCTAAAACTTCTACTAAAAGCGACATTGGTAAAAAAAATCAAAAACCAAAAGAAAAACGAACGAAAGAACACTGTCCTTCTGACTGTTGCATTCAGCCATGCCATGCCATCCATGCCTGTGTGTTGCCAGTCTGACTGACTGCCTGGCTGGCTGCAATGTTTTGCGGGTATGAAATATTATATTTATATGAGAATTTTTGATTAATGACCCATAATCAAAGTTAATGGACTTTTTGATTATCATGTTTTTTTAAACAACATGATGGAATGCCCGCGTACACTCGAATACTTCTTCCTCGTCATCCACTTCTACTTTATACTCTTCTCGTTTATGTCTTTGCTGGTCATGTATCGATCGCTTCATCTTATTTTTGTTGTTTGCTTGCTATTGTTTTCCTTAGCATTTTTTTTTGTTTGTTTTTGATTATTTTAAAGAAAGCTTTTGATTTTAGTTGAAAAATATCAAAATATTTTGAAGGACAAATTCAAATATTGGCTTTCTAAGAAAAAATGTGGGATTTTGTTGTTACTCAGGGATCTAGCTCAAAATATAACACGATTTCCATAATAAAAAGTTTTTGTTTTTTATTATTAACTAGCTAAACCCGGTGTGCTTTGCTACCCCCCCCCCTCGTCATAAAATAAAATAAAACGTATTTATATATTTACAAACATTTATTTATTTAATTTTAATGTATTTATTGCAATGCTTTAGGCGAGACCATGCCCCTTTGTCCACTTACATAGTCAAGAATTTATTATTTCGTAAGAAAATCCTGTTGTGAAAATTTAATGACGATCGGTCCAGTAGTTAAGACTATATTACGATGTTTAATTTTCCTAAAAAGGGGCGTGGTCCCACTCACTTTTCTCCTGGTATGTATTCCTAATTATGCCAATACCATATGTACCAAATATCACCGACGTACGCCAAAAAATGCCCAAAATATGGCGGGTTAAATTTGTGGGTTATATGGGCGGTGCCACCCCCGTTTGTACAATCAAAACTTCATATAGCCTATTATTCCTTCCAGAGTCACAGTAACATGCTGTAAAAATTTCAGGCAGATTGGTCCAAGGGTTTGGCCTCCTATTAAGCACAAACATACAGACACACATTCATTTATATATATATAGATTAAAAGCAATATAATTTAAGGTGAAATGGGGCGAAAAATGGGGATTTGGTAATAAAAAAATGTATGTAGTTAAAAAGTATATAAAACTTTAGGTAAATACATATTACAAAAAAAGTATTTTGTATAGCAAACATTGTTAGTGGTATACGTAAGTATCTGAATTAAAAAAAGGGGGCGATGAAGTAGGCGTGGTTCATAGTTATATGGCGACATTAACAGTATTAAGAGCAATATACTACCAAATAAAAAAATACGTTGGAATGAAGAAATTTGTATAGAGAACAAAAGGTATAAAACTTTCAAAAATTTCGCGTGAAAAGGGGCGTGGCTTAAGAAATCTTTATTTTTACCTCGCCTGGAGTATATAATGTGTATACAATTTGAAGTAAATCTGTTAAAAAACTATATGGGAGCAATTACATAATTTTTAAAAAGTGGGCGTAAAAATGGGCGTGGCCAAAAAAAGTACCCTATTATTCCTTCCAGAGTCACAGTAACATGCTGTGAAAATTTCATCAAAATCGGCTCAGCCGTTTTGGAGTCTATACGTTACATACATACATACATACATATATACATACATACATACATACATACATACATACATTGAATTTTATATATATAGATAAAGAGTTTCCAATTCGTTTTCGATTTCGATTTCCATTACATTCCTGATTATACTTTAAATATGAAAAAAATGTGTAAAAATTTGTAAAGTACATTTTTATAATGTTGGAACAAATTACTGTTTTATGTCTTATAATGTTGGTATTTGTTAAAGACTGAACAACATAAATAGGTTTACAACATTAACAAAAATATTTTATTTTAAATAAGTACTCATTTGTATTAAGACTGACACTTTTTTTTTAAATCTGATTATTATTAAATGTCTAGTTTATAGGTTTTTAATATGATTTTAAAATTTTTGTTTGAAATGTTAGATTTAAAAAGTTTACATTAAAAAATCCCCTTTTTGGTACTTTTTTTAAAAAGTTTAAAATTTTGCTGGATTTTGTTAAAATTTAAATAAATACTAACTAATTTAATATGTTTTAAATATTAATATGAAAAAATTATTAAAAAGTATTAAGGTACTTTTTTATAAAGTTGATACTTTTAGTATTTTTGAGTATTGTTACGATTTTAGGTGGATTTTAAACGCTTTAATAAAAATCCTCTTTTCTGGCACATTTTTAAAAATGTTTAAAATTTAGCGAAGTTTTACACAATTCTTTTAAATTTAAATAAATATTATTTTATTTAAAATTTTTTGTTACGTAAATATGAAAAATGTATTCGAAAGTGTGAAGGTACTTTTTTTACAATGTTGATACTTTTTGGCATTTTTGTTAATAAGGCAGAAAACGCGGCAAACATAGAAAAATATTTTTTTTTAATTTGCTACTTTTTAACATTATGCCATATTTTTCCAGATTTGAGTACTTTTTATCCACGTTTTTAATAGAATATTTTGAGCAATGTGTTTTATATAAAAATATTTGCTGTGGTACATACATACATATTTAATATTTATTAATAAATCATAAATTCCATAAATTTTGCAAAAATAACTCAAATATTTACATATAAAAAAGAAAAAAAAAATCATCATAATTTATCTTTCTATAAAAAACTTAATAAATAAAATATTTTTTATCTAATGATTATTATGTCAACATACATACATACATATATGATTATGTATAACAGAAGGAAATGCGATACGAGTGTAAGCAAAAACAAATCTGATAAAATTAAAAAAAAAAAAAAATAATAAGATAAAATGTTTTGTTTAAAATTGCCAACAAAAAATAACTTAATTAAAACAAGTTAGAGTGCTATATTCGGCTGTGCCGAATCTTTAATACCCTCCACCTGAACGTAATAAGAAATACAGAAACTACACTGGTTTTAGAACTATTCAGTATTAGTGCAAATTTTATTAGTATTTTATATATTGTTTGAAAGACAATATTATCTGTTGGTCGTAATTCACTAATGTGATATTATTTTAAATGTTTTGAAATTTTATCTAATTTTGACCATTTATAATTGATGTATTTACCGATTCTTACTGTAATTTACCGAGTTTGTCTGATTTTCATAATAATCTTGAGTGTAATTTAACAATTTATAAAATGAAAAGAACATTATTCCATATTCACAACAAGTTAAATATGATCTCAATAATATTATTTGATGTTTATTTTGGTTGAATTTCATCTCAATAACGTTATTTACAAGAGTTATATGCTTGTTTATTATGCTCGAAAGTAGACTTAACAATATCATGTGTTATTTCTATGTGTGCAATACACATGACATTTTTTATTTAGAACGACATCAGCTGTTTTTTATAACAAAAATTTTGTGGCGGCAAAAATTAATTAAAATTTTAATAAATATAATTTGTATATAGTAAAACAAAAATACAAAAAAAAACTATACAAATTTATTATTGAAAATGGAGGGAAAAATTGAAAAGTAGTTAACAAAAGTAAGTATGTACATATGTATTTTTATTGCAATTTTTATACAGGGTGGGCCAAGTTTGACTGAATGATTTGAACTCTATTGGCATATTGTAGCCGTTGTGGTGCATCCCTCGGCAATAATTCTTGGGCCAATTGAATTTTATATGGAAACATCTTCAGATCAACTTTTAGAATACGTCGTAGCGATGTTCTGGAGATGTTCAATTGAGTATTAAATTAAAAATGCAAAAGTTATAAGCATTTCAAATCAGTCAGTCCAAGTTGGCCAAGTTGTAGTTATTTTTATGTTGTTAAAGTATGACTGATGCAAAGAAGCGGTTCTACAGTTGATCGAAATGTGGCAAGAGAAGGAATACTTGTATAACCTGCGGAATAAGTTTTACCATATCAGCTGTTTTAAGATTTTTTTTTTTTTTGATAGGTTATGTCAAATGTAATTGACATACCAACATTTGAACAAGTAAATTATAAACTGTATGTGAAACTCAATTTTTGACATACACATGAAAACACATGTAGATAGAAAAGTGACATTCCACATGACAAATACACACAATGTGAACACAGCTTAACCGATATTAGTATGATTTCTAGATTAAAATTACTGATGTATATAAAAGTGGGTTCGACATTGGAAATGTTCTTCAGAAATGGTCCTTATATGGCAGCTATGATAAATCATGGGCCGAACTTCTTAAGTATTGGAACAGTGAATTTTATACATATGAGGATATCTCACATCGAATTTTAATGTGAATTTCGGAAGTCGACCTTATATGGGGTATGTAGTCAAATATGGACCGATATTCTCAAAATCCAGCAGTTTGATTTTGGATCGTTACCGATATTTATAAGAGATTTATGAGTATTAAAGTGATTTTCAGAAGAGGATACGGTCAAATGTGGACTGAAATTCACAAAAATCTGCAGAATGTTTTTTTGTGTATATGCAAATGATCTGTACAAAGTTTTGAGTCGGTAGCGAATTTTATAAGATATATATATAAAGATAAATGGCTTTTTCGGATGTGGTCCTTATATGGGAGCTATGACTAATTATGGGCCAACCACTATAAAATTTAGTACAACAATTTATTTACCTACATATATCATTAATAATACATACCAATTTTATAAGTATTTAAGTGAATTTTGAAGGTGGGCTTTATATGGGGTCTATGGTCAAACATGGACCGAACTAAAAAACAAATTCGCTTTGCGATTTATTTTAGCATGAAACTTATTTTTGCTGAATTTTGTATTGATATTCTAATTTTATAGACATTTATGTATAATTGAGCAATATTTCGGGAAGATTTTTGTATGAGGGCTATGAGAAATCATGGACCTATTCTTACGGTTTTCCTCAAACTTTCTTCTTTTATCACAGAAACAACGTATACAAAATTTCATGGTATTATCTGCAATATATTTAAAAATATAGCAAGAAAAATTTTTAAGAATATGAAATTTTTATGAAGGTTGTCTTACATTTTGATCCATAACTCTTGTTCTACTAAGCCGATTTTGCTGATTTTCAAAACCAAACTGCTTCGGAAAACTATAAGCGGTTTTTTGTAAACCTTGTTGATTTCGGTTGTGTCCTTTGGACGTGAGAGTGTTTTACACAGACATACAGACAGATGGACAGACAGAAAGACGGACATGGCTCAATCGACTTAGAATTTCGTAAGAACCAAGAATATATATAATTTTTTGGGTTTTAGATGAGTATTGCTCAGTCTTACACACGGAATGACAAACTTATATACACCCTCATTCACCACTTATGGTGGTGGAGGTTATAAAAAGAAAATATTAATCAGGATAACATGCTCTCAACCACCCCCTCCCGCCACTAGCCTATTGGTGATAACAAAGTTTAAACTATTTTTATAATTAACTATATCAAGTCAATTAATATTAACCAAATTGTTAAGTCGTTACAACACTCCTTGATTTAGGGCTTAAAAGTCGGTCAATCATTTGACATTTCAAATGAAAGTTTTTTTTTTGTAATCTTAGAAATACGCCCACATTTTGTCCTTTACGATTAACAATGTTCGGAATTGAAATTTAAAATTATAATTTATTTATCTAAAAATGCTGCTCCATTAATTTTCTGAAGGTTGTCAAATAAAATCTATCTATTGAATGAGTATGAGTAGACAAAACAAAAATGTTTATAAAACTATTTCCATTGTTTGCGGTTTAGTTAATAATGAATGACTGAACGACTGACTAAATGAATGAATGAACGAATTATTGGAATTACTGAGAGGCGTGTATGAATAATTGAATTTATTTGTTTCTATGGAAAGACACACTTTTTTGTAGTTTTTTTTTATATTGTTTTAAAATATGAGTTTGATGATTTAGCCATAAAAAAAATAAATAATAATAGTGTGACAATATAAAAAAACGTGTGATAGCGCACTCTCTAAATTTTGTACGAATAAATAGTTTTTAAACATTCAGACGTGGGTGTGTGGAGTTATTTTGTATCACTAAAGTGGTCAAACCCAATGGAAAATGTGTTCAAAATGGCAAAAACTATGGACCATTTTTATACCTTATACATAATTCCGTTTTTAATTTGTATAAGTAATTTGTATTAGACTCTTCCAAGTAATGCAAATGGTATGTAGCAAGTATGTTGTTTTTTCTAATCAGTTCCACTGTGCAATATAAAGAACTTTTTTTACTCGACTTTAACTTCCCTAGGAATTTTTTAATGAATTCTCTAGTCTTTAATTAGCATAAATTAATATTTTAAATCTTTCATCTTTAAATATTTATATATACAGCTGTGCAACATTTGGGTTTTCCTATTTTTATTTATTTAAATTTAATATGTTTTTTATGTACATATTTATAATTTCTTTAAAAAATTCTTAAAAACTGATGTAATAAGTGAGCAAATATCCCATTGGGGCTTTTCAAACTTGAATATGTTACTTCTCTCATTTTTTTTGTTGTAAATTAATACATTGTTAGCAGTTAATGTTAATGTTATTGTTGTTTGTATTGTATTATTAAGTTAATATCGCCCACTAACAAAAGATGTCATTGTTTACAAAAGTTATGCCAGCCAAACCAACCCATCTACTTTTTGTACGTTTGTATTGTATTAGTTATGCCGTTTGTACCGGTATTTTGTCAAAACTGTATTGAAACATTAACAACAACAACATCATGTTTAGAAAAAATGCCGGTATTTGAATAAAAAGTATTTAAAATTATTAGAAAATGTGCTAAATGTATCATAAAAATTGTGTCTACTGAATATAAACCAAAAAAAAACAAGTAAATTGTATGACAGTTTCATTAAAAATGAGAACGGTTAAAGTGAATAGGGTACTATTAGCCAATAATGGTTATTTTATTAGGGGTATTATTTATGGTTAACATAGTATTGTTAGGGATATCAACACTGAGAGAGAGCGTTGTTCTCACAAAAAGCACGAACATAAAATTATGGTTTAAATTAAATACGTACAAAATTTACGTACAGAATTTTTTGTGTATACATTGTTGTATAATAAAAAATAAAAACAATATTAGACCTTAATTTCGAAAAATAATATATAATTGTTTAATAAACAATTTTTAATTGTCTTAAAGAACTTGACGTATGAATGCTTGTAATTTGGATATTTTACCCTACATTGGTTAATATTAGAAGAATAAGTTTTTAGGAAATGTATAAATAATAAAGAAACAATTTTTAATTATTTAACTGATTGTTCGACCTTTTTATTTATTAAGCAATTATATTTTATTTTTCGAAATTAAGGTCTAATATTGTTTTTATTTTTATTTTTTATTTATTCTG
Organism: Bellardia pandia; assembly: GCA_916048285.2. Taxonomy (NCBI): domain Eukaryota; kingdom Metazoa; phylum Arthropoda; class Insecta; order Diptera; family Calliphoridae; genus Bellardia; species Bellardia pandia. Next base: position 12,625,209 of record OU696530.1, on the reverse strand, counting down.
ATATTTCGCTACAACAATGTGTAGCATCTTCATTGAAACAATAACAAAATTTAAAATTAAAAAAATAAAATAACAGTAATTGTCAAAATATTTTTATTGTTATTAATTTTAAATTTTTCAAACATTGAATTAATTGCATTAATTAAAACAGTAATAGAATTAATATATTAAATTAATGAATTTATTAATTGCATGAATTAAAATGTGTAATTAAAATAGAAGTTCAACTCAATCAAAATATCAATAGAATTTATATTTCAAATCAATTCAGTAAATGATTGAAGCAATAATAAAATTTGTAATTTATTTCAATTATATATATGATTGTATGAATAAAGGAATTGAACTTCTATATTAAAAATAAGGTTTGTAAAATTTCATAATATTATCTGCATTATATTTAAAAAATTGCAAAAAATTTCGATGCTGTCTAAAACTCCGATCCTACTGGAGTGATTTTGCTCATTTTCAATACCAAATATTTCGGTGGAACAAAAAATGTTTGGGAAAAATATATTTCAATGTGTTACAAACGGAATTGCAAACCTAATATACGTCCCATCTTTTGGGTGGTGGGTATAAAAATCGGTTTTAAAAGTAGTAAAGAGACAATTTATTCCAAAAAAGCAGTTTAAGAAATACTGCATTTTCCTTACAGTTCTTTTGTATAAAGTAGTACAAAAACTAATTTTTAAAAGTGTTAGAAAACCTATTTTATTTAATAAATGGAAATGCTTTAATAAAATACTATAAAAAAGTTTTAATAAAATTCCTCCTTTTTAAAAGTACAAAAATTAATCATTTTTTTTTTTAATAAAATTACTCCCTTTGCAAAAGTACAGCAATAAATACTATTTTTAATAAAAATCCTTATTTTTAATTACTAAAATTACTGTTTTTTAAAACAACTAAAAAAGTACTAAAAATACTACATGTTTAAAAAGGTACTAAAAATATTTCTATATAAAAATATTACAACTTCTTTTTAAAAAGTATATAAAAAGTTTTGTTTCTTTAAAAAAGTACTAAAAATTATACTTCTTAAAAAATGTACTAAAAATACTATTTTTTTTTTAAATAAAACACTTGAGCCCTTTTGGCTCAAAATCGGTTTAAATTTGTAGAGTATAAAAAACAACTATTGCACAGTTTTTCACAATCATGTTAATAAACTTTGTACATATAGTATTAGCGCTCCCTGTGTTCAAGTTTTAAATATTTAAAAACAATATTCTGAAACATAAATTTTAAAATTTAAACCAATTGTTTGTTACCTACTATTAAATTTCAAATATTTATTTCACCTCAATATCTTAACCAGTATTATATTTTGCAAACAATTTTTTAGTTTTTTTCTTTTTGTTGTTTAATTCAACATTTTTTGTTTATGTCAGTGGTTTTTTTCTTGCAATGTTCTGTCACAAACCCAAACAAAATTGATTGCAAAACAATGTATGCATTTTGAAAATGTTCAAATGAATACGAATACAGTACTTTAGATAGAAATGTTTTTATGCAATCATTTCAGAGTTCATATCTAGTATTCTATTACTAAATTCATTTCCAACAAACAATTGGACAATTTGTCAATTTTATTCGTATTTTTTTTTTTGTTTTTTTTTTTGTTTTTTTTTTTTTTGAAATTTGCAATTGGAGAAAATGTAAAACTACTCACTCAATCAGTAAACAACAGCGGCACATGGAAATGTTTTAAATGAATTGAGGACAAACAATAAAAATATATTAAATGGGTGTGATGTGGAAATCATTGAAATTTAAAGGCAAAATAAAAACAGAAAAAATGTAATAAACATAAACAATGTTTGTAATCAATTTGACAAATGTCATAATTTAAGTTAGAATTTGGGAAATTGTTGGCAAACCCCATATGGGAGAGAAAAAATAAAGACAAATTATTGAGATTATAATAGGTCAATAATATATATGGATTAAAATATAAAACTGAATAATTCAAAATTTGATAAATTCTAAACCTTAAAAAATGTTTACAATTTCATCTACTGTGCTCTCTTTTCTAACACCACTGTGTGATTGGTGTATGTATATGTTTTAGCCTATTTGCATACTTACAACAAAAACAATGCTCTTAACAAAATGATTAACTGTGTGATAAATTTTATACTTTAAATAAAAAATTTGATTTCAGGTTAAACGAACATAAAATTAAAATTAACATTTAAATGTTTAGAGCGACACACATGTTTGTCGTACACTCGTGTTCCCATGTGTTTTATACTCGTACATATATATTTATTCTCGTCTAGTATATTTTATTTGTATTTCTTGATTATTTCATGGATTTTCTCATAATTTCATATGCAAAAACTATTGCATAAAGATGAGAAGACACATTAAAATTGTTGTTTTCACATTCCACATACGACTCGCCCGCTCACTCCTTTAATTAAGTTTAAGATTTGGCTTGTATTTGTATCTACATACATGGAAATCAATCTGTCATTTCATAGTTGCTTAAGATTGTCATGAACTTTACAAGTTGGTACTAGAAGTATTCGTGAACTGCTGTAAAGCTGTTAACTTTGTAGATAGGTCATTTCATAATCTGTCGACTGAGTTTGAAATATAGAAAAAATTTAGATTTTCAGTTAAACATTATACGAGTATGAGCTTTAAATCAGACCCATGTCCTGTATGATTTCTCCTTAGATCATCTTTTGCTATCATAACCAAACTCACAAGCATCTCTAGACTAGGAATGGATATTTCTTTGCACTTTCGTGTCCGTCTGATACATCCAACATCTTATATTAAGGGTAGGTGGAGGAAAACAGTGCTTTAAATATAATTCGCTTCTTAACTATTAAAAATATCGCTCGGAACTGCAAAAAAAAACCTAACATTATTTTATTCTCCAAATGTTAAACAAATCCGATTCTTTCAATTTTAAATACACCTAACTTTTTTTTTTACATGATATTTTTTTACACGGTTTTGATTTAACACGGTTTGAAAATAAAGAAATTTTAATTTTTTTTACACGATTTTTCATTCTATTTAGAGCGATTAAAGATCTTTTGGGCTTAAAAGTTTTTTGGTTAAATTTAATTTTTGCGAAATATGTTCATATCGCAAATGTTGAGGAATTCCCTTTTTGTGGATACAAGCAAAATTACTGGCCAGAGCAATTGTAAATAGCACAAATTTAGTGGAATTCCCTTTTAGTGCATACAATCAATTGAACTTGTCATTACATTACTTTTAAGCTTAAGCTATGTATAGACGGTTGTCAGATCATACAATGTTGTCAGATCTAGCAATGTGCTAGAAATGTACTGGCATTGAAAAATTGTTAACAAAAGGTAAATTATCAATGATTTGTCTTACAACGTTGGAAAACAGACATTTTAAGTTCACACGGTTGTTAGACATTTTCTGAACATTTTTCGGACAACGTTGTAAGATCTGACAACCGTCTGTACAAAGCTTTAGAGTGCATATCTTTTTCTCTTTAATAACTATGCTTGTGTAAAAACCTATTTTGCCGAAAAACACAGTATATCAAAAGTTATGAAGGATTAAGTCTAATTCACATTTTCATACAAAATATCCAGCATGGTGTAATTAACAAGATGAGTGCAAATCGGCAGCAAATATTTACAACACAGTACAGAAAAAAACAGGAATTTTGTTTGTGTAAAATAGTGTACTACTGTCAAAAACACTTGACAAAATATTATTTCACATATATATATGATATACATATATCAGCTGTGCTCCTGCAGTCACCTTGTTAATTACACCATGATATCGACTTTTTCAATCACTCTTCCAAATATTACACATAAGAAATTGTTTACTATTTTTAAAAGTTTCACATTTCAAAAAGTAATTCACATATTAAGGGTTTTATTAGCTTTTTTGAACCAGACAAATCAGGCCATTTTAAACCGAACACACCCCTCAATTATGGAGTCATATTATAATCACTTGTTGAAAAACCTTCAAATTTATTATTCTTCTACATTCTACATTTGTTATGTACATATATAGCCACATATTTACTAGTCATATTTTTGATTATTTCCAAAATTAATCAATTTTAAATACCAAGTTAAAAATAAACTACAATTACTCGTATGTGTAAAGACTCGTACAACACATGGGAAAGTCCCTTCTAAAGATTAGATAAATACTAATTAGGGAGGCTAAAAGTTAAGTCAACATGGCAACTCTTAGTGTGTCTCAGAAATATTTATGGTATGACAAGCAGGGCAAAAGCGCCAATATCTATTATATGCTGGCAAATAGACAAACAGATAAAATAACTTTATACTTAGTAAAATATTATTTTTTGTGTGTATGTTTTTTGCAATTCAACTGATAAATATTTATCTGTTTGTTTATTTATTATTAGTATTTTAAAGTTTTTTTTTATTTTGTTTTTCTAACCATATTTTTTGCATATTTCTCTGATGAGTTCACTTCACATACTAATGCCAAAAGGCGCTCACAGTACGGTAATTCTGTCGGTATGTCTGTCAGTTAGTAAGTGAGCCAAACAGTCAGTCAACCAGTTGTTGGTTCATTCATTAAATCAGTCAGTTAGATTGGTATACGTGTGTTTGTTTTTTCTTTTTTTTTAGCTTATGTTATTTATTAGAGTTGCTGTTAGTAGAACGAGTGTGTTTGTATTATCATTTAAATTCAAATTTAATTCACAAATATTTATTAGGTCTACACGTCCATCTCAACCGCCAACCAAACCACACAACCCACCAACAGTGTAAATGTGACTTATGTTTAACTATGCTTTCGAGCACAAACAAGGATGGATATTATAATAAAAATTTGACACTGTTGCTAAACAGGGATTTAAATGATGATTTCTTTCCTTACATACTTTCATATAGAATTAATCAATTGTCAGTATAATATAAATATCTTGTTTAAGGAATCACTGACATACTGTCCTCATATCACTTTTAAAATTAAGCACTAGCTTATTATTAAAATATTGATGATATTTTTGAAACTAGAGAAAAATTGAACTCGAACAGATTTCTTATTATTATTTGCTAATTTAGTTCTTCCAAATGACTCATTTATTTGAATAAAATTCGGATGTTCGAATGTTCAAAAACTAAAAAGCTGGCATCATAAAGGCATCGAAAGATGTATAAGATAAGATCTTTCTGCGATTTGAATGCTTAAGTAATTAAGTAAATTATAATTGATTCAAAACAGAAATGTGTACGTGATTCAAATGTGTGGAGTTGCTTTAAACTAAATCCAAAACGTTGTTTTTTTGGGCGAGAGATTTTTAACGAACGAGGAAGTATTTCTATTCTATAAGTTAAGTATGTATACAAGAACTTAAATAAAGCTTATAGATTAGACAGTGCGACGCAAAATACCAACCGTATAAAGATCAATCATATCTCTGGGACTTCACTATAAATCAGTGTATTCAGCATCCAGTTGCTGTACACCAACACAGATTTATCGATGGTCATAAGTTGACACATCGCACAGGTGTTTTTTGGCATCAACACAAGTTGTGAGTTGGATGATGGATATCATTCCAGGCAATTCTAAAGCTATATACAGACGGTTGTAAGATCATACAATGTTGAAATGAATTACAATGTACTGATATTGAAGAATTGTTAGTTAAGAAAATCTTACAATTTCATTGGCACACAATTGTCACACAATAAATTTATGTGTCAGCAGAAATTGTCAATTAACACGATTGTCAGATGGTTGTATGGGAAAAATTGTCAAATTCGTTGTCAGGCATTGTTAGCATTGTGTGTGCGTTTAAAAATTTGTAATATTGTCATGGAACAAAAAGAGCAATTGAAACAATTTGCTGTTAATGTATGTACTAGAAAGTTGAGGGATGAAGACAAAATATAAAAAAACGCCGCAATGTGGAATCAGAGACCTCTTGACATAAAATATCTTTGGCAATTTTTAATTCAACACCACTAGAATTCCATAAACTTTGCCGTGCCTCAACTTCCTCGCAAAGTTTGATAATACTTTCATGTGACCACACAGGTTCTAACTTTTCGCGGTAGGACTTTGGCCTTGATTTTTTGTGGCCTTCAGAGGCTGTTAGCGACTGAATAGGAAAATTCAATTCAATTTTGACATTATCAGATGCATAATCTTTGCATATCTCACAATAAAAAGTCTTACAATGGTAAATGTGTTCACATGATTGTTAGACGTTTAACAATATGTTTGAAAATACCAAAATTATAAGTTCACACTGTTGTTAGACATTTTTTGAACATTTTTCTGACAATGTTGTAAGATCTGACAACTGTCTGTATAAAGCTTAAGTTTTATATGGATGGAGGTTAACGTTCAAGATAACAGCTTTTTTAAATATAGGAATTTTTTGGTTCTTTTATTGCCTAAAATCAATAAGATTTTATACATTTCCATGAATTTTTAGTCTTTAAAACTATGGTATTCATTTTAACAGTACAATTGGCAGTTTGCTGACAGCTTCTTGAGGTATAAATTTTGCCTATTTATGCTTAATTTATGCTTAAATAACATTGACATGCCAAAAATTCTGTCAATTTGTGTTATGTTTGCATACGTTCGCAAAAGAAAACATCTTTTTATGAATAAATTACCACATCTCGTGTAGGTTGTTTTTAGGATGGTTATTACCAGTTAAAGTATTGAAATCAATAATGTGGACCGGTTATTAATTGAAATGAAATATGAGTTCTAGGGCAATGGGAAAAGGATTATTTTTTCAATTTTAAAGTAATTGCTAAAAACAAATTTAGTGGTATATACTACATATTATTACAGGGTTTAACTTTAAATTATGTTTGGAATTATTTTTTTTTTTGAGTTGAAAACAAACAACAGCTTACTATAAAATCAGAAACTGACAATCTAGGCAAAAAAATAACATTTAGTGCTTTAAAATCGTTTACTCAGCATTAAGTTATTGAAATTTGTTTCATAACCTTAATCTATTTATATGAGTAAAAGCAGCAATTGTTAAAAGAGATAAGTAAATAATAACATATGCTTTAACTGGCAGGGAATGGTCTGTTCCGTGCTCTATATTATGTAATGAAAGTCAGCGATGCCAACTTAGCTCTTTTCGGGCTAGATTTAGCCCGATTTTAGTCACTCAAAACGCGAAAAAACAAAATTGGCTCTAAACTAAAAAACGCGTAAATCTAGCACGTTTTACAATTATCTTTTAGCCCGTTATTACTTTTTTCTTGATATGGCTACATTTTAGTTTTGTTGTACTTTTTCTTCCTTTAATCTAATAATATCGAAATAATGCCATTGGTAATAACCCATTCCTTAAACTGTCCAGTTTTGCCAAACACATATTGACATATCCGTCCTCAAACGCAGAAGTTGAGAGGAGTTTTAGTGTCATGAATTTATTCAAAAATAATTTATTCAAAAATAAAATAAAAAATAATTAAATACGTGTAACAGTTTAATACACATTAAATATAGCCTAAAAGAGATAATGTATGTTGTTCAAACTACAAAATACCTGACGAAATGTGCTCAAAAATTAATTCGAATGAAACATATAAAAAATCTAAATATTTTATTGATAGATTTGGAAAGAAGAAACTGAGATCTTTCGAATGGTATATAATTTATCTAAGAAAACTTAAGAAATTTGGGCGTTATTGTCGAGCAATAACACAATTTGCTATAACACAATTTGCTCGACAATAACGCCCAAATTCTCTTAAGTTTTCTTAGATAAATTATATACCATTCTAGTAAGAAATTGAAAATCGAATCATTATCAACAAAATTACAAACCCGATTTTTTAACCGTAAATCCGTATTTTGGAGGTGTCCGGCATCTTGTTTTACTCGTTGTTTTACCCTACAAGAAAAATAATATCCGGTCCCAGGTTTTTTGGACTGTCGCACCGTGATATGTATCTCATGGTAGTAATTTTTTTCTAATAAATTATTTTATAAATATGTGTTTGTTGTTTTGATTTTTAAAAGAAACATTTTATAATTTAGCCCCTTTTCGCACTTTATCGAAAATTTTGATAGGATGTGGCAGATTTTTTTCAATTTAGCCCTTTTTAGCCTTTTTTCAAAAATGTTTACACGTTTTGAGTCTCAAAAGTTGGCATCTCTGATGAAAGTAATTTAAATATTTATGTATAAACAATGTTGCAAAAATTCCTTTTAAATCTCCTCTCCCAAATTAAGAATTCAATTCCTTTACAACTGTGTTAATAACTGATTTGTATGCATGCACGTGCATGCATGTACATACATGTGTGTGACTAAACTATGACAACAACTACAACAGCTAAAATAATATAACGAGTTCATTGATTACCCGTGTGTTTTAAAATTTGTTGTTCTCATATTCTGGCTGGCTGTTCAAATTTGTTTGCCTCAAATATCTGTTTTATCTTATCTATTATAGTATTTTTAATGAGTAATATACACAATGTCGCATAAATATTTGTGTTGATTTTCTTTTATAATTAGTATTAAGAATGCACATTCACTAGTGATTACGATGACGACGTCTCAGCCATTTGCGAAATAGTTGTAAAGAAGTAAGAAACATTTTAGCAAATGCGATAAACAATTAATTACGAGTAATTTTTTTCAAAGTTATGTTAGACGGCAGGAATTTAGAAATGTTAAGAAATATTTTAGGAATTTTTTTAGATAAAACTTATAATACTACAATCATTTGTTTTTAAGTTGAACATTTGTACAATATTAATGGATAATTTAATGGAAAATTTAAAAAAAAACAAACTTGAGAACAATTTTATTCCATAACAAAACCCCCTTTATATATCCTCGTTATCTATGAAATCTTTATTCTTGGAAACTTCTTTCTCTCAAGTTTAGAACTAAACTAATTCCAAACTAAACTTTAGAACAAACAAACTAGACTACTTGAAATATAATAAAAACATATTCGATTACTTTAATTTGACCATTTTCATTAATTTGTTTGCCATGCCACAAATGTTGCTATGGCAACCGATATTTTTGACAGCACATCGAAAAAAAACACAAACACAAAACTAAAAGTTAACAAACATTTGTAACCAAAAACAACACAACTTTATTATTGTGAAAATAAAATACGAAGAAAAAGCAAAGCAAAAAAATACCATTAAGAAGAAAAACCAATTTCAATAAATTATTTTCTCAGAAGCAGAACAAATTAAAAATAGTGTTGAAACGAAAATAAATTAGTTAAATAAGAAAAAACAAAAACATAAAAATTACGACACCAGCAATAACAACAAATTGCAACAACAACAAACCAAACCTAAGAAACCCTAAAAGAATTTTAGCCAAAAAAGCCAAAATAAAAGAGCACTTTTGAAAAATATCAAACCTAAAAAGAAGAAGAACCAGAAATCGCGCAAACATCCGGTCTTGAAATTCCACAAGAACCACAAAAACAAAATAATAACATTAATATCAAACGTAGCAGCAGGCAACAACAATTTATCTTAACTCTTTTGAAAGAACAACAAAAACAACAACTGCAATAATAATAAAATACATACAATACAAAAGGACGTCAAGCGGGAGAAAAATTTAGCAAACCATTGAGAGATACACTATTAAAAAAACTTACAAATTTCCCCTAACCCATCACAGAGGTAAATCCAGGAACTGAATTAGCTTGAAACAATTATATTATTCTGTAGGGCAAATTAAATAGTTTGATCAGACCTCGTATATGCAATTTTTTCAGCTCAATGACGAAGCCTATTGAAATTAGTTGAAATCGGTCACAAGCTATTTATACGAGCACATAAATCCCAAGCACACCAAACAATTTTGTTCTGATCAGTCAATAACTGGCCGTAGCTCCCATATAGTATGTCCCACTTACGAAAATCATTTTAACGAGCATAAATGTCTTAAAAGTGTTGGTACAATCAAATCAAAATCAACAAAAATTATTCGGTGTAATTTGATGATATTCAGTCATAACTGCTATAGCACATTTCCATACATGCATAAATCTCTTAAAAATATTGGTATTCAAATACAATTCAAAACAACCAAGATTTGTATACATACATATATTGTACATACAAATATTAAATTTTATACAAATAATTGGAATATACACAGAAGTCATGCTACTCAATTTAATTATGATCGCTCCATAATAGGTCACTATTCCCATATAGCGCCAATTTCTGAACAACTGCTGAACTGAACAGCTTATAAGCTTATTTATACAAAATTTGAGGACTCACTTTTCTTTTGATGATGATCTTGCATGATGTAAAAGTGTGTTTACAAGTTAACTAATTTTATCAGAGCAGTTTGGCGATCCTCCAATTAATCATTACTACCTTGAGCTGCATAATATTGAAAAGCTCCATATATAGTATATATATAGTACATATTTTTTACAGTAGCTCCAAGCGAAATTCGTACAGCAAGACTTTTTTAATATTTCTCTTATTTGTAGGATAATTTCAATAGATGTATCTAAAGTTATTCGTGGGATTAATAGCGAAACAAATTCTTTATTTGAACCAAATAGCAAATTAACTTTAAACCAATACAGTAACATGTAACTAACGAAAATAAAATTATATGTTTTGAATTTGGGTCACAGTCAAACTCGTCCACTTTTAATAATATAATAAAAAACAAGTAAGAAAGTATAGTCGGTCAAGCCCGACCATATAATACCCTACACCCAGTATATGTATAAAACAGTTTTTTAGAAATGTGCGCTATATGGGAGATATGACTTATTATGGACCGATCACAATAAAATTGTATCGTATTGTTTGTATGCATATGAAATATATTTGCGTTACATATTATTTGGATACCAACATTTTTGAGAGAGTTATGCTCTTTAAAGTGATTTTCGGAAGTGGGTCTTATATGGGAGCTACGACTAATTATGGACCGATCATAATAAAATTGTACCTTATTGTTTGTATATATATGGGATATATTTTTGCTAAATATTATTTGGATACTAACATTTTTGAGTGAGTTATGCTCTTTAAAATGATTTTCGGAAGTGGGCCATATATGGGAGCTACGACTAATTATGGACCGATCTGCACAAAATTTGTAAAGGTTATTTGGCTTCATTTACCACTTATTTGTGGTGAAATTTGTTTGGTTCCTTGCATAATTCAAACATTAATGATAGGTAAACCCCAATTTCGGGAGGACTTTTGTATGGGGGCCAGGTGAAATAATGGACCGATTTCCACCAGTTTCAATCCCATCCGTCCTTGGGTCGAAAAATATTACTTACCAAATTTTATCAAAATATCTTCAAAATTGCGACCTGTACTCTGCGCACAAGCTTTACATGGACAGCCAACCAGAAGGACGGACGGACATCGTTAAATCTACTTAGAAAGTGATTGGACCAATATTTCTGGGCGTTACAAACATAGGCACAAATCCAATATACCCTCCCCACTATGGTGGTGTAGGGTATAATGACCAGTATAATTCCATAAGAACACCTTTGCTTTGATAATCATCTTTAACTTGCTGTACGTTTTAGATTTTTTTTTGATATGAGCTCTTCTTTAGCTCATCGCAACCCCTATCGTGAATAAAAATTCCACATGAAATTTGTTTCCTTTTATTTTTTTAACATTGAATTTTAATAGGAAAAGTGTGAAAAGGGAACAAATTTCATGTGGAAATTTTATTCACGATAGGGGTGATTATATACATATCAATGGATAGGAAATTGTGCCCTTGGCAGGGTAGAAAATGCATTTCAATGTGTCAATTGTTTAGAAAATATAACTTTACAATGGTATTCTTTGTATTATTAATTAAAAATGAAGTCATGCCGAAATAATAAGAAATTTTCTCTAATAATAATTATGTATATTGTATGTAGTTCAATAATTTTTCATTAAGAAAGACTATAGTCTCCAAAAATTCCAAAAATTTAATTTCTTTAAAATAATTAAGAACATACATATTAGGCAATATAAAATCGGTTATTATTTTTGGATATCGACTATGCGATTTGAGAACATTTGCCCTAAAGTTGAGTTTTACATAAAAAAGTAACAAAGATTTTTTTTTAGTTTAACATTATAACTCAGAGCGGATATTATTTTGACTACTATAAATTTTTAACTTTTTAAGGCATGGGACTAATACATTTTAAACGGTTGACACAAATTTCCTTTCAAGGTTCCAAATTAAGTACAAGACATCAGTTTTTCATATGCAATAGTTTCTTAGTTTGAATATTATGTTAAATTTATAATGCTACATCAAGTGTTAGCTGGATTCCTCATACGACTACATTTGACAGTAGTTTGCTATTAGCTCCTGTAGGGAAACCAGACTGTGTCGATGTCTAAATTTGAATTATTTTCCTGATGACATCCCAGAAGGAAGCAGGAATAACCTGAAATACTTCCGTCAAAGTCTGTCAACCCAGCAATAACAATCATTTTACAAATTGGTAACACAAGACGTCAATGACTCTAAAGAATGGATAGTAATGAATTTCAACAAGTCTCTGTTAAAACAGAAAATTAATGCTTTTGATGGTTTTTAATTTTCGGTTTATGAACGATTATTTGCGCAACTCTTGTTCCAATATGTCTATACCCTTGCAAATTAATTATTTGTAAAACTTTCCCAATGAAACTTTATTTTTCTCTTGCGAAACTTTCTTTTTCGCCTGAAGTTTATCTTTAAAGTTCAAGTACATATTTAGTCAATTGCAAAATTAATTTTCAAAGCTATTAAGGATTTAAGAAATTTTTACATTTTATGTGATAAATCGTTTTTATGATAGATATATGAATGATCACAGATTGAAAGCATATTTACAAAGATATTACTTTTTTACACAAAAAATCGATTTTGAGTCGGAAATATGAGTGATCATATTTAAACGCTTATTTAAAGAGATATTAAGAAATTAAGATTTTTGAGTTTTTTAATGAAATCGATTATGAGTAGTTACAGATTGAGGCCTATATTGAAATCTACAATCCTTTAGTGGATTATTTTTGACATATCTTGTCAGTTTTGGGAGTAGTATGGAATGGTTTAGTAAATGTAAATTTGTGAAACGTTTAAATTAAAGAAATTCGAATCGAAACATTTCCCTTTTTTAGAACTAGAAGCTTTAAATTATCAAATCGTTTTGAAAAGGTTTTTAGGGAACTTAACCGGATCGTTGAAGGAAACAATTTCTCTAAATACGAAATGTTGTATTCAATGTTTTAAGATCTTCCAAAGCCACTAGTAAAGCTCTAATTATTTTACAAGATATTTATCTGTGTTTGGCATTTGAATTTCCTTATTCCCAAAGTCTTTTGGCAACTATTCCGAACGAATTGTTCTACATTCTTTCTATGGTTAGGTGATATCTTATACGAGCGTGGCAACTTTTGCAGGAATTAGCTTATGCTGACAGAAACATACAGTCGATTACGAGTACTGATTAATTTCGGCATCATATACCTGAATCGACATCCGTCACGGACGCCTTTTGAAGCATAACGATCGTATTTTGTAAAATTTCATTAGATCAATCGAAGAAACCTACGAAAGTTGATTGCAATATAATTTCCAGCAACTTCTGATTTTAGACAACCTTTACGAAAAAAGTTTTTAATATAGGAAAACCTAACGAAATACTTTGGCAGTCAATTCAGGATTCATGACCAAACAGGATTTGAACGCAATATTCTGCTCTTCCCAAAAAGATTATTTTTAAAGATTGATTTAACGTCTCAATAACGGTGTTGTAAATCTCAAAACATCCATAGTAACATTGAGATTTAATAAAATATTGGTGTTAAAACTTTCACCATGTACATAAAAATTCAGCTTTACGCTGCCAGGGTTCTCATCTGGGTTATGCAATTAAAACGCGTTCAAGGAATATATCAGTTCCAGAGATTTTTTACTACAGATTCCCTAAAGTACTGTAAATATAAATTTGTTAAATAACATGTCATTCAGATTCTCAATTGTCTTCAAAATAATTCTTAACACTTCAACTCAGATGAGAAATCAGATGGTGTAAAGCTAGTATAAACAAATTGAATTGTAAATCTATTAATCGATCTTTTTTAAAACACAACAAAACTTTTCTCTCAGTGTACTTTAGAAAAAATACCTCTTTTATATCGTAACGAATTGAAGGACGGACAAAAGGACGCCAACAAATAAATAAATAAAAAAACAGAACAAGACACAATTATGATGGCTACTGCTACACAACAACATCGGCAACAACATTCCAAAGAATTTAAAACAAATGTTATGAATAATGATGATAATAATATTGTTGATCCACTAACAGCAGCAGCAGCAACAACAACAGCAGCAGCAGCAGCGTCTACTACTTTAGCTGATATTTCAGGTCTGCTCTCAACCACTTCAGCTTCTATAGAAAAAGCTTTGGCGACCATGGAATTGCAATATTTTAAGGCTGTCTCGCTATATCGACGTCGAAATTATGAAAAATGTGTTGAGGTGTGCAATGCAATGTTACAAGCAGGTCACGAAAATAATGTCCAAATGTTTAATACACCACCGGATGAAGAAGAGGAAAATGGTAATGGTGCAACAGTTGGTGGTGGTGCTGGTGCTGGCGAAGAGTTGTTGTTATTGAACAATAGCTATGTCAGTAGTGGTGGTGGTGTTAGTGGTACTGGCGGCAGTAGTGCCAGTATAAGTAACAACAGTAGCATTCAAAGATACAGTAGCAATTTGCAACGCATGGCCGTCAGGCAGGGTGGACGCCAACGTGGCATTTATGGCAACAATGTTTCATCTTCTGCCTCTTTAGCCAGTGCGACTGCAACAACAACAGCTTCTTCTTCGTCGTCATCGTCATCAGCATCGTTTAGCATCATGCCCACGTGGATGATGGAAGGCGTTTGGCAATTAAAAATGCGCGCACTTACGCAACGCATCTATATTGATGACTTGGAAACCAATGATGCAGATGATGCCGGTAAGTAATGGTTGCTGGTTGGATTGAGTGTATGTATTTAGGAGTTTGTTTTTATTTTGTTTTAACGTATGTATGTAAAGTGCTTTTAAGGCGCTTTTAAGTGTTTTCATTATAATTTGTGAGGAGTTTTATTTTTATTTCATGTAAAATAAGAAGAGCTTTTAGTGTAGACTTAAGTTATTAAAAAAAAACACTTAATAGGTGAACTAGTGTATAAACCTGCCCATGACGGGGAAAACCTTTACTCACTTATTTAATATATCAGATCTTACACTGAAGCGTAATTATTGTTATAAGTTAGCTGAATTTTACCTATATAGGTTTTCGCGAAGCGTCCGGAAGCTCTGGAAAAAATCAAATATATATACATAAATGTGAATAAACAATTCAAACATTGCTCTTTTTAAGATTCCCTCTTTTCCTGTCCCTCTTTCCCTTCTCCCACTCCTTTCTATTAAGGACCTGTAGTTTCTGTAAGTAGCTAGAAAGTTCCAAGTCTAACTTAAACGAAGTATGACATTAGACTCTAATTGGATAGCTAGATGATCCTACAACATTGATATTTTTTCGATGTTACTGTATAGCATTTCTTTTTTAGCTTAGACCAACCCTCAGGAGATGACCCTTGCTCATGCAGAGCATTCTGTTGCAACTAGGAAAATATGGTTATGGGACGAAGGACAGTGTTTGTAGATATTTGATTTGAATTTTCCTATATTAAAAGTCACAGGAAAAACTACTGTTGGAAGTATATTCTACATACGGCTAAAGAACGAATTTTCCCTGCAATGCGTTGTTCGAGCCATTGTCCAGTCAACCACGTAAAAAACTTCGGGTTTCGGGAACAAGGTCCCTTATATCAGCAGAACACATTTCATTATAGTATCGATAGAACAGTGAAGAACAGCTCACAGCTCAAGTCAATAGACTTGAATACCCTACTGTCACTGATAAGCACCATCCCCCTCTCCTGTATTAGGTCGAGTAACACCAAAAGAGACTACGAAGCTCCGGTCCATATATTAGAGTTGTAATCTATTTTTGGTCGAATATAGGTGTTGTATATAGTAAAGAGATCAGATAGAGTTAAGAATTTTCTACACCGTTTTTAAAAACCAAGGGACTTGAATGATTCTCTGACACTTGAAAACGTGTTTAGTTCAACGGACTTCACACTGTATTCTCATGCCTAGAACATCCAGAGCTTATGATTCCTTTATATTTAGACTGCCATAAGACACAACATTGTATCTTACGTGCGTATATTATTTTAATTTTGCCTTTCTGCACCAATCTCCAATGGGCTTGGTCTATATTTGAATGAATATGAATCGAAAATGTTGCTATCATCTGCAAAAGAATAGATAGGGTTGGAAGTTTGAGGAAACAGTTAATTTTGAAAGATAATATAAAGTAGGAGAAAGAACGTAGCCTTGCAGCATCCCTGATTCAACCTTGAATTCGTCTGATGAGATCCCATCTATAACAACTCGTATAATACGATTTCTGAGGAAACTCGATATAAATTGAGAGAAGTTATCACCGACACCAAAGCAATAAGTTTTGATAAAAGTACAGACTCTATCAAACGCCTTGGAAATATTTCGAGCCACCACTTTACTTTCGCCAAAACGATGAATTAGACGTCACCATTTTTCAAATGGTAAATTGCTGGGCACCAGATATTTGACAAGATGGTAATTAACCATACCTTTCATAAGTATAGAAAGTGCAAAGAGCAAACTGCTATTAGGAGATAATTTTCAGGATTGGTAGCATCTCCCTTTTTATGAATTGCCGTGACATTAACAACCTTCCAACACTTAGAAAATTCACCGACAGAGAAGTTTAGCTAATAGATGAGCTATCGTCGAAGAACACTGCTTAAAGAGCAGTGCTGGTATGAAAACCGACCCAGGAGTTACAGCATAGTTACTGATACTCTTTTGAGTGCAGGTAGTGGTTGATTGCTTTCCGGTAAGTTTGAATTATATGCGAAAAATACGGGTCAGTGCATTACTGGGCATCTCTTAAAAGAGAAGGAATTGAACAACTAGCATTATCCTTCATTATTTTAATAATTGAAGTCGTACTCGTCTCTTTCTGCTTTCAGAATTAAAGCTCTCATTGCTTTCATAATGTTAAATATGGAAATTACCTGTGCCTTTTTTAACTTAATCTTACCGAAGAAGAGCTGAATTGGCACCTTGTTGCTTTTGTACTGTAACAGTTGTAAATACTCTGCCAAGGAGTTCCTTTTTATGATGGAGTTTAAAGAGAAAATATGAGTTATTGTGTATCACTGTCCGAAATCATAGATTTGTGTTCATTTATGACCATAATTTCTTCTGATTAAAAAAAAACTTGCAACTATTTGTTTTAAAGTTTGTCCAAATTGTTTGTCCAAATCGTTGGATTTGGTTGATTATGGAAGACAAACATATCTGCTGAATTTAACCGAAGGACCTCGATAAAATTTGTTCACATTTATTTAGACTCTATTGTATTCGAGTGGGGCTTCTACTTGGCTCTATTATTATACCTCTATATAAGTAACATGATGATCAGGAAATATCAGTTCCCACAAAGAATAGATTGTGTGCAACTTCTTCATAAACTAGTCTCAAATATAGCTCTATATAAGTGCCATGAGGATCTGGAAATATCAATTCCCACAAAGCATAGATTTTGTTTAAATTCACCAAAGCTTCAGCAAATTTAAAAAGTTGATCCATATAGTTTATAAGATCATTCGTTTCCAACTTCATAAGTAATCTTTTCCCGTTATGGAAATCAAGGCATTACACAAAAGAACAATTATACTGACCAATTGTAAATTTTACAATGTTAAAATCGATTTTTAAGTACCTTCAACATTGTTACCAGTAACGGTAATAACGTAGAAAATGTTTTGCTATAATCTGTTTTTTTATCAAAAATTATTATTTATCTAAAATCCATAAATAAAATAACTTATACTAATGCAGTCTTCTTTATGTGAGGTCAGTGATTTCTCAAACAATGTTCGCAAAAAATTCCTAAGATACTTCCACAACCTCAATATCCTTTTAGCTTCTAAACTACAAATTATCAAACACAATATCTTCGTCATATTTTCCACTTTTAATGTCATGACAGAAAAATGTCTTTCATTGTACCGAAACACCAATATAATATAGAATTCATAAACAAAAAAATATTAAAATATGACCAACAAAATGACATTCTAATGTTAAGTTATGGCCAACAGTAACAGCACATCAGCCAACTTAACACAACTAAAATACAAAATAAGAAACGACATGTTTATAATAAAAACAGCAAAAACTAATAAAAAAAATCAAGAATGGTCAAAGCGCATCAAATATCTAAATCTAAGAAGTCATGTCGATGTGAATATTTTTTTACAATGAAAAACAAACCGCAGAGTAATAAAATCTCTACTAAGTTGTATGCAACAAAATCGCACAAAAACTAACAACATTCAAACAAGCCAACTTTACCAACATTCAGCGAACACTACCAACGAGTACACATTGTATCGTATCATTGTATTTGGTAGTAGAAGTTACAACTAACAACATTTAACGAGGCAAATAGTCGAAGAAGGAGTACGAGTAGAGTTGTATGTGTTGCCTGGACAACACAACACAAGTATGGTGAAACACTTAATACTTAATTATGATGATAAATACATAAACCTTAACCTCAAGAAGAATTTAATCCAACAATATGACCGACATTCCATGTAATAATATTCAGCTTTAAAGAACTCAAGTGAGCAGAATTGACAACAAACAAACAAACGAAAACAACAACTAGCAACTAAGAAAAGAATTTTCAAATAAAATACAACTAAAGAAAATATAAAAAAAGTTCTTGTGTGTATGTTTGGGTATGTGTTCACAAGATGTTTTTATACCCACCACCAAAAAGAAAAAGGGTATATTAAGTTTGTCGTTTCGTTGGTAACACATCGAAATATTAGTTGTAGAACCAAAGAGTATATATGTACTATATTCTGATGCTAAGATGTCCATCAGTCTGTTGAAGGAACAATAGAAAGGATTGTTTCACCGAAATGTTTGGTATTGAAAATGGGCAAAATCGGTCCAGTAGGATCCGAGTTATAGACGAAAGTTTCAGACAAACTTGATATTTTTCAAATATTTTTTGCTCTTACATATCTTCAAATATAATGCAGATAATATCATGAAATTTTGCATACTTTATCTTTATTATCGAAGGACAATTGTAATAATTGTTACACGATTTTGCTTAGCCCTCATAAAAATGTCTTTCCGGAATATGGCTTTATGGTACATAAATGTATATAGAAAAGCAGTATACATACTAAATTCTACAAAAGTTAGTTTCATGCAAAGTGAAATCTCAAAACGATATGTTGTTTGCTTCGGTCCATATTTTGATATGGCCCCATATAAATTCCAGTTACGAAAATCACTTGAATGCGCATAAATCTCTTACAAACATCACTATCACGTTGAAATTCAATACAAATAATACATATAAAGCGTTGTACAGAATTTAATGATGGTCGGCGCATAATAGGTCATAGTTTCCTTGTGAAAGTTGGCCCATAATTGGCCATAGCTTTCATACAAGCTATACTTATGAGAATTACCACAGAGTATACAGAGGTGACAATTTTGACGTTTCAAAAAGCCAAAATCAGTTTCTGGTACCCTATTTATTGTGTGTTAAAGTAAAGCGCTTTATGTTACAAAAATATAAACAAAGTACAGTTCTTAAAGAAAGACACATGCAGCTATGGACAGAGAAATAGCGCACCAATGTTCTATGAAGTGTCAAACGTATTATGTTGAAAAATGGAATGATAATAACATAGAATTCTATGCTATTAACTTTAACTTTTGCACGTTCTTTATTTTGTTAAAAATTAAGTTGTTTGGTTGGACAATGAAATAGCGCACAGTTATTTAAATTTTAAACAAAATAGTTGATGCTAATTCTTGTGTAATTTAAATGGTAAATTCTTGTGTAATTTAACAATAATATTGTTTATTATTAATTATGTCAAGCAGAATGGGAAGAAGACCGCACTAGCGAAAAAACGGTTATTGGGAACTTTACCAAGACTACAAAACAAACAATAATGTCATTAGATATGTTAAATCAGATGCAAATTTTCTTAATGTAAAGAAATCGGAAGATCGTAAGTAGCCATCATGAGGAAAAGACAATAGTTAAAAAGTAAGCTAAATCCTTTCAAGTCATCGAGAACAATAATGACTGAAATAAATAAAGAGTTTGGGTTAAAAGACTTATACGAAGAAGCCTCAATAAAAATCAGCTTTATGGTCGTGTAAATAGAAAAAAAAATACACTCAGTCAAAAAAGAATATAAATAAAAAGGCATGAATGTATTTTGCTAAACTACACCGAAACAAGGATATCAAATTCTGGGAAAAAAATGCTTTTCACAAATGAAACCAATATTAATTAATCTGATTGATCCTGACGGAAAACCCGTCCCCGTTACATTACTAAAAAAGTAAAGTGCGCTATTTCTCTGTAAATTCTTGATTATAACTGAAATATGGATAGAATTCTTGTAAATATAGTTATTGAGATGAAATTCAACCAAAATAAACCTAAAATAAATAGAAAATACGATGACCCCATAATAGCTGATTTGGTGGCGGGTAAATAAGATTCGGCTAACTCTTATATAAACTCTTACTTGTTCTTTTTCTTCCTTTCTTACATCCAACGTTCATTCCTTCGTTGGTTTGTGCGCTTGTACGATTCTACGTTTGCTACGTCTTCTTAACCACATTACAGTAACCGCCGTGTCCTGATATTGGTGGACGTCGGTGTATAAAAATTAAAATGGACTATGGGGTTGTATGAACGAGTGGATGAATGCAACAACAAACAATTCACAATGGCAAGGTTTTGTGTATATTACAAGAAAAATATTTTTATTTCAATAAAAAAAATGGAATAGTGTGGTTTAAAACGTTTTATATCTACATTTGTGACTTTAAGTTAAAGTTGTCCAACGAGAGGTTAATTGACACTTTTCTTCTCACGGTAATAGTAAAGAATTCTGTTCTAATCAGTTTTATGTGAAGTTATAAAATAGGCTCTAGATCTGTGATCATCTGTTATAAACTGGCAAGTACTAATAAATCTAATAGATCACAAGGCAATTGAAAATCACCATACATATGTATGTACATACATATGTATATACATTGGGCCGGGCCAATTTGTATGGAGCCGAAAAAATCGATTAGAGCCGCCCCCTAGGATGATTCTATGGACAATTCTAAGCAACTTTGGTGAAGGAACCACAGGTCTATCTCGATTTTCGAGTCTCCCACTTTTCAAAAAATGATTTTTTCTCCTATAACATCATTTTGATTCGAAATTCGATTTTTTATTCATCGTTATATTATCTTTTTTATGTGTATATGGGGGGTTTTTGGGGTCGAGAAATTCATTTTTGATCTTTATTTTTACCTATGAACACCACCAGAGGGCGTATCATGCATATTTGTAATATTTTTCGTCTATTTTCCGAGAAAAATTTTTCGGTAATTTCAGTTATTTTTTAATTCTTTTAGTAAAAGTGTACAATGGATCCAAATGCATTGCCGTCTACATCGCAAACCGCAACAACATCAACGAGTACCGAAAGTCATTTGAAGCATTAGTCTTCGCACGATGTTGTATTTTTTGAAAAGTGGGAGACTCGAAAATCGAGATAGACCCATGATTCCTTCACCAAAGTTGCTTAGAATTGTCCATAGAATCATCCTAGGGGGCGGCTCTAATCGACAAAAATTTGGCCCGCCCTAATATACATACATATGTATATCAATATATTGAAACTTTCAAAATTTCAATTAATATAGCAAAATTTTTATAATAAATTTTCCTTGGTGTAACTATATAAGGTGAGTGCAAATCGGCAACAAATACAACACAATACAGAAACAACAGGCATTTTGTTTGTGTAAAACAATGTACTACTGTCAAAAACACTTGAAAAATTATTACTTTTGACATAAGTAAATTGTGAACAAAGTGAGTCAGCTGTGCTACTGTACTCACCTTGTATAGTTACACCATGAAATTTTCCGTGCAAAATTTTGTGCTTCTTTTCTTCTCAAATTTTTTTTCTAAATTCTCTCCTTTATTTTGTTTTTCTGACAACAAAATCAATTTCTCCCCGATTAAAATATAAACTTAAAATACTTTTTTTAAGTATTATACACAAAAGTACATTTAATTTAAAATACTATCCTAAAATACCAAAGAATTAACAACGTTCCTGCAGAAATTTTTTAATTATGGTCAGATATGACGAAATTTTCGGTTCTCACTATCTTTGTGCGACAAAGGAAAGAACCACCTCGGATTAATTATGGTTCCTGTATTCACGACTGTGATTTCATAATCTAATTTAAATACCCATTGAAAGAATTCAGTAAGTTCAAAAACATTATTAAACATTATTATTGCATAGCTATCCTCTTTATAATAAGACATATAAATTGCTTACCTCTGAACTCTATAATCGCTAGTAATTGGACATAATTAAGTTCCAGTTACCATGATTCAGAATAAAGTTATTAACAATGTCAAATACTGTCATTTGTGGTCAGTCCGAATTATATTTAAATTGCAATTCCATGACAGCAAGGGAGACCGATAAATGCTACTACGTTTATGGTTACAGTGGAACTTCTGAAACATTTCCCCCTTATCAACTAAGAGAAATCAAGCAATGTCATGGAGTTTGTTTAAATTGAAATAGGTCAACTGTCCGTGTGAAAGGAATTACAAATTTAAGATTTTTAGATATACATAATACTAAATACAATTTTTCCACCTTAGCGGAGGAAATGAAATACGCCTGATGATGACTTTTGAGAATCTTGATACTCTTATGATCCGTTAATACATTTTGTCCACTTTGGCAAATTCTTGGTAGATAAGACGCCATAATTTCAATATTGTTCTTTATTTCTTATTTTCAATAGTTTTCGTGAGAACTTAACACTCTTGTAGGCTATTCTCTTTATGAGCTTCCAAATATACGGCTTGAATAGACCAGTAGCTTTAAAAATGCCGGCCATGGGAAATAGCTAAATCTTAACAGTTCCGAATTTTCAATGCCAGTTGTACCATTCTGTGCCCTTCATTTCCACTTCACCTATTTAAGGTAATAAAAACTAGTAGCTTATCAGTCCAGTGCCTAGTCCTGCAGATTATTTGAAAAAATAAGAACACTTCCGGCGCAAATTCAGCATCTTTTTGCTGAGTCGCAATTCACTTGTATCAAGATTCCGAATCATCATACTTCCGGCATAAATTGAACATCATTCAGTGATTTTGAGTGGATATAATGTTTCGATGAAAAGGACTTGTGTATTTTCAGTGCCCAAAAATTTTAAATTTGTATTGTTTATAAAATTATGATATGATTTTAGGATTTATAATATTATGATAAAAACACTACTGCAGAGCCAAGGTTTAGGAAATCAATAATTCCGCCTTCTCGAGGACTGCATGTGTTTCATTGTTTGTTTAATAGTTGTCAATATATGTTTAATTCACAAGTATTTAATGAATGCTAAAAAGTATCAAATCATGTTTCCACAATTTGCATAAGTTGCATCTGCAGTTTAAGTGATGCATTTTGGGACAATTCAATTCAAGTTAAATTTAACGGTTTGTAACAGCTGGTATCAACATACAACATGATTATCAACATTTGCATTAAAGAAGTTTCTATATACAAACATTATTGATAACACGCAGTATGGCAACATTAAGTTTTAACGGAACTGTGTTTTCTAGATGCCGCCGGAAATTAAAAAAAAATGGCGCTAGTGTATAAATAGAACAAACAGCGCCACTCAAGGTAGAGTTTATAATGAGTCATCATTGAGTGAAGATCAAAGCATTCTCAAAGTGTAATTTAAGTGTGTGATGAAGTGTAAAAGAGTGTTTACTTAAATTATTTTGTACATTTGATTAAAAAAATAATATTCGTTATATTCGGACTTTATTTTAACTATAGTTAAAAGTATACTTGACGCAATTAAAAATAATCTGGTTTTTTTAAAGAAAATAAGTACCTGTTTTTAAAAGGTAAAAACGTAACAATACCAAAGATTTCAATAACTATATTGACCAATCTCTGCCGTTAACGGCACAATTTGATCGGTAGTATTTCGATGAGATTTTCTTATATTAGTGGTCAAATATTGAAAATTCTTATTACCAAAATATCTTAAGGTTTCCTCAACCTTTTTTGCTTAAGAGTATCAATCGGGTTAGTTTAGTTTGACAGCGGTCATTCACATGCACAGCTCACTTGGATCCATTCAGTTAGTTCCTTTGTGATTTTTCGAATCGAGCTCAAGTTCGGAAAGAATTATTTGTAGTTTTTTTCAGTATATTTTGTAAACTCCAAAATTCGGGTTTTTCATAAAAAAAATATTCCTCAATCTCCAAAATAAAAAAATATGTACATATATCTAACCTGACCATAGTGCATTGATGGCATGATCATCATCATGCTGTAAGAAGAGGAAAAAAATATTGAAAAAAACACACTGAATATAAAAAATAAAGGTTTAAGACACGCATCCAAAACTATGTACATATTTAAGCTCATAGTATCTTGTTTAGTACTGCCCACATTCCATTGTGTTCAATCACCTTGAATGCTTGGATATCTTAAAGGTTTTTTAAAAAACAACAAAATAAGTTTGGATTTTTTGTAAATGTAAAAATATGTAAGAGCGTATGATTTGTTTTCTTATTTTTTGTAATTTTTTGCAAGTAGGGTTTTAAAATGAAATGTTTAAGATGTGGTGTGGTTGATACCCGTATTCAAGTTGGAATTTGTATTTTATTTTTTTCTGAATTCTAGTAAACGAGGAAGTGGAATTTGAACGTATTGCCACAACAGCCAGACCAGGTACTTCAATTAAAACCGCTTTTGTACCCAGGCCCAGTACGAGTAGTTTAAGAGGCTCCACAGCCTCTAGTTTGTACCAACGTAAAGCTGTAGGAACAGCCGAAAGTGTTAACAAGCGTATACTAACTTCAAGCATGTCAAGACCCAAATCGGGCATGGTGAATTATTTAATCTATTGTATAAAAATGTAAATTTTATTTAAATTTATTATAATTTGTAGGCACGTCCTGGCACTAGTGGCTTAAGCCGGCCCGGTTCCTCTTTGGGCAGCCGTCCAGCATCACGCTGTGGTACCGCATCACGCGTTAGAGCCAGCTCAGCAGCTGCTTTCAATATAGGAGATGCCACTGCTCCCTTGTATCAAGCATCCCGCCTAAATCCCACCATTTATGCAGAGCGTAAAGTTTTAGTTAAAGCTCTCTTTCAATTTCTCTATTATCACGAGGCAGACGTTTTGAAGGCCTACTCTCTGTGTGAAGCTGTCATGGAAGTTCACAAACAAAAACGTGGCTCCTCCGCCTCCCTCCGTTCGTTGGCCAATTGCGATGAATGGTGGTGGCAGCAACAAATAGGACGTTGTCTTTTAGCCTTGAAATATCCCCGAAAAGCTGAAGCCTATTTACAGTTATCGTTGAATGCATTTCCTCATCCCGATACCTATATTTTACTTTCGCGTTTGTATCAGCGTTTGGAGCAGACAGAAAGGGCTATGGATTTGATACAAACTGCCGTGGATAAACATCCATTTGATGTTACATTTCGCATCGAACAGGGTCGTTTGTTGGATGAGATGTCTAAGCAGGATGATGCCATGCAAATGTATCGTTTGATATCGAAATTAAATCCCATAAATGTTGAGGCTTTGGCCTGCATAGCCTTGAATTATTTTTACGACAACAATCCGGAAATGGCTTTGATGTATTACAGGTGAGTTTTTACTTACTTATTTATTTATTTAAGTCTATGATACAATATTATCCTTACAGGCTAGCAACATAATTCATAAAATAAATTATCTTAATTTGAATTCCAAGAACATGAAAATATTATTTCTTAATAAATTTAAAAGTAACTTGTCTTTTTTGCAATTTTAGACGCATTCTTTCCTTGGGTGTCCATTCAGCCGAGCTGTATTGCAATATCGCTTTATGTTGTCTCTATGGTGGTCAAATCGATCTTGTTTTGCCATGTTTTCAAAGAGCCTTAGTAGCCGCCAAGACATCTGAACAAAAAGCTGACATTTGGTATAATCTCAGTTTTGTGGCCATTGTAAGTCCTAGATTTTATCTTCAAAAACAGATTACATTTTTAAATTTATAAATTTCAGACTACTGGCGATTTTAATTTGGCCAAACGTTGTCTACAACTCTGTCTCACCTCCGATGCTCGCAATGGTGCCGCTCTAAATAATTTGGCTGTTTTGGCCGCTTATACTGGTGATGTTTTAAAAGCTAAATCGTACCTGAATGCTGCCAAGGATGTGTTGGTAGAATCAATGGAAATTGAGAATAATTTGAAATATATGAATGATCATTATAAATTGTAAGATGCTTACAATTTATTAAAAATTCAAATATATTCACGTTTGTTGGTTAAAATAAAGAAATTGTTGTAAATTTATGCATTGCATGGACTTTGTCAATATTCCATGAAAATTTATCATTTTGTCTTCTTGTAAAAATATAAGATCTCCATATTTCCATTTACACATTTACATTACCTTACCCATTAGTGGAAAGTATCTGAAACTTATTCTATATTTGAAATTTTGAGGTAATAAAATCTAGTAGCTCTTAAGTGAGGATTACTTGAAAAACTAAGGACCCTTCCTGCGGCAATCATTAAATGACTTTTAGTCCTTCAGTCGCAATTTATTTATTTGGGTCAATGTGCCATTCACACATTTAACCGTTAGTATCTGGAAGTTATTGTGGATTCGAAACTAGCTTGAACTTGAACTTCGATCATATTGAGCTTTTTCCGGACAACACTGACTCTTGCACTCTCAGACCTTTCATTGAGAGGAATTTGACTGTGTCGACTATGGATGGAAGAAAGGAGCCTGAAGAATCGAATGTGGATTTGTGAGTTGCTTTTATATTATGGAGATTAAAACGCATGTGACTTTTAGACTATCGTACCAGTGAAGTCTTCTAAGGATGGAAGGAAGGAGTCCCAGTGATTGAATGTAGATTTCGGAAATGCACAAATTGAAACGCGTGTGTCTTTTAGGCTAGCGGACCAGTGTAGTCTTCTTCAAGCACGAATTTTAGCCCTAGTGGGACAACGAACTAACTGATATTTAACTGAGTTAACATCCGGATTTACACTGATAGTCAGGTCGACCTGAAATCTCTTAAGAATGTATACAGGAAATTGTTTTTGTTTCCTTCATCTTTGGGTATTAGGACACTAAACTGTCTCCTTAGATTCATTAGACAGTATGATAGATAATTCTTGGATGATAAGTTTGACATATGCATTGGTAATACCTATCATATACCACCACATACCGGGTAACGTATTGCATGCCTTGCAAGGACATACAATATTTCATGTCTTGCAAGACACACAATTCACAACTCTTCATACAAAAAATGCACATATCATTGTACAAACATCTTGTTAGAGTATTTGGGCTATCTAATACCTGCCATCCATAGCTTAATTAAATTCACACAGCCTGAGAGAATTATTGAAACGTACACAGTCCACCCTAGCTGCACAGGCTCTCGCTGCCATTAGCCTAGCATGCCGCCGACCAACCACTACTGTTCTCGGCCCAATCTAGTCCGAACCGTTGAACTCCGTCCGAGAACGGTCCAAAATCTATGTTCCCTTTAATACCTTTTCCAATCAAAAAGGCAATTCGACACCACTAATTTCAATGGCTCTGTTAATTCGACAACACAACTATCAATAGCAAAACGAAGATTGCGTAAATCTTTGCCTGGTTGTTGCCGGTTTCATCACAGATCTGTTGGAACCATCCGTGTACTAAACCAGATCAACCATCTAAGTTAACCTGATTCCTACCACTGATCCCACACCGAAGATCCGTAGAGATGCAAAGGCTCCAACACTCATTGTAAAAGTCTCATAATATATACAATACAAAAAAAGTGCAAAATAGCTAAACCCTTAGAAAACACACCTGCATAGGGTACTTCAATGCCCTTGACTAGACTACTTGTAAACACTCAATAACAAACACTTTAATATTAAACTATATATTTCAATTAAAACCCAACATTTATTTAAGGAATTTTTAACCAATTATAAATAGCATCCAAACCTATTTTACTAACAGGACTAACTTCTATAATCGTAACCCGTTGCCTAATTTCCTTCTCTAATTTCGACATTTGCAGCATAAGTAAAGCCTCATTACGCATCTGGCGATAGGCATAGTCCATTTTAGACAGCACTAACAAAATACGCACCTTCTGTATACGTGGCTCAGCCAAAATCGAATAGAATAAAACACCTATAATTTCGAAATTGAATACCATTAATTACATTGCTTGTTTAAAAAAAATAAAAATTCACCTGCCGCTGATATTTGACACAAATTGGCTGTATCGACGACATACATTAACTTCTTGACATCATTAAAATATTGCCGCCATATAGGAGCCATGCTGCCACCAATTTCCAAAATACGTATGGACTTAAGAGGCGGTAAAGTTTTTTTCCTTTTCATCTGCTCACTATCAACCTGTTTGCCACCATCACCGCCCGTAGCAGGAGGCGGCGGTTTTGGTTTCATGCCTTCATCATTGTGATTTTTGGTAGGGAATACTATGTTGTATATACTGGTGCCATTTGTAGGTGTGGAATATGTATTTTCATCTACGGACTCATTATCTTGTAGAGCTTTTAGTAAATGTGTTTTACCCGATCTTTTAGGACCCAAGCAAATACAGGATATCATTTTGGTTGTTCGGCGATGTAAACTTTATTTTCGAATGGTTTAATCATTTACGAAATGTAAATAGATTAGCAGTTGCTAAGTTACCGTCAAATTATTAATTGCCCTATATGTTATCTTATTTTTCATTAATTTTTAGAAATGTAGTTACAGGAAAGGAAACATGTTCTATTAACAAGTTAACAAAAATTTTGACCAATTCGAACCAATGGTGTAACCATGGTGAAATTACTTTACAAGGTGACATCAAGTTTACAACAATACAAAAGCAACAGAACCAACATGGTATTTTTGTTTTTGCTTTCATGTTTGTAATGTCAAAAACAACTAACTATTGTTTACAAACATTCCTATAGAAAAAAATTAGTATGTACATACAATTTTTAATTTCAAGATGACACATGTGTTTTTGTTTACAATATAAATATTTTCAATAAACATAATTTATAAAGTGGCAAGCACACATGTTTTATAACTATGACTTAAAAACCGAATAAAACTCTCAAATTGTTAAAAATAATAATGGTTTTTATTTAAAATGTTAAATAAATAAAACAAAAATGAAAATAAATTGAAATTTATTAATTATTAAAGTTTAGGATAAATTTATGTGAAATGGCAATGTATCCACTTTTGCACGTTACAGTTCGTTTAATCTGGCAGCAAGAATAAATGGACAGTTGCAGCGAATTTATGTACATAAGCACCTTTATTTGATATTTATAAAAATATTAAAGCAACAGTAAATGTAATTTTTCAAATTGTTCATAATTTTGTTTGCTAATTTTTAGCTTATCGAGAAAAATATCAGACTTTTTAGAAAGCCAAGTGGTGGATATTACAAATAATAATTATTCAGCCCGCGAAATTGCTAAGAAGTTGGGAATCTCACCTTGTATAGTTACACAATGTTCGAGCCTAAATAATTTACTTCATATAACTAAAAAATATTTATAATAATTATATACAATAATTGGGAATTGTTTATAACCGAGATTTTCAGTATTGTTAAACAAAAAATATACAGATTTTTCTTAATATTTTACACCTAGTTAATTATTTTTTTTTTTATTATTTTTAAATTATTTCTTATTATTGTTTATTTGACCTTTTTTATTAAGATTTTTGTAATTATTAAAGCTTTTTTTATAATTTTATAAATTATTTGTCATAGAAAAAAAAGGAAAACTTTAACATAACAAGTAGAAAATATTACGACGTTTTTCGATGCGATAAGCGTACAAATTCATAGGGCGCGTTTTCACTATGTCATTTTTGTTGTCAAATTGTCTAAATTGTTGGAAATTGTATGAAAACGGGTTGTCATCCATAAATTTAATTTTTTGCAATCATCATTGCAAACATAGATGACGCCATATGACAACCCGTTTTCATAAAATTGCCAACAATTTCGACAATTTGACAACAATTTGACAACAAAAATGACATAGTGAAAACGCGCCCATACTCTTACGCATCGAATTTGGTTTCGCACCGCAATAGAGAGTAACCCCCCTAATATATTTTCCATTTTTCTGTTTTATCTTCTGTTTTACTAAATTATTTATCTAATGTGTTATAAGTCTTGTAAGTTATTCTATATCAGTATCGAAAATTTTTGATCTCCTCTTATAAGTGCGCAAAGGTACAAAAACCGGTTTTTTAATCGTAAAACCGGATTTTGGAGGTGTCCGGCATATTTCACTATTGGAATCTTCTTTTACTCGACAAGCCCTACAAGAAAAATAATATCGGGTCCCAGGTATTTTGGACTGTCGCACCGTGTAATGTATCTAAATATGAAAGTTTCGAATTATATTATTTTTCTATTGTAAATTTAATATATGAATTAAAATCATTAAATGTCTTTAACATAGTTTTATACTTAATTTTTCTATACATGTATTTAATAACTTCTCCATTATAATATCTGAAACAATTGGAGTAGCAGTAGATCCCATTGGAAGTCCTTGTTGTTGTATATATATCTTTTCATTGTATTGAAAATATCTATTATATTCTATGCAAAATTTCAGAATACGCAAAAATAGGCATCTCTCAATTTTTGTGTATTGTTCTATAATATTCCATTTTTCTTCTATTATATTTATTGCTATGTCAACAGAAATACTTGCAAATAGAGATACTACATCAAATGAAATCATTTTCTCATCATCTTGTATATGTTGGTTCTTTAGTTTGTCTTTGAATTGTAGTGAGTCTTTGACATTATATTCTGAATTTTTAGTAATATTTTTTAAAATGTTCGTAATGTATTTACATAGTTCGTATAATGGAGAATTAACAAAAGAACAAATTGATCTTAATGTAAATTCTTTTGTTTTAAGTTTAATTTTTTCAATATTTGTTATAATATTAAGTTTATATAGTTTCTCTACTAAATCATTATTAGTCTTCTGAAGTTTATTTGTTGGATCTCTTTTATTCAATTTATATTTCGTAATATCTCCTACAATATTATTAATTCGTATGTCATAATCCTGTTTGTTCAAAGCTACCTTTATCTGCTCTTAAAATAAGTATATTTCTATTTAATTTCAAGAATTTTTCTGCCTTATTAACTTTATCTATTATAAATTTATCTCTATTTGTCAATCTCATTTTATTAAGATGGTTATCCATAATAGTTGTTAATTTAGTTCTAGCTATTTTTTGTTCTTTCTTTTTTGTTCAGTGTCTGTATAAAATCTTCTCCGTCTGTTATCATTTTTAAAATTGGAAACTCTTCTTTCTTATCTGGTATTGCGTGTTTCTGTCCTAATGATAGAATCGGAATATAAATTATTTTGAATTAATTCAAGAATAACAAACTATTTAATATGGTGTTCACACATGCATTTTTAAATAAAATTTTTAAATTAACGCCTCATTTAATTCAATTATCCATACAAAATTTCAATTAAGGTAATTGCTTAATTAAGAGCTAATTGTTTTAATAATTTGTAAAACTAAAAATACAACCATGTGACAAGTAATAACTAAAATGTCAGTTGTTTCGCTTTTAAATTAATAAAGATTATTTTTAGACTGAAAATTATAATATTAGAACCAAATACAGTGCACTCGGGAACACGTCAACTAATTAAAACCGTGGGTGTTGACGTTTAACAAATTGTTGACGTTTACGAATATAAAATTTTTAAATAAAAAACATATCTATAATGTGCTTTTAAACGTTTTTATTGATTATAAACTAAAATTAAACATAAACAATTTCAAAAAGGAAACAAAAAAGGCATTCAACCTGACTAGAACCATAGAAGACAACTAGAACCAAAAGAATACATTTTAAATGAGATCATATTGTTATATCATACCTATGCATTTAAAAAAAAATCTGTTATTTTTTCTGCTGTTTCTTCCAACACTTGGAAGATAGCTTTCTCTCTATTTATTTCATAAAATTTTAGAGTAGGTAATGTAAAAAAGGGATGTTGACGTAAACGAGCGTTAACGTTTTCCCGAGTGCACTGTAAATGTATTTTTTTTTTTTTGTCAGCAATTAAAAATGCATGTCTGAACACCATATAACCAACATGACCTTAAAAATGCAACCTGACCTATAAGTACTTAAAAATACAACCCTACTCGATTAAAGTAAATAATTTCCATCTGGCAACATTGTAAAGAAAAATAAAGAAAACAAACTAAAAGAAAAGTTGTTGACCGCCACAATATAGCTAAATAAACCAAAATAAGGAATTTTAAATAAAAAAAATGGCTGATGAAATCAATGGAAATAGTGAAGTTTACAATCATTATCTAGAATTAAGTGTAAGTTTTAACCATAATGTGTAATATTCAACAAAAACACAATCTGTAAATGAAATGTTTACTTTTAGAAACCTACAAAAGCAGATTTTGAAAGAATATTCACTGACGCTGAACTAAAGGAATTATGTTTAAAACACAAATGTCGTGTGGATATGTGGAGATGGAACGTGGCCAATGATTATCGTATGCTATTCACAGAGAGTGGTCGCTATCAAAGATGGTCTGAACGTGATCGTCTGCGTATGTTGGCCAAGGCGGTGAACAAAATGAAGCCCTCAGTGCTGTACGATGAGCAAGAAATTTTAAAAACTAGGAAAGAGGAATGGGGTTTGCAATTGAAAGAGAATATATTATCGTTAAATTTCTGGCAACGCAAACGTACATGCAGTATAGAGCAATATAACAGTCCTAGACTAGTAGTATCAGAATCTGAAGATGTGGATGAAGGTGTGTTATCACAATGTGCAGTCAATACAGAATCTATGAATATGGCAGAACTACTAACACAACCCCAAAGTCAAGAAACTCCCACAGAAAGTGGGCCTTTAAATAGAGAATTTCAACAAGTAGTACAATCACAAATCGAGGTCAATACAGAGTCTTTGAATGTAAACGAACTGTTGACACAATCTTACGAGCAGCAGCCTCCTTTAGAAAGTATAACTGCAAATGTTAACACCTCGCCGACACAAAGTCAAGGCCAGCAAGTAGCAACAAACAATGTGTCAATATATAATGAATTTGATCATGAAGTACAAGTCGAACTAGAAGTCAATACAGAATCTATGAATGTAAACGAACTACTAACACAAACTCAATCCCAGCAACCAGCTTTAGAAGAAATACCCACAAACAGACAACATTCGCCAGCTCTCTCGACACAAAGTGATGAGGCGGTAAATATTTTGTTGGACGAGTTAGAAGAGGAATATTTAATTGATGATGACTCGGAAGATTCCTTTGAGACGGTGCTAAACAATGAGCAAGTGATTATCGGCACCTTACAATCCGAAGAAGTTGCTCCCGAAATTGAAAACATTTATGGCGTTAACACCATGTCCATGACCATCGATTCACAAATGTCTACACAATCCCAAGACCTACCAATACTACAGTCAGAGGATGTTATACCAGCTA
Source organism: Bellardia pandia (assembly GCA_916048285.2). Classification (NCBI taxonomy): domain Eukaryota; kingdom Metazoa; phylum Arthropoda; class Insecta; order Diptera; family Calliphoridae; genus Bellardia; species Bellardia pandia. Next base: position 12,591,363 of record OU696530.1, on the reverse strand, counting down.
GTTATGATAACTTTAAAAAAATTATACCTCTTACATCAACTCAGTCACAAAGTTACGAATCGGAAGTGATGTCATAAAAAATGGTTATGTTAGGAATTTATTTGTTATATATGTATGTATATGTTTAGTTTGAAATAAGTTTTTTTTATTAAATAAAAGTAAATTTTGAAACATTTAATTATTTTACATTTCAAGAGGTGGGAGTATAGAAGTAAAACAAATTTATGAATCCAGCTACTATACAATTGTTTGTTTTTTACATTCCGAAAAAACGTTTCGTTTTACTTTTTCTATAGAAGCAAAATACGGAATTAAATTCTGTGACATGGCCGATATTGTCAATATTTATCCTATTTTGTATTAAAAAACTTTGTACTATTGAACTTTCTAAAATTGTGGTACGTTAGAAATGAATATGATGGATTACATTTCATTTTTTAACATTTGCCAGGAATTTTTTTTATATACATATAATATAAAATTAAGATTAAGAATATGTAATTATTATCCAAATGATAATGGCGTTATTTATGAAATACATACAGAACGCGATTATCATTTGGGAAGTTTTATTCAATTTTAACACTCTTTTTTAAAATTACAATTATCACAGATATTTCTGTGCGAATTACTTAGTACGACTGACTATTCCGAAAGTATCAAAAAATAATTATTTACTTTTCCTACATAGTGAACATCTTTTCTTATTTTGTCGAAAGGAGAACTTAAGGCTTAAGTCGGTTTTAGTAACTTTTTTCAAATCACTTCCAAAATTTTATCACTAATAGTGGGCGGGCTCCAAAGTTTGTAATATAATTAACTATATCTTGAAAACTACATTTCTATATTAGACGATATATGTATATATCAAATGATAGGTATTTTAAAGACGATATATAACATGGCCTATTTATATGGACCACCTACAGGTCACTTTCGGAAAATTATTTTTTGATCCGATATTTTTTTTTTTAATCTGGCAAAATATTATTAATATTACAAAATTTTAAATTCATGAAATTAAGCTTTAATTTAAGGTATAATACAGATCTGAAGATATTAAAGAAAGATTATGACATTTCACTATAAATAATACAATCTGTACTATGCGAAGCCGGTGTTCTGTATACTATGGAGGAGAAAATCCTTCCGCCCGGCTATAGGCCGGCAATACAGGAAATTTGTACTATGCGAAGACGGTGTTCTGTATACTATAGAGGAAAAAATCCTATCCTGTATACAAAATTTTGAAAATATGTGTTTGTTTTAATTTTTCAGATCTTATAATTCTGTGATTATAGTACCTACAGACACATATCATACCCTAAATTATAGCTCAATGTCTTAGCTATTTATTTTAATATACTAAAAGCATTATACATAATCTTCCTCTCTTAATATTAAATTGATATTTCCAATATAAAATACAAATTGGCATTCTCTTCGTCTTTATTTCTTTAATCCTCAATTTCACCCAAATACAAATTCTTATCACTAGATCCCGATACAATCAGCGGTTCTTTTTCGCTAAAATCTACATCATTAACACTGCCATTGTGGCCTGGCAACTTGTACAATATTTTACGACTTGTAGTATCCCAGATATAGACATAACGATCAGCAGAACCGGCAGATATTTTACTACCATCCGGTGACCAAGCACAACGCAAAAGATTTTTCTCGAAATTATGCTGATGACCTTGGAAAATCTTGACACATCTCTCTCCGGGCACATAAGGACGTATATCCCAGATGCGTAAAGTATTGTCCATAGAATTAGACAATATGTAGGAACCGTCAGGGGATAAGGAAATGCCGGTAATAGTATCCGTATGACCCTTTAAACTGTGCAAAACCTGCTGCTTACGTATATCCCAAACTTTCAGTTCATTATCAATTCCTCCCGATATAACTTGTTCAGCGGTGTCATTAAACGTCACGGCTGTTATTTGGAAGGGTGCTTCTAAAGTGTGTACAGACAGTTTTTTACGAGCATCCCATATACGTATTGTGCGATCATCTGAACCGGAACATAACATTTGTAAACCCCGCCGAGTGCCATGCACGGAGTTAACAAAGTTGGTGTGGCCTTTCAAACGTCTGATTCTATTGCCGGTAACTATATCCCATATGGCCAAGGTTTTGTCTGTGGAACAAGTGAAGATTTGTGAACCTTCAGTATTAAAATGAGCCTCTAGCACAGCACCCGTATGTCCCGACATGGCCAAAATATTCTCACACTCACCATAAACATTCCAAATGTCTAGAAATTTATAGTTTATTATTAAAAAGTTATATTCACTTGAAGCATCACTTACATATCTGCCTGTCAAATCCCGAGGACAACAACATTTCGCCATCGGGATGAAATTCTGTGCAAAATATTTCTCCCTGATGTCCCTCCAAAAGCATAATTGGTGCTAATAAGTTTGAGGTTCGCCTTACACCCTAGAATTAAGATTCCGTAATATTTTATTGTTTTTTTTTTTTTTTTTTTGTTTATTTTTACTTACTGCTTCCATTAAGGCCTTATCACGATTTGTATAGGCCATCAAATCATTTTTGGACTTTTTTGGCTCCTGCACTAGCACTAAACTGGTATTAGGTCTCTTGGACATGTTTTATATTTATAAAATTTATTAGTTTACTTATAAAATTATTGAAAAAAATTAATTTCCAATACGTAAAGTAAAACGCGTTGTCGGCTAAAATAATACAAAAGGAAAACAAATAACTAAGTTGCTTTACACATAATAAACTGTTGACTATTTAACAGGGTGTACAAGTATTAATTATAAATGTAAATAACAAGACATTTCTAAAGTAAAGTTCAAAATTAATTATTTTTGCAAATACATATAAAAAATTTAATTGAAAAAAAAATAATTATATACATATATCTTATTATAGTTTATTTTATTTTTTTATCAATATTTTAATAATTATGATATACATATTGGAACTCATCAAGATCGTGACACTGGCTTGGATTTTAATAATTTTTTTACAGATAATATCCCATTAACTTCAATACCTAAAACTGTAAAAAAGTTTGCCCGCTCTCTTATGGTTTACGAGTTATTCACCTTTAAAATGTTGATATATAACTGTAAATATCAACTATAATAATATATCTGGTCAATATGGATACCGTTTGAAAGTGCTCGAAAAGATATATAAAATGGCGTAATCTATTAATTTATTGTGAGCCTACAACTGAATTTATATTTTTTTATATTGAGATTTTTTACAAAATGAACTCATTTCATGATAATTTATGTTATACATATACAGTTTTATAGTGAACTTTTCAAGCTTTCATTTGACATAGACCATTTAGTCCTAGGTCTCAAAATGTTGAATTTATGTGAGGTTAGAATTATTAATTTAAAAAATACGTACTTTTTTAAACAATTTACTATAAATTTTCACCTTCTCTTCCTATCTAAGGCATCGCAATGGACCATATTGGTCTCTGGGTGATGGTGTGAGGATTACTCACACCAGCTTTCCTACCTACCTACCTACTATAAATCTTAGTACAGATTTTCTGCATTACCACGAAATCATTTCCTCTATGGTATACAGAATACCGGCATCACATTTTAAATATTTTCTGTATTGCCGGCCTATGGCCGTGCGGTAGACCTTTATGGTATACAGAATACCGGCTTCGCCGGGCGGATAAATTTTTTCCTCTATGGCTTCGCATAGTAAATATTTCCTATATATTTTTATGGTGAAATGTCATAAACTTTGAAACTCCGCCCACTTGAAAAAAAAATTATTTTACTTCGAATTTAAAACTGTGCTAGAGATAAAATTTTGAAAGTAATTTTAAAAATGTGACTAAAACAGGACACACCACCTTCACTTTAGATTTAGGGTAAATTGTTTAAAAAAGCATGTATTTTTTTAAATTAATCATCGACATTTTAAGACCTATGACTAAATGGTATACATATGTCAAATGAAAGCCTGAAAAGTTATCTATAAAATTGTATATAAGATAAATTATCATTAAATGGGTTAATTTTTGAGATATCATCACTTTTGTAAAAAAAACTCTATATGAAAAAACATAAATTCAGTTGTAGGCTCACAATGGGTAAATGAATTACGTCATATTGTATATCAATCGAAAGGCCTTTTAAATGGTATTTAAAACAAAATTATTAAAATCCAAGCCAGTGTCACGATCTTGATTTAAGCCTAGATATTTAATATAAATTAAATTGATTACATAGAACATAATTGTTGTATATCTGAATTTAATTGGTTAAATTTAAAGACAAACGTTAAAAATATAATGCACGTAAAATTTTTGTTTGGAGAGACAGCGTTTTTATCTATTATTTTATAATTGAAGCGTTTAGTAATAAAATTATCTGTTTGAAATATAAAATAAAACATCACCATCATTTTAGTTAGAAAAAAATATATGTATATTTTTTTAAGATATATTTCAAGTCAAATACTTACAACAGCTACAAATGTACGTAGTGCGTACACGTATACTATATTTACAATAATCGAGATACAAATATATTTTTAATCATATAGATATATATGTAGACTTTATAGCGGCAGCATTTTAAACTGGCAAAGCACTCGAGCCCGATGAACTTACACTACTCTTGAATAAGGAACCAAATAGTTTTATACCCGACGAACCACCCGGTACTGTGCTAATGACCATAAACGCCAAGGCAATAATTTGTGCCAAAGCAAACAAAACTGTTAGCGCAGTACTTTGGGCCCACAATGCACAATACAAGGTGGCAAATAAGCAACTGAAATAAGCCGATGATACCAAGGCACGCTCCTTGGTGAAGAGAGTCCTAAAGAAAGCCATAAAGCCGGAAAGAAAACAAAAACTTAAAATGAAAAATAAGCTGCCCATGGTGTAAAGTAATGAGAATTTTCGAGTCTTTAACAGCAACACTGGTATATAGAACATGGAGATGGTCATGCATAAAGTACCCATGCCCAGACAGGCCACAAAGCCAACAATGCGTTGTAGACGTGACTAAAAGTTAAATTGTATTTATAAAATCTGAAAGTTATTTACTCTATTATCATGGTATTACCAATTTAGGACAGCAAGAATCCTGTGTTTCCTTTAGCCAACTATTTGCTTCTGGCTCTGTGTTTCTGCTGAAAATATTACCAAATTCTGGTACTTTCAGTTGTGGCATTTTTGCATTGAACTTCTTTTTCTGATCACTTTGTAGCAGCAGATACTGATCCAAATCATCTTTTATATTGGCCATTACGTTTTATTTTTTATAAACTTTATTTTAAATGTATTAAATATGTTTTTTTAAACATTTGCCACGAATTTGTTTATTTTTTTGTTCTCACTTCGAAAATTTTTCGTTGTCGTTTTATTTTTCCAGTTGCTCTTTGTTCTATTCTTTGCCCAGCTGCTTTGTGTTATTAATGCTAGGCAGTGGAAGGCAGGGTTGTTTTTTGATAATACACACTTAAAAAAATTTTAGCAGTGAGGGAAAACATTGTAGATTGAATTAAAAGAAAAAATATAAATCTTAAGTTCGCTATCACACGTTTCAATTATGACTCTTCAAGGCAAGTATTTTTTGGTGAGAAAAAAAAAGAGAATAAAAAGGGTACAAACTTTTATTTTATCCGTCTTATTTTACGCGAAGTTGTTTGCATGTTGATTTATATGAAAAAGTAGAAACTTGATGAGCATGGTATTTATTAAAAATGGCGAATGATTAATTAATACTCTAAACTCTAGAATCACATTATCATAATTTTACAGGAGAAACAAAAAACGTTATAAAATGAAAACTGTTTTATTGAAAATCGCGATATGTACATATCGTCACCTGTAGTTTGTCGTCAAGATGTGAAGAAATCGCGATTTTAATGATATTAGTTGATACTTATGGCTAAAGGAACCACTATATATAAACACATACTCTCTTAACATCTCAGAATCACTTTCTGACTTGATTTAACGATGTTAGTCTAGCTGTCCATATAAACTGAAAATATAGGTCGCAATGTTGAAAATATTTTGATAAAATATATTACATGAGATAGACATTTTGGGTCCAATAACGACGCCTATTAAAACAAATTTAAATCGATCAGTCCCTTCACCTAGCCCCCACACGAATGCCTTCTCGAAAGAAAGAAAATTCATTAAAATAATTATTCAAATTTTAAATAAACATTTTTATTTTACCACATAAAATAAATTAATTCAACAATGTTCCTTTTTTATGAAACATTCAATATTTTTACAAATTTCATAAAGAAACACGTGCTTTTCATATTACTGCAAGATTTTTATTTTTAGAAAAGCCGACAACACTGAAACTGAGAATAGCGACGCAAGAAAGCAAATTTTACTCTTCCTCTCTCATTCAATAAAAAATGCGGTTTCTTTTTAATTCAAGGCGCTCTCTCTCTGCTCTCTTCAATGCGACAGATACAATTTTTTGAATTTTCAATTTAGTCATTGAGTAAATCGCGATGAATATGCATCGTTAAGGACGGTTACGTACGCGTTTTTCCCTCATAAATGAAGAAAAACAACAACAGCAACTATACAATAAATAAAAGGTTTGTGTATGTAGTAATCTATCTATAACACTGCATACACACAGATACAAATATGTATATACACATATATTCAACAACAACAAGAAAATAATCATCAACAACTAAAAGAAGAATAATACAATAAAATAAAAAATATATAGTATGTATAATTAAAACAATTTCAACAAAAATACAACAAATACAAGCAAGAAAGCAAAAGAAAATATAATAAAAACAAATTACTACAAATCTAAAAAATATTTAGAAAAAAATGTATAAAGAAATTTAATTTATAAATTGAAGAAAAAAATAGTAAAAACAACTGCAAAATTTTATACAAAATTAAGTAAAGTAAATTACAAAATACGCCAAGTAAAGAGCCAAGCAAGTAGTAAGCAAAATAATATGTATGTATGTATAGGTATTGAAGAAATCAAGTAAAGTAAAGAATAAAAGAAGCTGAAATGGAAATAAAAATCAAGTAAAAAATTAAAAAAAATAATATTTTAGTGTAAATTAAAGTAGTAAAATTTCAAATGAATTGAAATTGTATAAATACAACAACAAATATTAATTACAAAAATATCTAAATGAAAATAAAGATGAGAGTGCATTATTAAGCAAAATTAAAAGAAAAAAATTTAAAATTAATAAATAATACCACACAGAGAGAAAAAGCTCTACGAAATTTGAATAAAATTGAAAATGTTGCCGAAAAAAGTGAAAATATAATTAAAGAAAAAGCAATTAATTCATTTTTATTTTATTACAAATTTAAGTTTGTCAATTATATTTTTGTTTGTGTAGGTATAAAAAAATATTATAATTTTGTTAATTGTGATTGAAATTCTTATTTTAGTGAAGGAAAATGTTTAAAAAGAATTTGTAAATAAAAAAAATGAAGAATTTGTTGAGAAGAAAAATTGAAATTTAAAACAACGTTAAATCACAGAATAATTTATTCTGAACGGAAAGAAAAACTGACGTGTCTGAAAATCGAGTAATTTTTTTTAGCATCCTGGTCTGTTGGAGGTTTTGTTAAACTGAGGATTATATAAAACAGTTCAAAACCAGGACACTAGAAAATATAATGTATTTTTTTTGCAAGGCATCTAATAGAGGATTACTTTTAATGGTAAATTTTCTTTTTCTATAATTATCATATTGTGCGTAAAATGTAAAATATAAAAAATGTATATTTTTCAGTTTTAGTGGTAGGAAATTTTAATTTAAAAATCAACTTATTTTTTTTAGGAATTGTCATATTGTGCTTAAAATGTAAAATAGGTAGGTACATACTAGTGTAAAAAGAATTTCGAAATGCCTATAAAAAATGTATATTTTTCAGTTTTAGTGGTAAATTTTAATTTAAAAATTAATTTATTTTTTTAGTAATTGCAAACCGTTTCAGATTCTTTTGAAATCAAAATATTTTCCAATTTCATTCTAAAATCTGTTCCAAATATTCGTTTGGAACATGTAGTTTCAAGAATGCTTACTTCCAAATTTAATTTTTCTGATTTGGATATAACCAACTGCTAAGTTATTTTTGGGACAAAAAAGAGTTTTCTGTTCAAAAGTCCAGCGTATTACACGAATTTCTAGTGAAACCTACCTATTTAGTCAATTGACATTTAAACATTTTGTTTGGACTTTAATCTCTGTCAATTTTTCACATACATATTTGATCTAAATCTCTATAAACAGTATTCGGAAGGCTTAAGTTCGCTATAGCTATTCCCAATATATGTATTACATACATATCGTAGAACTTATTAGTTTAGTAATTCTGCGTATACCTATATATATATATACATATATCAATTAATTTTGATTTAAAAACACACATAAAATTTTAAGGAATTTATGAAATTTTTATTTGAGTCGGCATAGCGATCTATATAATTCTAAAGATGATTTCATGTAAATGTTGCCCTCAAATGGTTCATACGCTTTGTCCAATTTTGGCATACTCTCTCCAACACATCGGCCGGTAACTTACGAATAAATTACCATCCAGTGCGTCAACCAGTATTAGATATGAGCCTTAACATAGCCCCAAAAAAATAGTCTAAAGACGCGATCTAGGCGGCCAATTGATTGAGACCTAAACGTAAAATAAACTGTTCACCGAACTCGCCTATTAATTGGCCATCGTTTCGCGTGCTGTGTAGCATGTGGCACCGTCTTGTTGAAACCACATGTCAGCCAAGTTCAGTTCTTCGATTTTGGACAAAATAAAATTGGTAATTTTTCGAGATGCATTGGCAGTTCTTGCAATGCTTCTTGCAGCTCTGCAAACCAAGTACGACAATTTTACTTGTTTCAATTTCCACATTCTCCACCGAGCATGAATTTTGATAATAAAATTTTATAATCTGCAAGCGTTGTTAGTTTGTGAGACAAATCATGGTTAAATTATAAACCAAACCGAACATGTTTAACAGTAACACGATACACAAAAACAACTGAGCAGCCAAAAATAAAGTTGCTAAAAAATTACCCTTTATATACGGTGACAGACATTAATAGTTTAGTAGTTCAGGGCATATATGATCTACAGTCTGTCAATAATGAGTTTGACACTGAAAAACACGGTTCAGTTAAGTTTTAAGCAATTAATTGTCATTTATTTGTAAAAACTATATTTTTTTGTATGTAGGTAGGTACCTATGTATTTTAAAAACAAATATGTAGGTACTTTTGTGTGTGATATTCAGAAAAAGGTTAAAAATAAAAACTATTTCGATTAGTTTATTTAAATAAACACATTCATTGTTTCCCAAATTTATTTTCAAAAATAAAAATTTAATAAGAAAAATTTAAAATAATAAAATTTTTTCATAGAAATTTGAATACTAGGTACCTACCTAGGTAGGTTATGTTTCGTTAAAAAAAATTTCACTACAAATAGGTACCAAAAATAAAATTTTCTTATTTTCAAATCTGAAAAAAATTATAGGTAGGTACGTACCTAATTTTAATAATTTTGTATGTTCATGATATTCTTACCGTTTAAATAAAAATAGACATGTTTTTATTTGAAATAGGTAGGTACCATGGTGCAACTATACAAGGTGAGTGCAAATCGACAACAGAAACAACAGGCATTTTGTTTGTGTAAATTAATGCACTACTGTCAAAAATACTTAAAATTGTATTACTTTTGACATAAGTAAATTGTAAACAAAGTCAGTCAGATGGGCTACTGCACTCACCTTGTATAGTTACACCATGGTAGGTACCTTCCTATTTTCAAAAAAATTTACAAAATTTATTTTCAAAAATAAATTAATATTTTCAATACAATTTTATTTTTATTTTCAGCTTTAAAACTATACACAAAAAAAGGAATAACACAGCAAAACCACAACAGAATAAAAAAAAAACTTCAAAAAATTCTAAAACGGGCGCGTCTCGAACACATAAAAAATGTGTTGAAATAACGCACGGTTCCAAAAAAGTAATTTTTAAAAATGTCGTAAGTGAAAAATGTGAACGTCAAAGTTACAAAACGGTTATAAGATTTTTGTGAATTAAAAAGTGTGAATACAAAAAGTAAGTATTTTTGAAAAAAAAAAAAAAATGTTCTGTAAAAGCCATTATAAGTAGGTACATATCTCTTTTTAATAATCAAACTTTTAACTAACAGTGGAAAAAAACAAAGACCCAGAAAAAACTCGAATAGTTGTGTGCTAAACAAAAATTAAATAAACACCCAGAAAAATTTAAAATATACATACATATGTATGTATGCTTTATGGAAATAAAAAACGTCTAACAACGAGCAACAACAGTGAACAATTAAAGAATCAACAAAAATGGCACAACCAAGAAAACAAAAATTTCATATTAAAAACACAGCAACTCTCACAAAATACGCACTTAGATACATCCCTACATACATGGTTAAACTACAACAAATATCTACCGCTTTTGCTGTAGCGAAACATATTTGGGCTACAAAGAAAGCCACATGAATTCGAATTCATACATAGCCGCACAGTATGAGTATAAGTGTTTGTATCTATCTGTGCATGTGTGTAATGTGACAAAATAAAGGTGTATGATGATGTAGTAAAAACGACAAAAATATATTTTATTTGTATTACACACAACACAAGAAAGAAAATAAAAATTCTTGTAAAAAAATTAAATAAATAAACCCTACGAGATGCCAACATTTAACTAAAGAGAATTATTAAAATACAGTCACGGCAACAACAACAACAAACAGCGACAGCTCCCTCATATCACTTAAAAAAAGGGTACAAATATAAACAACAACGACAAACAGGGAATACTAAATGATTTCCCAAACAAACAAACAAAAAATAACAATAAATCCCATACTTATCAAACTTACACAAACAAACAGCATTTACTGCATTAAAACAAGCAGCACACACAGATACACAACCCCTCTCCTTTACATAAACTTGCTCATTCACTCCTCTCACTTACTTGCTCCTCATGTGCCCAGAGATAAATTTGAAAAACTACTTTTTGTTTTTTTTTTACACGAAAACGAAAGAGTCAGATTTATATGCTTGTTGAAAGTGCAAAAGAGAAATAAAAACAATAGAGAGTCTTTAATACATAATCAAGCAAACTAAAAAATAGTATGGCTGTGAGTTTTAGTACTGTGTACTACACAGTGTGTAGTATTGTAGTTAATGACGACAAAAAAATGAAATAAAAAACAAAACAACATCACCAATATAAACCATACACAGTAAACATCAAATAATATCAAACAGAAGAAAAAAACTAGCTAAACTACTTGCCACAGTTCATGTCGTTGTTGTAGTTGTAGCCATTATTGTTTTTTTTCTTTGTTTTACAATATTCGTAAGTTCGTTTTTCGCTCTTCTCTGTTATAACTTCAAGCACCATCAAAATAATTCTTATAAACATTGGGGTAAAGGCAAAATTAACTTGAAAAAAAAAAATTTTTGAAATCAATAAAAAAAAATTACCATTGCGAAATAAAGCCAATAAACTAATGAATTAGTTCTCGTCATAGAACCAATAAGAACTCTGTATAAATCTTTCAATAGGTACCTATATTTAGATAGATATTTCGTAAAAAGCGCCTACAGATATTTATTATAAATTTGATCAGGACGATGAGAACTGATGTACATATGTATGTCCAACCATAACCATAATTGGAAAGGTACAAACAGCTGGATTTAAGTTTAATGATTATACTTAGGTAGGTAGGTATACAATGTAGGTACCTAGATTGTCATAGTATGTACATATGTATATTGATAGACGATTGATAGTCATATATGTAGGTGCATATGACTAAATCAGAATAAATATTGATCTGAGTTATTCATCTCAAGTTTTTTTAAACGAATTTTTAAGGAATAATACGAACATTTTACTTGTTGACATATCAGTAGTATGTAGAAGCTTTTTCCAAAATTTGGTTACGATAAATGTATCACACTATGGAAAGATTAACTAAATTTTGGCCCACTATTGTAAATATGGACGGTGCAACATGTTACTTAACCACCGAAAGAAGGAATTTATTACATACCAAGTTTCCCGATCACATAATTTCACGTAATTAAGCCCCCGATCATGCGATTTAACACTACTGGAGTTTTTTTTTTTTTGTGGCACTATGTTAAATATAGAGTCTAGTAAGAGCCAAACGAATCAATTACAGCCTTAAAACTCAAAATACATAGGTACATACATACGTGACGCGAAATATACCGGTAATTTTTCCAAAATGTTATTAAAAATTTTGTTTAAAGGTCGATATCAGTTTTTATTTATAGTTGTCAAATTTTACATAAAATTTTTTTATTCGAAGGTTTACTTCTAGTTAAATATAAAAATTTATTTGAAATTTATTTTTGTATACCTCTGTTACAATAATAATCGCAAGAGGAAAAATTCTCATTCTGTCAAATTTTACTTTTTTTCAATGCAATAAATATATAAATGATTGACATTAAAATTCTTTGATTTATTTTGTTTTGAAAAATGAATGAATGTCGAAAACCCCTTCATACAGACAGATGATTGGCAGTTAGTTCTATATAAACCAGGATAAATATTGGTGATAGTTTTTCATCTCGTCAACCTTGTAAACCTTAACGTAACCTTATCTTGTAAACATTCTCACTGATCCATTAGTTCTCTGATTGTGATTACAATGTTTGCTACCCTTACCCCCCGTTGCCACACGCAAGTAATTACAAGTTGAGTATACATATTATTGGGTTAGTAAAAAACTGTAATTGTATTGAGTTTTTCGAACTTGCACTTGCATGTGGCAACGGGGGGTTACATCCGTTATTTTCTTAAGTGTTAGATTTATTTATGCCTAGAACCAATTTATTTTCGATAAGACTGCCTCGAAATAATTGGGACTAGGTCTTTCCTCTTAAACTTTCGATTTGTCTTCTCTAGGTCTTAGTGGAATTTCATTCATTCAATTGCCATCTTAGTTACATTCGTCTTAAAACATGACCTCTTATGGTTTCTACCTATTTCAGAATTGCTTTTTGGTATCAGCGTCGTATAGTGAAATTGGCGAACTCTGAAAAGTGAAATACCTTCACTAGACAACAAGGAATTTCAATAAATATAATAAAACAACCACTGTATGAGTTATTAATAATTTCTTTTTGGTATTAGAGTCGATATTGGTGAACACTATTGCATAAATTTTGTTGCATTCCAATGTTGAAATGTAAAAACACTGTTCAAAATTCTTTTTTCATTATGTATTAAACATTACATTATCCGTTTAAATTTTAGAGATGTAAGCATCGGTTAATTATGGCTTATTTGTACATACCCGCGACAGAAAACCCTGACCGTCTTGGTAGCCTTATAATCTTACTCTGAAAAATTTCTATCAGAATATCCACTGTGACATTCACTGGGTGGCACATACCGCCCTCGTATTGGAACGTCCAACGTTTCCGAAGAAGCCCGGATCATAGATCTTACATGATTAAAATCCTTACGCGGGTCATAGATCTTACATTATTAAAATCCTTACCAAACAGTAACTGTTCTGTATTTACTGGATTTATTTCTACCCCATGAGTTGGTGTCTTCTTTAGCAATTCATTAGAAATAGGACTCTACAGAACAATGATGTCGTTAAGCCGAAATCCTCGTGAGGTTTGGAGTGGTCTCATATTTAATGACAATTGACCTACATAACTGAAAACAAATCACCCCTAATTAAGGGTATACATATAATGATATATGTACATATAATAATATAGTGGAAGTGTGTTTAAGCTGGGGATTTGATAAGCATTGCTATATTTCTATCATATCTTTAGAATCGCAATCTAGTTTTGCACCAAGGAACAGCGTTGTCAACTTTAAAATTTCAAAACGCACCAAAATGGAGAAAAAAACGCACCAGTTACAAAAAAACGCACCAAGTTAAGAATTTCGTTTTTGTTTCAAATATTTATTGAATTAATTTGAAATTTTTTAGTATCATAAATTCTATAAAAAACTTTTTATCAACGATTATTAGTAAAAGTACTAATAGTAAAAGCCTTTTTTTAATAAATGAGCTAATAAAGATAAAATAAGCATTTAACCACTCAAAATATTATATTCGGAACTAAAGTACTAATTTGTAAAAAAGCAAATTTCAGTACATATTTGGTACTTTTTTTATATATTTTTGTTTTCTAGTTAAAGTACTTCTATTTGATTTTTTCTAATAAAATTTGTTAGGATTACATTGGTACTCTAACCTTGGTAGTTCGTCTACAGGTTAGTAGACCAAACCATCAGGTTATACAAGAATTTTTTTTACATGTTTAAAATGTTAATTTGATTTTCAAACAAAGATTTTTGAAGAATTTGATTTCATTTATCATACATCTATATATATAAAATTCAATGTATGTATGTATGTATGTAACGTATAGACTCCAAAACGGCTGAGCCGATTTTGATGAAATTTTCACAGCATGTTACTGTGACTCTGGAAGAAATAATAGGGTACTTTTTTTACCACGCCCACTTTTACGCCCACTTTTTTAAAAATTGTAATTGAAGACCAAACCTTTGGACCGATATTTTTGAAATTTTCACAGCATTTAACTGGGACTCTGGTATGATTAATAGGGTACTTTTTTTTGGCCACGCCCATTTTTACGCCCACTTTTTAAAAATTATGTAATTGCTCCCATATAGTTTTTAACAGATTTACTTCAAATTGTATACACATTATATACTCCAGGCGAGGTAAAAATAAAGATTTCTTAAGCCACGCCCCTTTCACGCCCCTTTTCACGCCAAATTTTTGAAAGTTTTATACTTTTTGTTCTCTATACAAATTTGTTCATTCCAACGTATTTTTTTTATTTGGTAGTATATTGCTCTTAATACTGTTAACGTCGCCATATAACTATGAACTACGCCTACTTCATCGCCCCCTTTTTTTAATTCAGATACTTACTTATACCACTAACAATGTTTGCTATACAAAATACTTTTTTTGTAATATGTATTTACCTAAAGTTTTATATACTTTTTAACTACATACATTTTTTTATTACCAAATCCCCATTTTTCGCCCCATTTCACCTTAAATTATATTGCTTTTAATCTATATATATATATATATAAATGAATGTGTGTCTGTATGTTTGTGCTTAATAGGAGGCCAAACCCTTGGACCAATCTGAAATTTTTACAGCATGTTACTGTGACTCTGGAAGGAATAATAGGCTATATGAAGTTTTGATTGTACAAACGGGGGTGGCACCGCCCATATAACCCACAAATTTAACCCGCCATATTTTGGGCATTTTTTTGACGTACGTCGGTGATATTTGGTACATATGGTATTGGCATAATTAGGAATACGTACCAGGAGAAAAGTGAGTGGTACCACGCCCCTTTTTAGGAAAATTAAACATCGTAATATAGTCCTAACTACTGGACCGATCGTCATTAAATTTTCACAACAGGATATTCTTACGAAATAATAAATTCTTGACTATGTAAGTGGACAAAGGGGCATGGTCTCGCCCAAAGCATTGCAATAAATACATACATTAAAATTAAATAAATAAATGTTTGTAAATATATAAATACGTTTTATTTTATGACGAGGGGGGGGGGGGTAGCAAAGCACACCGGGTTTAGCTAGTTCATATTTAAAATACATTTTTTCATCGTATAGATTTCATGAGTTATGAATTATTAAAAAACTGCAATTAAAAATTAGTAAAAATAAAGATTTTATCACATTTTCGAAAAAATTAAAAAACGAACGGAAATACACAAAAAGATTTTTTCTCACACTGAAACAAAAAGTTGTGTTGAATTTGCTTTGGTGCCACCAAAAATTAAAAAGCGCACCAAAATTTAAAAAAAGCGCACCGCAAATTTACAAAAGCACCAAAAATGGTGCGAAACGCACCAAGTTGACAACGCTGCCAAGGAACCTGAAAAGAATGTAATTCCTATACCTACATATACGATTTCTGGTTACTCTTCATTTTTGTACATTAAGGTACTCTTCGTTAAATCGACGAACAATTTCTAAAAATAATTTTAGCGGAACAGTTTTTAAAGTTAAAAATAAAATTCGATACGAATTTGACTCTTTTTTATGAGTTATATGATAGAGAGTAAATGAGCTTCGTCGATTCGACGAACAGTAACCATCCAGGGTTAATACGAAGTTTAGTTAATCAACCTATTAATATTGTTCAGTTGCCGTTCAATTATACATATGTAGGTATATTATTTAAACCACTGTAAATGATTCTTTTATAGTCATGCCAACCATCCATATTTTTTGTGAGTTTCTCGTTGTAGTTTAACAGCAGATTTTTGCTGCTGTTGTTTATACAAACTATTCCATGTAGGTACCTACATACATATGTATGTACTGTTGATGTTTTTTATCAGTCGGTCACGTATACACTATCGCTTTTAGTAGAAAAAATAAGCATTTTTTGTAAAAAATAAAATACAGTGTAGTTTTGTAGCAAATACATACCCCAACCATCTTTGTTTATCTAATGGCATTGCACTACACTACACAACTTTATTTTCATGACTGACTATATTCTCTCACATACAAAAATAACTTTGGCATCCATAACCATACAGACCACCATCATCCCATCACAACCAAAACAGTCAACCAGCCAGTCAGACAGACATTCAATCATCCATCCAACCAGCCAATATACATACATACATATTTTATACCTATTTGTTTTCCATTTTGCTAGTAATATTTGTAATTGAAGTAGTTGCTGCTTACCTCACACAGAGAGTGTTCAGCAACTACAATGAAGAAGAAACTACAGAAAAAGCGCAAAAAAGAAGCAATACCACTGTGAAAAATTTAAGTAATAAAATGTTGAAAAGCAAAAATAAATGAAATAGAAGTTTAAGCTAAAGAAATAATGAAGAAGTCGTAGAAGACGTTGTGGTAGTAGTGAAGCTGAAGAAACAAAATTCTAGATTTTATTACTATTTTGTTGCGCGTTCCAAAACCATTCAAGCAAACAACAGAGCGACCGTCCAACCAGCCAACCTTTCGGTAGTAGTAGTTCTTCTTTATTATATTCTGTTCCTCATACTTTTGCCATATACATACGAGCTCTTCATCATGCATACATTCAAAGAAACATTCTGTTTTTTTTTTCGTATACCTAGTATGAAAATTTTTAAATGTATGTATCCAGATATTGTATATATTTATACCAGAAATGGTTATATAAATATGTATGTACATACATACATCCGTAGATACAGAATGTATCTTATAAATACACATACTCGTTTACTCTCGTACCCCGTATATGTATGTATGTACCTATATCAATTTAATGAATCCACACAATAATAACGTTCATTTATTTTCACACACCAGAAACACAGCAACTCAAAACCTTTTTGTCTTACTTCTTGTATAATAAAAGTAAATAAATGCAAAATTGTTTTTGGAAATACATACATATTACCACCATCAAGACTCACAAAAAGAAATTACTTTCAAGCTAAAGAAATCGTATATTTAATCTTTGACTATACATATAAAAAAAATTTATATTGTAAAAACCTTAAATGGGGTGGTTGAATTCTTCTACCGGGCAACATGTCAGTCAAGTCATTGTTTGTAGAATATATTCTTTAATATAAATAGCTTGAGTTTTTTTTAGGAAATTCTTGAGATTCTTTGTATGTATGGAAAAAAGCTTTTTTTGCAATAAATAAAAAATATATGAGCATGATATGAAGACAATGAAATATAATGAATATTATTGGGAGTTAAGTTCAATTTCATAAAACTTAATAGCAGATTTAGGATTTTAGGAGTAAGGAAAGAATGAATGAATGGGGTGATATTTGTTACTCAATTTACTTAAACTACCCTTATTGAACAGGGATTAATTTAAGTTTAATAAAACTCAATAGCCAAGAAAAACAACATCTTCATGACATGACCGTAGTTTACTTAACCTATTCTCTCTCAATTACAAATTTAGAAAATTCATTGGTCAAGCAAGATCAAGTCCGACTATCTTATTGGCAAATTCTCTTCATATCCACTATCAAACCATTTATGAAGAACACTCTGCGGTCGAAGTGTGGCGCTCATAGAGCAGTCCTATAAATGTGAAACAAAATATTCCATCGTTTCTCGAAAATTCAGAAAAATGTGTCTATAATTCATGTCGAAAACTATCAGAAGCGATTATGTCGTTACGTTAGAAATGTCAAAGAATACACTCAAAAAACCGTCCTGGTGGGACCACATTTCAGCCACTTTAATGACGATCAGACAAAATAAATTGGTGATCATTGTTCTGTAGTGTAGTTCTACAATTCTATAGGCTAAAAATATGTATATACATATGTACCAAACATATGTATGTATGTATATACATATAATAAGTAAGGCAACATATTGTTGCTTAAAATAAAGATGTGCTTAACAGACCCAGCTAAAACTGCTTGGTCGTCACAGACTGTCCGATTCAAACAGCCTTATTGTAAACCCCTTAGATTCGTATGTTACACACATACGTAGCTTTCAATTATTGTAAGTCTTCACTTCCGATCTTATTCTTTAATATTCAGCTGCTGGAAAATAGGTACCAGACAACTTGACAATAATGGACTTCATGTGTAAAGAATTTCAAAAAGTAAAAAATCGTAGGTAGGTATAAACTTTTCTTGCAAAAGTCAGAGAAAAGGTTGAAATTGAGCCAAATCTAACAAATTTCCTGATGAAGTAACAATTCAAAGAAAGTTGTAGTTATTAATTTAAACAGCCTGCCAATATCATTAAAAACACGGGGCGAAAAAGTCTATACGACGTCATCACAAGCCATAGATAAGTTGTTAAATACGTGGGATGTTCTCTAATATGTAAGGAAATTATGCCAATCTATGAAATCCAATAAAATAATAACTTAAGGTACGGTCATACTTGGCGTAACCACTAAATAACATGTATTTGAATTCGTTTATGGATTTATTTAAAATAACTTTTCTTATTTGGCCCAAAGCATAACAAATATTTAATTTATTTGTTTTGCTGTTTGATCTTGCAAGACTAAACAACGTCAAACAAATTTGTGCTGAAACAAGTGGTTACGCTTTTTTGAGTAAATATTTGCCAAATGTAACCGTACCTTTAGGTACAATTCTAATTTCTCTTTGAGAAAACAACTTCCGAGTTGCCTGTTCGGTTTAGGCGGCCATACAACGCACAGCTCACTTCATCTTGTCCCTTTGGATTTATGTTGCAAAAGGATATGCACAATTACATAAGGAATTTCAGTACCAAACAAGAGATCAGAATTGTCGGGGTTTTTGGATTTAGAAAATGCAGCAAAAATTACTACTTAAAACAAATTATTAACGAGCCGAAAAATCGTCTATTAAATAAAAAAAAAAAATAAAAAGAACAAACAGCAACAACGACTAAATTGCTTGCAGTACTTCAATTACAAAAGCAAAATTGTTGTCAGCCTATAAACAGCACTCGTACGACTAAAAACTAATTTTCACTTGAAGTGCAAAGAAACCTTTCAATGTGAATTTTGTTGAACAGAAAAAATTAAATTTACAACGACGGGCTCCCTCCGATGACGATGAAAAAGCAGAAAATACAGAACAAAATAAATAAAAATACCAAAATAATAAAATCCAAAAAGACGCACCTAGTTATTGAAAAAACATACAATCATTAAACTACAAGATACAAAATATATTGTAGCTCGTGTAATAACAAGAACTACAGCAATATGTAGCAGGAACGTGCGCACACACGCAAACATAACCATAACGAAATACAAACACCTTTATACAACTACAACAACAGCAAACGTACATTTTATTCAACGAAGAACAAAATAAACACATTTTGTAAACACACTGAAAAATACAGCACGTTTTAAGGGAGCGACAGAGTAAGGAGAACAAGAAGAGAGTAGAGTATTTATTTTGTTTTTCGTTTGTTGGTTTGATTGTGTTGTTGTCTAGAGTTTGCGCATTGCTGAAACTACAAAAACCCATTTGTGTGTTTATTTTGCTGCTGCTTTTATTATCGACTTTCATCAAAGTAAAGCTACAATTTTTCATACAATGCTAGTAATGTACTAAGAATTTGTGTGTATATATGTATGTGTGTATATATTTTGTTGCTGTTGTTTTTTTTTTTAATGAATTTTTATATAACGTTAACGTCACTTGGTTCGCTGTTTTTATTTTGTTTAACTGCCTTTCGAATCGATAATTTTGTTTTCTCGTCCAGGTACGAGGGGTTTTTCAGAAATTATACACAATGTTGGGTGATCTTTGGGAAATAGGACCTACAAACAATTTTAGTTTTTAATAGATTTGTTATATGTATTTAGGTACCTATTAGCAAAATGTCCAACAATTTCTTTATTTAATAAAATTAATAGAATATTTACAATTCCTACTACCTAGGTACTTAACATTTCACTTAAAGTAGGTGCATTATTTATAAAGTTTGATTTTATAGCCTTTATTTTAATTATTTTACTTTGGTGGCTTTTCAATGCTATACCACCGAAGGAGGGCGCTATGATAAATATTAGTTATTATAGATAGAAAACTAATAATTATCAGAAAATGATGTTGTTGGCAGCGGCTGTGAATCGAACTCGGGCTACAAATACCAACTCATGCTTAATGATCAAATTCGCTAACCAATTAAGCTACAGTACCATCATAGTTATACATTGCTCCCAGTTGCAAAGCATAGCCAGACGAGGTCAAAATTCTTACCTCATACCTACTAACAGCCGAAACCAGTACAACTGGGTCGATCGTAAGCCGAAACACTTATCTCGTAGAATTGTATTCCCAAGTTAGTTTAAGTCACGTTCTATTTGCCCGACGAAAGTTGAAGAGTGTATATCATTGAATTGCGTCTGTTGCTATCGTTTTTCGCCTAGGTAATTATTCTTTAACAGAACTAGAGCCAAAGCTTCTACCTCCTCTAATAATCTACAATCCTCAAACAACAAAGTAGTCTTATACGAAACTTTATGCCATTCGCGAAACGATCGTATATAAAATATTATAAAGTTTTAACCTGTGTATTCCAACACATTAATCAGACATGGTTTTTAAATTTTTTAAAAATTTGACTTAGAGGGAGTTCACACGTTGCGACTCGAGTTTATAGATGAATACGTAGTGTAGAATGAACTCCCTCTTACAATAAAAAAAAAATTAACTTTGACCCGGATGGTGGAGGTGATGGTTGATGGATTAGATATTACATACTGTGAGCATCAAAAAGAAAGTACAGTTATATCTTTTGTATAAAAGCTTATTAATTAAAATTTGCTAATGCAATTTATTAGGCATATATAGTAAGAGTTTAACTCTGTAAAAATAGTAAAGAAAAACAAAAACAATTTTCTTAATTTTAAAATACTGATGATTTTACGCGTAAAAAAGTAAACCAATTTGTATGAGTGTTGCCGGTGTAGGAATCTTGTCTTTATCGAAGGTATCATGGATAAGATGTGTTATTTAAACATTTTGAGAGATAATTTAAAATGTAGCGCTGAAAAATTGGGATTGAGGACAATATTCCAATTTTATCAAGATAATGACCCCAAGCACAAATCACATATTGTTCGAGAATGGATGCGTTATAACTGTCCAAAAGTGTTTCATACACCTCCCCAATCTACGGATTTGAATCCTATAAAAAATTTATGGAGTATTTTGGAGACAAATATTAAAGTCATAACATCTCAAGCGTAGGAAGTCTAAAAATGCTTTGCAAGAAGAATGGGGAAAATTCAGGATTCTTGTACGAAAAATTTGGTTAAATCTATGCCAAAAATGCTCAAAGCTGTAAAGGATATCATACAAAGTATTAAACATCTAAGAAAATCCTTTTTTTATCAAACTTTTATCGTGGATACTTTTCACTGTGAGGTAGAAATTGAGGTTGTTTAAGAATTATTATTTTTTTATCAGGGGCCAAATTACCGCATTCGTGATCGAATGAGCTATCGTATCGAAAAATGATTTCGATATCAAAATTTCGATAAAATGTACTAAATTTCTTGCTCGCTTCGTATGCCATAATCTCAAATAAGAAAATTACGATCAATTTTACTCGATATCGAATGCGGTAATTTGGCCCCTGAATTTACCTGAATATTGCTAAACTTATTTCATTAATTTCAAGTTAAGACGTTAATGTTAAAATATAAAAAAGAATAAAATTCAATTCATTAATTAATTATCAACAATCGCATTTTTAATATAGGAAACTCAATTGGATACTTTTGACTGTGACTCAGTGTATGTAGATATACCCGTCTTATGAAGGTGAAGGATATAAAAAAGATATTATATTGCCTAATACCTTCAACTTCTTGATATTTTTGCTTGCGCTTTTCTGCTTCTTTCAGTAGCTTCGCTTTGCGTTCTTGTTTTCGTGACAGATTTAAATCCTGGCCTGACATACAACCTGGCCGATCCTTTTCTCTTTGCAACAGAAGGAAATTGAAGAACTTGTTTCATATTAGGCAACTTTGCGCCTTTTAGTTCACTTTCGCATTTTCCCACTAAAAATATATCATTATCGGATCGTAGTTTCTTAGATGAACTTGCCATTATAACTGTAAGTACCTACATATATGTTTTATTTAATTTGTCTTTACTTATTATTCACTGCCCACTTGTTTCTCTTAGCACTTTTACTTTAAAACTGCAAAATTTTCACTCATTTATAAAAATATTCAAAACCTTCAGGCTTATTCTACATAAAATTATAGATATAATACGAGTTGGATTCTGATTCTTTATAACAAAATAAAAATATCCTTGTTTTTCTTCATGCTTCTTCTTCTTTTCGCTTAAAACATTCAAGTTTGTTTCTTCTTAAAACGAATTATTATTATTAGTGTGTGTTTGTTTTTGTCCGAGCAAGGCGCAATGTGTATAACAGAAATCTTTGAAATAAAATGAAAATAAAAACAATGTACATACATATGTATGTATACAAATAAATAAACAAAAAAAGAAGAATTATAAAAGAAACTTTACAACAATACCCTCTTAACATAACAACAACGTCGTCGTCGTCTTTATAGTCGTCATCGTCTTCATCATCATCGTGGTCGTCAACATTATGACTAGGAACACATGCAACACTACACTACATACATATGGATGATAGCCCGACTTTAATAACAACTTGCTACTTTTTTACTCTTTCCCTCCTATGCTGATTGCATATTTTCTTTCCATTGGCCTCTCTTTCGCTCGTACACGGGCAGAAATAGTAAACATTAAAAAATACACACACACACATGCCTGTGTACTGATATACCAGTCATAGTGTAAAAGAAGAAGCAGATTTGAGAAGAAAAAACCCAACAATTATTATAGAAACAGCAAATTAGCAACGTTGCCGAGTTTCACTACTAAAACACAAACAAAACAAAGCATGAAAAAACAACAAATGTATAAAGACAACAAAACAACGTAGAGAGGCATTTGTGAGGAGGAAAAAATACAAAAAGCAATGTTGTCAAATTTCATATTACGTTTTTAAGAAGAATTTTATATTTGTACATGCATGTTTATTGTGTTCGTGTTTGTGCAAATGTGTGCTGCGCTAAGGCAGCAGCAGCAGAGACTACTAAACTAATGTTGTGTAGCTGTTGTCGTCGTTTCTGTTTTCTGCGTCTACTCTTTTTTTCTGTTTGTTTTATTTTTGTTGTTTTGGTATGTATGTATTTAACCATAAATGTATAGTTTGAACTCAAATGGTTTTATACTGGTTTTGCTGCTGCCACTGTCGCTACTGCTGTTGATGGTATGATTTTTATGTTATTGTTGCTATAGTTGGATGTCGTCGTTATTTGGCTGTGTGATATTTTTGGTTAGCACCACTACCATCGTCATCGTAACCATCAGCCACCACCAAAGACAGCAGCAACAGTAGAAGAAGCATGGTTCGTTTAAGTTTTTTTTTTAGTATAAGCAGCCATGCCATGCCATAAGAAATCCAGCAATAATATTGCAGAATTCATCCAAACATCTTAAGTTGGTTGGTTTTAAACGCTGTTTGCTGCCTGCTGGTGGTGGTGGTGGTTGACAATAATGACAAATAAGAATTTTGCAGACCGAAAAAGAAAGAACTTGTATTGAAAACTGGTTATTATAGATTTTTTCTCAGTTGTTTTCAGTGCAGAAATGTTAGATTCTGAATAGAATCAGATTGATAGTAATACTAGCTACAATATTTTTGCTAATTTTACGATTTGTTTTAGTTTTAGCTAAGATATGCAGTGTGGCCATTTTAGCATTTTTGCGCCTAGATTTAGCATTTTTTTTTAATTTAGCCGTAAATTTTTCATTTTGCAGTTAGCATTTTTTTTAGCATTTTTCAATTATATATTTAGCATTTTTTAGCATTCTTTATCTTATTCAAAATATTTATTTATTCAAAATATTGATCTTAATTTCAAAATCTACCACAATTTTTTGGTGATTACATATTTAAATCTGTAACCCTGGCAATAAAGTTAATGGAAAATAAAAACTATGATCTATAAAAGACTATGCTAGTGGATAGTTGAATTAAATGCCCAAGAGATAAAATGTAAATACTGCCAATGTATTTTGAAACCAAAACTAAGCACCCTTGTCATGCATGGAAAAACATCTAAACATATCGTAGCAGCATCTCCTTTTCATAAAAATTACCAAAAAACAATAGATTTTCTACTAGTAAGCAGTAATTTTAAAGCAAAGGAAGCAGAAATTATGGAAGCTTTATATGTGGCTGTACATACTTCAATAAGATCAGTAGAACATTTAGACCGCTTGCAAAAAAAAAAACATCTTCAGTGATAGTAAAGCCGCTGTTAGCATGACCTTAGGCCGAACAAAGTGTGGTGCCATCATTAGATCAGTTTTGGCTCCACATTTTCAACAATTATTAGCTAAAGATGTTGCTAATAATTATTTCAGTTTGAGTATAGACAAATAAACAGACATAAGTATTCACAAATACTTGGGAATAGTAATTCGTTACTATACCAGTTCTTGCAAACAAATTGTAAGTACTTTTTTACATCTAAGTGAATTAGAAGATGCTTCAGCCAATGGAATTTCCAAAGCCATTTTTAAAGTACTTAATATCGATTTTAATTTACAAGTTTCAAAAATGGTTTGACTAGGTACATACAACGCCAACATAATGACGGGAGTTAACCGAGGTGTAATAGCAAAATTACGGGAAAAAAATAAACACATAATTTTAGTTCCTTGCGTTTGTCATTCATTGCAGTTATCAATATCTTCGGCATCAAAATCTTTACCTAATGAAATCGAATATTTGGTGTCAGAAACTTATAATTGGTTTAGCAAATCTTCTTTAAGACAAAATAATTATAAAAACATATTTTGTGCAATAAATGGGGGAGTACAACCGTTAAAATTAGTTTGAGCCTGATGGTTATCAATTGAGTTAGCTGTTAAACGTATAGGAAATCAATGGCTAGAATTAAAAACTCACTTTGAAATTGCTGCAACGTTAGAGTAATGCCACCAAGCAAACATCTTAAAAAATTTATACAATGATAAAAATGTATTATATTTAAAATTTTTAAAGTCTTTATTATCAGACGTTCAGAAGGTTAACAAAATGTTTGAAAGTAATGATGCTGACCCTACTCTTTTGCTATTGGAACTATACAATCTTTTAAGGTCTTTCATATCAAATTGTTTTGAAATCGGACCAGTTTAATCCACTAAATTCATGTTTATCTGATTTTTTTCAATAACACCATATTTTAATTACGCTTTTGAAAAATATTTGGAATCAAAAAGAGATATTATAACTATTGAAATATAAAAACAAATACGATTTTCATGCCGAGATTTTGTAGCTCAATTAATATGCCAACTTAGACAACGATTGCCAAAAAATTTTTATAATTTAACAAAAACTAACTTCTTTTGTGTAGAAAACAGTTTAAAAATTAATAAATGCAAACTAAACGAACATTTTAAAGAATAATTTATTGATTTGCCTGTAGAAGAAATTACAGCTTTGGAACATCAGTGGCGGAAACTAAATTCATATGAATGTTTAAATAAGAATTCAACAGTTGATTTTTGGGTAAATGTATATGAATATAAAAATGCACTAAATGAAAATTCCTTTAGTGAATTAGCTACTTTTGCAATGAAGTTCCTGGTTTTGCCATTTAGCAACGCGGAAGTTGAAAGGCTTTTTAGTGGCATGAACCTCATAAAAACGAAAATTCGAAATAGAATGATGTTAAACACTATGAATTCGCTACTTTATATTAGGTATGGTTTGAAAAGAATGAATACATGTTGCAAAAATTTTAAAATAACGAATGATCTCATTAAAAAAAGTGTTAAGAATATACATATATTATAATGATATATCGAACGAATCTTCAGAAGATAGTGAATATACCTTCGATGACGTATTTAATTTATAATTTAAATATTTTATAAAATATTTTATGTAAATTGTATTGATTTTGATTTTTTGTTAATTTTATAATAATTTAATGTGATATTGAATTTAATGATACCTTTTGTTAAAAAAAAACTTTTTATGAATGTACATAAATATGTACATATGTACAAATACTTCAATAAATATTTTTTTAAATTTTAATCAGTTTGTTTCATTGAAATGCTGTGCAATAAGTGTTTATAGGGAAGAATTACGAAAAATAAACATTTAAATTGATATATTATCCAAAATTACAAAAAATAATACAATTACAATTTTAGCACTATTTTTTGGTAGTTTAGTATTTTTTTTTTAGCATTATTTTAAAGCCGATTTAGCTGTAAATTATTTTTGGATATGGCCACACTGAAGATATGTACATATCGTTGGCTTAATATAGAAAAGGCGTATCTACATTTTTTTTGAAATCGCGTTTTTAATGTATTCTGGTAGACCATTGTCAAAGCCACCTTCCCTAAAAAATTTGTGGGCTATGATTGCAAATAACGGATTTATAGTCATATAAAAAAAGCCCTAACTCATTCATAAGTCATTTAAAGTTGAATTTACAACTAAAAAGAAATTGCCGAACCAAAACTAAAATTTCGTCAGAATAGAATTGTTTTTAATATGGCAAAATTTAGGCTTTTGTTTGGCGAATTTTTTTTTTTTTTTGTAGTCTTGATTGTGTGTCTATTCTTCTTGAATCCGGACTATGTGCAGTATTCTGTATGGATGTGCAGGCAGTTAAATTATAAAATGAAGCTTCAATTAACTACAAACTTTACTGTCTATAATATTATAACGCATGAATCAGATAATTATGTGTGGGACGTTTTTGCTAAATGAATTATTAAGCACTTAAGGAATTTTCATGCTTTTTAAAAAATATAATTAAATATTAAATTAAATTTTTTTTTCATAGATCTTGTATTTACACCATATTTTTTAAAGATTTAAAAAACAAAAGCCAAAAAATGAATTAATTTTTAAACTAAAGGATCATAAATATCACAATAAGAAAATATAGGAACAAAAGTCTGCGTTCATTGTTAAAACAAATAAAGAAGAGTTTAATAAATATGCTTAAATCTTAAACTTAATATTTTGTTGGATAGCTACGTTGTTTCAGGACTTCATTCAATCTGTTTGGCATAGAATTCACCAACTTTTCTGTTTCCTCTGCACTTATTTTCTCCCACTCATTCCACTCTCTTTATTTGTAATTACATGCTGGCGAATTTTTTTCTCTAATAAATCCCACAGATGCTCAATAGGATTATGATATGGTGATTGAGGAGTATGTATGTACATACATATGTATGTACATACATATGTATGTATGTATGTGCAAGCATAGGTACTCGGTAATGTATTTTTTTTATTAGACATCACATTGTTAATTTTAAAACTGAACACAAATCATTTGGTCCTGTTTCACACTCATCAGTTCTGACTGTCAGGGCAAGTATTTTTCAATGAGAAGGAAAAAGATAAAAGATAATTTTCTCTTTCCTTCCAATTAAATAAATATGAAAGATAATAAAGGATTTTTCGATAAGAACTTTGTCTTTCAAAACATAGAATTAATAAAGTCATTCAAATTTATCATATTAACCCTTTATAAAGGCCTAACTAATTTAAATACAAATTATATTATTAATTATTTTCTTATATTCTTCTCTTTCCAGGTAACCACGGCAATTTTCACAAAGAGAAATATATATGTATATAGCCAAGAAGCTATATAGAAATTAAAAATAATTATTTTAAAAAATAAAAAATTTCAAAAATCTAAAAATCGAACTAATGAAAATATTGTAAAAAAATATTATTAATAATATGGTAAAATGAGAAAACAAAATATCGCGAATTGACGATTTTTGTTTTCACAGCAAAAATTTTTGAATGGGTTTGGAGTGCGCCCATTTAAAAAAATAAAATTGCCTCCATGAAGTTTCATAAACAAAAATGGTACGAGAGACCAACAACGTTTGTTTTGGACAAATAGCCCAAGAAACACAAGTTGTTGTACGTGAGGATAACAAAAGAGATCATTTAAAACGGTAAGTTTAGTTAAGTTTTTTTTTTTAACTTAAAAATACAATTTCTTAAAAAATAATTTTTTTTTTAATAATAAATTACTACGTTTGTAGCTTCTGTTTAAAATAAATTTTAAACGAAAAATCAATTTCATACTTCAGTGCGTTTAAGAAAACATTCAAAATCCATTGTGCCGTAAATAAATTTAGAAATAAGTGTTAAATTTGTTTTTTTTTTGGTTCTTTGCTGTCATGATGATGAGGTAGTTTTTTTTCATGCCCTTCACTTCCTTTCATTGTTTGTTTTGGATTTCCAATGGTTTTTATTTGGGGAATTTAAATTTACTGAAACTAAATGAGAATTTTTTAACACTGTTTGGTTTGGTTTAAAAAGAGTAGTTAAAAATTAATCATTTTAGACATTTGGGGATTAAAATGGTGCAAAAGAAATGCTTTGTGTCAAAGGTTAATTTTCGTTTTTCGCTTCCTATTAAATTTCTAAACATAGTGAAATGCTTTTGTAGAGTTTTATCAAAATTCTGCAAAAGTACATAACATTTAGCAGTTTTTTTTATTAACAAACCACAAATAATTAAAATTTTGAACTTTGACCGCTTAATGAAAGGGAAGATGATTACAGTGCAATCTCCCTTAACGGACACTTCTAATAAGCGGACACCCTCATTAAACGGACATTTTTGGCAGGTCCCGGCAGCGCTCCATAAGAAAAGCATTGCAGTCGCTTTCCCTTGAACGGACGCTTCTCATGAGCGGACGCGGACATCCGCTAGATAAAAAAATCTCTTGGACGGACATTTAGTATATTTTTCCGAATTTTTCATGTCATAAAATATAAATAAGCTTGCCAAGACTCTTTTAATTTGTTCGCTTTAACAACAGGGCACGGTTTATCATATTTACTACATCACATAACACAGTTAAATGTGGGTATGTTAAACATTTTCTCTTAGGTATATAATATTTTCAATCTAACGTTTTTTTACAATTTACGCTTCTGCTTTGGAGAGTTGACAATACTAATTCTTGCAATGTTTGTGGTGCATACGAATGGTGTAGAAACTTATTTGACAACAGCTTGTAATATATGCCATGATTTTTTGTTATTAAACCCAATTGAATTGTTTATTTTTTATATATTTTTTTAATAAAAACAAACAATATTAGGCAAAGTTTTGTTGATTTAAATTTGTACTTTTCTCTTGGCCGGACAGCCCCCTTGTACGGACACATTTCAACGGTCCCTTCGGTGTCCGCATCATGGGAGATTCCACTCCACGTATTTGCAAAAAATTAGAACCCCTGTAAGATTTTTAACTAATATTAAATCTTTTTGATTTCATTGGACATTTTTCTAAGAAAAAATGCCGTATTATTCGAGCTGTTTTTGAAATCCATGTTGGGTTTTCAACTACGGATCTACAACTTTCACTTTATGTTATAATATAATATGTATTTGAACTAGTAAAAAGTGATTATTTAAGACTTTTCTGATTAAAAAAAATACATAAAATTTAAAGAAATCTGAAGTCTTTGAGTCGATAGAACGATTTGATTTTATGTAAATGTTGACCACGGATACGTGGCAAGTATCTCACAAATAAATTCTCCAATATTAGCTTCCAGTATGTGAAATTAAATCGCACGATCTAGGCGTCAATTTACCGACCACAAATGTGAAATAAAGTGTTTACCCAATTCGGCTCTCAATTGTGGCAACATCTTATTGACACCACATGCCACTCAAGACCAGCTATTCCATATTGGGCCAACAAAATTGTAATCATCGCATGGTAGCGCTACCCATTCACAGTAACATTCCTGCCTTCCTTGTCTTTGAAAAATATGGTCCAATGATTCAATTGGACTGCATTGGCAGTTCTTGCAATGCTTCTGGCTGCTCTTCACACTACATACGACAACTTCGTCACTGAACATAATTTTCCGATAAAACAGTGGTACTTGATCCAACTGAATTTTAATAATACAATTCAGTAATCTGCAAGCGTTGTCTTTTGTAAGTCGATTCATGGTTAAATTATAGACCGAACAGCACATGTTTAACAGTAACATGAGACACGAAAACAGCTGAGCAGCAAAAAAAAAAACAGTCAAAAAGAAAGTTACTAAAAAATCACCCTTTATTAAACGTTGTTTTGAAGAGTGTAGAGTACTATTTAGCTAATTATGGTCTCATTATCTATAACCGGTAAGTTTAAAATCAATGATTTCTATATTAATGCCACCTAACAAAAAAATAACCGTATAACACAGGGCAACAAAGTTTTCTTTCTTTTTATGTATTCGTTTGTTAATGTTGTTAATGTAATCAATAGTTTCCGAGTTATTCCAAAAGTTTTGGAGACGAAAAATGTTGAGGCGAAATTTAAAATTTTTTTTTTTAAATTTATAGCAATTGTCAAACAAGGCATGTTAGTATTAATAAGATGTATGCGGCACGTAGTTACCGTGTTATCAATCCAAAAACAACAGGCATTTTGTTTTTGTTAATACATACATATGTACATATAAAATATAAACAAAATTATGTAGTTCGATTTTTTACGTTAATTTTCACAGGTTTTTTTAACCATAGTAATACACAATTTATTAAATTTTAATTAGTTTTACTTTTTCAGACTCTAAATATGTAATTTAATTTTTTCTTTACTTCGTTTTTCATTTTAAATAACAAATGTTAACAAAACAAAGTTTGACAGGTGGAAACATTATTTCACAGCGAATTAATTCGCCTTCAAAACTAACAAAAATTTATTTTATAATCTTTAGCTATGAAGCCATATACATATGGTAGGAATAAAACGACACAAATTTTAATAAATGAATGAATGCCCTGTGTAATCCTTTATTTTATGAAGAAAGAAATTTATTAAATTTTAAGTCTTTCAAACAATGTTTGAACAAACAATTGCTACTTAAAAAAGCAAAAAACTAATATTAAGACCAGTTTTTATTAGAAAAAAAAAAAATACAGTCAGCTAAAAACAAGTCTAAACAAACATCTGCGATCATCATCATCGTCAGTATGATGATCATTATTTTAGAAATAATTCAATAGATTAAGTCTCTATAATTTTTTTTTTTTGTAGTGGAAAATTTTCCACAACTATCAATATAATTTTTCAATAACCTATAACCAAACAATGGAAGTAACTTCTAAATACATAACCTTAAAACTTTCAAATACAAAGCCATTGTGTTCGACTACTCAATATCACACTTTAAAGAAAAAACTCTAAATAAATTTAAACACCGAAAAAAAAATCCGGAAAAACAACCAACCTTTATGGTAATCTTAACTTTTGTTATTGTTGTAGTTTACCTTTTTTTGAATTTTGGTCAACACCACACGCTTTACCAGCAACAACAATAAAGACATTAACGTTAAAAAGTTTTAGGTAGAAAATCAAATAAATTAAAAAAAATAAATAAACAAAAAATAGGTTTCTATTTATTTTTCATATTAAACTGGTAACGCATTTTTTAAGTAGCTACACCTTGTTCTTAATATTGTTTTTATATACATATATATATACATATTTTAACCTTTTTTTAGAAACAAATTTCTGTTTGTGTCTTTTGGTTGAAATGTTAACTTGATGTTCTACGGCAGTACTGTCCCCCTATAGTAGATGCCATTGCATGTTGAATAACTCAAAGAGTAGTAAAGAAAGATTTTTTAAAAGCCTTCGGATTTGATTTAAAAAAAAAACATTTAATGTAGAGAAATACATATGTATGCATATGAAATCTTTATTAGAGTCGACGATCTGTATAATTCAATGTTTAAAGATAATTTCATGTTGACCGCGGCTACGCCTCAATGGTTCATATTATGAAATTTATGCTCGATTAAGAAAGTGCATCGTTTATCGTTTTATCGGAAGAGCGACGAAGCTCATTTCTCGTTGAATGAATACATAAACAAGCAGAATCGTTGTATTTGGCCAGAAAGAAGCATTGCAGGAAATGCCAATGCATCCCGAAAATGTACTGCATGGTGTGGATTATGGGCCGGTGACATCATTGGATTCTACTATTTCACGAAGGCAGGAGCGTTACTCTGAATATTGAGCGGTTTACGCACTGTAAGTTAATATTGAAGAATTTATTCGTGCGATACCCGCTGATGAACTAGAGATGACAAACGGGACTGGTTTTTCAAATCCCGGGATTCATTTATGAAATCAGGATTTTTCGGAATTTTTGTTTCATATTAGAACAAATTGGTTTATAAATTTATATTATTTTAAATTGGTTAAAAGTTTATGAACCATTAATAAACAAAAAACATTATAACTTGTATAATGAAATGTTAGATTGACAAAAATAATATGCTATTTCGTTTTAATTTGAATATTAATTAAAAACCAACAGAATATTATCGATCGATAAAGCATCTTAATACAAGTAAAAAATTATAGTCGATCCAGTCCGACCATATAATACCCTACACCCAATATATCTCTAAAAAGTTTTTCAGAAATAGGCGCTATATGGGATAGAAAACCTATTATGGATCGAATGGATCGATCATCTAAAAATTTAGTGCTATGATTTCTGTGAATATAAATATTATGTATGTTAAACTTTATCTCGATGTAAATAGTTTTAAAAGATTTATGGAGGTTAAAGTGAATAACGGTCTCTTATATGGGAGTTTAGACTAATTATGGACGGACCATTATAGAATTAGGTGTCATTATAGGACATTTGTATGGGGGTCAGGTGAAAGAATGGAGCGATTTCCACCAGTTTCAATCCCATCCGTCCTTGGGCCGAACAAATTTCACTTACCAATTTTATCGAAATATGTATCTTCAAAATTGTGACCTGTACTCTGCGCACAAGCTTTACATGGACAGCCAGCCAGCCAGAGGGACGGACAGACGGACGGACAACGTTAAATCGACTCAGGAAGTGATTCTCAGTCGATCGGTATGCACAAATCCAATATAGCTCCCCACTATGGTGGTGTAGGGTATAAATGTTTAGTTATCTATAGTAAAGAGAACCTGGCTGGCAAAAAACATCGTTTACATCGTTTGTAGACAAAATTGCTAGCAAATTCTTGTATTCTGATGAAATGAACAATCCTTTCTCATCCGCCGAAACAAATAATTCTTATTCAATACTTTATTCCACATTATTATTATTGAGGGGCTTTTACATATTTCAATTACATTCATTATTTCATTCGTTTCGCAATCAACGTTTTTAATTAATTTCTAATAACAAACATTTCTATCTCATTATCAAATTCACTCTTCAATTTTAGGTTTTTTTTTTTTCAAAAATAGTGTTGAGTTAATCATTCTCTTTTTTGGTTTCTTTTAAAAGGAGATTTAACAGATCAATTTTAATATCTCTTTGAGTATAAATAAAAAGGCAACATCAACAGAGATGCATATCGCTGCGACAAAGAGCTTTGTCTGTTACTTTAACCGAATTTAAAACGACAACTATGTATTTGTAGAAGTAAAACAAATTCTTCTTCTCTTGAGGTTTTAACCCCTCTTTGTATAATGGTGGAAATTTCCACGTATGATTCATTCAACCAGAAAAGAGCTTCGTCGCTTTTCCGATAAAACGATAAACGATGCACTTTCTTAATCGAGCATAAATTTGACAATAAAATTCAATAATCTGCAAGCGTTTTTGTTTGTTTGTAAGTTGATTCATGGTTAAATTATAGACCAAACTGAACATGTTTAACAGTGGCATGTTACACGAAAACAGTTGAGACAAAAATAGTTTTGCCAAAAAGAAAGGCGCTAAAAAATCACCTATTAGAACAATTACTTGATGTTTTGATTTGTTGCTGTTTACTCTACATGTCCATCTTTGTTGAATGACACTAACAAAAAGAAAAGGCATTACTTGATGTTGTGATATTTTTTCTTGTTGTAGCAGTTACTGTTTTCCTTGACGCCATGTTGCCATATATCAATGTGTTTGGAGGAAAACAAATGAAGAAACCCTTTTACACTTGTAGAAATTATGTACACTACAGTTTTATTGCCAGACAACAAAAACAATTAACCTAATCATGTCTTTTTAACACTACAGCTTAAAATATAATTGCTGAGAACAATAATACCTATTGGTACATAGTACGTACATACACATGTACATACATACATATATACATATGTATGTAAGTAAATAAATTTTATAAAATACGAAAATTAATTAAAAAATGTGATTAAAAATATATAAATTAATAATTTGATTTGAGATGTTTATGTCTATAATAGAATTTTTCATAATTCCCATGAAAAAAGATCAATAAACCTAAGAGGTGTTTTTTACAAAAAAATTTTTGCTGAGTGAAAATAACAGGCGATAAGCTTTAGAGTCTTTTGGTGGCCAGACACTTTTCAGTTTAAAAAACGTAAAATTATTAATGTTTAAAAAAATTAAACAAAAAAAAATATATGTACCTAGGTATAGAAAAATATAAATATGTTTGTACAACATTAAATAAAAACATTAAAAAATAAAGATAAAAATATGATATTGACAATGAACTGTTAAAAAAAAACTTAAAAAAGGCAACCTGAAATTAAACATTAAACATTTTATTTGTACAAGTGCGTAAAAGACATAAAAACAAATGACGCATAATTTGTTATTCTTTTTTTAAATTTATAAAAGAAATAAAGAAAAAACAAAAACATTGCTATAATAATATATATAAAATAAACAAGAACAAGTAGGTATTAAAATAAGTTAACTTTGATAAAAGTTCGTAATCAAGACAGAGAAATATAGGAATTTTTTTATTGCTAAATTTAATAAATTTGAACGATTTCAAAGCCTTTGTGTCTGAATTGTACATAGGTAAATATACATATGTATGTATGTACATATTTTAAAAGTGATGCAATATTCAGCTTTAATTACATTTTCCAAAAAATATTCAAAATCTACGATGCTCCACATAAAATCACTAGCTAAAAACTTACTTTGACAAAAAGTGTTTAATATCTATTTAGTTTTACTTTAATTTCAATTTATACCTACATACATAGGTACATAAAATATTTTATTTCAAATTCAATGTTATTATTCTCTAATTCTACTAATTTAACACTCAAACAAATTTATTTAAAAACAGAAATAATACAAAAAATGTAAAATAAATAAAATTTATTTTTATTCTAGTTCTGATAATCGAAGGTCATAATCTGAACAGTTGTGTGATGTTGAAATAAGTTGTTTTTCTTTTTTATTTTATTTTATTAAAAATCACACACTTACACTCACTCACTCATTAACATTTGAAAACAAACAAAAACAAAAAATTATGTTCTTACACGTATTTTAATTTAAAAATGCGATACAAATTTAGAAACGTGAAGGTATTCTGTTGTCTAATTATTTTTAGCGGTGTTTTTCAAAAAAGAAATTAACAAACACAAAAAAAAAACAAACTATGTATATACCTACATGCAATAATTTATGGCAAATTTTTTACAATAATTTATTTATATCAAACAAAAAAAAATACTGAATTCTTTGTGTTTATGTTTGAGTATTTTAAATATCACTTTTAGCATTAGATATTGTATACAATTTTTAAACAATATTTGCTAGTTTGTAAAGCGAAATATTTAAGCAAACAGCTGTCTAATTTTGACAATTCAAATGTCAAAACATATTGAAAATAACCGGTTGTTTCATTGACATTTAAATATGGTTTAATAAGAGAAAATTTTGTGTTTAGTCTATTTAAAATCGTAATTTTGAAATTTAAAAATTGAATATACCTATACGTTAGATATTTAAGAATAAAAAAATCACAAAATTTTTGTATTTGACAGGTAGTATACTGTTTTAGTTGTTAATTAAAAATTTTTGCTCTTTTATAACGAATTTAAAGATATTTTAAAATGTTCTAACAGTTTGGATTTTTCATCCTCTTTGTAAAGTTTCTGTTTAAATCAAGAGAAAAAAATTTACAAAAACAAAGTGTCACAGACGAAAACAACAACAACAATAAGCAATGCATAGTTATCAGAAAAATGTCTGCTTAAATATTATTGTTTATTATTTTCTTATTGCTTTGAGAAAATCGGCCAGATTTCAATGTATTAAACAGTAATTATTTGTTTTGATCTAATTTAAAATATAGGTACCTATGTACATATGTACATACATATATGTAGGTTTGTATATTTTGCTAGCAAAATTTTCATGTTCGTTATCCAATTTTTGGTATTTTAGAAGATATTAAACCAAGATCTTACTAAATATGAACTACTTGAAATAAAATAAAAGTAGATAACAATATGTTAAAACTATTGAAATTTCTGAAAATTAATGATAGGTATGCATAAAAAATAAAATTTTTATTAAAAATTTACGTAGGTACCTATAATTTTTTCCGAAAATTATTTTTTTTCTTTAGTTCATTTGGGTACAACATTAACAAGTGTGTTTTCAGTATTTATCTTATTTAAACAATTTTATGTAGATAGGTACAGACATAGGTATTTTGTTTTATTTTTGTTATTAAACTACCATTAATTGTTTTACTAAGATGATGTATGTATGTATAGGTATATGCCTTACAGATTGATATTTAAAGAGAAATATTAAATGATGCTGGCTAACCGTAATGTGTCTGCAGGTTTTACACATTAAATTTGTTTAAAATTAACACGTAATAATTTCCGTATTTTAAACAAGTTTTTTATACAATTTTATATTATAATTAAAAATCTACATATAAAAATTTAACTTGTTGGATTTATTACTTTTTGTCTTAAACTGTCATATTGTTGAAAATGATAGAACACTTTCTTTAAGCTTTCAAATGTGTCCCACCAAAATAATAAAATTTTCGGTATATGGCAAGTCTTTAGATACATAGAGAATTAAGGCTCAAAATCCTTTGATATTTACTACTTGATATTAATATATATATATTATGACCTGTGGTTCCTAGTAGGAACAAAGGGCCGCAAATATTTGATATTAAAGTGGTCCCTAATTAAATACAATAAATACTTTACTAAATTGAGTCTAAACAAAATTAAATAATTTTTAAAATTTGTTTACCACTCACTACACATTTTTAACATACATATTTTAATATTTTAAAATTTAATTTCTTCCTCTTTAAAAATACAGCTAGCGTCATTATTATCAGGATCAATGTCCTGTCGGAAAATCCAGTTCTTCGCTAATTCTAATTTCTCTACATTGTTTTTTAAAATGTCGAGAAAATCTTCCTTTTCCATTGTAGATTCTATAAATGTAAGATTATCGACCCCTGATGCCACCATACAACCCCAGACCATTACTGAGCAGCCGCCATGTTTTACCGTCTTGGTAATTTATTTATTACTAAAAGCTTCGCTCTTGGTTCTGGGGTTTCTGATTACAAATATCTTAAACTTACTTTCTTCGGTGAAAAGACTATTATTCCAACAAATTTGAGGCTCGTTTGTATATTTTTTTTGCGAAATTGAAACGATTGGTTGGTTGTTCTTTGACTCTACCAGATAGGCCATTTTGATGCAAAGATTTTCTAGCTTTTCTTTCAGCTTTTTTTACAGCACTAGTGGTTAGGTTTGCTCTTACTTCTCTTACTATAGCTCTTATTTCAGTTTTTATAAGAAGCTTTGGTATTTTTTCACCAGGCAAATGTTCTACGGTACATATTGTGTTTGGTATGATTGTCTATAATTGATTTTATTGTGCAGTGATGCCTTCCAAATATTTTACCTATTTCACGCAGGGATTTGCATTTTGTATGTAAGTCTATTATGATTTGTCGAGTCTTCGCATTGTAAATTTTTCACTACTTAATGTTTCAATTATTTCATATATTCAATTATTATTTAATGATAAAGTATGCAACTTGCAATTATTTTGAACGGCGTTATGTATAAGGATAATGCCACTGTTTACTTTATTTTGACGGGTAAAAATTGTTTTTTTTTTATTAATAACACAATTAAATTTCTATAGGCTTTTGTTATTGTTTTTTTTTTTTTGAATTTAATTCTACTTAAATATCTACATATGTATGTATGTGTGAAAACGTAATAGGTATAATTTTCTAATATATTTTAATAATATGTGGTGTTGACTATATTTTGACGCTCACAGTATGTATGCCTGTCAATTGTTTTTAGAAACAACTTGTTCCCATTTCTCACACTTTTATTCTTTTTTTTTTTTTTTTTTTTGCAAATACGCAAATTCATTTCATTCTTTATTCATTTTTAGTTCACGTGGATTGTTCTGCTTTGTGAGCGAGTGTGAGTTGAGATTTTGTTTTTGGGTTCATTTCTCAAGATTATTCTTTCGTAGAAGCTTCTTTTTTGTGCTTAAGTAAGTATGTATGTATGTGTGAGTGTATTTCTGCTGAAGCTTTATAAAAATGTTAAAATCTGCTTTATTCTTCTATGGGCTTCATTTGTTTTCAGTTTTTGTTTGGCTATACTTTTTTATTTTATTTATTGTACATCATCTAATAACTTTTATTGTTATTGTTGTTTATAGGTATTGTATGAATTTTGCTTGTAGGTTTTCATTTTACGTAGTTTGTTATTTCTTTTATAAGTATGTACATATGTATGTACATTTGAGACGGGCTCTTAGCAATATTCTTTTACAATGGCGTATTTAGTTTGTTTAGTAGGGGTAGTAAAAATACTAAAAAAAGTATGTATGTATACATACGTATGTATTTATATGTAGTAAAAACTATGTCTGTTTTTATTTTATTTTTATTGGTACTTAAAGCGCGCGCTGTGTTATGCCAGTATTGACACATGAGTCATCCATATTTTTCTAAAAAAACACACACTGCGCTAAAAAAAGCATCACTGTTATACGAGTACACGAGAGTAATTGTTAGTGGTATGGCATGAATTAAATTGAGGAATATTACCGAATATTGATATTCGATCGTCTGTAATAACTCAACTGGACTCGACTGCATTTAGGTACAATGTAAATTTTACATTAATTTATTTCTATTTCTTTTGTGTTTGTATGTCTGTATGTGTATTCATTTGAAAAAAATAATAATCATGTTGTTTGTATATTTTCTAATATTAGCAATCATTATTTTTGCAATATATTTTTTGCTATTTCATTTGTTCATATTTATTTTAGATTTTGTACCTATCTATACAAAAAAAATATTTAAACATTTGCTTTATTTAAGCTGTAAAACAAAGAAATGACAATTCGAAGTATTGTTTTTATTAATTGCCGTAAATTATTCTAGCATTTGTCATAGCGTTTTAATTAAATTCAGTGAATATAACCTGTAAACAGGTGTTAAAATGGACCTTAGTAACCTTAGTAGCCGCATAATATATTGTGGATATATTTAAATAATATTTTAATAAATTTTTTATTATAGATAGGTTTAAATGAAAACAAAAAATATTTTTTTTTTCGATTAAAATGGGGTTTTGTTATTTTTTATTGTATGCTATTAGGTACAAATAGTTTTACTAAATATTAAACAAGAACGATTTTAATGAAATGGAAGCATATTATTCTGTTTTTGGTTGGCAGTATTGTTATTGTAGCAGTAGTGCGGCCATATTTTGTTTTTGTATGTTATGTTACAAATACATATTCTAAATTTAATTTAAAAACCATTCCATTCCAAACCAAATACGCAATAGGGCGTAATAATTACAAAACACTTGAAATTTTATTTATTTTTTTCTGGCTATACCCAACCCATTCCCTGCTGTTTCTTGTTACATAATACATACATATGCATAATTCTTTAAATATTAAAAAAATTCCCATTATTGTTACAACGCGTTTTTTCTATAAAATGAGTACAAAAAGAATATGTTATTAGGAAAAATAAATTAGCTTGACAAAAATAAAAAAAAACAAGTAAGAAAGTATAGTCGGTCAACCCGACCATATAATCCCTACACCCAGTATATATATAAAATAATTTTCAGAAATGGGCGCTCTATGGGAGATATAATCTATTATGGAGCGATCATCCAAAAATTTAGTGCCATGACTTCTGTGAATATATGTAAGTATTATGTATATTATACTTTTTATCGATATTAATACTTTTAAAAGATTTATGGAGGTTAAAGTGAATTACGGAGAGGAACTGTATATGGGAGTTTCGACTGATTATGTACTGACCATTATATCATTTCTGTATATATGAAACTTATTTGTTTGAATTTTATTTTGATAC
Organism: Bellardia pandia; assembly: GCA_916048285.2. Lineage (NCBI taxonomy): Eukaryota > Metazoa > Arthropoda > Insecta > Diptera > Calliphoridae > Bellardia > Bellardia pandia. The sequence continues at coordinate 12,550,451 of OU696530.1, read as the reverse complement.
CAACATTTTTAAAAGATTTATGGTTGTTAAAGTGATTTCCGGAAATGGGTCTTATGTGGGAGCTACTACTAATTATGGACCGATCATCATTTAATTGTACAGAATGATTTGTATATATATGTATATATATAAAACACATTTGCGTTCAAAATTATTTAGATGCCGACGATTTTAAGAGAGTAATTCTCTTTAGAGTAATTTTCGGAAGTGGGCCTTATATAGGAGCTATGATGAATAATGGACCGATCATAATAAAATTGGACCGTTTTATTTGTACATATATACATAAAATATATTTGCGTTAAATATTATTTGGATACCAACATTTTTGAGAGAGTTATTCCCTTTAAAGTGATTTTCGGAAGTGGGTCTTATATGGAAGCTATGATCAATTATGGACCGATCTGCACACAATTTGTTGATGTTATGTGAATTCATTTACCAATCATATGTAGTGAAATTTGTTTGAATACTTGCATAATTCAAATATCATGTACCAAATATAATCGAAATATCTTGAAAATTGCGACCTGTACTCTGCGCACAAGCTTTTACATGGACAGCCAGCCAGCCAGACGGACGGACGGACAGCGTTAGAAGCACTTCCTGAGTCGATCGGTATACTTTAAGGTGGGTGTTGGACCAATATTTATGGGCGTTACAAACATCAGAACAAATCCATTATGGTGGTGTAGGGTATAAAAAAAAAATGTGTTTATTAATGATATTTATTATTGTTTATATATCAAATTAATTAAATGTATAAATAATATTTAAACAGCTGCTGGGTTTTAACCCCGCCTTTTTTGGCACCAAAAAATGTAAACAAAAACAATCTCCTATTAAATATTGAGAAACAAGTGTCTTGTTGATAATTTTGTTTAAAGTTTTTTTTATTATAAATAATATAAGTGCAGGCTGTTTGTATTTATTTAAGCCTTTTTTGATTTTCATCGAAAAAATAAGAAATTGTTTGTTAATAAAATACATTTTATCAAAAAAACGTGACTTTGTCTAGTTAAGTGAAGTACATACTTTAAAAACACACAAAACCATTTGAAATTTATGGTATAATATTTGTTGCACGGGGAAAGTTTACCTTAAAAAGGCGGATTAAGTAATAATGAACTTTTTAAAAGCAGAAAATTGGGTAAGTTTTTGGTAAATAAGTTTAGGGTTTATGTGGATCCCTTATATTCTTAAAGATTTATTTAGTTAACTAAACCATAAATTCAATAATTAGTTTTTCAAGTAAAGCTAAATATTTTATATATGTATGTATATATATTCCACCTACCTTCCCTTTTGTTTGATGCCGGTTAGTATACAGTAGGAAGCAAAACTGTCCGGATGTTTTGCATTAAGGAAGTAAGGTAATGAGAATAATACAAATATATATAGGTATATTATCATTTATATATATGTATATGTACATATGTATATTTTTATTTAATTGAACTCACATAAATTGCTTCAAAAAATTAAAAAAAAATTCACTATTCGGACACTTCTGCACAGTACAAGAAATAAACATTATCACGATATTACTCTGTTAAAATGTAACCGAATTGATGTTTGCTTTTATGTTTGTTGCGATCTCGTTATCAAGCTTTCATTGCTCTATTTGTGCATAGTTCATCAAATTTAATTTTCATTAAATTATTTTTTACTGAAGTTAGGAATTGTTACATGAAAATTATTATTAAAATTTATTGATAATTTTTCTTGGCTTAGGATTAAAAAAAAAATTATCAATAAATTTTAACAATAATTTTCCTAACTTCTGTAAAAAATAATTTAATGAAAATTAAATTTAATGAACTCGAGCCGAAATAAAAGAAATATCAAAGATTTAAAATTAACAGTTCAAATAAAAATAATAATTGTTCTTCAAATAAAAAATCTTCAAAATTGAGAAAAACGCTGATATTGAAAACAATGTGATAAAATTGTTAAAAAATAATTATTCATGCCGTAAAATTGCTGAAAAATTTAATTTAAGTAAATCCACGGTAAATGTTATAAAAACGGCGTAATGTAGCTTTCAATTATAACTAAGACTGCTTACTGATAGTGATGCCCGGCAGATTGAACGTTTGTTACATAATAAGGACATCAAGACCCCGAAAAATGCTGCAAAAAGTACTGGTAAGGATGTCAGTTTCTGAACGGTTAGACGCGCATTAAATATAATTGGTTTAATAGCCAGTGTAAAAAGAAAAAGTCAGCACTTTCCGATAGAAATATGTATGAAAAAACGCTTTCATTTATGTAAAACACTCAAAAATTGGACAGTATATGACTGGAAACGGGTTATTTGGAGCGATGAAACGAAAGTCAACCGATATCAATCTGATGGAAAATACTATTGACTATCCTTAATGCAAAACATCTTCCCACTGCACATACATACATATGTATGTATGTATGATAGGTCTGTTATATACATACATATTTGTTGATTGTTTTTATTTACTCTTTTTTCTGTTCAACTTTTTGTAGCTGATTTTGTTTTAAGGAAACAACATTTATATTTGAATTTGCTTTTTGTGTTCATGCAAAATACTCGCACACACTCATATATTTAAAATAAATATGTACTTCAATATTGTCTAAAAAAAAGTTATGAGAAAAATCGTGCTTGTTTTAAAGCAATTAACATTTTAAATTGTTGTATATTATAATATATACGAGTAGTCTGGTTGATTGAACAATAAATGCCAACACAAAACATGTCATTTGTACTTAGATTTGATTGGTAATGAGCGTTATTTGCATGTCAATACATTACCAGGTAATGTAAACCTTAAACACTTGTTTTTAAATTCATCTAATGTTACCATAAATTTTTTTACCTAGATTTAAATTAAGGTCTTATAGTATACATATGTGTAAAATAATACTTACTGAAAAATAAAAATTAAGTTTTAAAATGTTTATTAGAAGTTTTCTAGTCCTTTTTTTAAGGATAAAAGTTAGCCATGGATCCATTAATGCTTCAAATATAAGTGTAATCTTAACAAAATCAAGTTTTATTAATTATTTAGGATTAAATTGAATCATATATAACAGTAACTTACTTTTTTAGTACTAAGTTATACAACACTGTAACAAAATATGCCTTATTATTATGGGAACACCCTAGCCTTCAATACTGAGTAAGAACAACGGAATCTCTTAAAGCATCTCTTAAGTGAAATGCTAAATTAATAACAATAGCATATTATATACCTACAATTACATATCGTCACCTAAAATGCCCAAAGACGTAACCCTCATTATCATAATTTTACAGGAGAAGCAAAAAACGTTATAAAATGAAAACTGTTTAATTGAAAATCGCGATATGTACATATCGTCAACTGAATTTTGTCGTCTATCTTAAGACAAGATGTAAAGAAATCGAAATCGTCTTTGGGCTAGTGCTGGCAAAGTATTGAGTAATGGGTACCGAGTATCGAGTATTTTCCCTTTTTTGGATACTCAATACTCAAAAGTAATTACTCGATACTTTCCGAGTTTTATTTCTAATCAAGTTGAGTGGGTAAAATAGTGCATAAAAATACATCACTGTAAAAACCAACCGCCGAAATAAAGCTGTCTATTATTTCTTAAGTTGTTGTTAACTTTGAATTAAAAGTTAGCTTTACATTTATTTTTGATTTAATAATAAAAGACATACAAAACCAATAATAGTTGAAGATCTATTTTTATTTTTTGAAGAAACTACTTCAATTTGCAGATAAAACTATGCGTTACAATTTCAAAAAATCCGTTAAAAATATCGAGTAGTATTGAGTACCCAAATGAAAAGTATTGAATATTATTGAGTAATGGAAAGTAGTAGAATTTGCCAGCACTACTTTGGGCATTCTAGGTGACGATATATTCAAATATTTTTCATTACTTTAAAAGTGATTCTAGATTTGATACAAATAAGTCTTATAAAATTTAATTTACTTTCAGTTTTATTACAAAAATTCCTAATACATATGTAATTTATTACAACTGTCATGACTGTAATAATGCTTTTTTTCGATAACAAATTTTAGAAAATAATAAAAAAAACAACAAGTATTAACTGTTAATTGCAAATTTTCTGCCTTAATTACTCATTAGAATTGTAAATTGTAGAATATAAATTTTATTATTGTCTTAATCATGTCAATTTTTCAGACATTTAGACATGATTCTTTATTTTCCAGAACGAATTGTATAATATTTTTTCAAAAAACTAAACCTTATTTCACATACATACATATAGGGTGTTTTTTTTACAGGTTTGTTTTTCGAAAAGAGATAAAACTGGCATTTTGTGGTCAAATCTGGCAACTCTAATGTCATTTATGTTCAGTTTGGTTTGCCATTTCATCATGAACAGGTTGACAAAAGAACAACGCTTGCAAATCGTGCAAATTTATTTCGAAAATAACGGTTCAGTTCGCGAAGTTTACCGCAAGCTCCGTCCATTTTATGGTCGACATAATCGTCCATCAAAGCAATTAATTCGGTTAACCATGGATCGTTTTCGCACTACGTTTACTCTATGTGATAATACGCATCCGCAGAGACGTCGAACAGTGCGCACCGAAGAAACAATTGCCGCTGTAGAGCAAAGTGTTGAAGAGGACCCGAATGAATCGATTCGCCACCGTGACCGGTATAGAGCCATGATAACCGACTATTTTGTTCCCGAATTGGATGGCATGAATGTGGATGAGTTGTGGTTCAAACAAGACGGCGCTACATGCCACACAGCGCACGCCACAATCGATTTATTGAAGGAAACATTTGATGAGCGCATAATTTTGCGGAATGGACCTGTCAATTGGCCACCAAGATCGTGTGATTTGACACCATTGGATTATTTTCTTTGGGGATATGTGAAGTCGCTCGTCTACGCCAACAAACCAGAAACGTTAGGGGAATTGGAAGCCAACATTCGTGGCGTTATTGCCGACATACGGCCCCATATGCTCGAAAAAGTGGTTGAAAATTGGACCTGTAGAATTGGCTTTATTCGAGCCAGCCGCGGCGGCCACATGCCTGAAATCATATTTAAACATTAATGGCATAAAATTATCCTTCCAATAAAGCCAAATTGATGGTCATTAAAACGATTTTCTTGTGTTTTATTTCAATTCGAAGTTCTATACCTCTCAAAAAAACACCCTCTACATGTTGCCGTCTCTCTCAGTCAAGACAAGACACTCACCACGCAGCCAGACATTTCAAAGTCACAGTACGAGCAC